>OY101122.1:135000-1335000 GCA_956465555.1 Nitzschia sp. pyKryTriq1 | reverse complement strand
TTATCATTCCACTTTTATCGGACGAGCCGAGGCCAAGAATAAGGGCCGGATATCAAGATATTTGGCCAACAAGTGCTCGATTGCCACACGAATTGACTCGTTCTCGGACGAACCCAGCCGTCTGTACGGAGAGAAGTTACGAGAGCAAGTTGAAGAGCGTCTCAAATTCTATGAGACCGGTGCGGCTCCTCGACGAAATATCGATGTCATGCAAGAAGTCGCTCGTCAACTGAAGGTTGACGACGACGATGATGAAGAATTGGGGGATGCAGAAACATCAAAGAAGAAGGATAAAAAGAAGAAAAAGGACAAGAAGCGAAAGGCCGACGAAGAGCCTGCCGCTGAAGCTGTGGCTGATGACAGCGATGATGAGAAGGAGAAGAAGAAGTCCACCAAGAAGGCCAAGAAAGCAAAGAAGGAAGAAGCAGCCGAAGCTGAAGCTGAGACCCCAAAGTCTGAGAAGAAGGACAAGAAAAAGAAGAAGAAGAAGTCCAAGAGTTAATCGTTTCGTTGCACGGTGGCTGATAGCTTTTATTTCGGCAAATGCATACTATTAAGAAGAATTTCGATATACTCGTCTATACTGAAAGATGCTATTGACTCGTTACAGTTATTTTTGCCACGGTCACCGCTGCGGGTGTTCCTCCCGCTGACGGACACCTTGCGCATGCCAGCATATAATATTTGGGATGAAAGCTGATTTCGTCCGCCCCACCGCGTCGACCCAACGACACTTTGCCAACTAGTTCTCCTGTTTCGGCAGAGGCCAGATCGATACCGTCTTCTTCGCTGCTACTTGCAATCAACTTGGAATCATAGGAAAAAGAGACACTGCGAGTGAATTTGATGCATCGGTCAATGGTGTGGGTGCACACCATACTGTCCACGTCCCACAAACCGACAATCGCATCGGACCCTCCCGTTGCCAATCGTGTACCGTCGGGAGAAAATACCATAGAATATATTGGTCCAGTATGCGCAGGATAAACATACTTCTGAGATGTGTCCTCGCTTTCCCAGTCCCAAACCGTAAGTTCGCCTAGACCATTTGTCGTCATGGCACCCACCAAGTGACGTCCAGCTGGAGAAAAGATGCAAGCCTCCACAACGCTGGTACTCGAATGAAATATTTTCAACAAGGAAGCATTCTTGTTTCCTTTCGTCCCCGACGACGATGCAGACGACGAAATTTTCCGAGTATCGTAAAGACTTATGGATCCATTTCTTTCTGTCACTGCTAGAAGTGAGGGATGAGATGAAGAAGTCGACCACGAAATGTCCGTTGCCGATGTCCCGGGCGAGACATCGATTTGCCCCAACGCCTTTTGTGAAGCACCTCTCACATCCCACAAGCGCACTGTCGAATCGGATGCAGCTGTACAAATAAGTGTCTCCTGGTTGGGATGAAACCGTACCCGTTCGACTGGTCCGGTATGACCCGATATCGCTAGAATTTCCCTCGGGTTGGATCCTTCCACTGCGCACAGCCTTGTCATACGATCGCTAGACGCAATGGCCAAATAAAGCCCACTACTATTCCATGAAACACTTCTAGACTTTTCAATGATAAAGAGACACAAAGCGACAATAAGGACAAAGCACAAAAGAAAGGGGGAGTGTCTCATCGGTATCTCAACAAGCGATCGATGATACCACAAAACTACTCACGCTCAGGCGATGGTTCCCGAAGTCACCGGTGCTGACATCTCCCAGCTTCCATGATACACCCGACACCATGACTTTAGTTAATTATGATTTTGAAAGAGTCGTCGCTCGATGGGGGTCAATAGGAAGAAAGTACTGTAGGAACATGGAGGTTTGAGGGGAATGCAACAAAAGCGCGGTCAAAAGTCAAACCAAAAGCGCCGCACACTAATACCGGTCCCTGGTACGGTACTTGTACAGTACAGTACCTGGTACTTGTACGTGTACGGTTCCGGTACAGAGAGGAGGAGCGAGCATCACATTGGTTGACTTACTGGACTAAAAACTACGTACTGCGAGCGAGGTTTTATTTCATAGCTCTCTTTCGTTCTCTCTCTACCGGTCGCCTCTAGTAGTAGGTATTCTCTACGACTCTACTGGCGGCTGGACAACTAATACTAGGACAAACTCCGTAATATACTTCGATTTAGTTTTAATCGATGTGCACTACCTCGGAAGAAAGTCATTTTATTCTAACCTGCGTTTGGATTGGCTGCAGAAGCAAGAGTCGGTCGTCTCCTAAGCGTGCGCACAAATTGGGTCTATCTCTAACTTGTTTGCGCCGCTAACGAGTCTTCTGGTGGCCCACTTCCCCCCGGGACCAAGATCGCGATTTGGTTTCCGTTCAGCAATATCTCAGTCTCTAACTTTGTTTTGATGATCTTAGTCTTGTCATTCGGATCCGGCGTGAATTCGATGGCATCGTCCAACACGAGATTGACCTGAAAAGAGATATTCCGTGGTTAGAAAATGGTACGAACTGCAATCTTCTTTGCCGACATCAACAAAACAAAACAAAACTCACGTAATCATCAAAGCCTCGCAGGGTCCCCACAATCTCCTTGGTTCCTCGAAGGAGAATCCATATTTGGGATCCGATCGCTTTGTCAATCAGCTCTAATGGCAAAATCCGCGTCGCCATTCTATCCGTTCTTCTTTTTGCCTTTAATGCTACGGGAAGGTGAGTTGTCCTGGGAGGTTCTGCTATCGAGACTCGAGACCAGTACGACTTATGCTCGCTCCACTCTCCACGACGGAAGGAGCGGGCAGCGGGCTGGGGCTGGCGTGGGGGCGGCGCCATGGTCGAAGCACGACAAAGCGCATGAGTTGAAGAGTTGTGTTTTGCGGCGACGGGCATTGATGGTCGCCCCGGTTGGGGGTCGGACGGGTCCGTCTGTCGTCCCGAACAAGCGAAGTCGTTTCAGTCAAACGCATCGCATTTTATTTTGCTTTGATCTCTTGCCTCTTGCTCCGCCTTTTGCGATCGATTGCTCTCGTCGTCGATTTCGACCATGGCGGATGCAGCAGCTCACAGCACCAAACAAAGTTCATCTCACTGACCGTATCGACACCTTATAAACGCACAGTATCATGGGTTTGTTAACGATATTGAAAAAGGTGAGCCCATTTGTTTTTACTTGTGCATGTTTCAATAAGAACACATCGGTCAATTCCAAATCTTACCCAGTGTTCCATCGGCTTGCTGGATCTTGTTACGATACTATTTCTCTATCAGATTAAAGAACAAGAACGAGAGTTGCGAGTTCTCGTCCTGGGATTAGACAATGCAGGGAAAACGACAATCGTTAAAGCCTTATGCGGACAGTCCCTCCGGGATATTGAACCAACCTTGGGCTTTCAAATTCATTCCTTGGAGTTTCTTGGCTATCATTTGAATCTCTGGGATATTGGAGGGCAATCATCTATTCGAGCTTATTGGAGAAACTATTTCGAACAAACGGATGGAATTGTGTGGGTCATCGACTCGCTGGATGTTTCAAGATTGGAGTTAGTAAGAATAGAATTGCAGAAGGTGCTGCAGCAAGAACGCTTGGCGGGAGCGTCCTTGTTGATTTGGGCAAACAAACAAGATTTGCAAGGGAGTTTGACGACAGACCAGATTGCACAAGCTCTGCATTTATCGTCCTTGGCATCGTCATCAAAAGGGGATAGTGGTACTCATAGTAGCGACGATGCCACCAATGATAGGGTGGTGCCTGGAAACGACGACCATCCATCATCATGGTCTGATCGTCATTGGTCAATCCATGCATGCAGCGCTGTCACAGGAGAAGGCTTACTAGAGGGCATGGATTGGCTCGTAAAAGATATCGGGGACCGAATCTTTTTGTTAAGTTGAGGCTATGCTATACGATGCAATCAACTATCAATGAAGGTGTATACTTGTACCGCTGAGGGTGACCAAACTTCTCTGCACTACTCGACAATCTAGGTTGAGTCGACATTCGTCAACCTATCATTTCGCATGGCAATTGGCTCTAGCTAGAGTTGCTCTCTCGTAGAGAGTTTTGAATTAGTACGTCTGCTGTACAAGTAGTGGGGTACACTCGTAGTGTACTGAAGGGAGCGGTATCGTGATCATCACGGATTACGAGTAGCGAGAGTAGCAGAAAAGTCGACCCATCGGACCGAAGACTCTGAATCGGCCAAGTCAATCCGCTCGTGCGTCGTCAGCGTGGTTCAGCGCGCGCGGTTCGTGCATTCGACCTTCGTTCTCATTCGCTCGATAGATCCGACCTCCGACGACCGGCGTTCTTTTTTGATTTTTTCGGCGATGGACCCCTGAGCTACACTACATCTTGGTGTGAATGAATCATTCTTCTAATTAGACGAAGCCACTAGAAAGTACAGCTATATCAATACTTAGGGGTTTGAAAATGGGAAGAATTCTCGCTCAACAAGAAGATGATGATGATCCCGACTTCGAAACAACTGGCAAGAAAGCCGTCTTTGAATTATTTGTTCTTTTTGGTGTCAAAACACAAGACACACCATATATTTCCCCCTTGCATGATCTTTTTCTGAACCAGGCAATATGTCGAGTACTATCCGCCTATACTACGGGAGGAACAATGATGAAATGGTGAGCAGACTGAAGGACTACCAATTTTCCAATGTTGACGAGCCGATTGCTGCGCTGGAGGTCCGCGAGACAGTTCTAGATGACGATGTGATCGAGGCGATCGTGGACCTTCTTCAAGCTCGTTCCGTCGTCACCGTCCAGTTGGATGATTGTGGTGCCTACATGAATCACCAGGCCATCCGTATGGCTCGGGCGCTGGGCACTGTCAAGAATGTTCGATTGACAGAGCCAACTTTTCTTTCGCATTATTTTCTCGACACCCTTCTCCTGTCAGCCACCAAGCTGAAAAATCTAAGAATCCAAGATCGTTTCGACTGCCGGCAAATCGAAGCACTTGCCACGGGCTTGAAAGAAAATAAAAGCGTTGAGGTATTAGACTTGAGCCGGTCTAGGTTGGACTCCTTCGCAATTCTCGCCGACGGGCTAAAAGGAAACACGGCGCTCAAGGTCTTGAAGCTGAGATCATTAGGTTTGAACGATGAAAATGTCAATATCCTACTTGATTCGGTAAAAAATCACCCTTCATTGGAAAGCTTAGATGTATCCTTCAACCACTGTCGTCGGCTCGACAATTTGGCTGCTTTGATCAACAATCCTTCGAGCCATGTCAAGGAATTGTCTCTAGGATACCAAAATCTGTGGCAGTCTCCAAAAATTGAGATAGAAGGCTTCGTCAGATCACTTCGCAGCAACAAGAGCCTGAAGTCACTTTCGCTTGCTAGGAATAAGCTTACGGATTCTGACATGCTTCTTCTTGCTACGGCTCTTGCTTGCAATGCGAACATTGAAAGGTTGGATATCCGAGAGAACTTTCTCTCCGATGATGGAATTTCCACTCTTGCCGAAATCATTGAAACTGGAACTGGTATTCGAAGGATAAGCGTGGTGAAGAATCCCTTTCAGAATACAGGAGCTTTAGCCCTCTTGAAAGCAGTCATGAAGAATCACAATGTGTTTCAGGTCGACATCAGCGACGACACGTTCAAGTGTCGAGAGATCCGATATGAATGCGCTTTGAATAAGGGAGGAAGGCGGCTGCTGTTCGAGGAAAACCCCATTTCCATATGGCCCCTGGTATTAGAAAGGATCAACAGAGTGGATTTCGCAGACGCGGGGGGTGTCTGTACTGTTGGTTTTTCGTTTGATGATATTGAGGTGACGTCTCACCAATTGGATGTTTTGCACTTCATGGTTCGAGGCCCAGCCTTGTTTGAAGGGGTTATTTGCTCCTATTAAAAAGTGAATTTCATCACGTTTCTTCTGGGCAGCGAAAGTGAGGATCATTCCTGGTGTCGCTCCACTGGCGGTCCAACAATGGCTACCGGTACTGTTCACGACGTCTACTCCGGCCACTTCAGTAGTCTAGACATTCACACGCGTCTAAATCTAGCAGAGTAAATAGTTTTGAATTGTACTATTCTACTGTCTGTTTATGTATATATAATGAATGATGCGAAAGAATATGCGTTCTCCCGACACGAGTCCTTTAGCCATAGCGACGACTCGGAACAAATTTTATACGAAATAACGTGCGGAATACAATCCATTAAATAATTGCATCTTTGGCCATTCCACAAAATTGCCTCCGATGCCCACAAGGTCCTCATTTAACATTTCCACAATGATGTATTTCTTAAGCTTTCTGTGCTGTAACTGTATCTCTTCTATGATGTGTTGTGATGATTTCAGTCGGTGCTGTCACCGGAACTCCCGCCTGTGAACCCACTATATTCACTCTCAGGGGCAAGGATTGGTGTGCCGTAGTCTACTTCAACAGCTGGGTCTTCTTCTGGTGCTGTCGGACAGGTAGCAGTGGTGGTCTTATCTAATTGCTGCATCCAGATTCTGGTCTTATACATGCTGAACAAATCACGGACAAGCTCGCGGAAGTCGACCCTTCCTTCGGCTTCAAAGAAAAAGGTCAACTTGTGACGGTCAAACTGGTACTCTGCATCAACGACGTTCATGTTGAGAGCGCGCTGTCTGACTTTGGCACGGCAGATCTTCAGCAGTTCGTCTTCTTCTTCTCGTTTCATGGTCAGCAGCGCTACCTCGTCGTGCGTAGCAAGACGAACGATTCTCTTCAAATCCGCCGCACCAGTTGGGCCCATACCACTTGGCGGAGGCATGGCTCCCATCTCACCCACTCCGCCATGGAAGCTGGAGCGGTTCGACATGAATTGTTCAGAAGGCACCCTACCTATCACAATACCAAGGTCTTCGCCGCGGTCAGCCTCAACCTTGACATATGTGCCAACTTTCAGATCACGATTCAGTCTAGGTCCCAAAACAAATGTCCGTTGCGTACGTTTGAACTTGATATTGTATACGATCTTTGGCATTGGCAGTGCCGATCCAGGCTGGACGTGGGCGGCAGCGGCCCCACCGTAATGTGGCAAACTTTGGTCACCCGACACGGTACGGATGCGTGATCCTTGCCCGTGAGGATGTTCCTGTATCTCATGGGGTGGGTACCCGCGATCATCTCCATAAACATCGATATGCTCACCGACAAGTGGATGAGACAGATCATCGTCTGAGGGAGTGACACGGTGGCGCCCACGTGAATTCCCAACATACATGTCATGTCCGTGCATTCCTCTCTGTTCAACAAAAACAAGTATGATAAGCGCATTCAAGCAAAAAGTACAGCAACAACACGGCAGTTGTAAAAAAAACTTACACCACCCCCACTGCTACTCAATGACGCGGGTGAAGAAGAAAGAGTGCTGTTTCCCATGTCACTTGGGTGCCTGCTGTGACCACCCCCATAGTGTACTTGACTGTGGCCAGGAGAAACCATACGGTCGTGTGCCCCCCTACGGTAAGAACTTCGTTCCTCTGCACTCATATACATCCTCATTTCTTCGTTCGAAGCCACAACTGGAACACCATCGGGATGACGGTTGTGTCCTGGAACAAAATCAAGCGACTCGCGCCTGTGGACATTATGGCCTTGTCCGTAAAATCCAGAACCTACCCCTGGGACATTTTGAAGCGAAGATCGTCGCTGGTTAATAATCTGTGGACGACCGACCTGTTCCTGGACGTATTGCGATGGGTGGGGGTTATACATGTCGGAATAACTCCCGTCTGCGCCGTGGTACATGTTGGATGACATTCCAATACCATAGTCACTGCCTCGCCTCGAAGCGACATGTGCCATTTCTTCTTGATACTGATCCTGTGGGGACCCATTAGCGCGCATCGGCCCCGGCATTGATGATGCCCTCTGATGCCGGTTAAAAGCCTGGTGAATATGTGCAAAATTTTGTGGTGGATGTCCCATGTGTGGTTGGTTACCTAGCTGCACAAACTTCTGCGCGAGCTGATCCATTGAAGGCTGGTTATAATCGCGTCCACTGTCAGAGCCAATCGACCTGCTACGCGACGGATCGTACAACCTATCTGGTTGAGGATCGTTTAGCATTCCGGGGCGCGAAATAACACCAGGCGGCGTGGGACTGTGGTCACGGCTTCTCGTTCCGGGACCTGGATAATAGCTCTTACTTTCAGTTGTATGCGGAGACGAACCAGAGTTACCAGACAAAGGCGGTCGACTAGCTGCCGACTGCGATCGCCCATTGTCTCGAGACACAGTACGAGGTCTCATCGTTCGCCCATCATCAAATGCAGCTACATGCCCGAGAGTCGGTCCAGGCGCCGAATGAGCTCTGTCCCGAAGCGCCTGGAGACCCAATAGTCCATCATGTTCACCATCTTCCTCGTCGTAACTACCCATGGACGAAAAGCCAGGAGGCATTTCCGTGGAAGACAACGATGGGCCATCACCGTGAAACGGAGATGACTGACGAGCATACATCTCACCACCGTCCAGTGAAGAAGTTGGAGTGAGAGTTAGATTTTGAGCCGTAGACGCTGATGAGGTGTAGGAGTGGCCCGGTTTCCCGATGGGCGAGGGAACAGCAACACCAAGCCCTGGTGGTCTGTGAATGCCGCCTTTCAATCCGGTGATCTCGGGCGACGCGTTCGATGACCTCATGCTATGGACGCTATCCCCCGAATCTACAATCCTGTGATGGTCTTGTTGCCCGTTATCTTCCATTTCTCCGCCCCTGAAGTCAGCTCCGCCAAAGGATGGCATCAGGCTCATGCCTGACATGTCCAATCCAAAACCTTTCTTGCGAGTTGTGTACTCGAGTTGCTGCGCACCGAAAACCAAAAACAGACAACAACAGCCACAATTTTGTCAGAAGATGTCGCTGGGTGGAGGGCCCGCGCGATACGGAACGAAAAAGACTTATATGACACGTCACAAAAGGACTTCAACGGAAAGCAAGGATGGATTTATTTAAGAACACACATGTATTATCCCATCACTAGGCATGGATATGATAGAAAACTCCCCGCAGAATCGCGAAGTCGGATCCATCCACACCATGATCCATGATGATGACTGACGACTGGGGAAATCGTGAAGGACAAGAAGTCGTCATGGTACGAATCGAGAGGATGAATAAATGGCATACCTGCCATCCATGCAATAGCAGACGATTTCGAAGCATCGCATGAAATGATTTCGAAGAATGAAATTCAAATTGGAGCTTTGAAAATGATGAACATGTCGAGAGGAGGAAACTACAGTATGCATGCTCACGGGCACAAAACCAGTTTCAAGACGCCCTTCAACAAAATAAAACACAACTGTGCGCTCTTCGTCCCGACATACCTTTGATGGGAATTTGCCCACTTCTCTACAATGTTTGGCGGTGGGGCAGTTGCCGCCATTCGTTTCTCCTAAAAAGGATTGGGGTTGTGCTTTGATTTGAAGTTTCTCTCGACGCTTGCCGCTCAGCTCCGGCCTGCATCCACCGCCCAGAAACATTACGGACATGTCGCGTGTGCGCTGGAGCGCAGCACTGTTCCTGGCCGCGGCGCCAGTCCACATCTGGTCCACATGCGTTGCTCGATCGATCGATTTTCTGCTACAGTTTAATTCGAAATTTTCAGAGCTAAAATTTTAGGTTATTTAGGAAAAATCATGTCTTACCTCAGGACATTGTTATTTACCGCGCGCCGTGTCAGTCCTAACCTTGGACCACGAAATCTTCGCGCCTGATTTCGAAAAATTACGTACGAAGTGCAGACAAGACTACACAGTACGACTTACTCGACTTCGTCGACCCGAATATTTTTAGCTGACGTGTCATGGACAAAAAGAAAAAAGATACCCGCCCGCCCCCCGTGATGACGGATGAAGAAAGCTCACCGACCCCAAATCCCAACTGACTCAATCCCAAGAACCTGCACGATGAGATTGACAAAAACGAACTGGCACTATCTTACTTGTACCAGGTAGACTACCTGGTACCGTACCACATCGACTCCTCATAATCAGTGAAGTCTTCAGAGAGCAGTCATCGACCAGTGCACAATTAATTTGCTGCTAGAAAATAGAAGGGGTTGTGCTCTAGCAATCACAATCTGATTAAACGACTATACTTATCCAAAGATGAGGGTCGTGTTATTTATGTGTTCTGCTGCTACGCTCGTTTCGGCATTCGTAACTCAGAGTCGAGGCACCGTCTGTCCTTCTGCGTCATGTCCTGTCGCACGCCGAATGACTGAGGAGGCAAACGGAGGTGCAGAGGAGTCAACAGACGAAAGTTCCTCGTCTGCCGCGAAAGAATGGAAGAAACGGCAGGATGAAGTCAAGGTGACAAGTTCGAAAAAGAGTTTTGCGGTCGTTGGGGGTGGCTGGGGAGGTTGGGGTGCTGCGAAAGCTTTGTGTGAGGCCGATGATGTGGAAGTTACTCTACTGGATGCACTCCCGGATCCGACCGGAAAGACTCCGTTCCTGTCAAAAACTGGCAAACCAGGTGCGTCTGTGAAACTGTTCCCGTGGTCATCTTTCTTTTTTGGGGTCACGCCTCTTATGGTTAATGTGTATTTGTGTGCTATATTATTGTAGTTGAGGCTGGAACCCGGGGATTTTGGAAGGATTATCCCAACATCAACAAACTCTGTGCTGAGCTTGGTTTGGACGAGAATGATGTTTTCACACCGTACACGAATTCATCTTTTTATTCTCCTGACGGGTTGGAAGCAACAGCTCCTGTATTCTCCGAAGGAACCTTTCCCGCAAACAATCTACCCCTGCTAGGACAATTATCCGGTCAGACGTTCCCTCAACTACCTTCTCCACTAGGGCAAGTTATAGCGACCTTTCCACTCTTTGAACGCGTTCCGCTCGCTGACCGAGCATCCATGGTTGGGCTTTTGATTGCGACGATTGATTGCCTAGGAAACGACGAGTCAGTGCAGCGCAAGTATGACCGAATGACTGCACACGACCTTTTTATTCGATTTGGTCTGTCGGAACGTCTCGTTGAGGACTTTATCAAACCCACTTTGTAAGAAGAAATGGCATGTGTGCATTGTGCTAACATTTCCAGCGTTGACTCACTTGCATCCTATCTTCCTTCTAAGATTGGTGGGCTTATTCAAACCTCCAGAGGAACTTAGTGCACTGGTTGTTATGGAATTGCTGTATTACTATGCCTTGGCTCACCAAGATTCTTTTGACGTTCGTTGGATTAAGAATGGTACCGTGAGTGATTCTCTTGTTGCCCCGTTGGCCGAGAAGCTCCAAAACGAATATGGCTTGAATGTCATGGGAGGATCCCGTGTCAATAAGATCAGTCTCCTGGATAATGATAAGACTGCCGTGGAATTCATGACTCAAAACGGTGATACGAAAACATTGGAAGTGGATGGGCTTATCTTGGCGTTGAACGGAAAGGGCATGGCAAGCGTGATCGAATCGAGCCCAGATCTGTCGCAGTATCCTACATTCAGCAAAGCGGCCTCGATGAAAAATGGCATTGACGTGATTTCAACCAGAATTTGGTTGGACAAGTATGTTCCCACCAGAACACCTGCGAATGTATTTTCTCGTTTTGAAGCACTCCGAGGAGCCGGGGGTACCTTTTTCATGTTGGATCAATTGCAAAAGGACAGCGAAGATAGTCTGTGGGGTGGAGAAGAACCTCAAGGTTCGGTTCTGGCTTGCGATTTTTACAATGCGGGTGCCTTAATGAGCTTGAGTGACGAGAAAATCGTTCAGATATTGATGGAGGACTTGCTGCCCGAAGCTGTTCCCGGATTCCGTGCCGCCAATGTTGTTGACTCGTGGGTAGGTAAGTTTCCGGGTACGGTATCCTTCTTTTCACCGGGAAGTTTTGATCGACGCCCTCCTCTCCAGGGAGCTCCTGAAATTCCATCCATCAAGTGTGCTGGGGATTGGGTTCGTATGGGCGAGTTGGAACATGGTGCCAAAGGCTTGTGTCAAGAGCGAGCTTACGTTTCGGGAATCCAAGCCGGCAATCTTCTCTTGGATCAAGTCGTTGGAAAGAGTCGTCTATACAAACACCCTGTGCTTCCGGTTCGAGAGGACGAGGCACAGTTCAAGGCAGGAGTGGCTTTGAATAAAAAAGTGATGCAATTCCTTCCTCGATTTTGGGTTCGCTAAAAAAACAAGACTCACAAGTCGAATTGCACCAATCGATGATGGCTAACAATAGAGATACACGCGGCTGCTAAAGTACAATTAGACACTATAATGACCATGACACAAGTGCGATTGAGTCGAGCCAAAAAGGGTCTCTACTTTCGATTGACCAATATTGCTGTACTGAATGAGCTTATTATTTCCAACAGTACGGAGCTGCACCGACCATAAACGGCGGCGCAACAAACCGTTTTCCACAATCAAGGGCATCCAGGCGCTTCATTTGTTCGGGTGTCAACGGTTTCCGTTGGAACACATCCTGCATATGCGCTTCACTGCGGCACTTGGGCACGACCGAGACACCTTGCTGTAGATTCCACTGTAGCACGACAGCAGCCGGAGAGGTTTGTGTTTCGCTAGCCACCTCGTTCACAACACTATTGTCCAGCAACTGTGCGTTGCCTTGCCCCAACGGGGTATGGGCTTGTAGGTGAATATTGTGACGCTCGCAAAAGTCAACAAGATCTAGTTGAGCCAACAAGGGATGGCGTTCCACTTGATTGAGCACAGGAGGAATGGAAGCCTGGGCCAAGAGTTGACTAAGTGCTACAACATTGAAATTGCAGACCCCCAAGGCCTTGCATTGTCCTCCCCGACAACAGGCTTCCATTTCCTTCCAGACATCCACCAGTGTTCCAGCAGCCATGACATCACAGGGCCAGTGAAGTAGCAATAGATCGACACTTGATCGTTGGAGCTGATCCAGAGTTTTGGATAGAGCGCTTCGAACCTGGTTGGGTTGGACCACAGATTTGGGAATCTTGGCAACGCAAACAATTTCATTGTCGGTTTTAAAGCTCGCAAGAGCCTCCCCCACTTTGTCTTCATTATTGTAGGTCGGTGCGGTATCAATGGCTCGAAACCCATGAGACACCGCACGTTCTATCGTTTCGATAGCAATCCGTTTTCCAATGCCCATGGTTCCCAAGCATACGGTTGGCAGTTGCACACTTTCCGAACCCTCCGCGAAGAGCGTGGCAGAGGATGTGGCGGGGAGCTGCAGCGGAGGAGGTGTCTTGGCATATAGATGGGCGAGTCTCGAGACAGCCGTCTCCGTCGAGGCACAAGAAATCAGAGTGATGTCGTTTTCTGTCGTATAGGTGGGAAGTACCCATTGATCCATCGATTGCAAGGCCCGTCGCACGCCATCGTTGCCTTGCACTTTTCCTGGATGATTGGTTCGTTCTCGAACCCGTTTGGCAATGACCGACCGGGGTGGATTCAAAACGACTACATGTACAGGCGCCGACTCTTCCACTCCAATTGCTACAAAATGGCTCCGTTGTTCCACCGTCAGATGCATACGATCGACAAGGACAGACTGACCTTTTTGCAAAGCCACTCGTGCCGCGTCTTCCACTTGTTCTCGTTTGCCCGGTTTTCCATTCTGAATGGTATCTTGACTCAAGTGGACCCACGACGTCTGTGATGAATGTTGTTCGTTCTTGGACGAAGAAAGAATGGATTCACAAAAGGTACTTTTGCCACTCCCTTGGACTCCACAAAGAATCAATAAAATAGGTCCTTGCCAATATCCCCCCAACAATGCCGATCTCGCTTGCGTGACAGTCGACGGGGGCGGTGGACACGATTGGGTGAGCTGTCGTTGGCGTTGGCGACGATCATGGTCACTGGGTCCAAAGAATTCCGTGGGAGTATAGAATTTCAAGGGTGTTCCATACAAACCTCCTACATTCTTGGCAAATTGGGCATCGACGCCTCCCTGCGGATCCTCGGGATCGGCCGAATCTCCTACAAAGAAACTCGAAGCAATATCCCAGCCGCCATCACCATTACCATCACCACCGCCAAGTCGTTTCTGAGCCACCTTCCAAAGTTCCGGATTGGGTTTATGAAAGGAGCCTTGTTTTTTGGACGACTGTGTCGACAGTACAGCATATATAGGCCGATCGACCAAGGCGGCAATCCAATTCATCACATTCTGAACAAGTTGTGCTTTCTTGCCGGTATGTGCCCTTTGAATCGCGGCTTGATTGGATACAAGAACAATCTGATAACCCTCCTTGTCGTACAATTCCCGCAATTTCGAAGGAACCTGGGAATTCCACAATTCATAATGCGACAAGGCACTGGGAAATCCAGCACATCTCCAGACAACAAGCGTACCATCCAAATCAATGGCAGCCACTTTGGTGCGCTTGAGTGGTTGTTCTTGTTGCAAAGAAGTAGTAGCATTTTTTGTGGATGGTTTCGAAAAGAAACTCATACTACTGCCTCCTGTAGGAGCTGGTTGTCTCACCATGACAAAGTTGTCATGAAGGGATTGCCAAGTGATGGAACGTGGTGTAGGGGTGGGTGTAGGAATCATGGGAGGTGGGATCGTACATGTTGTAGTACCGGTAGCATCCAAAGTCGCAGCAGCAGCAGCAGCAGCAGCAGCAACAGTACACGTAGTATTCGCAACCGAGGAAGAACCAACATCAGCAGTAGCAGCCGCAGCAGCAGCAACCATATCATCATTCACATCAGATGCCTTGTCAGCAGCAGGTAATTTCTTGGTTTCCGTAGTGGCGGTGGCGTCGTGGTCGACGTCGTTAGCCTTTGATTTTCGTTTCTTGGGTGGCGTCGGAACATTGGAGGCAAAAAATGCAAAGAGATTGGTTTGCAGTGCCGCGGCGGTTTTCGCCTTTTTGGCTTTTGGTTCTTGTTCCGTCGTCGCAGAAGAACCATCAATACCGCTGATCTTTTGATTATTACTCGTCATTGGATTGTTGTTGTTGTTGTTGTTGTTGTTGGAATGAATGGAGCGTCGGATGCAAAAGACATTCTCACTGTGTCAGATATGTCATGTGTCATCATGTTGATGAAAAAATCTTTGCCGCTGAGATGACGACTCCTTCGGCTCTAACTCTGCGTGGACCGTGGTACACTTTCTACGTGCGTCAAGGATTGGCGCGTTCTGCCTGGCTGGCCGGCATTGCTCGTGCTTGCCACCAACAACGTTTTCGTTTGTGGAACGTGGAGATGCGACCTGTGACAACGATCATCTATCATTAGACTAGAGGAGAAGAGGTCTACATTGATAGGCAATCCACTCTCTCCAAAGTAGAGCAGAGCGTCGGAACCCTCGTCTCTCTCCTCTAGCTACTAGTATCTGCTTGCGTTGCAATCAATCCATCAATCCATCAACCATGCCCATGGATATTCGTTCCTTTTTTGCCAAAAAGCCCGAGGCGGGGGGCAGCAACAAGGCACCGACTTCCAACAATACGGAAAAGCAAGCTGCTCCTGCTGGTGGTGCTGGTGCCACTGCTGCTCCACCGCCGCCAGCAAGTCGCTCCAAAAAGGCCAAGATTGACAATGCGGCCAAGGTAGTAAACTCTACTTGCACTACTACCAAGCCCGCTGTTCTTGCCAGCACCAAACCCGTCGTCTCGAAAAAGGAAGAGCGACGTAAACAAAGCGAGGACAAAAAGATGAAGGGATTTGAAAGTTCGTCGTCCTCCGAGGAGGAAGAATCCTATAGCAAACCGTCCCCTCAAAAGAAACTCAAGTCTACGACAGCGGCGACCACGAAAAAAACAGAAGTGGAAGAAATCTCAGCATCCGACTACTTTTCTCAGACGGCGGCAGGCAAAGCAAAGAAGCCAGCAACCGCACCAGCACCTGCTGAGGAAACTACTACGAAGGTTTCGCCCAAGAAGAGCAAATCTTCTTCACCACCACCCAAGAAGAAAAGCAGTCCGGCCAAGAAACGTATCCGAGATGACGACGACGAGGAAGAGGAGGAGGAAGACGATGTGTACGTCCCGTCTGCCTCCGAAAGTGGAGACGAGGAACTGGTGGAGGATCATCATCATCATCATTCACCGCCCAAGCGATCCAGTCCTGCGAAGAGGGCAGCTACCAAAACTCCATCTCCTTCAGTGACCAAGACGCCTACTGCTAGTTGGAGCAGTAGTAGTCCCAAACGCTCCAAGACACCGGATACTACGAAGAAAACTCCTATTCTTCAACCCTCCTTGGAGCGAGATTCCTTTGACGTCGATAAGGATGCGGTAGTTCCCGAATGTTTGGCAGGATTGACCTTTGTTCTGACGGGTATTTTGGAGAATCTAGGACGCGATGATACCTCGGATCTTATCAAAACGTTGGGAGGGCGAGTAACGACGAGTGTGTCTGGGAAAACCAGCTTTCTGGTAGTAGGACACGTTCTGGAGGATGGACGTGATGCAAAAGAAGGGAAAAAATATCAAGCGGCCTTGGAGAAGAAGATTCCCATGGTGATTGGAGAATCGAAATTGTATGGGTTGTGCCATTTGTATCAGAATTTGAAAAAGAAACAAGCAGGGATCCCTGAAGATCAAAAAGTACCATCATCATCATCATCATCAGCAGCAGCAGCATCCACAACGAGTAGCGCCAAACCCGTTGCCCCTGGTACCGCCAGTGCATCCACTGTTCCTCCACTCAAGGCGGGGGCTCCCAAAGTCAACCCTTATGTCAATCCCTACGCCAAGAAGCCTGCCAACAATCCGTATGCCATGAAACCAGCCGCGTCGGGTGGTACCGCTCCAGCTGCTGCTGCCAGCAATCCCTATGCCAAAGCAGCAAACCCCTACAGCAAAGGAGGAGGAGCTGCAGTAGCAGCCACCACGCCGACTGCTACTTCATCTGCAAATAATAATAATAATAATTCCACGCTCAATCAATTGTGGGTCGATCGACATGCACCCACATCGACAAGGGATATTTTGGGCAACAAGGATAATGTGCAGAAACTCGCCACTTGGTTGAACAGTTGGGAACGCACCTTCAACAACCCAAAATCGTATAATAAGGCCTTCTCGAACCCCAAGGGGCCATGGAAGGCGGCACTTCTTTCGGGGCCGCCTGGAATCGGGAGTAAGTTTTGTTTGTTCTTGATTGGTGGATGGGGTATGAAAATACTATTCGCGTCGTCGGGACTCATAAGCATCGTCTTTTTTCTCTATAGAAACCACAACAGCAACGCTGGTAGCCAAGGAGGCAGGCCGAGATTTGCGTGAATTCAATGCGTCCGATGCACGTTCCAAAAAGGCTCTCCAGGAACAACTCGGAGATTTGACGGGATCGCAGTCGCTTGGATTTCAAATCGCGGGATCTAAACCCAAGCCCTCCTCGAGCCAAAAGACTTTGCGCTGTATCATTATGGACGAAGTCGACGGCATGGGTGCGGGAGACCGAAGCGGTATGGCCGAACTCATTCAAATGATCAAAAAGTCCAAGGTCCCCATCATTTGTATTTGCAATGATCGGCAATCGCAAAAGATGAAATCCTTGCTACCATATTGTATGGATTTGAGATTCAAACGACCAACGAAAAATATCATGGCAAATCGAGCGGTCCGAATTGCCGAAATGGAAGGATTGTCAGTCGAACGGAATGCAGCCGAAGCCATTGCCGAATCGTGTGGTAATGACGTTCGACAAGTTTTGAATGTCTTGCAAATGTGGGCGCAAAAGAAAGGAACTGGGGATGACTCGTTGACATTTAAGAATCTCAAGGAACGTGAAAATTCCATCAACAAGGATGAGATCCTGCGAGTTAGTCTCTTTGACGCCGCAAAGACAATTATGGAAGGCCGAAGGGGTTTGCCAGGAGCAGATGCCAAGACGCAGGTTGATTCGTTGTTTCGACGCTCAGATGCCTTTTTCGTCGACTACAGTTTCACTGGACTTCTGGTGCAACAAAACTATCCACGGGTGATGCAATCGCAATACGGATTGGTCAAGAAAGCGGACAATCCCGTTGCCGAAATGATATTTCTAAATCGCATGCATGATGCAGCCGCCAGCATGTCCGACTATGCAATGATCGAGCACAATATTCGATCGGGGGATCAAAACTGGAGTCTATTGCCTGCTACTGCGATGATGGCAGTGAAGACTGGATTCCACGCCGGTGGCAAGGCTGGGGGCATGCTTCCAGGGTACCCAGAATTCACCGCATGGATGGGAAAGAATTCTTCCAAGAACAAGAAGCAACGAATCCTGAATGAATTGCACCACCACATGAATTTCAAGATTAGTGCCGACAGTCAGCAATTGCGCGAATCTTATTTGCCAGTCTTTCGCGAACGATTCCTCAATTATTTCCAGGGCAGTGACAGGAGTGACGAAGCAAATGATGCGATTATCGAGCTGATGGATGAATATGGATTGAGTCGAGAAGATGTCATGGAAAAGTTGGATGAATTTCAGCTGGCCCAAAAGGGAGAAAGCTCCTCTAGTTTTGCAGATTTGGATAGCAAGCAAAAGGCAGCCTTCACTCGACGATACAACCAGGGCAGTCACAAGAGTCAGGCTCTGGTCGATGAAGAGTTCGGGACGACCAAACCGAAGAAGAGTGGGGGCAAGCGAGAACGAGATCCGCATGATTTGGATGCCATTGATGAGGACGGTGATGTAGAGGAGGAAGAATCGGAAGGTGAGGATGAAGAGGCCGAGATGCGAAAGTTGCAAGAGAAGCTCAAGAAAAAGGGACGCAAACCTGCGCCTGGGGCTGGCAAGGCTAATAAGGCCCCTGCCAAGAAAGGAAAGAAGACATAATAATGGGTATCAAAGCGAAAGAATCATCATTAATATGAATTTTGACTTGTGTATTGCCTACCAGCTATGCCATGGAGAGGCTGTCGGCGACAGTGTCCTCATTTGTCTTCTTGGCTAGATATGTGTCGATCCATCGATCAAAGTCGTCCATTTGAAACTGGAGGTGATCGCCTTCGAAGGACTCGAAATAGTTCTTGCCCGCTTCTTGTGCTGTTTTCAAGCCAAACAGATCTTTGATATACCATTCAGTTTGGTTCATGGGCAAAATCGAGTGGAACGGATTCTTGGGATCGGGTGCTCCCCAATGTTCTCCTTCCTTGGGCCAGACCATCCCATCCTCTGTTGCCAGGACCCAGACAAACTTCTTCGTCTTGGCATAGTTGTCCTTGATAGTTTGATTGAAAGTCCCTTCATTGTTCCATCGAGCCAACTGACTGAACTGTTCGTATTTCTCCCGTTCCACCGGGCGGGGGTCCCTCCAATAGTTCGCTTGAAAGGAATGCTGTTGTGTAAACTCCGAATACGCTCTGCGGCTGGCTTGTTCCATGAGCAAATCACACATGCCACCCTTTACTCCGTGCACTTCGTTCTCTCCCTTGGGAAAGCAGTAGGGAACAGCACCGATTCCGGCATTGACTCCATTCACTGACAAGAACGTATCGACAGGCGGGTCATTGTACCTAGCAATGTACCCACGAATCACATTATTTCCTTGACTAAAGCCAATGGCATGAAATCCCTTCGCTAGCTTGGGATCTTGGGCAATCTTGGCGGCAAAGACATCGACAGAAGCATCCATATTCAGAAAGTAGCCGTTAGTGGTATCTTCACTTTGCGTGTCGCCCGTGGGAACACACGTCACATATACGCCTCCCAAGAGCTGCGAGGTATGCTCTCCGATGTGTTGCATCCCTGAATTGAAACAGGAATCGCCCATGCCATGGGCGAAAACCACTGGAAGATCGGAAGCTGCTTCAGCGTTTGGAGTGGCACCCATCGCAGCTGCTGGCAAGTTGTGGCCCGCTAACAAACCATGTTTGGCTGCCCACTCGTGAATTTCTTCCGCGAGACCGTCTTCATCCTCTGCTAGACGGTCCAGCATGTGACAAAGGACGGGGTGTTCATTGTACAATGCGGGAGTGTGGCAAACCCTTGCTTCCGAAGATTCCTCCGCAGAATCCACCAAGCACGGATTTTCATTTCCGAGAAGCAGCAACGCGCCAGCAAGAATCAAGCGTGAAATCATTGTAAAAGGGCAGTGGGGAAGTAGGGGGAAGTAGTGTCGCCTCCGAAAGGAAGTTCGTGAGGCTGGGCCGGAGACGTTCCTCTCAAATAAAGCGGCGAAGGAGGACATCGTCGAAAAACGAAGACGAAGCAAGTGTTTCTCCTATCGGTATCCAAGATCCATATGTGACGTCACTGTCCGTCCGTCGTCCGTCAACGACCCATACCGGAGCCATGATGCTCTCATCACCACTAGTCTCATAAATCTACTAAGCTCCTCTTATTGATTTACTTCACACGTAGTGACAGAGCTTAGTGATTTTTCTTAGTTTTGACCATGATGTCCTCCCGTATTCCCAGTGTCAAAGACACTTACTTCCAGCACAAAGTGCTCACTCGTCTCCACGGTCAACCTGTGTACGAGTCCCTACAAACTCTACTCACAGAACTCAAGGCAAACGCCAGTTCTGTGCCCACCACTATCGGTGGCGGACTATACGGCCATTTGGGCCTAATTTTGTCCGACGTCAGGTACGCAACGCTACCCAACACTGTCCCATGGGTGTCCCCAGCGAACCCAGGACCATTCGTCCCCCCCGCCAATGGCACGGGCCCTCAAATTGAAGCGGCCAAAGACGTTTGGCGCGAACTGAAGCAAACGTTCGACCTCTGTCAAGCTACAGAAAAAGCGCTCATCGCGCAGATAGTCGAAACCATTGACCCTATCTACCTGCGTGCAGTACTCAACAGAGCCACCGGCCAGTACTCCGCAAGCATCCGCGCGCTGCTACTGCATCTCTTCGGTACTTACGGCAAAATCACACCCCAACAAGTGAAAGGCCGCGAGATGGAGTTGTATAACATGCACTTCGACATCTCACAACCTGTCGACAATGTCTTCAACAGCATTGTCGATCTTGCAGAACTCGCCGAACATGCGACTTCCCCCATGACCGAACGTCAAATGATCGACCTAGCCTATGTCATCCTTGCCAAACAACCAATCCTCCAACAGGATCTTCGCCAATGGAACCGCCGACCAGCCGCCGAGCTACCTACAGACGAGTAGAGACCCCCAAAAACATCAAAAAAGACAACGAAGGCGTCCGTTGCGCGCGGCGCGCGAAGTTGTTGCCGTTTGCGGTTTGCGGTGGGATTCAAAAGATCGGTCACCGATCTCACCTCACAGAGTTACTGCTCGGTCATGTCCGGTCAAAATCAAGTCCAAAAATGCGGCATGCGGCGGGCGGCGGCATCATACGCAAGCAGCGTCGCCGCCGAGTTACGAACTATGCACTCCTTTTTCATTTCGTCTCTACACCTTCTTTCTTTCCCATCTATCTCGAAGTAAAGTGTTTCGATTGTAATTGCCCTGTAGTCATCATGGCGACTTCATATCGAAGGGTGCCACAAGAAGAAAATGGGAGTAACGAGAGCCTGGAGGCCCATGTGACAAGATCACGAGGAGAAAGACTGCAAGACAAATTGATTGCGCGTAAGTACCGTCCTTTGAACTTCGAACAAGTATTAATGGTGAAGCCACATCCATTGGCGGTGCGTGGGATTGATCATTCTTTGCTGAGATGTGCCGGTGTCAATATCAACCTAGATTGCTCACTGAATTTCTTCTTTTGGTATGGATCCAGTTGCTTGGGTATTTTTGGCTGTCATTGTGGCGAAATCGACATCCTTCTTGAGCACACTATGGAGTAGCCAGGATGCCAATCGAACCTTGTTACGAATATCGGGGGCTGGAACGCTGGCGGTTCTTGGAATGATTTTGTACTTGACAGTTTATTTGCCTCGCGTCAAGGGACTGGTCGACTCGTCTGCCTGGAGTGTGTATTGCCCCAAAATCCTTCCCACCATGGCCGCAGTGGGCTTGACGTCCTACCTCATATTTCTGCGAGCAACTTGGCCTGTCTGGGGATTCTTGGCGCCGTTGATTTCGGGCACACAGTTTATGGGAATTCTCATGGTTTTACATTTCATACCTTCCATGGGGATTTGTTGAAAGCAACAGGGAATACTGTAACATACAAATTCCGTTCAAACATACAAATTCCGTTCAAACATACAAATTCCGTTCATACCACATATAAAGCACAGCACAGTGCCATTTCTACACAAGTTGTATTGCCTCATAATCTTTGCGCACAGTAGAAGAAAATTGTGGTGCTAGCTATTAGTTCCTCTTTTTCTTGCCAGGCTTGACTTTCGTGAAGCCATCCTGGTCCGTTTCCAAGCCTCCGTATGGATCGATTTCCTTGTCTTTCATCACCTTTTCCATTCCCGCCCACCGAGCGCTTCCCCGGACACGTTGGTAAAAAAGAAGGTAGGCTCCACCAGTGACGGCCGCATCGCCGGTAGTCTCTCCAACGTGGGCATCATTGTATCGGTACCATCGGCCATCCTTGGAGTTGCGGGCCGTAGCTGTATAGTGTCCGCTGTTCGCAGTAGGACCCATGTGTTCGCTAACACCAAAAAGCTATGTAGGCCAACAAAAAAGGTCAGATTTCAGTTGTGTCGGGCAAGCTAAGAGTAGGCCAATTCGACAACGTACCTTGTATATGGGAGGAGCATTCTCATCAATGGGTCCCAGAACATGCCTTCTCAGATCCAAACCATCTATCGGAAATTTGACCGTCGCATCAATTTTCGAGCGCACAATATCATTTCGGACAGAGCAATGATCAAACTGAAATCGTTTCAGGTGTAAAATCAAGACGTCCGGCACGGACCAGAGAGCGATCATTTTCAACGCGCACACGTGTTTTTTGCAGCCAGGACAGTACCATGCGTTCACGTCATCAAGTTGTTCGCCTTCCATGAATTTTTCAAGGCAGTCTTCGAGCTTGACAACAGATTGACCGTTCTTGTCTTGTGCAAGCGGCAAAGATATTGTCGAGTACACGTCAAACTTGATACTTTCCCGCCCGCAACTCGGACAGGTTAAGTGACTTCGATGCATCCCTTGAAAGTGGTCCACAATCACACTGTCGTGACGGAGGAGGTGCTTTCGCCAGGTTTCGATAGCTGCCTTCTCGTCTTCCATTCCAAAGCCTTCGAGTTCTTCCACATATGGCTTGCTCTTTACTCGGTTGCAGTCCTCGTGGAGTCCATCCATAAGAAATTGGCAAAATTCCTGGCTATCGTGCTGGTACGAATTGTTGAATTGCGGCGCAAAACTTGCCACGGTCTGCTTCAACATCCGAGGAGCAAGTGCTGAATATTTTCCACTCCAGATTTCTTTGAGCAATGAAGCGTACGCAGTGGCGACTCGCCCGCCGCTGCCAAGTGGATTCTTTCGATTCATGTCCGCTGTATAGTCACCCTTAAGAAAGAATTGAGTCAGGGGCTCAATGGTATTCAAGCATTGAATAATCGAATTTAGGAAACAGGAGTTGCCGAGATTGTGCATTCCAACCGATCCAGGTGCTGGTGGCGTTCCCACAAGGGACTCTTTCATAAAACCTTGTCCGTACATGTTGTTCCAAGACTTCATCACTTCTACTGGTTGGCGGTTGGAGTCGTATTCGTAGCGAAGGGTGACAACTCCTAGATCTCCGTCCGAATCAATTTTCATATGTGTGCCGGCCTGGCACACTTCTTCTCCGTATAGATTGATCCATCGCAGAAAAGGCGGTTCAGGTTTCATCGAGCCCCCCGATTTGCCGTCTGTCTCTATTGGTATGGAAGCTACCCCCATGCCTGGATTGGCTTCCTTCTCCTGGTCTACTTCCACAAGGATTTGGTCGTTCTTGTGGAGTAGTAGCAAAAGTTTTTGAACGACATTTCCATCTTCGTCGGTCTTTCCACTCGGGTCATCGTACTGTTCAAGTGTTGCACCTCCAACAATAATCTCAGGCTTGCCATCCGATGTTCCAACTCTTCGAATCACGCCTTTGTACCATTTTGGTCTATCCACTCTGGACGACGTGTCTCTTACTTCAACGAGCTTACCTTCCGCGACATGGTTTCGCCATCGCTGGCAATATGTCCACAAAGGTGCTGGTGCTCGTATTCTCTGTATCACGAGCAACAAATCGTGTGAGGAGACGATGCCTCGAAAACAAGCTCACATAATTACGCCGAAGCTACTTACCGCAGACATTCCCTCCCCCGTACTGTCTGGTCTTCTCCGGATGGTGCAATCCCATTTTGAGGCCCAACCAAAATAGTGCACGGTCACAAGTTCACCCTCTATTCGGCGAACTATCGCCTCATACCATTTTCCAGCAGAGTCCTGCGCGTCAACAAAATCTCCTACTTGAAGACGATTTCCAAGTTCGAGCGATTCTCGCGGCCAGGCCTCATTTGCTCGTCGGATTTCAACCAGTACATCAAGCTCCTTGAGTCCCTCGTCTTCACCGTGGGTCTTGATCCATTCCTCTACAGTCAGCTGTGGTTTTGAAGAATCGCCATCCTGTTCCCTTTTCAGCAATTTTCCGTCCAGGCCATCCAAGTCAACCAGTTCATAACCATCCCCCGGGTTTTTCGTGCCTGGATTTGCTCTTTTGCTCCAAACTCTTCGGCATGAGGAAATTGTCTGGGGGGCAGCAGCCTTCATTAGGCCTTTCAAGGCATCGAATGCTCGACTCCTGCGAGATACTAATACAAAATCTTTGATACCTTCTTCGCTCGTGGTTTGATCCTGAACAACAGTAAAATTCAATTTGATTGGGTATACTTCCACCCATGGTATCATTCGTGGCTGCTGCAATCTCTCCTGCTCCATCAATAATTTCGTCATGGGGCTCGCATTCACGGCCGCCTCGGGGAAAAGCTGTACTTTGGGCGCCGGTCGCATCATGACTCTCCGCCGGAATTCAATCGGTTGAGGAAGCTTGCCTCCGATTAGACGTTGATCTGCCCCTCCATTGTGTTTCGGTATATGGGAATGATGATGCAGCAGCATCCTATTTTCGTCCGCTGAAGGCTGGAATGATATCGAAAAACCATCCGTACAAGCAACTCCGTGCACCGAACGTAATGTCTGCCGAGGGACAGGAAATAATAAATAAAAATGCCGAGGGAACAATAACTTAGCATCCAAATTCTTACAGACCGCCGACGAGAAGGATCCATCTAGGATACAACATAGGATGACTACTTACCTCATAAAACTGGTTTGGCACGGCACAACAAACAATTTGATTCCCTTCAAAGTCCAAGGAGTCGTATTCCGGAGAGTCCCCTTCTGGTGTTTCTTTAACGACTTCCTCTGGTAAGCTTTTCACCCGCCTCAATGAAGCGGGCACTGGCAATTGAGATTCTCCCAGGCCGTCCCTCACAGTTACGTTTGGTCTCAGAAGTAATTGATGACCCTCCATCGATAGTATAGAAGAATTGATTGGGCCAGGATTCTCGTATTTCATATTTATGCGAGGCGTCGCCAGTCCGAGTCGCTCTGTCGCCAGCCTTATGCCTTCCTCCACTCGGGCAGACTCTGTTTTATTCACTTTTTGGTGGTAGGCCCAAATTAACCAATTTTGCACGTAGGATCGAGTCATAAGGAAAACATCAGGTTGCGTCTCTTCCAGCGGTTCTAAAAGCTGCAAAACAGCCGTCAAAGTCAAGGACTCGGGGGGAGGTTGCGACAGCTCTTGGATTTGACTGATAATACTCGACTTCGCACTACTGCCTGTGGCTCTTGTTTCCGTTTCCATCAATGGCTGCTTTGCAACACTACTGACAGGTGTCGCAAGCTGCGGGGCAACTGCATTCGCATACGAAGGCGCCGTCATTGTCAACCACAGTAACTCTACCAGCAAAAATTCATGCAATTGTCGAGTACCGTATGTATTACTGTAGCTATTCAACAAGTCGTCTCGGTAATCTCGAAAGTTAGGTTTGACCGGGTAGTCTGCTGGTACGCCAATAGTTGGGATTGGTACTGGTACTGTAGCTCGACGAGGAGATGGCGCTGCTGCGCTTCATGCAAAGGCTGGGCTCGCGACGACGAGGCGAGGCGGCACGATCGCCCGCCCGAATTTGGAAAAATCGGACCTACAAAATCTACGGATTTGTGGTGGAATAATAAATGAGCACGTGGTTGTGGTCGAATGGCTCCTCTCGTCCTTCCTTCGTCCAAAACCTCCCGATACCCGAGTAGCGGTAAGTTTTGTCGCCTCGAGATTAGCGCGTGCCGGTCCCCATTTGTCACTGGCCGGCCAAGCTTCCGAGCGAGCCGGTCGGTAAATGAGCCGTATGACTACCGGTACTGGAACAGTACCAGTACCAGGTACGGTGATGTTATTCTTACATCTCTGACTGTCTAGTAGTACGAGCAGAGTAGCAGAGTAGCAGAGTAGCAGAGTAGCAGAGTAGCAGAGTAGCAGAGTAGCAGAGTAGCAGAGTAGCAGAGAGAGAGAGAGACATGTCCACCATGTCTCTACCCAACGATCCACTTTATCTCTAGAGCTAGTAGGTAGAGATTCGATCTTTTCTTGGTAGATCGCTGTGTTGGAGGATAGATACATTAGTAGATCCTGCTCCGATCTACTCTAGTAGTAGTACCAGTAGATCCCTCTACTAGAGGAAGGATAGTGCTTCTATTGAAGTCTATACTTCGTAGCGAGTTTACTTCTTATTGCTATCAACGAATGCCATGCATGCGTGCGTGGAAGAACAACTGAATACTGATCGTACTTGTTGGTGGGTATCGACTTTAGAAGCAGCAAGAAGCAAGAGGTGTATGTATCGAATTACAGCAGAAAAGTAGACGTACGAAGTACTGTATACGGTACAGTACTCTAGTTGACGAGGTATGTATTCCCATTTAATATTTCCCTTTCATGAATTCTTTGTCATCCGCCTCTGTTTCTGCCGTTGCTTTTAGAATACTGGCGTAAAATAGAAATAGACAAATTGGAATCGTAACTGCCGCGATTGCCGCTGTGGGACCAAAGCCAAGGTTCGGGGATCCTCCACCGAGATCAAACACGGATCCTGGTGTAGGGAGAGTCAGTTTATGATAGATGTGGAAGATTTTGACTTTGTGCTATCGTCGTTAGGACGTACCTGTGCCCACAATCGCAAGGATCATTGACGTTGCCAGAAGGATAGGAGAAGGGAGATCGATTGGATATTGAGTGCCTTCAAGATCAGCGACTACTTTCTTCGGCGCTGCTGGAGTACCGAAATCTGGTGATGCCGCTTCCACAGAATTCTTATTGTCTTCGTCAATTGGACTGGAAAATATCGTTGTTAATGGTCTCGATACGCAGCCTTTTTGTTGCATTCCCTGATGGTTGATGGTGAAGCGCACTTGCACGGAAAAAGACGATCCCAAGGCTACCAGAACGCATAGATTCAAAGCGTTAAAGCCGGGGTTCTTCATTATACTTATATTGGGCGGTTAAAGACTGAAGATAGATTATGAAGGGTGTAATGGCAAGATGTGTCGTAGCAATGAGAGTTGGCGGACAACCATAGATCGCACTAACAACATGAATACCGGTACACATGCATGTTGATGTTCACAGGATTCATTCTTCTTCTTCGTGGGCGCATGCCGCCCATACGTGTACCGTACGCGGTACCGGTACGGTACCGCGTACTGTACCTACCGGTACCAGGTACCAGGTACCAGGTACCAGGTACCGGTAGCCTGGCCCATTGCCCATTTCTGTCCCGCCAAAAACGTCAGCAGATGACGGATGACGGACAGAAAGATGGTGCTTCCACGCGGAGCCAGCCAAGTGGAAGTTATCAGAACGGAGTTGCGCAGGCCCGCCTGCTTCCCCGATGCACATGAAATACACAAGGGTTCTACTGTCGCAGACAGAGTGGCTCGCTAACGAACATCGTCCTCGCCAAATCAAGTCGCGTCGCCGTCTCACAAATTCAGAGATTATCGCTTTCTCGTTTCCCAATTGACTGCAGTCAGCGCATCTTCAAAAGCGTGACATCGGTACTCTTTCGCAATTCCCGAAGTCATACTCGCAGATAGAAGTAGACAAAAATCTTTGAACCATGAATGTTACTGTAGAGAAAGAAAAAGAGATCAAGTCTCAACGAGCCCGAGAACTCGCTGAGCTCCGATCGAAAGGAGTTGCCAATGCTCGAAAGAACAAGTTGAAAGACTGTAAGTTGAGGTACCTCGCAGGAAAAATCAGATGCGATTAATTTTGTTACCGAATTGATTCGGACTCACCTTCCGACCTCCTGGCTGGCTCATTTTCAGTGGTAGCTTCGCCCCTCACGACACCTGAACAGGCGGAGATGTTTCTGGCGGCGATGAGGGATAAAGGCAAAAAGGAAGAGTGGGAGCACAAACATCACGCACACCTTACAACGGATGGTATGGATGGATGGTATATGATGCAGAGACATCGAGGAAAGGAGTTGAAGCAGAGACGTCAAGAGGCCGAACAGCTCCTCAGAGGATACCGTGGGCCGTATTTCACCGACGGTGTCAATCCTTTTTCTCCCCGAGGAAGCGAACGTCGGGGACGCTCATCGTTTGGTCACACACTTTCAGATTCGCTAGTTGATCCTTCGGCGGCAGAAAAGAGAAGGCAGTCAACCATGCCACGCATTCAGAACCATTTCGAAGAAGATAGTTTTGAACAACGCACCGATGACCACTCTGGGAGATTGGGGCCCGAACGCAGTGATTTCTTGCACGACAGACAACACTTTGATGGAACTCAGTACGGCGCGGTCAATGGAGACTCTTACGAAAATGGAAAGGCGATCTTCCAGGAACGCGACGGGAGATTCTCAGACCATGAAGCGCGTGAACCAGGAGCAACAATTGATGTCTCGAGATTTATTGATATTTCTAGTTCACATTTCAGAATGAGTGAAGTCAGTGGACGAAGCGGGCGAAGAAGTCACGTCAGTACTGATAGTGTGGATCGAGAGCAGCCACATGCACCGGAAACAGTGTGGCGCGATTTCATCAGTCCCGGTAAGTTTTTTGAATTAGAGTCGTACCGATTGAAATCAAATGATGATCCTTTCTTTCTCTGACAAAGTTTGTTTCCTATTATTCTCAGAACCCGGAGCCAAGTTTGCTTCTGAACCTGGTCGATATCATCTGTATGCTTCATATGCATGCCCCGGATCTCATAGAGCCCTAATCGTGCGGGCTTTGAAGGGATTGGAAGACGTTGTATCCGTCACTATTGTCCATCCGACCTGGCGACACACAAAGCGTAATGATCCCGCTGACAAACACCGTGGCTGGGTATTCGGGGACCCGACCGGAAAACCTTTCCCTAATACGACAGGAAGGGGAGGTCCATTCCCCGCAGCATACTCGGGGAATGATCCTGATCCCCTTCTAGGTGCATACAGCGTGAGGGAGCTATATGAGCATGCCCAAGACACATCTGGAAAGTACACTATTCCACTACTGTGGGACAAGAAGCTCGGCACCATTGTCAACAACGAGTCCTCTGATATTTCCTACATGTTGAACTCGTGTTTCAATGAGTTTTCGTCGAATCCTGATCTTGATTTGTACACTGAGGACGACGAAGATGGCCTAGACAAGTTGAATGAAATCAGCCAATGGTTGTATCCAATGATGATTCACGGAGTATACCGTTGCGGATTTGCGAAAACGCAAGAAGCCTATGATCATGCTATCGAAGAACTGACAGCTGCATTTGACATGGCTGATGAGCTCCTTCAGCGTCAACGATATTTGACAGGTGATACATTGACAGATGCTGACATCCGCCTCTTCGTGACCTTGATTCGCTTCGATGAAGTCTACTCCGTATATTTCAGAGCAAACACGCGGTTGGTGATGCTGACACCCGCTTTGTTGAACTTCTGCCGAGAAATCTATCAAATGCGAGGTATCGCCGAAACCTGCCAAATGGATCAGATCAAGGCTCACTTTTACGGTTCGCATGCTGAATGGAACAAGTACTCTGTTATCCCACGTGGCCTTGGTTTCATGAAACTGCTGGATCTGCCGCATGATCGTGACCAGTTCGACACGCAATATGAAGACCAAGCATAATCGTGATCAGTCCGACACGCAATATGAAGACCAAGCATAATCGCGATCAGTTCGAGAAGCAATGTGTGGACGAAATTAAACTTGCTATCCGATCGTGATCAGTTCGAGACTCGATAGGGTGGACCAAATGAAATTTGCTGTCCCTCCAAAATATATGTCAAGACCTGCTATATTTATTCGCACCTTGGATGTGCCTTTAGTATAGAGTGAAATGAACAATGAATAGTAGCGACTTCAGGCATCATTGTCTGGGTTGCAGCACAGTAAAAATGACTGACGTTCTGAATAAAAAAGTAGTCCGGCATTAAAAATTGAAAATTCCATCTACAAGTTATTCTTGCTACAAGTACTGTACCGGTGTGACATTCGAACAGTTGTTTGAGTAATAGCAGATATTTCAAGTGACCTGCCACTTTTGGTCGGAGGTCTCTCTACTACTACTAGAGCATCATACGAGTACAGTAATAGAGAGAGGTCCAGAGTGAAGAGCTCGTCTTTCATTCATCATCATTCATCATACGGTAGGCAGGTCCCTACATACCTAATAGTAGACTACGTGTCCCGCAACGCGCAACGAGTTTGGTGTGGTTTGTAGTCTGCCCTTCGTACGATTTGAAGACGATTAAAAGAAATTCCAAAAGCACGATGAAGTAGTACTGTACGTGTGCAGTAGCGCCGCCGCGCCCGCCGCTTTACGTACCGGTAGATGTTTTGACATGGCGTCGCCATAATATAATCTACAAGCCCAACCTCAAACGAACCACATTCAATGTTACAGAGGCTGATATTGTACGGTAATAACGAAGACCATGGCATATCTGTTACCTCACCTGCACAACGGCTGGGAAGTCGACCAAGCGATCGTGACCGAAGAAGACCGAGTAGTGGTAATTCGATTCGGGAGAGACCAAGACCCGACATGCATGGTGCAGGACGAAGTGTTGATGAGCATTGCGGACAAGGTGAAAAACTTTGCCGTGATATACCTCGTGGACATTGACGAAGTGCAAGAGTTCACACCGATGTATGAGCTTTATGATGATTGTACGACGATGTTCTTCTATCGAAACAAGCACATTATGGTCGATCTGGGGACGGGGAACAACAACAAAATCAACTGGGCGCTGGCAGATAAGCAAGAGTTCATTGACATTATTGAAATGGTGTATCGGGGGGCTCGCAAGGGCAGGGGACTTGTGATCTCCCCCAAGGACTACTCAACAAAGTATCGGTACTAGTACAGTACTCGTAGAATACGTTTCCTTCTTTCATCTCTAGCCAACGAGCTTCATGTCTTATGCGTCGAGGCAACTCTGTCTTTTTGTGGGCATACTGTAAGATGAGTATTATGGGTCAATAATCAATAGCATGTGTGTAGCTATTAGCTTTAGCGCGAAGCCTCCGAAGGATCCTGTACTTTGCGAAGAAGAGATCCGAACTCTGGTTTTTTCATGCGAACACATCCAAATATGCGCTCAGGTAGATATTCTTCTTCGTCCGCCTCGAGCAAGAAACCCATGTCCACCACTAGCGTCTTTGCATAGCCCAGACTCAATCGGATTACTCCACTCGCGACCGCAGATGAGCCACAATTCAAAATCACCTCCATGTACCTGCTGCTTCGGACGTAGCTTTGCTGCAACTTGGTGCCCATGATAGCTGGTGTGCTTCCAACCGCCTTGCGAACCACGAAGTTGCCCTCTACAATCTGAGGAATAAGCTTGAAGGTTTTATCACGGAATTCATCACTGTCGCCGAAGAGAAATTTTTGACAAAGGCGTGACGAACCAGTCCCATTGGTCCCATCAATTGTGCTCATGTCATCGACTGCGTAGTAGTAAACTGCATGATAGGGTGGTGGACCAGGTAGCAAAATGTTGACCATAAATATAAATGGTGGCATGTCTGATTCCTTTCCCATTTCTTTCATTCTTCGTTCCCGCTCTAGCCCCAATTGAATGCGTTCTGATGGGTGCGTCGACATGCCAGTTAAGAGTGGCTTGTCCACCGCTACAAGATCAACAGCCACCAAACGGCCAATACTGGTACCAGCGTTGATCTTGACTCGGTTGGTCTTGTAGGTTGGTCCACGAACCAAAAACGAATTCGCGTCGGGTTCCGCCCACTTTTGGTAGTTCAGGGGTGGTGGCCGACTTCCGAGTCCAGCCAAAGATGCATCCAATCGAATGCTATCGCATCGTTCGCGACTCGCATATCGCAAATCATAATTTACAAAATCGTTGCTTCGGGACTGCTCTTGTGCCGAAGTGTCATTTTTCGGCTTTCCAGATGAAGGGGCTGATAGCTGAAAGTCTGGCGAAATATCTATGAATCGATCGTGCTCGATGGCATCTCGAACGTCCAATATCTGCAACAAGGCTGAAATCCCAAATGCATCGGCATATGATTGGTTTGCGAGAAATGATATGGGGCAAGAAGGAATCCAACCCTGAGGGTCCACTTGCACCACCGCTGTTAGAAGACATTCTTGCCCCCCAGGCAAGGCAGTATTTGCTCGCCGTTTTTCAAAGTTCTTGAGAGGAGCGATGGTGTATGCCTGGTGCATATCGCCCCGAACGAAGTCTGGCCTTGGAGGGCATGAAGCGTGCTCTATCGATTCATAGCAGATCGTATAAGAACCATCTTGTTCATACCTCCAGTAACGAAACAAGACAAAATCGCGAGGTTCCGTCCAAGACGGAAAAAGGTAGAGCTTCCGACAAATGAGGTGCACAATGTCCGTGTGATCATCAATGTTCTCAACTACACGAAAGGAAGCGCTCTGTCCAGAGTTTGGAGTCACGGGGCCTTCCTTTGGCCATTGGGGAAGTCGAGCATATGACATGAGGCACATAAAAGCATCAAGTGGCGGGGCTTTCAGTACCACCTGAGTTTTTAGAGGAGTACAAGTCGAACCACTGATGGCTAATCGCGCAACTTTCTCTGAGGTTCGCTCCACCCGAATCTTTTCTTCACGCAAAATGCGCAGGCTTTGAGCGCCGGGGCCGAGAAACGATGTCCACCCGCCTTCCAGAGGTCGCCACCGCGCTTGGGCGACACCCGGAAAGTTTCTGTCTCTAAAAAAGAGACGCGACTGGCCCTTTGGCAATTCAAGTGCACCAGATTGCGCGAGTTCTTGGGATGGTGTGGACTCTATGCCGTCTCTACTTCGGCTGGCTGAGATTTCCAAATCATGAGGCATGAGTGCAATGGAAGTTTTTCTGCCATCTGCGACGAAAAGCTGACCCCATGTGCTATCTTTGAGAGATTCTGACTCAAGACACGCATCCAAGGTAGACTTCCACAGCTTGGCTTCTTCGAAGCTTGTTGACGCGATTGTCAACTTTCCACTTTTCTGCCATTTTCGTTTGAATCCAGCTTCTGCGACACCTGCAGTACCGCCTGCTGCGGCTGCCGCTCCCAGAAAGACGAGCCCAGCTGCCAAACCAACACCAGCTGTCAACACCCCGACACCTGCTACAGTACCGGCTGCGACGGCAAGCTTCGTGCCCTCGACAAGCTTTTTCCGGTGCTCTTTCTTTTCCTTACGTTGGGTGTTCATATAAAGGGCTAGGAGTTTCTCTTGTTCGGCTGCATTCTTGCCTTCAAAAGTTACTTGACCTGTGGTGGTAACGTGCCCCTTGGATTCTCCCGATATTTGACGTTGCAGTGATTGTGTCACCGGTGGTGTCTTGAGAGGATGCTGTGGTCCATCGTCGCGCTCGTTTTCTAGTTCGTGAATCGTTGCATATTCATCCTCAGCAAAGTCAGGTTTCATATTCACAAAGGAAGGAATGGAACTGTGACTTTTCCCCTTGCGCTTCTTGTGGTTCCAGTTCGACCCGAAATCAAGGTTGGGCAGACTACTATTGAATGCATCCGAAAGAGATTTTCGTTCTTTCCTCCCATGCCGAAAACCGAAGCGCCCCTTACGCTCGTTGGGTGTTCCCAGGGAAGAAATGCTACGCTCGTCGCCTACGTCTGATTCCTCAAACGAGCCGATCTTTCGTTCATCGTTCAGGTCGAGAAAGGGTAATGATGCATCCCCTTTTACCGGTGCAGACTGCTGACGTGAGACTCTCTTTGGCCGTCCATGTAAGGGCGACTTGAGCATTGCGTTAACTCGACTTGATCTCCTTGGAGTAGCCGACTCGGCCGGTACTTTATGTGGCTCAAAAGAAGCATCATCCATCGAGTCGTGAAATTTGCTGCTACTCGCACCCAACGGGATATTGTTGAAGCTTCCCACCGTGCTACTGTCGTCTGGCCATGAAATAGTGACACAATACAAGGGTACCTTTTCAGATCCCTTGTGACGCTGTTCGACGTAAAGGTCGCCCAGTTCACATCCCGACTCTCGAGTGACCCGAAAAAATTGTTGTCGAGGCGAAACGTCTTCCTTGTGGTGCACATAGCTCAAGACTTGATTCGATGTGAAGACAAAATAGCGCTCTTGCCATTGTCGATTTCGACTCAATTTCAGCAGTTTCCCTTCCAGCACGACTTCGCTCACCGTCGACGAGGAGGTACCCTGAGGAACACCGATGGAAGCCACCGAGGCAGAACCCTGATCATCGCTCATGGTGAGCTACTTCAAATATTGTACTCCACAAGGAGATACCTGAGAGCACAATGAACCTTCAGAAACTTCAAGCTTCTGCCCACCATCAGAAGCTGACGATTCAATGATGAATCTGTTGGATTGGACAATAATATCAAGGACCAAGGACAAGCAAAAGGGCGTTCCATCATGCAGGCATGACCAAAAGAAACGTCACATGGCCGCGTTCCGTCCGCAGGCTACGAGTACCGGTACTACCGTAGCGCGCGTTGTTGTTGTTGATAGGCGGGCAGAAAAATCAAAAATTGTCGGTTGATGTTGACGAAGTCGATGTAGTCGGTTTTCCGTTAAATCGCCCGTGTCTTATTTTGATATTCAACGTGCGCCCGCCAGCCTTCTCGGATACGGTACGTGTACGGTCTGCTTGGTACTTGTACTTTCTTACTTTTACCAGAGTACTGGTACGTACCGTACGTACTGTAATCTGTCGGTAGAAGAAGTGTAGCAGGTACCAGGTACTCTACCGGTAGTACAAGCAGACTTCTGTACTTGTAGTGTACCGTACAAGTAAGTACGGTCGGCTGGCGCCTGCAGGCGCGCCAACAGCCGACGACTGACTCCTCACTCCTCGAAACACATACGGTAGTCTACCGGTACATACCGCCGGTACACAGCGCATCCTCTGCTCTGCGCGCTGTTGCGAGCGCACCCGTAAAAGTCCCGCGCGATCCCATACGAGAATGTTCTCGAAGCTTTTCCCCTGCATCCACCACGTTCGTACATATACGGCACTCATACACGTACCTGTACGGTACTTTGTACCCGGAGTCAAAGTTCCAATTCGGGTTGCAGTCGACCATTCCAGCGGTTTCGATGATTTTGTTGATCAACCCTGTTTGGGTCATCGTCACCGACTTGTCTTCCAGGTTGCGATCAAACTTGATGCCAAGAAATTCCGAAAAGGTTCCTTCGCGAGTCAGCTTGAAGCCTTTCTGTTCGAGTCGCCGCACGAGGTGGTCGACGTCTGATTTCTTTTCAGCTGCAATACCGACGTCGTCGACGTACACCACAAGCATCATCTTCTTTTGAAGAGAAGGCAGGCGTCAAGCTTACAGACTGTGAAGCGTTTTGGGCTGTAATAACCAGTCAAAGTAGTGGAACTCTTTGTTGCTTTGATATGAAGTCGGTCTCGTAGAGTAGTTCAGACAATCAAGATAAACGAGTATTTTCAAGATTATAACTATTAGAAAGATCTACCTTTTGCAAGAATGATTTTTGGATCGCTGAACTTTCGTCCAGCGATCTCCAAAAGTTCATCAGTATTCCACTTCTGATAGTAGCCAAGATCCAATTTTTCTGTACTTAGGCAGTTGAACTTTCAATGATGCATCCATGCATGAGGATGTATCAATGCCGCTTGACATTCAATTAGGTCTCAAAATTCATCTTGTGGCAGTTCCAAGAACCAAACTGCCATCGAAATATTCAGTATCCGAAACGATAGTTTTTGTTCACGAGTCGCGAGTCCCTACCTCTAGGGATCCCGACTCCCGACTCGCGGACAGAGGACAGACACACATCGACTCCCGGTACGAATACTCAGTACGCACGAGTACCTGGTACCGGCACCGGCGGTACCAGGCACATACTGGTACTGGTACCATGCATAACATCATCATTCAAGATTTTTTGTCATTCCCTCATTCATTCATTCATTGGCGCATTCGACGCTTTCGCTTTTTAGCTAATCTCGTCCCTGTTCTTTGCTGATCATAAAGGTCTATTTCGATCACGAGATACTGTACGGCATAATGAAAAGTTGGTGAGGTCAGTGACCTCATATAAATTGAAAGCCCTTACCGCTGTTACAATCACATCAATGCTTTCTCGTCCACTCTTCATTGTACTGAGCGCAATGACATCCTTCCGTTGTGCGCAATCCTTCGCTCGAGGTTTACCGAGTGCCACAGCCTCTCGACCACTTTTGACGTCGGTACATGCTACCAATGGACAAAGTGCGGGTCAAAAATCTCTGCACCAGAGCTCTACCAGGAAAGTAGTTGCTCGAGACTCCTTGGCGGAGACAAGCAAGACAGGGGAATTCCAAAGACGAGAGTCGGCCTGGAGAAACTGGATCAGTCGAGGTAGGTTTCGGTCGGTCGACGCAATATATTCCTGATGGCTCATTCCCAGCCACACCATGCTGACATGATCTTTCTTTCCTTCCTGATTGAAACCCGTAGAAAAAGATGCCGAATTTCCTCCTGAAGAAGGTCGCTACCACCTCTACGTGGCGTATGCCTGTCCATGGGCCCACCGGACGCTCATGACACGAAGTTTGAAAGGTTTACAAGATACGATATCGGTATCAGTTGTCTATCCTATTTGGCAAAAGACACGACAAAGGGAAGATAACCATCGTGGTTGGGTCTTTGGTAATCCAGAAACGGAAGAAACTTTGACTAACGCCGAGGGAAGAGGGGGGGCATTTCCTGCTGCTTACCCAGGAAATGATGCCGAACCTCTTTTTGGTTCCAAGAGCGTCAGGGATCTATACGACCACGCGGGTGACAAGGAAGGCAAATATACGGTACCGATTCTATGGGACAAAAAGACCAACACAATTGTATCCAATGAGTCGGCAGAAATCATTCGAATGCTGAATTCTGAGTTCAATGCTTTTGCAGACAAGCCAGATTTAGATTTTTACCCGGAGGATATGCGAGAGGCTATCGACAAAGTGAATGAGTGGGTATATTCCAATCTGAACAACGGAGTCTATCGTTGTGGATTTGCGCAGACTCAGCAGGCCTACGATCGTGCTATCGAAGAGTTGACAGCTGCATTTGACAAGGTCGATACCATTCTTCAAAAGCAGCGATTCATTGCCGGAGTCAAATTCACAGAAGCTGATATTCGACTATTTGTGACCCTCCTACGATTCGATGAGGTTTACACAGTGTATTTCAAATGCAACACCCGGAGTGTGGCGACAACACCAGCAATACTCAATTATTGTCGGGAAATTTATCAGATGCCCGGTGTCAAGGAGACGGTCGATATGGAACAGATCAAGCTTCATTACTATGCATCACATCCGGAACTGAATTTCTATTCAATTATTCCCAAGGGAGCTGATTTCGAGAAGCTGCTGGAGGAGCCACATGATAGAAGAAACATGTAATCTGGTAAAACTATTTAAATAATGTTTTTCACTGCCTCCTTGACCTTCTCTAGAAAAACGAACGCCTGTTGAGAAACGAATCATCTTCGTCCTCTCGTTCTAATGCCCTGAGGCAAATCTGTCGCGCAATAAACAAACTAAGATCTTTTTCAAGCCAGTAGCAAGAATGCGCTGCGAGCGCCGCCACGTATTCGTTGGCACTCTCTAGTTCCTTCTCCTGCAGCATGTAGTCGATGCGCTGTCCTCGGTTGAGAGTACCCGTGACAACCGTGTGCGGTTCCACGCTGTATTCAAAATCGGCTTCTTCGTCCTCGTCGTCTTCATCATTATTTGACCCATCCAAGAGCCCAAGAGCGGCAATTCCCGACTCCAAACTCGCAACGACGTTCTCTTGTGTCTTGACCGTCTCCTGTACAATCTTTTTCCACAAGAGTTTCGTCTGGTACTGGAACCGAAAACCACCATGCCAGTGAGTCATGATCTTGGGCTCAACTTCGGCATTCCTCGGATCTAAAAGAGGTTCAATTCGGTAGGCAACAGGATCGAATGGATGAAATATGTTGAAAACACTTTCACAACCCTCCAATTTGAAGTCTGTGCTAAGAGGTTTCCGCTGGTTTCGAATCATGAGAAACACCGCAATCGGAGATCCAAGCATGAAAGCATTGTCCACTTTGAAATCAAGTTGGGGGTAGTCAGGTAACACGTCTTGAGTTGACGAGTCGAAGCTAGAGTTTGGGCTTTCGTCGATATCTTTTAGCACTGCTGGTTCCACTCCTGGCGAGTCTTCGGCCACCTCGGGTAGCTCTTCTTCTGGACGCACCGACTCCTCGATGATAGTGGGGTTAGGTGGGACGGCAGGGGTATTTGCAGCGGGAGGCGCCTGGTCACGGAAACTGATTCGTCCACTTTGTTCCAAGGACTCTCGAAATCCACGCTGGTTGTCCAAAATATCCCAGGTGATGATACTTCCGAGCGAATGTCCAACCAAGGAGACTTCTCCCTTGAAACCCGTCATCTGTCGAAATCGTTGAACAACAAAATTCATTTCAGCAACCACAATATCAACGATAATATCGTGATGCTCAGGGCTCATAAAGTACAAAACGTCCATCAAAGTATCGTTGGCAAATTGTCTCAGCTGAGGAATCGTTTTGAGCGAAATGTCATCGATGTCATAGTTTCTGGAAGGTGGTCCATCAGTGCTATTGGTCGGCAATAGTCTGCGACTAGACTGGATTGTGAACCCATCATGCCATTCAATGGGAAGATATTCGACGCGTCCAGGGCGGACGCCCTTGTGCAACTGAATGCCATCAAGCTTTTTATAAAGCTGGCTGAAACGAACTTCCAGGACTTCAGAATGATTCTTGCGGAGGAACCCACAGCAATCAACAATTGTTGGTAGCTTGGTGAGACCAAAAAAGTCAATCGCTTGCAGCATCTCTCCAATACCGTGGACAATCAGAACTAAATGATCGACATCATCGCTGCCATCATCATCTGCACTTGTAACCTTTCCAAGCTTTGTACCAGGTTCCTCCTCTATTTCTTTCAATGCATAAGCGAGTTGCAGGTGCTCATCAAGCGGCCGCGACAATCGAAGCCTCAAGTTCGTGACCTCGTCTGTGTAAATTTTCATTGGGTCGAAATTTTCTACCTCCTTGGCGTCATTCTTGACTTTGAATTTTGACCCGTTTTTCCTTTTTGGTGTCACAGCGCTCGGTGGTTCAAGGGAGTCCCCGATGTCGACAGGTGTATTGAGATCGTCACGTCCCAGCTGTACCCAGGCACTTTCCGAGTCCTCTACCAAGGAATCACCAGTTTCACTCCGATTGCTGGAATCCGATTCCTCCTCAATATACGAGAGATCAGAGGACTCCGACCCATCCAAGACACTCGGATCATTATCGGGATCTTCAATGGGATTTCTGGCGTGGTGAGCACCACGGTACACACGCCGTTTGAACAAAGCAATGGCAGAGCCCAAGCCCTTTCCAATGGCAGTCGCCGATGTCAACGACGAGAATTGTACTAATTGCTGCTCTCCCCCGTCCGGGCTCGGCACTTGGACTGTCAACAAAATACTTCCATCCCACACCCGCTGTCTCGTAGTCCACTTCAAAAATAAATAAGCATCTTCCAGGATTGCTTGGGCGTCCTCCCCGTATGGCTGTAGCCCGTGCCGCTGCGTATCTAGGAACCAAGTGGCACGTCTCAACTCGTCACCTGGACCATAGAATCTCCACATCGTCGGGCGATAGACGGTGACAACTGGCGGAGGCGACAACAAGGTGTCAACCCAAGGAGCATCCGCATTTCTTGTCCCACAACTGTCCCACAATTCTGCAAATTGCTTTGGTGCACCGGGAGCTTCGATAGAGAGATCGTGTCGGCGGCGACATTTTGGGCAACAGGGAAAAAATGACGCAGCATGCCGTTTTTGGTCCAGTAACAAATCGTTGTCAGGATCATAATTATACCATTTGGCACTGGTTGCATAACGGTTTTCGGCAAGCACGTTGGGATCACCTTCCAGGCCATGGTCATCCAACTTCTCCGTCCCGGTGGAGGGTGTCGGCTTTTTCTCGTTTTTGCGCAGCATTTTACGATAGTGTCGTTCCAGCTTATTGCGTTCAAATTCATCAAAGATCACCCATGGTGTATCTTTGCGCGGTCTTTTGCCATTTCGATAGGGCAAGCGGAACCAGAGCGCAAAGACCTCGGACGACCCTTCTTCGTCGAGCAAGAAGGGTGACTCAGAGTCGCGATAGCTAGGACACGATGAGAGCCATTCATCCTCCTTGGTGAGATCTCCTCCTCGATCCCGCAAAAGGCCGGTCAATACTAAATCATGGTAGAGAGGTCGATTGTGCGCTCGGATGTGAGCCGCCAGTTCATACCGAGCCACCGAATCGACCAAACTAAAATATCGCTCGCACAAGTGATCAATGACTTCTCCCTTGTTCAATTTATCCAATGTCGCGTAGGGTCCTGATCCTAGTACCTTCCAGCGTGTGTGACTTAACGATCGGGTAATATTCGCGTCTGCTCGTTTGACGTACAAATGCACTTCTGTTCCAGCAGTTGTCAACATGTATTTGGTGCCGCTCATGACAAAATTCACGGAATCTCGCACCTGCATTGGCGAAGGAATCGGATACTGTGCTACTTGCCAGGTTTTCTTCAGAACATCGGCTCCTATACAAAGTGCCGGAGCTAGAATATTTTCCCCGACAAATGGAACCTGTCTGGCAAGGTCCAGTGACTGATGAGCCATTTGCTTGGCATGCTCCGACTGCAAAAAGCCGATGGTCTCCCCTGTGAGTTTCTCCACTCCTCCAAAGGCCGGCAATAAAACCCAGTCTCGGACGGGAAGCAAAAAACCGTGCTCCAAACCCGAAACCCCAGCCTTGGCGGCTCCGTACAGACCCTGTGCCGAATCACCAATGGCACACAGTAAATGTCGCAGTCCATTGTACCCCTGTTCCCACTGATCAACTGCTGACTGCGCTGCGACGATGGAAGCATCATTTGAATCCCATATTTGTTTCTTGGTATTCAAGGCAGCTTGCTTCGATACTCGACGAACGTGCCGAATGGCAGAAGAAGCAATAAGACTTCCTCCATGCAACGCCATATCAGGAGAAATGGTGTTCTCGATGGGTGGGGATGAGGCGGGACCAATAAACGTGGGAGACGGAATGCCCACATTGCTACGGCTTCGACGAGCCGACGAGGGGGTATTTCGGTTTGTCGTCCTGGAAGACGACATGGTTGGTTGGACTACACTACGAGTACAAGTAGAATAAAAGTGTGTCCAAAGCAAACCAGAAATGATAAGTTTGGAGAAAGAAAAAGAGTGGCAAGTGACAACGATATGCGATGATGAGTAGAGCTACCGTACGACGTAGTCTCAACACGAACAGCCACCGCACCACGTACTGTAGATTTTCTGCTAAAAGGGATTACTTTACCGGTACAAGTACAGTGTACTTGTACCAGGTACAGTACCGGTACAGTATCGTACTGTACCGGTACCAGTACTGTAGCATTTTCGACCTCGACCACGTGTCTCCTTTTTCGATCTGGATCCCCTGGATCGATGATCCCCCTTTTTTTACTGTTATTTTTACAATGAGGTGAGGTGACTCAATACAGTAAGACTTCCCGACTCAATTTGGTCGCATGACGGACCAGAGTGCGTGTGACGACGACGACGACTCCTTTCACTCTTCCCTCCTCCTCATCCACTCCTGCATCACACACAATAAAACAAAGATCTCATATCTCATCGGAGCGACGATGACTGGATTTGTTGACGTTGTTGCTCAGGAAAAGCCCAAGGACACTCACTGTTGACAAAGACAGACCTTGTACACAACAAAACCCCATCTCCATTCACTCCTACACGTGCTCTCAGGAAAAGCAGCATGTTGCGTTTCAATTATTATCATTCATTGTGCGCCCTGCTCGCCGGGTTGCTGATGACCGGACTCTACTCGCCGAGGTGTAAAGGCTTCGCTCCGTCTCGGCAGTTTGGCGCAAGCCGATACCCGGCGACAACGACAATTCCACGAAAAGAAACCCTATTGTTCAGCTCGGATCCGGAAAGCGAAAAAGAATCACCGGCATCATCCGCCAAAACGTCATTGGAAGAAAAAATGAAAGCTTGGGAAGCCACCGAAGAGGAAGTCAAGGCAGCCTCCCTGGGAGGTATCGTTACAGGAGGAGGCCGAGGAGACCCCGAGCGATCAGATGCCTTTGATGTGGGCCTATACATTGCCTTTCCTCTCATGGTATTGAGTGGTCTTGCCTTTGCACTCTTTCCATTCATCATGGGGAATTTGGATGTCGATAGTGTGGGACCTCCTCCCACATCATAAAAGTGCTGCCAATGACTCACGCATTTAAAAAATGTAGAGCTGTGTTGCTTATCCCGCAAAACTACTTCGTACAACACCAGAGTCTGGAAGCAAGCATAAGAATTCAAGCATGCTAGTAGTCTGCTACAGTATAAGAAGTTGACAGACAGTGCATAGAAGGATGTGTTGTTTTTGTTATTACTGCCTCAAACAATAGCTTCTACGAGTAATAGAGTATAGTAGTGTACTAGTATGAATAGACGGACCCAGTATCAACACAGGCGGTTGGGAGGACCCAACAACATCTCGTCGTCGAAGGTGGACGCTGCGCGAACAGCTCCTAGAATCGTTTGGTTTTCTCGCAACGGGTTGTAGCTGTGGATCACACCAGTCGAGTGTCCTTGCCTCATCCCCAGCAACAACCTTATCTTTCAAATAATTCTCTACCAAGCCTTTGTTGGACTTTCTGGAGTCAAGGGACCACTTGAAACCTGGAAGTGAGGACATCTTGAACTTGTGGGAATGGGTTGTCTGACTGCCATCTTGAGGTCGCCTGTGATGAGCATATGCAGGTCCATGATTGTTGTTGTTGTTGTTGTTGGTCGCCATGGTGAGGTAGGAGGGGTTTGGTAAAGCAAACGAAATTTTGGCTGGATGAGAGAATTATGTCCATCTGAAGAGATGCTTTACTTGCTATGGGTCATCAGAGACACTTGCAGACAGTATCTAATCTTGTTGCAGCGCAAGGACTCTTATTCAGAAGAGGGAATGTGACCAGGGTGGGACACGGCAGTTGGATCCAATTACTTATGCTTTTTTTCTGAGTATAAAGCCCATGTAGTTGTATTTTAACTACTTGTGATAGAAAAAAAAAAGTAGCTAGCTACTACGGTACTCTACCGGTAGTAGTAGAGTACTACTACAGTACGAGGTACCGGTAGAGATATCTGCTCCGACCACGACGGTGTGCTCTTCTCAAAAATCAGCAGAAGACGGGGATATTTTTTGAGGCAGGCCGGGAAGGCCACCCCCAGTATTTACGGACACCCAAAAAATATGTACTGTAATTGTTCGTTATTTCGAATTTTCATCCCACGCCTATTTAACGTCCGGAATGAGTTTGCGCGATATTATTGCTTCGACCTAGACCGTGGTAGACTTTCTACGCAAAAGTGACGTCGCCATACCGTGCCCTTCTCTGCATGCTCTCCTTTTGTGTCGTGCTGAATAGATGTCGTTGTTCATAAAATGCAGATGCATGGGATGCATGTTGTTTGATTATTCGATTCTTCACCACTCTCTCTACATTGTCAACTCTCTTTTCATTGTTACAAGAGCGAGAAGGAAGAAAATGCCACCAATGTATGACGACGACGAAGAGGAGGTCCTAACGCCACTGGTGGGAGGCAACAATAATTATGGCGGGGGATCGAAACAACGAGATGGAAGTCAAGTAGTCAACCGCATGATGATCATTGTCACTCTGGTTTTACTGGTGACAGTTTCCATCTTTTTCGAAACTCAACAAGTTCATTTATCACAACAGCTGCAGAATGATGAAGCGACGATTTCTCAACTTTTGTCCACTGTGAATTCTCAAGCAAAAGTAATTGAACGATTCAACCAAAGTGTGACGAATTCGGACGTAGTAGCTCGTTTGAACAAACTGGACAAGACATTAACAGCTTCTCAAGGAGACCTAGAGAAGAAGCTCGATTCTACCGTGAAAGATGTGGACGAAAAATTGGCGGAGACTTTGCAGAAACTCGACGAAACTGTCGCCACTGCAGAGAAGGAAATTGGCGCGCAGGTGGACACCGTCAAGAAGGATTTTGAACAGTACGTTGTCAGAACAGAAGATCAGTTTAGTATGGAGAATTCATTCATGGTGTATCAACTCGCGGGGACCTTTACGCTACTGAGTTGTTTGATCAGCATGTGGCATATGACGGCCCACTTGCGAAAATTGAAGCAGCCCGTCATCCAACGAAAGATTCTGGCGATTTTATGGATGAGTCCCATTTACGCTATCACGTCGTGGTTCTCGTTGGTATTTCCGAATGCCGAAGGTTATCTCGCCATTATCAAGGATGCCTACGAAGCCTACGTCATTTATACAGTAAGTGGTTTGAATATGAAGAGTCGTCATGGAGAAGAAGAATCATCATCAGGGTTCAGCCTCGTTCGATTTGTCTCACCCCTTTTACGCACGTTGCAGTTCTTGTCGTTTTGCATTGCCGTCCTGGGAAAAGGTGATCGAAGCGCCGTTGTAGATTTGCTGGCAAAGCATGCCGATCATTTGACACCACCCTTTCGGCTCTTCTTCTGTTGCCAGCGGGATCCCTACGAAAATGACCACCATTTGGCCGATGCCATTTTGTTGCAGTGCCAGTTCTTTGCCATGCAGTTTGTTTTCTTTAGGCCAGTGACCACAATTGCCAAGGTGGTTTTGGCCAAGTATGATTATTACGGGCCTTGGGGTGCGGAAGGTCCCAACGATTATCGGGCACCGCAATTTTACGTTGCTCTCATTCAGAACCTCTCCATTTTCATTGCATTTACGGGGCTGCTGAAATTCTATCATGCTGTAGACAAAGATCTCGAGTGGTGCCGACCTTTCGCCAAGTTTCTTTGTATCAAGGGTGTCGTCTTTATGACGTTTTGGCAAGGCTTGGCGATCACTATTCTGGCGGAGATGACCGATGTGGGGGGTAGTGACGCCGAGACATGGGCCCTGTCTGCACAAAACTTTTTGATTTGCTTGGAGATGCTCCTCTTTAGTATTGCTCATTTCTATTGCTTTCCAACGGAAGAATGGGAAGATGGATACCGAGCGAATTTCGACAAGGCTAAGTTTGGGGATTCAATTGCCTTGTCGGACTTTTTTGCCGACTTGAAATTGCTCATGAAGGGCAACGACAGGAAGAAGAAAAAGAAGAAGCAACCATCAGAGCCTACCGTTCCCGAGGGAGACGAGGAAGATACGGAGGCGGGCGAAATTGTAAGACTGGACGTTGAAGAAGAGGACGACGACGACGACGACGACGAAAACGATGAAGAAGCAATGGACCAAGCGACGGCAGATAATACTAGTGTCGCAAGTGACACCACAGGGAGCTTGTTGAATGCGATCGGCACTTCCTCTGAATCGGATGCCGATTTGGAGGCAGCTCGACTTCGACTGCTACAGAGCGGCCTTCTCAATGAAATGCTCTTTATTGCGCCGAGGGAATCCCCCACTGCGTCTGATTCCGTGTCCCAAGAGTCGTCATGGTTACCAATTGGTCAGCCGTCCTCCATGTATGGCGCCACAAACGATAACTCGCAGCAACCCTCCTCTCCCGAGTCGTCGTCACCAACGGAACGAAGCGGCCTCTTGACTTCGACTACACCGTTGCGGCCCAGCATATTTACAACGATTGCGGCACTCTCTGAAAAACAAGAAAAGGAAAATGGCAAGTCTACACATGAAGAATAGCTGCCGTAGAGTTCGACTACATATTTCCATCATGCATCCAAATTTCCTGTTTTTGACGTTCTATATGGGTAATAGTCTACTACTTGTAGCTAGTGACATAAGTATAGACTCAGAAAATATGCATGTGATTATAATATTATTTCAACAGCACAGAAACGCAACGGCGCTTGTCGCCTCACTCGCACAGCCTCCCAATCTGCTGTGCGTACGATTATGCTGTAAATGGTTTAATTATCTGGTCGAGCGATGAAATATCCGGAGGAATTCGAAAAGTCAAAGAATTGACGACTGTAGCCCCGTTCCCAAATGGGGTCGACATTGGATACCAAGTCATTGTCGTGACAATCTTCTACGCCGTCTGTGCAGCACGGGTTGCAACAGGTGCAGGCGACCTCATCACAATCGGCAATGGCGACTCCTAAAGAAGGTTTGCCACAAAGTGCTTCGACGCTACCGGTGAGGCTATTGTTGTCCAGCAACAAGAATCCTGGCGACGAGGAACAAAGCAAAACATAAAATTTGTAAGAGGGTGTCGAACGAAATGGCACATGAAGCTTCCGTCTCTGCTGCTACTGTAGAACTTACGAATATTGTTCAAGTTACCCATTTCAGAAGGAACAGCCTGCGACAGCTGATTTCGGTTGAGGAGCAAGAATTGAAGATTATCCAGGGTGCCAATCTCACTGGGGATGGGACCCGTGAGTTGGTTATCGTCGAGATCGAGGAGGATGAGATCCGAAAGAGTAGCAATCAATTCCGAAATACTGCCCGTGCGTTTGGTGCTCTTGAGTGAAAGTTCCTTCAGGTTGTTGTACGTGTACACAAAGGTAGGAATAGGACCCTCGTTGAACTCGTTTTCGGCCAAGAACAGGTATGTCAACTCGGAGAGATTGGTCAAGTCGTTCGGAATATCCCCAACGAGCGAGTTTCCACTCAAATCCAAGTGCTGCAGTTTGGTCAAGAGACCTAATTGAGTAGGGATGGTGCTGGACAGTAGATTTTCCTGCAGGGCCGCAAACGTAAACTTCTGGTTGTTTGTCGGTATGTCGCTGGGAATTTCCCCGTTGAAGGTGTTGCCATTAATGTCCAGGATTTCCAAGTGAGACAACTTGAACAAGTCGCTGGGAAGATTTCCTGCCAATTTGTTGCCAGACACATCCAAGTTAATCAACAAGGGCGAGCTTGTCGTGATGGCCTCTGGGAGGCGACCAACGAATCCATTGTCTTCCAAATAGAGATACTCCAACCTCGGCAAATCCCACGCAAAGTCCACCGAGCCCGTCAATGAATTGTCATCCATGGCGACGACAGTGAGCTGCTGCAAACTTTTCATTTGTGACGGAACACTTCCAGTGAGGAGATTGTTAGACAAGTAGAGAAATTCTAGATTCGCCCATTTGTCAATCCACGACGGAATGGCTCCAGTCAGTTGATTGTAGGCAAAGACTGTCGTTTTAAGATTAGTCAACCCCTGAAGACGGTCAGGGAATTTTCCCATGATGTTATTTCCGATCGATTCAAAGTACGTCAAGGTCGTCAAAACACCCAATTCTGAGGGTAAAGTTCCGTCCAACTGGTTGCTGACTAAAGATCATGGGGATGAAGGTGAGTAGACTGCGAGTACAGTACATGTAAACATTTCTGACAGAAGATACCAACCAAACTTACTGAATGACAAACCAACAATCTTTTTGGTATTTTGGTTGCAGAGTACACCCACTTGTCCGACGGGAGGTTGAAAGACATCGTACCACTGGCAGGTCTCGTGCTTGGTGTTGAAGAGCAAATCATAGTTCCATTTATCACCACCGGTCGAAGCGTGAAAGACGGACATGATGTAGCGAGTAATAAAAGCATATCCTTCATCGCTATCCAATCCAGTTGTCGGAGTATTCAAACGGAGCGGGTCTTTGGTTGCCAGGAAATCCAAAGCTTTCGACTGCGGACTGGAAGAGCTGATAAAGTCGTTGTCCGAGCTCACGCCGTTCTCAATGATGTAGGATTTCATCGATTGCCTGACATTTTCTCTGGTGACTGGATTGAAGCCCTTCCAGTTTTGGAGCGGACTGGAGCCGCTGCTATCCTTTGTCAAACCGACCGACAGACCCACGGTCATGGCAATGAGCAACGCAAAGATCAAAAACATCCAGGCCATCATTTTCCCGCAACCGGCCGTTGCGCTAGCTTCTACTTTGAGTTCCTCAGGGGCAGGCAAGGAATGATTATTTTCTCCCATTTCTTCATCATCCTCCGTGTCCCCGATCTCAAAAGGAGCCACGTCTTCGTGGGAAATTGGAGCATCGTCCAAAGGTTCGGACGCCAACGTGCTGGCGTCATCGTAGGATGGTGGCGGCGGCTGCAAAGTCGATTGATCGGCAAAGGTGCTCTGCTCTTCCAAGTGTTCCAAGTGTTCAGGACCAGGAGAGTTCATTGTCAAGATATTCTTTTCTTTTCAAGTGATGCTGTATGGTTGCTGATTTATTTTGTAGGCGTCACTCTGGACTTCGAGTACAGTGCTTGGTACGATTGATTGAAAGCTGTGGAAGAACTTTTGAGGCAGGCGGACGATGATGATTTTATTATTTCATTCTTCGTCTCTCGAGAAACTTTTTGCGCATCGTTTCATCCTCTTCTTTTTCCGACTTTGCTGACGACCGGCTGTCGCTCTTGTACTGAAGTCTACAGGGAGTCTACGGCGGCGAGTCCACAACAGACTCATTCGAATAAATCTTCTCGATCGTGCAAATTTTGCCGTAGCAAGCTGAAAGCGCGCGCACTACTGGTACAGGTACTGTACTGGGCGACCGTTGAAAGCACGCCCGCCCGGCGGTGTACGAAAAATCTGAGGTCGTCTGTCGTCTGTCCGGTCCGCGCACTTCTTCCTTGCTTCTTCATCATGCATGCATGAAGAAGAAGCAGAATGAGTGAAGAATGAATCATCTGTCGGAGCCTGGTACTTGTACCTGGTACCGGTAAAGTGGAGCCTCCGTGTGACGACTCCTCGATATGCAATCACGCATGAATCAAGTGAGTCGAGTCGTCCAACTAATCAATGGGGAAACATGGGACCGGTCGTGTGACTCAAACTAGAGCGTGGGAGTCACTGACGATCGGCAAACCAAGACTCAACAAGACCAGATCCAAAGTGAAGATCACGTTGCGACGGTACTACAAAGGAAGTGTGATCTGACTCAGGTCAAGATCGCGATTAGCAAAACTAGATCAAGAAACAAGAGGATAAAAGAATTGGCTCACAATTCGGGATTGATACAAACTAGTAATCAAGAATATCTTAGGCTCGCAACATCATCATCATCATACCGTAGTACTTGTAGTGTACCGTATCATCATGCATCATGGCAGAAGAAATAGTATCCATACTGTACTCAGATACCGGTACAAGTACGAAGTACCAGGTAATTGTACCGGTACAGTATGGCGTACTCTAGATAGGGCCACAACCAGTGCGTGGTGAGTTGCGATGATGGGAGAGTCCTCGTCTACAGTATTGAAGTATCTCTCGACTTCACTCTACTAGCACAAGTACAGCGCAAGGTGAACAGGTAGTAGCTTGGGCTGAAATCTCTAGCTACGATATCATAATGTACCGGTAGTTATAAATGATTCTACGGTTTACTACTAGCCGTCCCTCGGACTAGCCATGCCGGAGCTCCTTACCGGCAATCAAAGAGGTTGTTATGGCATTCCTCGATGACCTCAAGTTGGAGAGACATGCCCGGCAATCAGAGAAATGTTCCTGTACGGCTAATCATTCAAGAAACGGCTGTAGCCTGTAGCGCAGTATGATTCCTTTTTATGTTATTGCAAAACTGCCAACACGGCCTCTAGCTGAAGCGAGCAATCGGGCTTCGTGGAAGTGAATGAGTTCTTCGTCCAGTCGATTGTTTGATTGCCATCCATTCCACCCACTTGAAGATAAAATATGACGCAACCGGCCGGCAGCAAATGCCGAAAAGTGCTCATCGCTCAGCATCGTAGGCCAGAACTCATTCCGCCGTCGACGACCAAATTGGTTCCCGTTGTGTAACTTGCTTCCTCGCTCAACAAAAACGCAACCGATTGAATGACTTCCTCGACGGATCCCAATCGCTTCAATGGCACTCCAGCGATTTTATTCTGGGCGACAACGTCTGGATCGGTGGCAAAATAAGGCGAGCCCGATTGCGCGTGCAGTTCATTTTGGCGGTCCCACATGTAGCCAGGCCCGATCAAGGCTGGACTGATCGCGTTGACACGAATCCCATACGGAGCCAAATCTTTGGATGTGCTGATCGTCATGGAGAGGACTGCAGCCTTGCTCGACGCGTACGCGACCATTGCAGGAGTTCCTCGCAGACCTGCCACACTGGACGTATTAACAATAGAGTACAAAGTATCCTTTTTGCCTTGAGCGACCATTTTCTTCGCGACAGCTTGTAGAACTATAAACATCCCCGTAACATTGATGTTCATCACCAGAGCAAAATCAGCAGGATCATATTCCAGTGTCGGTTTGATTTGTCCTTGGTATCCGGCATTATTCCACAGCAAATCGATGGAACCCAGCGATTCGGCGACAGCGTCAATGGCCGTTTGAACACTGGAAACATCCGTGACGTCGCAAGCTTGATGAATGATCTCGGCATTTGGAACTTTTGCTTTCACATACTGAACCGTCTCCTCCAGGGCGGATTCATTTTTATCCATCGCCGCGACCTTGGCACCACGCTGGGCGAAGTATAGGCATCCTTCGCGGCCAAAGTTGCCGCCGGCACCTGTTACCACGATGGATTTTCCTTGGAAGCGAGCACTGTTGGACATGATATTGATATGATAAGATAACTGCAAGTTACAGAAAAGTAGACTACGAAGTAGTGTCGATATTGACAAAAGGACAAAGTTGTGAAATAATGTAAGCCGACGCGAAACGGAAAGCACGACAACAACAACGGTGAAGACTCCGACTTGTTGTCGTCGTCGTCGTCGGTGTGTCATCCGGTATGTATTATCGATCGCAGCCGTGACCGCGCACACCTCGCCCGCGCCAGAATTTTCTTTCACTCTGCTCTCCGAAAAGAAAAACATCGATTCCACAATATTCTATTGCGATCATGGACCATGGACCATGCTACTCGTCTGACTTTGACATCACAGCATGGACTGTCAATGAACAACCCTACGGTATGACATGACAAAGCAGATAGAGGATGTTGCTTCGGTGTATCTTCAGTTCCGCTCCCCTACGAAGAAATGGCGAATGACGAATGGCGAACCCTCTCGGCGCTCCAAAACCCCATACCAGGTACCGGGTGTTAGGAAAGTATCGTCCGGAGCGCCGAGAGGGTTCGCCGTTCGCCATTTCTTCGTACGAAGACGAAGAATTCTTCGTACGAAGAAATAGCAATGGCAATATCTAATTCAACGTGGTCTATCTAGCGCCACACAAGAGGCTACTGTAGGACACAAGATGGATCCACGGCTATCATACAACCCTTGTCCGGTTGAATGTTATTTCTTCGTACGAAGAAATAATCTTCGACCTGGTAGTCTAGTAGTAGAGCGGCAATAAGCGCTGTAAAACGCGCGATTTTTTTGGTTTCAGAAAATTCCCCGGATGCTCCTGGTACGTACTTGAACCGGTACAGAAGAACTTTTACACCGGTACCGTTGCCTACAGTACGGTACCTGTACGTGCCAGGTACCGGCGGTACCAGTACTTGTACAGTACCAGGTACGTACTGTACTGGTGCTGGTTACAGTAGACAGGTACCAGGTACAGTATGCTGTACAAGTTCGTGACTGAATAATGACACACATCACACATGGTGCAACAGAACTGGCGCTTTCCCGCGCCAAGAGTACCAGGTACTGTACCTGTACTGCTTGTATTGGTACCTGGAACTCGTAGCCCCTACTGGTACAAGCACAGTACTGTAATACCGCTGCGTTACATGGGAAGGTGGAGGGGCTTTTGTGCCGCGGAATGTGCAGCCTGCAGCCAGCCAGCTGATAAATAACACTGGCGCTCGCCCGCCGGTCGAAGAAAGCGGCAGCTGCTCCTCCATGGTTCTTCGTGCAAAGGTTACTTATAGGAAATCAGATAGCGAACACGAAGCGAAGCAGGGAAATTTCCAGTCACTGTGTGATGGACAGACTTTCATCGTAGAATTCGCACGTGCAAGATGTCACCATCTTGAAGGACACCTGAAAAATGCCGCCTTCAACGGCTCGTTGACAGCGATCTATCGGCATAAGAGGAACAAGGCGCTTTGAGCGAAGGTTGAGACTCCGCTTCTGCGCGATATTTTTTCAGATGTTCCCACTTCGTAGCTTTGTACGACGATTCAGTACTGGGCTGCATGCTTTCTTCTCGAGATTTCTTTTTGTTCTTCCCGTCCTGTGAAAGTGAGTGAGAAAGGTCTGTGAAACGATATCAATCACTGCGTCTTCCCAAATAATTCTTCTCTTGACAACCCTTTTCGTCCGGTGATCGATTCAACTTGCTTTTTCAACGTCTCCTTCCTGCCATAAACCAACTCAATCATACCATGCAGATCATGACTCACAGCAACAGCGTCATCTCAAACGTTTCAACCTCAATCTCGGATTCCCCACAACAGGAAGACGATGATCACCAGCTTTTCTTCGTGACGAGCTACTCCGATTTCGACAAGCTTGGTAAGTGGATCTTTCGTCTCCTTGGTCAACTATGCTCATTCGGCCTCGGCACATGTCCCAAGTCCTGGTTCGTTGAGCAATCATGATGTAAATACTCACTGCTAGTCTTCCTCGAATTCATTTACAGCCCACGGTCCGCGAGGTAGTCAAGCTAAGAATTCTCTCTTTGTGTACCGTTTCTACCCTGCCGACGGATCTTTGGTTCTGCTTAACGTTCAAGGAGATGCCAAGACTGTCATGAACCCTGCCTTTTCGCGCTATCACCCTCGTTTGAACGTAGTTTACACTTGTACCGAGGACTGCGAGGACAACGGCAAGATCTTTGCCTACAAACTTGGCCCTAACGGATCTTTGGAACAACTCGGTGAACCCGTGGACGCTGGCGGTACATCGACTTGCTATCTCACAATTGACCGTGCTCAGAAGAATATGCTTGCAGTCAACTACTGGAACGCTACGCTTGTTGTTATTCCTTTGGATCACGAGACGGGGGCCTTCCTCGGACCAGTCAAGTCAGTATATGACCCCAACCAGGGACGAGGAATGTTCGCCGCCGTCAAGACCTGTGGTGGAGTCAATCATTCACTGAACGACGAATCGACAATCGCTGTCCGACAAAAAGACCCCCACAGCCACGCTCTTGTCTTGGACCCTTTTGTAGGTCGTGTGGCTTATGTTCCCGATTTGGGTAAGGACTTGATTCGAGAAATTTTTTACGATGCCAACAATGGCGAAATCGATATGGAGATGAACACCCTTCCCTCGGGACTTTGCACAGGAAAGCCTGATGGACCACGTTACATTGAGTTCCATCCAAAGTACAACATCGCCTACGTTGTTAATGAATTGAGTTCGACGGTAAGTGTTTGAAGTGTGAACCAAAGTTGAACGTGTCGATTTGTGGTTGTTTTCTCATTTGCGGCTTTCAATTAATGTTCTTTTCAGATTGCTGTTTTCGAAGTAGACCGTCAAATCTTGAAGGAGATCCATGCAGCCTCGCAGGCCGGAGAAGATATGACTAGTTTCAAGGGAAGGTCGACACTACGACTCATCCAATCCATCAGCACAATTCCTAGTGCTTTCCCAACCACAATGAACACTTGCGGACGTATCTGCGTGCACAAGTCGGGTCGCTTTGTTGTTGTTTCCAACCGTGGACACCAATCTATTACTGTTTACAAAGTGAAAAGCAAGGGAGCTAAGCGTGGTGAACTACAGACTGTCGGGCACTTCCACACGCGCGGCGAAACTCCTCGCCACTTCCAGTTCGACAACTCGGGACAATATCTACTTGTCGCCAACCAGGATACGGATTCGATTGCGGTCTTCAATTTCAACCTCAGCAACGGTGAACTCAAGTATTCTGGAAATGAGTACCGTGTGCCATCCCCGAACTTTGTGTGCTGCTGTCCATCTTACCAAGATGACGATGAGGGTTTGGAATTCAATAACGAGCCAACCCATCCCACATTTTTATCGACGGCTTCTGCTTGCAGCGACAATGCATCTGATAGTGAGGAGAGCACCATCGAAATTCGACAAGGAAACAAGAGTGAGATGACCATTCAACAAGAGCTGGCTCAAGCCAGACTCGAAATCGAGGAGCTCAAGCGCATGCTATCTGAGAAAGCATAAATTTTACTGGTTTGTGTTGAAGGTATGTGGTAAGCTGACAGTGTTCATGGAATTTTTGTGCCACTTGTCCCAGTTGGGCTAGCATCTAGAGACCTCACTCTGCTCTTGAGTACGGGAGAGACGCACGGAGGACGGAGCTTGGTCGTCTTCTCGCGCTATCGAAGAATACGATCGAGTTTCCAAAATCTACATCCGATAGAATACACTTTGTTTTAAAATTAAATCTGATGTTGTTTTCTATGTACACTAATTATTCAGGGAATGAGAAATACTCGTTTTGCAAAGACTGATATCAGCTTCAGTTGTGTTCAAGCACCCTGCTTTTTGTCACTATCAGCCTCCCTCCCTCCCTCCGAGTTAGGTGCTACTCATACCTACTACCCCTACCGGTACGAGTTATACCCGCCGGTACTTGTAGTACTGGTACCGGTGGTTTTACATCATCACCTCCAGCCTCATGGTGCTTTGAAGTTGATTGCGTTGTCTCGATGTGATGCATGTGTTGTGTGTTGTGTTTTGTTGCCGCGCTGTCTCTCAATAATGTCGGAACGAGAGGCGAAGGGCGTTCGGTGCGATTGACCAATTCGATTGATCGTCCTGGTACTGTACGTAGAATTCTACGTCAACCCGGATGATTCTTCGCGCGCATTCAACTCGTACTGTGGTATGACGCATTATCCACTATCCGATCGATCGATGACGTCTTTGTCCGTCGTCGTCGGTTGCTTTGCTTTATCGCGACGCGAAGCAAGTGCCAACTGCCAACAGGGAGAGAACGTTTCTCTGACGGCAAGTTGACCATGGAGGGATCTGGATCATACGGTACCAGGTACCGGTAGACTACCGGTACGAATAGACAGTAGGCAATGTCATTACACGGTATTAGTCTAGGATACTAAGTCTCCAAGCAAGCCGCATTACGACAGTGCATATCACATTTCACAATACTGTAATCTTAAAGACTCAACATCATGAAGGCCACTTTTCTCTCGATGCTCGGTCTTTCCGTGGCGAGCGCCTTTGCTCCTGTCCAATTATCTCCACGACAATCGTTGAGTTTGTTCATGGCGGAAGAAGCAGAAGCAAAGGAGGCCAAACTTGTATCGGGTGAGGAGCTAGAGGTCATGCTAACAGAGTGGGATGAGCCTCTAGTATTGGATGCTTACGCAACATGGTGAGCTATTTTTGATATTGGTTATTGAAACGACGCCGTCGTTAACGCCCTTGTAGCTAACATGAATCTCTATTCAACTTCAAGGTGCGGTCCGTGTTTGCTCATGGCCCCCGAATTCGAAGCCGCTGCTCAAGAACTCAAAGGGAAAGTTAGATTCGTTAAATTGGATACCGACAAAGATGAAGCCATGGCTGCGCGTCTGAACATTATGGGTCTTCCTACCCTGCTTTTTCTGGATAAATTTGAGCCGAAGGATGAGGGCCCTGAGGAGGAGCAAAATGCCAAAGCAGTATTGAAAGGTCGCATCGAAGGTGCATTGCGAAAATCCAACATCATCGACTTGTGTGAGTATTACTTCTTCGACGGGCCGGAGCCAAAATTGTAAGACTATTTCTCCCAACGCTATTACTTTACGTTGCGATACTACTTTCTATTTACATCCTTGTGATTCCAAAAGTCATCGCCAGTGAATCTTCGCCGTAGTTCCTCGTCGCTGACAAAATGAGATCCTTCACCACACCTCCAACCCCCGCCATGCTTGAACCAGGCCCAGCTCGCTGGGCATGGCCGAATCCGTTGGAGTCTGCGCATGATGGCTTCCCTTTTCCGTAGCTCTTCCTCTGCCCTTCTCAATTCCTCCTCTATCCGTTTCCGCTCATTCTCCAATTCTCGGGCCATCTCTTCTTCTCGTCTTTGCTTCTCTTCAAGCAATCTCGTTTCTCTCTCTCTCTCTCTACTTGTATGCGTTCAGCTTCTTTTCCTTCCGCCTGGAGCTTTGCGAGGCGCTCGATGGCTTCTTCTTCTCTAGTAGGCGTTTCGATTGAAACCCATCCACGCTGTCGGTACGAAGTGCCGCATACCATGAGACGACTATTGACTATTTGAACTCATCGCAGTAAAATGTGATATTATGTCTTAGTCTCTTCCTTGCGGCTCTTCGCTGGCGAAAAGAATGTGCGGGTTGAATCCATAGTCCGACCTCTCAAAGCTGTCTTCCCAGTCACCTTCGCTATTTTCGAGGGTGTCCCACAAAACGTCCTCGTAGCAGTCTTCGCTTTCACAGCAGTCGTTACAACACGGGCAGGTGACACCCCCACAATCTGTGGTCAACAACTGAATGACCGACTCGGCGTTACAAAGGCCACCAGTTTCTCCAGTGAATCCATTCTGATGCAACGACACGACCACAAGGTTGGAACGAGATCCCAAAGATTCCGGGACGGAACCTGTTAGTAGATTTCCGCTTAGCATCAAATATGCCAGTTGGTGAAGATTTGAAAAGTCAATGGGGACTGACCCCGTCAATGAGTTTGTTCGTAAGTCCAACAATCTGAGCTCCGAAAAGTTTTCAATCCACTCAGGGATGGGACCCGTCAGCCCCAGCCCATCCATTGAAAGTTCTCGCAACGACTTGAGAGAACTTAGCTGGTCAGGGATGGTGGCACTCTCGATAGGATTCTTGCCCAAGAAAAGGTAGCAGAGCGTTGTAATCTTGCTCAACTCCTCGGCGGGAAGGGAACCTGTGAACGCGTTGGCTTCCAGGTCCAAATGGGTCAAAGCTGCAAGATGGTTAATTTGCGTGGGGATCGAAGAAGAAATGTCATTTTCTCGTAGCGATAGGTACTGCAATGCAGTATTTCCCGGGATCGTTTCTGGGATGGTTCCCGCCAGTTGGTTATCATGCAAGTCCAGCACTCGCAAGCGAGGATGAGTAAAGAGGTAGCCAGGCAGAGCATCCGCTTCGAATGTGTTTCCACTGAGATCCACTTCGACAAGTTGAGCAAGATCCGCAAGAAGGCCATTGTCTAGTTTCCCTTGGAAGCTGTTGTTATCAGCATACAAATATCGCAAATTCGTCATCAAGGCAACCGGGGACAGATCGCCAGTGAGAATATTGTTGTCAACGGCAAAAGTCTTCAGTCTCAGTGATCCTAAAGACTCCGGTACTTTGCCAGTGAGCTGATTGTGCCCCAAACCCAACACTTCTAGACGATCAAGGTCTCCGACAAAGTCTGGAATACTACCCGTGATTTGATTGTGTGAAAGGTCCAAGTACTTCAGCAGAGAAAGTTGTTTGAGGTAGAAAGGAATGGACCCTGTCAGTGCATTCTGTTTCAAATTCAAGAAATCCAATTTCTCCAAGTGGCTGATTTCTTCGGGAATTCGTCCTTCCAACTTGTTGAAAGCTGCAGTATTAGATCGAGAGATAATAAGAACGAGCCTTGTAAGAAGAATGCACATACATAGATAATCATAATGCCAGCACCCCAGAATAGAAACCATCACACTTACGAATTTCTAGAGTCCGAACTTGTAAGCGATCGTCACAGGAGACACCGATCGCCACGATTTCATCATTTTCATCAGGCATGGTTTTGAACCAACTGCATTCATGTCGACTCGACACAAAATTCAATGCGTTGTTCCACTTGGGCCCGTTCATGGCAAAATAGAGCACAGCCAAAACGTATCTTTGCACAAACTGGAATTGGTTCATATCCTCCAAGTCGATTGGAATGTCTATCTGCTCCGAATCTTCAATGGCAATCCAGCGAACGGCTTGATACTGGGGACTGGATGGTTCGTCCAAGAGGACCCGGTTCGAAATTCCATAATTGGCCAAGGCATCCATCGCGCGGTTCAGTCGAGAAGTGCTGGAATTATCGGTTGAGAGACTGTCGGCATTGGGGCCGTTCTTGCGATGGTTCGACTGGAGGCTTTGCGTATGGGCTAGAATCGAAAAGCACAAGACCAGAGATAGTGTCACCAGTACGATCAAAACACGGAGACAAAGCCGTCGACGCCGGACTTGCTGCTGTACTTTGAACAAACCCTCGTTGCTGTCGTTATCATCGTCGTCGTGGTCTCTGCTGCTTATGAACTTGGGTCGGAGTCCTCCAAATTCGTGGCGACGACCCCGTCGGGGCCAGCGCATAGGGACACTTCGAGTCGATCGAGTGGAGGAAGAATCTTGTTCGGTCATCATTATATTTCTTTTGGACCGGCGGCGTTCCGTCTCTGCTAGCATTGTGGCGGCAAAAAGGCGAGCATTTTCCATCCCTGGGCTCAAAGGACTTTGCGGCAAGTGGCTTTCTTCGTTGGAAATACTTTCAAGGTCCACCTGTTGGAACCTGCTCGATGATGATCCAATAGAAGAATGTCCTGTCAACTCGACATCATCGCTCTGTGGATTTGGCTCGTTGTCATCCGCGGACATATGGTAGTCCAGCTTGATAGTGCGAGTGAGCGGCGGCGTGAAGCGTTTTCGGTGATCTTCGCGGTCGGTGTAGTTTGGCCGTTCACGGACCACCGCGTCTCCTGCTGCTGGATTGTCATAATACTTCTTCTTCTTTCGTTCCGTACGCGATGGTCGGGAAGGAGGCTGGTCGCCGGGGTCAATGACGTTGGGAGTTTCAAAGGTGATCTTGCCGTGACCAAGCATTGTTAAAAAAGTCACAGCGAGTATTCGGTGATTGCAAATGATCGATGCTGAGTGTGGGAAGAATGGCAAAAGCGTGATCCTCTGATTTTGCCTTTAGTTCCTCCGCCAAGAAACAACTGCGAAGATCGCGATGCAAGGAATATATTGTTGTCTTGTTGCGGTCCTCTCTAATAGTCCTCAGTGGTCCTTTGAACCAGCAACGATGGTGAACGAGAGGACACTGGATCTTGTTTGCTTGCTTCTGTCGCTATCTAACGGTACCGGTATGTTCGTACAAGTACCAGTACAAGTACCGTACGTTACGAGTGCTTCTCATCACCGACGACCCAGACCTCCCTGCCTGGCTTTTCCTGCCTCGACAAGCGGAAAAAAAGGATCCAAGACTCGAAATACGGCGAAATCAATTTATTCGTTAAATGTTTTCATGTCGCAGTCCTGTCGAAATCCAGTGAAAAGTGCCTAGATGGTATGAGTGAACGCACCTGGAACGCACGAGCGAGCATCTCATCATCTGTCTCGATCGATCCTTCCGTTTGTTGGTTGTTGGTCCATCCATACCAGGTACCCCGAGTCACCAGAACAAAGGAGAAAGGAGCACCACCGCCTACTGTTGAAAACGCAGAGGACAAAGGCTTCCGAGCAAAAAGCTCTAAAAAAATCAAAAACAACTGACGTACGCTCGCCAAGATGAGACAACAGCGAGATCCTCGTTTTGCAACATGGAACAGAGACGAGCAATTGACTACCTGGTACCGGTACTTGCAGTTGACATCATTATTTGTGCCATTTCAATTCTACTTCTGAAGGTCCATTATTTTCTCCCTACTCGTACCCTTTCTCTCTCATCACCATGAAGTTCTCTTCCGCCACCCTCCTCTTGGTCCTAGCGACCGTTTCCGCCTTTTCCCCGTCGCCTAGATTTGCTCGACCAAGCACCAGCATCAATGGATTCGATCTCTCTGGAAACAGCTGGAAGCCGGATTCCGAAAAGATGGGATCCACGGATACTGGAGACTATTTCCCCGAGGGCTATAACCCTGAGGAAGAAATTGCCTTTTCCTCGGGGATGATGGGGTCTCAAGCAGGTATGGGAGGAAATCGTGAAGGACCCCAACTTCCTGGTCTGGAAAATCTCGGAGCCGACGCGGTCATGCAAGGAGGAATTGAGCTGCCAGCCGATATTCCTGCGGGCATGGAGTTCATCCCTTCCTCTGTTCCCGACGGTGAATACACATTTCAAGTTGCTGCAAGTGGACCCGGTAAGTGACAAATCGCTCTTTTTGGAAGTGATCATGTACGACCCAGGCGCGTCTTCTATTCTGGAAGGTACTGCTGTTCTCATTCATTAAATTGTTCGGGATGTCATTGTTTGTTAGGCGCTGCATTTGAAATTGCTGTCAAGCCAGTTTGCATGACCTTTGAGGATTATTACGCACATTTCTCGGCGGATTCCCATCCTTCCCTTTCTGTGAAGCCCTCGACTGGTCGCATGGATCGAAGGGGAGGGGAACCCTCTTTGATGGAAATCATCTGCACGCCCAATGGTCAAGGTGGCACATTCACTGGCAATCTTGTTATCAATCTGCCGGAGGACAATTCCAAGATTTGCTACAAAATTTCCGTCAACTCAGTGTAAGAAGACCTATAGAACAACGATATATTTTTTAGACGATCGAGAGACGATCTTTTTATGTATTATAAAAAGTGAGTTCGGAGCTTTGTGGTTTTAATTATCGGGGACGCAATGTGCAGACTTGCCCGGCCTGACAGCTGGAGTCCCGAATGTAACCATTGTCAATCATTTTGTTCAATGCATCACGATAATCCGAGAGGAAAGTATCAAGATCTCGGGCGTATCGAATTACAAAAGGCATAAAGGGAGTGTCACTATCACAGCTGTTCTCGCCTTTGAAATCGCAAGTGACGCGACCGTCAGGTGTCAGGTTCTCACCCTCGACTAGATTCCTCACCAAGGCAATATCCGAGTTCAACATGGTAAGAGAACGACCGTTAATAGTGGCCTGGAACTGCCATCGGTCAGGGATACCATTTAGCCCGTCGTTGTTTTGAAGCGTTTGCTGCCAATCAGGTACAGAATCGGGATCATTCCTAGATCCAACAAGCTCGACGAAATAGCCCCTGTCCAAATCGTTGTTTGTCAAGTCCCACCCTCTCTGTCCTTCGAAACCTAGGTTGACCGCTCTCATCGCCCCAACAGAATGAGCTCCCATGATAGCAGTGGTTTCCTGTGCGCTGAAGCCAAATTCATTAGACATGAATTGTTGGATTGTCCTAGTTCCGTCAATATCACCGTGGCATAAAGCGCGATGTGGCCCCCCGAAGGGGCCACAGGGAGATGGCCTCCCATCAGCACCGCGGCCACAACTATCACCATTCAACTCTTCACACGTTCTTCTGCCTATCCACCGGAATGGAAATGCCATGCCCGCCGATGTTTCAGAAACTTCAGAGGCGACCACAGCTGAGAGCATCCAAATGTCCGTGCGACTCAAGCCCTGAGGTTCATACGTGTCCACTACGGATCGTAATGCATCGATTGGCATCGCAAGCCCCGCGTTGTCTAGATTCGTCATGTCGATACAGCCTAGTGCATCCATTTCCATGTCAGAACCGAATAGAAAGAACCCGTGCACGAAAGTTAACTGCACTTACCATCACAGCCACCAACGCAATCATGAAAGATAAGACGGAGAAACTTGCCGACGAGCAGTTGATCCCTCTCAATCAAAGCCGCAATGTCATTCCTGGCATCCCGAATAGTTCTCACCATATCAGACGAATCAGCAGGGGGCTGTACTGGGCTCGCTGCTCCGCTGCCGCCAGAGTTCCCACCGCACCCAATCTCAAAGGGCTCGCTTGCCGCCAACAAAATCGAGTTGCCATTCCTTTCGCCTGAAAGAACCGCTTGATAAGTTCCGGCAGTGAGAGGCCATAGGCTGGGTTCCCATAGCTGTCTTTGACCTGTGAAGGATACCGTTCCACGGAAAGGATTGGTGGCAGGATCGCAGGTCTGCGACCCACACAACCATACCCACAGAACACCGTCAGGGAGGTTCTGAGGATTCCCGAGATCGTTTGCACTGTGAACGCCAATCCAATTGTCCATAAAGTTGAAGTCGTCATCCTTGGCAAAGGAAACCTCGAAACCCTCGCCAATTTCGAGACATAATTTCGAAATTCTAACCTCATCAGCTCCAACTTGCGAAATTCCACCACGTGCCAGAAGTACCATGATCAAGTACAGCTGTCTGAGCTGCAACACGACAGACCGCATTATTCCTGCTGTTTGGAAGTTGTAGGGACAAAGGCAACCTCTGAATATATCGATACAATTACTCTATGCACGAAGTATGAAAGATGAAGTTCAGAGACCTGCCTGCCGCTTGCTTGAAGAGAAATGGAACGCGGGGATTGCGGATCGCCTGGCTATTTATCGGTGCGTGCTGAGAGCTGAGAGCGTGACCGATGATGATGATGATGCATGCTCGACACAGTACGAGTACAGTATTAGCTAAAGCTTAATCTGCACAACTCCGACCAGGATAAATAAAAAGGATATATGCCTTGAATGTCATCGGACTATCCTGCCTGCCTTTCCCTTATTTGTCTCTTTCGAAATTTGGCGCGAAATGACTGAATAAATTCCGTTGCGAGAGCGCCGCCGTCACATGCATGGAATCCATCATCATCATCATCCCACTATTTTCAAGTACTGTACGTGTGACGGTAAAATAGTCAAACTGTTACCCGGTACTGTACCAGGTACCACGTACCATCTATGATACCTTCGATGTATTACATGACGATGCACGGCGGCGTCGAAGCATCTCGACTACCAGGTACCCGTACAACGTTCAATATTCTGTTGAGCTATCATTACCAGGGTACCACACATTTTTTAAAACCCAGGCTCAAAATTCAGAATGACAAACACGCAACAAGGAAAAATCAGAGGGCTCGTCAAGGGCTTGGCAGCATTGTTCAATAACCCGGAGGAAGACAAGAGCAAACTCTTTGATGAGCATCCCTCCCTGAGAAACCTCAAGCCACCATTTTTTGCTTCCGACGTTCAGGGGTCCTTCACAGCCCTTCCAGAAGCTTTGGAAGATGGATGCTACCTCATATACGACAACGCTTCTGGTGGAACATTAGTGTTGCACTATAGCCACGAAGCAATCCCCGAGAATGCCGTTGGTTTCTGGTCTCCAGGCAAAGCCCAAATGATCCAAACTTGGAAATACGACATGGCAGGTGGATACAGTGAATTGCTTCGGGGTATCGTCGGAGGAACTCAAAACAATAAACGCTATTTCCAAGGCTGGTGTCAGTTTGTCCAGCTCGCAAAAAGCATGAAAGGACAAGTTAAAAAGGTCGACAGTAGTGGGCAGAGTATACCCGTAGATTTATACGGATATGCCAACGGAAGTGTCCATCCAGTAAGCATCCACAATGAATTGGAAGACGTCAGCGCTTTGGAAGCCATTGTCTGTGTACCAAGACACAATGATCGATTCAAGGGAATCAAGAATTTGCCTTTGGTTAGCTTTCTAGATCACGGTTCGCGAGAAGGCGCAGCTTTGAAGTTGCATGCCTAACTTCTTGTTGACCAAAGAAAGCATCTTGGATATTTTTTTCAATTTCATGTAGACCACTCGTATACCGGAACCAGTAGCTAGCTATAGTACTGTAGGAGTGCAGGCCGTATGGTACAACGACCCGGTGGGAAATGTAAAACAAATTATGGCACGAAGTATCTATGAAGTCCATGTTTACCTGTTTGTACGGTACATCAAGCAGTAGTCTTTCATCAACATACACCGGGCATTTTGACCCGTCGATGAAATTATGAGCGACTCCTGAGCACGCAGACTTCATTGTTTTGACATGTGGAGCCTCTAGAATACCCATTGTCAATCATCATATCCAATGCCTCTCGATAGTCCGCTAGAAAGTCGTCAAGATCATCGGCATATCGACTCATGAAAGGCATGAATGGAGTGTTCCTGTCGCAATCATCGAAGTCGCAAGTAATCCTGCCATCAGAATCAAGGTTTTCTCCTTCAACAAGATTTCGAACCATTGCAATATCCGAGTTCAGCATTGTCAGGCGTGTACCATCCACTGTTGCCTCGTATTGCCATCTTGAGGGGATACCGTCAAGATCATCGTTCCTATGACGAACTTGTTGCCAATCAGGACCATCGCTATCAACAAGCTCGATGAAATAACCATGATCAAGGACGTCATTAGTCATATCCCAGCCTCTGCGTCCGTCAAAACCTAGATTTACGTCACGCATCGCTCCGACGGTGTGTGCACCCATGATCGCGGCTGTCTGCTGGGCATCAAAACCAAATTCGTCATCCATGAATTGCTGAATTGTGCTGGTTCCCGCAATGTCGCCATGGCATAGAGCTCGGTGCGGTCCATTAAAAGGCCCACATGTAGCTGGTCGCCCATCGGAGTCACTACCACAGTCATTACCGTTTATTTCTTCACATGTCTTCCTTCCAATCCACTGAAATGGAAATCCAATGCCACGAACCGTATCCGAAACTTCCGACGCGACAACTGCAGACAACATCCAAATATCAGTCCTGCTTAGACCCATGGGTTCGTACTCATCCGCTACAGGTTGCAGATCACGGATCGGCATGACTAATCCTGCATTGTCCATATTCGACATGTCAACACATCCTAAAAATGACGAAGATAAGTGAGACGACCAGCATTTCCAAAAAGGACGATCGAGAAACCCAATGCCTCAAACGTACCATCACAACCTCCGACACAATCGTGAAATGCTAGTCGAAGGAACTTTCCTACCAAGAGTGGATTCGAAGCAATCAATCTTTGAATGTCTCTTCTGGCATCCATGATGACGGACGCCATCTCTGCTCCAGCGGCTGGCGCGGAATCGTTAGCAGTTTCGCCGCAGTCCACTTCAAATGGTTCACTAATTGCAAGAGGTGGCCAGTTTTCATCAGATCGACCACGCGTAAGGACTGCATGGTACGTTCCTGCTCGCAGTGGCCATGATGCCTGAAGCCATCCTTTTGAGTCGTCATTGAACAGGACGGACCCAGCAGGAGGGTTGGTCTGGGGGCTGCAGTCCTGCGATCCACAAAGCCAAGTCCACATCTCTCCGCTGGGTAGGCTCTCACTGTCTCCGAGATTGTCGGTAGAAAAGATACCGATCCAGTTGTCGGCAAAATTTCCGTCCATCGCCTTTGCGAAGTCGATTCGGATTCCATTGCATGATTGTTGAACGACTGAAATGAGATCCTGATTTGCTTCAACAAGTTTCAGTGCTGCCAAAAGTAGAAGTCCAGTCGCAATCATTTTACTTCTCGATGCTGGTGATTCTTTATTTGAAGGTCAGTGATTTTGAAATACCAGTATTGTTTTTGTGACGGTGGCTGTCTCGACTTCATATGAGAACGAGAATCATCATCTGAGAAAAGAATACAAACGGTACCTATCGGAATGCCTCTGAAGATTGGCGGGCGTCAGCGTCTTTCAAATAATTGTGAACTGCGCGCACTCGTTATACTTAGACCAAATCTTTCGGATGCGATCAATTTAGCTTAAAGGTATTTTTTTGGAAAATAGCCCCTTCGCCATGTGTGGCTGTGTGTATCACCTTTTCAAAAAGTTAAAAATACATCGTGATGATGTCGGAAACCAAAAATATTGCTCTGCTATTTACAACTACTACTACTACTGTTAGCTGGGTAGACTACATAATCTACCGGCACTCTATTTACCAGTATCTACCGGTAAGTACGACTAGGTACTGTACTCTACTGTAAAGTGATCATGAAAATTAAAACAGATTCTTTTAACGGATTGTGACTCAATGGACTGCTTTCGATGTTGGTTGGTCCTTTTGGTCAACCAACATGCAAAATCCCTCAAAGTCGGAAGGACACCAAAGGACGTGCTTTTACCGCGGTAACAGTCGCATCAAAATAAGAACAAATAACGCTTGTTTCTACCGTAGTGAGTCTCGTCAACATTACAACGCGTGCTTTCCCGTCATATTTTTTAATAGAATACATTGTGTTTAAAAGTTTTCGTTGGGCATATTGGAACAGATTTGTTTCTGAGAATTGTGAGCCTATTTTTATTGTCTATTTTGCTACTCTTGATTTTCCAGAAAAACTTCCAGTAGTAATTGCAATTGCATTTTCCAGTTGAGGCCCACAGTCGGATTTGAGCTTTTTTGTCGTCAACAAATTTGAAAGGCTTCCGTAGTTATCAAAACTCATTCAAACTAAGACACCACTATCACTCCCCTAAAGTATTAATAATAAAGTTGTTGAAACAAGTCTTTTGATTTAGAATAGTTTGTTTTTTGGAAAGCTATCTTGGTAGAGGTAGGAGTAGACGACCCTTTTTTGACCAACTGGACTACACGAACAAACGCGCGTAACGTCTAAAATGTCACCACAAGAGGGTTTGTGACTAGAAATCTGGACGATTCGTCCAAAACGAAGCATTCAACAATGAATCCAATCATCACATGATATCAACTGATAATAAAGAGATAACTTTGTAGCAGTAATTTTGTTTGGCTTTAGTTTATTGTCTATTGCAGTGCATCCGGAGGATGGCCATGATGCATTTTTGGTTCGACCACAAAAATTGTTGTGTGCGGCCCACACGTAGGATGTTGTACATTCTCTACGTGGTAGCTGACCCACTGGATTCAAAGCAACCCGGTCGCTCCGCAATGAAAAACACGAAGAGGACATCGAATAATTCATCAAACACAGCTTTTGAAAACAAAATATATTTCTTCATAAAGTAATGATGCTGAATGATGCATAACATTTGTCTGGCAATGGTATCCTTGCAGCTTCGGACGACTCCAAAGTTGAGCATTGGAAATATTACATGATAATTCGGGTAAATTGCACGCGGCCCACGTGGTCCGTGGTCCGCGTGGGCCACCCCGCGCCGACGAGGGGCTAGGGTATGGTTTATCCCCTTGATGGGTACCAACTAACCCCTCTATCGAACCTCTCTACTAGTAGTAGCTAGCCTTAACTGCAAGTTACGGGCGGGGGTAGCAGCCCATACCTCTTCAGGTACCCCCATCATACCAGTACATACGTACTTGTCCCGAGAGACACAACAGAATAAAGCCCTACCAAAGCCGGTGGCGAATAGTATTCATACCATAGAGGGCAAACGGCAGCAACAACAAGGCACGAAGTATCCATACCGGCAACACAACTTAGTAGCTTGGGATTTCGGAAAAGGGAAGTTGTTACGTTATCATGAAATTGATAAGCGCATTCGTGGTTGCTGGCATCACACCGTCTTTCCTGTCGCTTTCCGCTCGCGCATTTCTACCTGCTTCCACTGTCGTGGTCCATCATTCGTCGTCATCATCGGCGGAGGCAACAAGGCAATCGTCATGTACCAAAATAAGATTGTTTGACAATGGCGATGGCAAGAAGGATGAAGCGACGATCGAAGAGGAAGCTAGACTCAAAATCTACGAGTCTCGGCGGGGGCAGATCCGATCTGCCCTAAAAAGCGCCGAAGCCATTCGACATTTGCGGTTGCAAAATGGATGGGTCCCCGAGCTCGACGAAGAAGGCAAGCCAATCAAATCTGACAGTAAATTCGCTTTGACGGCTACTGCCTTTGTTGTAGCTGCTGGTGCGATTGCCCTACGCATCGGTGGTCGAGCGGCGTTGGTGAGCGCTGTTGGACTGGATTTTTTGACCGGCAACCCCGAATTACAGAATCAAATGAACCAAGTCTTGTCATTTTCCGAATCCGTGGATCCCTTGCTGCGACTGGCACTCTTTTCGCTTGCCTGGACGACAATAAAAGTATTGTGCTTTGATGCCGGTGGTGTAGTGTTAGCCTTAAGCAGTGGGATACTGTTTGGAGGTGTCTTGCAAGGGGCGATCGTATCGGCCTTTGGGGCCACGGTGGGTTCCAGCGTTGCATTTGGACTGGCCAAATTAGACACACCTGTCAGAAAGAAGGCCCTCGAGATTGTGGAGGAAAATCCCTCGCTAAAGGGGATCGAACGAGTAGTCGCCGAGGATGGTTTGAAGGCTATTTTGACGCTACGCCTTGCACCCGTTCTTCCGATTCCTATTGGACTCTACAACTACGTATATGGCGTCACAAATGTCCCCTACTTTGATTTTGCGGGCGGAATCTTTTTGGGATCACTAAAGCCATACCTTCTGGACTCGTATCTAGGGTATTTTGGAAAAGAATTGGTTGACGGAACGGCCGGAGCAGATGGTGGGCTGCAGGATGTTCTTCTATTGGTAGCTCTTGGTTTCAGTGTGTTGATAGGAGTCTTTGCATCTCAGCTGGCTGGGGAAACGTGGGAAGCTGTGATTCAAGAGGAAGAGGAAGCTAAAAAGAAGAAAGAGCTTGAGGAGCGCCAAGAATCAGACGACGATTCTGATAAAGACGGAATTGTTCGCGAAGTCTTTGGAACAGCTTTACCGCAGTGGATGGTCGGCTTTCAACTGGCGCTCCGTGAAGCAGATGAGCGCATCAATACTCTTATTCTGCAAGAACTGGATGCACAAGTGTGGAACTACACTGACTCACGAGGTGACAACCCAATTCCACGGGACCTCGACCCTGCGTACATACCAGGCAGCCCCGAAATCACAGGGTCGTACAAAGGGATTGATATGGGGGGGCTGACGTGCGATGGCATTGTCCTAAGCCCAAATTTGTTTGGAATATTCTTCAAGCTTGCTGACCCGCTGTACGACAAAGAAGCCTTCAAGAAGGAGCTGGCAGAAGCAGCAGCTAAATCCGTGCTGACAACGTCGTCATCGACTTCGACATCAACTTCTATTGCTGGGGGAGCCTCCATTGATGTGGTCAAAGGCGAACTCCTCAATCGATTACAATCAATCCGTGACCGACTGGTTACCAGGATCGATGAACTCGACAAGAGATTGGATTCATAGTCCATCGCTTGGATGAAATTTTTTGATAGTATATTACCTTGCTAGCATGGTGGTGTGAGCTAAATGCTCCGCTTAATTCGCAGACTTCTAGTACTTTGTTTGCTCTATCCGCATAATGTAGTTCGTATTCTACTACTGCTAGAATACTAAGGAGAGTACTCATAGACTACCGGTAGGAGTTCAGACGATGAAGAAGCGTTCCCAGTTTGACCAACACGAACCGAAAATTGGCTACGCGCGCGGCCGGAACAAGATTCAAGATCAACAGCTGGCAACAACGGGCGAATAAGAAGTGGAAAGTGACGCGCGAGAACCCAGCAAACCTCACAGATTCTTCATTCTTCAATTATTCGATATGGAAGATATTTCTTCTCTTCGACAGCACTTTCTTGTCTCAGGTCTTCTAGAGTACGCACTAAACAAGAGAGAATGTCAGACTATCCCAGGGAATACCCCATGGACTTCTATGCGAATCCAGAATTGCCTTTTGGAGCGATCAATGTGCTCGTTCTGACGGACGTGCACTCATGGGTCGGTGGTCACAGCCGGCAAGAACCCTTGATGGATGCGGACTTTGGAACTATCTTATCCTTTTACGAGCGCCTCAAAGCCCACTGTGACCAAAATGACATGGATCTCTGGTTTGTCTCCAACGGCGATTGGGCGCATGGAACCGGCTTGGGGAACGACGCGTCGGCGCTGCTGCCTATTCTGGAGAAAATGCCCTGGGATGCGGTGAACTGCGGGAACCACGAGTTGTATGAGAACGAGAAAGTAGAAGCCATGATACGTCCAGGTGGGTTCGTGGATTGGTTCGGAGATCGGTATCTGACTGCCAATATTCTGAAGTCAAATGACCCGAACAAGCCCCCCTTAGGATATCAGTACAAGGTACTGGAAGGGAGATTCTCAAGTCTACTGACTTTTGGGTTTTTGTACAATTTGGAGGATGCTTGCGATTTGATCGAAATCACCCCTGTAGAGGAAGTTGTCGAAGCAAAATGGTTTCGCGAGACGTTAGAGTTTGAATTCTACGACGCCATCCTTATCTTGGCGCACATGGACATGGTGGATCCTCTTGTGGAAGTGATTCGAAAAGCCATTCGTGACGTTGTGGGTGAAGGTATCCCAATCCAATTTATCACAGGCCACACCCATTATCGAGGGTCCACACGATTGGATGACTTGAGCTCCTCATTTGAAGGTGGTCGCTACCTTGACACTCTTGGCTTTGTCTCCTTTCCCACGAGATACGAAGCCGAAGACCCCACGGTTCCACGCGATGATCTCTTCCAGAGTATCTTTCTTGATACCAACGTAGGGTCCCTTGGCGAGACTTTGGGTATGTTTGAATTCGCAACGACCAACGGAGACGCTTTGTCTGAATTTATACGCAAGACACAGCAAAAGAAGGGTCTCATGGAGGAAGTAGGATGTGCTCCAATGGAGTTTACCCGTGAAGCACCTCTCTACGCTGGACAATCCCTTTACGGACTGTACAAAAACGAAGTGATCCCAAAGATGTTCTTTAGTCAAGAAGACACCGAAGACACTACAAGCGTCATGTTTGTCGCCACAGAGAGTTTTCGCTACGATATCCATGCGCGCAGTCCCCTGGTAGTCGACGACATTTGGGCCGTGGCGCCATTCAATGATACCGTTGTGGGGTTGGGGTTGGTTTCTGGTGAGATAATTCTCAAACTTAACGAAACCATAAATGGCAATCTTACGGAACAATGGTTCGGTAAGATACCGAATTATGTTTTGATTGGTGACATTCCAGATGAACAGAAGTCCTTTAAGTTCTACACGCATGATTTTGGTTCGGACAAAATTGCGAATTTATTGAAGGAGATTGACCCAAGCATCGTCATTGAGCCCACAATAACACCCTACTCTTCGACCTTACTTTGGCTCTCGTTTGTTATTGAGAATTGGACCTGTGATGGATCAACGGGACGGCTGCCAGATTGGTTCCCCACACCGGAAAAAGTCACCAAACAGCTTGGTAGAGAAGACGATGAAACGGCCGAGAAAGTAGTAACAGTGGTCCTTATCATCATGCTCATCCTGGTGATCTGTGTTGTTCTTTCATGTCTACGAATGTGGATAAGGTACATCATTGGCGGGCACCAGCCCATTCTTCAAGAGGAGTTGGAGGCATTCAAGGATGAGGACGCATCTCTTGAAGCAACCGACGAGTCTCCTCGGGAGGGAAGCGATGATGAACTGATAGAAGAAGACCACGAAATTCTTTAACGTGGGTCGTGACAAGCCTGGCATGAGCATCGTGTAGGAGTATTTTTTTTAGGCCGCCGGTGTTTTCAACTTCAAAAATACTTGGTCCAGTAGTGGCCAGCTACGGCAAGGGGGGGTAGGGAGATGAACGATCCCTTTGTTGCCATCATCACTCTTTTAATATTGCTTGTCCCTATTGAAGCTAGCTTTGTTGTTACTTGTACATCTACCATCAGAGTTATTAGCATAGCGTAGTTCTTGCCACGAGCTCATTAACACGGTTTATCAGACCCATTGGTAATTTAAAAACACAGCGTGATCATCGTCCAAACAAGAGTTTTGGAGATTGAAAAGTTCGCTGCCTTCAAAAGTGTTGAAGGATCAAGCACACCGGTAAGCGGAGGAGGAGTCGTCGTCGTCCAGTACAGCATCTGGTACAGAATACTCGTGCGAGTACCACCACGTAGTCTATCATACTGTACCAGGTACAAGTACTCTGTACGAGTACGAACGTGACCGCGCGGTGGGCTTATCAATGATGAGCGTTGTCTACGAGTATCGTGACTCTTTGTTAATGATGCAAAAGTGATGCCGTTTTTTCGCTGCGCGCGTAAAAGTACGCGGGGTTTCCTGACTTGTACGATTATAGACCCACGCACAGCTTTGGTTGTTAGCTACTGTAGAGTACTCTAGAGTGATGTACTCCTCTAGACTAGCTACGAACAGGACAACAACGGCATAGGTGATGTAGACTACGAGACATAATTATCATTTGACAGCAACCTAAAGTATGAGTTACAACTTGGTACCGCCACCAACTACTGGTACAGTTAGTAGCGAGTATCTCTACTAAAAAGGTCTTGCTGGCAATATTTACTAGCTAAATTTACACGCGGATTTTCACGCAGTACCTACCCAGCACAACATAGATCGGTGAGATTCAGGTCAAAAATTGATCATTTGAAAAATCCAACACAACACAATATCACTTCATACAATGAAGAATATTGTCATAATTGGCTTACCTTCGTTTCATGGTCTGGTTGTTGAGATATGGTCTTCGCCATAGTCAGTTTGTGTTTTTGTACCAAAACGGCATAACTTTTTCTACGCCAGCTACGTAGAATCAGTACCCTGCGAAACATGGCATCACTTTTGGACACCGGTAGCCTACATTATCCCACTCAACTCGCCTTCCGTAGAAAATGTTGTGTAGACGCAGTACTGTGTTCGACGAAATGCACGACTCGCTCTCTCGCGCCACGAGCCTGCCAGCTTTCTCAACGCATCCCTCGCGCTACGTGTACAGTACCGGAACCAGTACGGAATGCATCCGACCATGGACCGAACCCCAGCAACAACCCGAAAGTGAAAAGCAGCAAGCAACTAAACGCACGCATGGAAAAGCAGAAGCAAGGGCTACAAGGAGTGCGCTTGTTTCACATTACAACCATAAGCAATGAAGCCCTTCAAGTTCATCCTTTTCACCCTTGCCTTGTTCGCTGCGCCTGGAGCCTCAGAGTATGAGGTTCCCACCCAGAAAGCAATCCCACCAAAGATGGATCCGATTCCGTACGTCGATGATTCGTCACGCTCTGCTGTTTTCTTCGCGCTTCGCATTTTTTGTCCTCACTCACTTTACAAACCCCGTCTGGTTTACAGAACTTTGCCAGTTGTGACTCACAGAGCTTTTTTGGATATTGAATTGGGCGGGAAGAAGTTAGGTCGCATTGTAGTGGGTCTGTTCGGGGACGTGGCCCCGAAAGCGGTCGAAAACTTTGTTGCCTTGTGTAATTGCGACCGAGGAAAGGGTAAAATTTCGGGCAAAAACCTCTGCTACAAGGGATCAAAAATTCACAGAGTCATCCCCAATTTCATGTTCCAGGGAGGTGACTTCACGGTCGGCGATGGAACTGGCGGAGAATCTATTTTTGGCGGGTCCTTTGAAGACGAATCCTTTCAAGTCAAGCACAATCGCAAATACATGTTGAGCATGGCAAACTCGGGAAAGAAAAATTCGAATCGATCACAATGGTATATCAATACAGTCAAGACGCAATGGTTAGACAGCAAGGACGTAGTGTTCGGCATGGTTTTGAGTGGCAAGGACGTCATTACTGAGATTGAAAAGACTGGAACGCACGGAGGTTTGCCTCGAGCCAAGATTGTGGTTGCCAATTCTGGAAGTCTTCCGGTTACCCCTGAAGACGCTATTCCCCGTCGAGTCAGTGATCGATTGACCTCTTAGATAATAATTATTGGCCTGAGGCTAGAAGTCCGATCCACTAATATCCGCTAGATAGGCATACCAGGTACAGTCCCACATTTTTCACACATTTTTACTTTACTCTGTTGTTTCAACAAATTTAGATGAGATCAGCAACGTCCATGGGCATTTCAGTGATTTCGGTTGTGTAAAATTGTTCGATATCACGGAGATAACGGACATCGCCCTCTGTTAGAAAGTTGATAGCAACACCCTTACGTCCGAAACGTCCGGAACGACCGATACGGTGGATGTAGTTTTCTCGGTTGGTTGGGAGGTCAAAGTTGATGACCAAAGACACTTGCTGGACATCAATACCACGGGCCAAAAGATCCGTGGTAATCAAGACACGCGAAGAACCAGTACGGAACTCACGCATAATGATGTCACGCTCTCGTTGGTCCATATCTCCGTGCATGCACGAGACCGTGAAATCACGCTTTTGCATTTCCTCTTGCAACCAGTCGACCTTGCGTCGAGTGTTGCAGTAAATGATAGCCTGAGTGATAGTCAGGGTCTCGTAAAGATCGCAGAGGGTTTCGAGCTTCCACTCTTCCCGCTCCACAGCAATGTAAAATTGCTTGATACCTTCAAGGGTCAACTCGTCCTTCTTGACCAAGATACGGACGGGCTCACGCATGAAACGGTCGGTAACCTCCAAAACATCCAACGGCATGGTAGCGGAGAAGAGACAGACTTGGACCGTTTCGGGAAGGAACTTGAAAATATCATAAATTTGGTCCTTGAAACCACGAGAAAGCATTTCATCGGCCTCATCCAAAAAGAACTGGCGGATGTTGTCCAATCGAAGAGCCCGACGGTTTATCATGTCAGAGACACGACCGGGGGTACCAACAACAACATGGACACCAGCTTGGAGAGTACGAATATCGTCACGAACCGCAGTACCTCCAACACAAGCGTGAACCTTGATATCCATGTAATCTCCGAGAGCCAAAACGACCTTTTGAATTTGCTGCGCCAATTCACGGGTGGGAGCCAAGATAAGGGCTTGGCAGTCGTTGAGCTTAGGGTCGACCTTGGCCAGAGAACCAATCGCGAAGGTAGCGGTTTTTCCCTGAAAATATGGAACGATGAAAGGTGAGAAACGCATTAGACCAAGGGAAATACCTCATTTTGACGCAACGAGAATGAAAGGTCTGTTTTCGAGTTTGTGAAGTTTTCAGACACGTCGAGGGTGACTCTATTCAGACTCGAAAGATGGTGTTTAACAAAATCATCATCCCTCATAAAATACAATTCGAGCAACGATTGTTCAGTAGACTCCTTACCGTTCCGGATTGGGCTTGAGCAATCAAGTCGCGTCCCATCATGGTGGGTTTGACAGCGCGTTGCTGGATGGCGGAAGGCTTTTCGAAACCATACGAGTAAATACCACGAAGAAGTTCCTCTGGAAGCTCCATTGCGTCGAAAGTTTCAACCGCTTCGTCCCAGTTGGACTCAAGATCGGCATCGGTCAATCCACCGGGTAGGGGCTCACCGCCACCCTCGGGGGCATCATCGGCAGGAGGAGGTTCACTGTTAAGTTTGTGTGCATCGATGGGAAGACGAGAAGTTTGTAAGAGCCTAGTCGAGGTTTTCATTTTCACTAATGTGGCATTACCAACACAAAACAAATCTGACCCGCATATGATCAGTCGTGACGAGACCAGACCAGATAACACAACACGACAACATCTGCTTGGACATCGACTCTGTCCCGGCACCACACCATCATCACAACATTTCGTCCAAAACACCGGTTCTTCGACGGTGTGACAATTTTCCTCAGATCTTCGCTCCATTCTCAATACCAGAAACCATGCAGCACCCACCTGAATTCTTCTGCCATTGTGGATATAATAAACAAGACAGGTTACTTCTGATTTCGAGAAAGAATTTCAAAGTTGCTGTTGCAATGGAGCGAGTGGTGGCGGCCTGGTGGGTGCAGCACTTGGCCTTGCTTGCAGCTTGCATCGCAGGCTCTGCTTGTTCGTCGCGATTGAGTGGTGCTCCGCGGGCCGCGGTGTGCCGCATTGCCGCCCGCCCGATGATGCGATCGATGGATACAAATCCTTCGCGCGTCGTCGTTCAGTTTTATTGTTCATTTTTGTTAGGAGGTCCTTCCGCCTTCCGTTGCGAGCGACGAGAACCACTCGAGGCGCAAATGCACTCATCTCAGTCGACCCGTTCTGTTCCGAAATCTGATTGGACGGGTTCTCTTGAAACAGTTCTACGTGTCGTCAAACGCCGAAGAAGAATGAACGGCCCTGCTTGTTTCATTTCCGTCTGGTCCTCCCCCGGCAAACAAAATCGACCGGATGGACTGCAAACAATCGAAGAGTGACTGAAGATGCTCGTGATTGAATGAATGAAGAAGAAGAACATCATCATCATCAATCACACAACATGATGTGGCAAGAATATGATTTTATTCAGATCCGTATAGTCGTTGATTCACTTTCGCCAAAGCCCGCCCAGATGTGCCACAAGACTCACGTGGGAATGTGTAGATTCCTGTTGAATTGCTAAGGTACACTTATGTATGTGTCAGGGGAGGGCCGGCGTTCTGCCTCCGACAAAAGACTTTTTTCCGCAAGCGCATTGTCCTTCTTGATTTTTTTTGACCTTCTCACTTGCGGTGGTACCATAAGGTACGGTAGTTGTACCATAGATATCCTCGTCCATTGTCCTTTTGGATGCATTGGGCCAATAGCAGACACACTGGTTAACTCTCCTGTTCGAGGAGTAAGTCACTATCTTTGTGCGTCAAGTTAATCAAAAGGCGACTTTGATTGTGAGAGTACATACTCGAGTAGGCTAGAACACAGCTCACAGCTTTATATGTTCGTCCATTCATACATATTATTATACGTTTTTGGAAGAATTCGGCAAGAGAAGAGAACACGTCTCTCTCGAAAACCCGAGTTGTGGATTTGTCGGTTGCATTTCCAACATTGAACATTGACATTGGAAGCAAAGTAATTTCCTTGGGTGGGAGGCCACACATTTATTTATCACTTTAGTACGAGTAGAATTTTCCAAGCAAAGCAAAGCACAGCACAGCAAACCAGCACACAACAAGCAACTCACTACTACTTCGGAGGATCATCATGGGGTCACCACCAGCCTTTATCGGCAACGACATGTCGGACCTGGGAGTCATTGTAGACCGATCAGTCTTTGATGATGACGACGATGAATTGACTATTCCTATGGATTTACCAATGGTCATCGATGAAGAGCAAAGTTATTCTGATTCTGGACTTGAAACTGGAGGACGAGGAGCGCGGGTTATGAAGAATGGACGGGTGAGACGAAAACTACGCTGGAAACCTCCTGGCTTTCGACGAAACAAAGACAAGGACAACGTTTCCTCCAATCAGTCTGTGGTGAGCTCCTTGACGACAAAGTCCGCTGCCACCAATAGGTCCACGTCCACTGCAAGGTCGATATTCTCGCACTTTTCGAGGAAATCCCAGAATAGCTTTCATACCTTTCACAGTACCGCCACGCCGGTGGTGAAGAACAGTAGGCAGTCTCAGCACACCTTTCAACGCCCAAATTACCACGATGCTTTTGATTACGGAATGAGTGGTGGTCCATCAACTATTGCCAATGAAGGTCATCACGTGCACACGAAGATGGGACAATCGGCACGGGGGATGGGAACCATTGGTGAGACTCTAGAATTGCATCCGGCCAGTCCTGATCGAGGAGTTGCTTTGGGGGTCTCCCCGATGACACAGAGCTCGGTCGAATTTTTTGATCCTTATGGAGATTCGGACACACCGGTAACCGCCGTCGATACCGCAGGCAATATGCCACTCTCTGGCGTGGTTCAGTCCTCGCCTCGGGGGGCGAAGCCGCCCAAGCCCAAAAGACCTCCTCTTTTTAAGAGGAAGCTCAAGTTTGGCAAAGGAAAACCTCCTGCTGGCCCATCATCTCCGAAGAAAACATCTACGTCCCTGGGAAGTAATGACACTTATCCAACAGTTGCTAGCAGCGCGTCACCGTTGTCAGAAACCATATCACTGGAGCGCCAAGAATCCCTTTTGCCCGCTCTAGAATCTGACGATTTCGAAGATGACCGACGAGTTGGTTTTCGTGAGCAAATAACGCGACGGGTACCATCCGCTCGTTTACCGAAGCAGCTCGACTCAGTCGAGGAGACCGAAAGCATGTATGGGAGTATCACGAGCGGAAATGCCTCATTGAAGAATTCGATGGAGGCAGTGTCTATTACTGCAATTTCTACAGGATCTGGTGAGAAGAACACCGGCTCACCTGGTGCTGCCAGCCCCTCGAGGCGCTTTCGGCTATACAACCGTCCGGTTGACAAAACCATAACTTCCAACAACGAGGAAAACAGCAAGGATGGTTCCGACGCGTCGCCTTCAAAATCTCGTCGGGATGCTGTGCCTGTGGACGTGAATGATGCTCCCTTTTTGGAAGCCGACCATAATCTGCGGGCAATTCATGACATGGCGACAGAGCATTTAGCACACGGGGAGTACGAAGAAGCGACCGAGGTTTTTGAAGAGATTTTGAGAGGACAAGAAGCTCGGTATGGAGTCAACTCGTATCGTGTTGGCACAGCTCTGCACAATCTTGGGCTGGTTCATATGAAGAGCGGCCAGTATGATTTGGCTATTGAAGTCTGCGAAAAAGCAGTATCAGTTCGACGAGAGGCGTTGTTCCCTAATCATCCAGACGTGGCAGTCAGCTTGGCGCAACTGGGAGTAGCTCATCTTGAAAATCAAGACTACGAACAAGCTTTGGTCATGTTTCAGGAAGCCTTGCACATTCGACGAAATCACTTGGGTCCGCGGCATCCAAAGTGTGCCAAGATTCTGAACAACATTGGTTGCGCGGAATACTCACTGCAAAACTACAAGGCAGCACTTAAAACATTCGAAGAGGCGCTTGACATTCAGCGCAATGCCCTTCGAACGATGTCTGAGAATGGCCAGGATAAGACGGTTGCTGGATCCAATGGTACTTTGCTCAGTGTTGCTTCCACTCTTTGTAATGTGGGCTCTATCCTGTCTAAGCAAGGTCGACTTGAAGATGCTGAGCTTGCCTTGGAGGAGGCTCTACTTGTAAGTGACAAGAATTCTACAGTCTCTCATGCTTGCAAAGGGCCAACTCAACAATTTTCGTATTGTCTCTTCTTTGCAGATTCAACAATCGGTGCTACCTGATGATCACCCAACAGTCTTGGCGACCCTCGACAGTATTGACTTCATCGAAGCATCGAAACGCGGCGCAACATCCCCATCATCTCTGCTCGCAAGTTGGTCAAGACACGCTGGAGACAACGAGGGTAGCGTAATGTGCACTCAGCCTGTGTTTGAGAATGTTCTCGATATGGATCCCATCACAGCTTTGTCTCCTCAGACATGGTTCGAGCATGTCGGCGATGCTATAGCCGAGAGGGCTGGATGCGGTTCTCTGCTTGAAAACGATAAAATTCAGCCGCACAAGCCTTCAGAAACTAGGCGACGTGTGGCCAAAGTGTAGATTGACAGGGAGTAGAAACTTCCATTTGCAAGCACATAACTGTTAGGCTTCCTTGTAGTTGAACAGTGCCACCGTATACCATAACTATACGCTATGAAAAGTCCTCGCCGACGGGTGGTGCTACTGTCTGTATCGTAACCACATGCTATGAACAGTTATACCTACAGCAACTAGTAGCGTGATCACAAGCTGTGATGCTATTTACACCTGCAGGAAGTACTCGACAGATTCGTAGGGTACGAAAGATAACGTACAATCGGCAGTCGTTCGTTGACGAAAAAATGGGTTTACATAGAAATTTATGTTGGTACGTAACAGCACAGAATCTTTTTACAATGGTGACCAATGAGAAATGAAGATTCCACCAATTTTACAAAATAAGGCTGGGTCTGGCGCTTCGAGGTGGGAGTAAAAGCGTAGCTTGGGAAGTTGTCATTCGCCGCCTGGGTGCGGCACCAAGGTTTGGCGATACTTTCATCATACGTCTGGCTTGGAGCAGTTGGCGAAATATCGATGGGCTGTCTGACACATGAAAGACTTCTCGTTCCCGGACATGCACTTGGTGACCATCTCTTCAACTTGGTGGCAGTCCCGGAGCGCGTTCGAGGTCAGCATCGCCGAAACAACCGAGTTGTGCCGAGTGAAGTTTCCTACACGTCGAGTAGGTTGGGGAGTCGTCGAAAGGATCTTCTCGGATCCGCTTCTTTCGGAGTGGTCGTCTCCCACGAGGCTCGAGATAGAATCTGATCTTGGGCGGTCAATCATTGTTGCTACTGGACTGCGGGAAAGAAAGAATAAAAGGTTGGATGGTGTCGTGATGAGAAAAGTGAAAAGTTATGCGTCCCTTTCTCCTCTTGAGCGAGAAAATGAAAATAGGCATGCATGCAATACCGTAGGTGTCGACGACAACAGAATTCTTCAGCATGCAGGCGCGTGGCGAAAAGAATTGTGGAAGACTATTCTCTTCGACATCAGAAGCTGTTTTGATTGGCTTATTCATGTCGTACCGAATACCGGAATATCTCTAAGACCGCAAGGCATAATTAAAAGAAAAATTCTGCCGCGAAACAAAAACTGCCTGAAACCCTCCTTTACCCGTAATAGTGTTGCATGGCCTTCCCGCCAAAACGTCAGTCAACTTGGCGGTTTCTGCGCTCCGTCCGTCAGCAAAAAGATACTTCAAAGATCCGATATTATTAGGGTGCTTTAGGGCACTTCACTTTTTACCACGACGATTCAACTTTTCTAGCTCTAGTGGACAAACCACAATACATTGCTTTTGTTTTGATAGAGTAGAGGATGTAGTCTAAAGTATTCATTCTTCAATAGATAATTCTTAGCCTGCTCTAGCCAGACGATGTCCAGCACTCTTTACCCCTTGGATATACTCGTACTTGATAAGCGATCATACTGTATTCTGCCGGTAACCGCACCCTATCCTCACTTCATCGGCTACGCGACAAAGTACACTCTCGTGCCTTAAAATATGGAGTCGCTCGGACCGATTGCCACCATTCGGCTTGTCACGCGGAGATTCATTCTTCTGAGTGTTCACCCGGTAATTTTTAAAAAATATAATAATTGCACGCATCCGAGCGGAAGTCAAAGTGAAAAGAAGAAACTACGTAAACTCGGCCTCAATCTCACGCTTCTCATTGAAAGAGTCGATTTCGTCCTCTGTAATAGTCTCATGGCCAACCCACATGTACTTGAAGGAGCGCCAACAAACCAGCAACAGACCGCAGAAAAGGAGTGTGCCGATCACTGAACCCGAGATAACAATTGCCAAGTTTTCCTTATTTGTATCCCCGTTCTCGTCAAAAATCTTATGGTCATCCAGCCATGGGATGTGAACTCCTGTTTGGCCGGCGCAAGGCCACTCTTCTTGCATGAAGCTTGTCCAGATGGTAGTGGAAGTGAGATTCGTCGGTTCGGGGATGTGGGAAACTCCAGGATGCAGTAGCGTCAGTTGTTGCAATATGTCAATCAGCTCAAAGTGATGAGAGAAAAGTTCGCAATCTCCATCAGGTTCCACAGTGCCTGCAAGTATGTAGGCGGGCAGCATCTCGTAAAAGTTCTCCGTCGCTTGCTTATTGAGTGTTTCATTTAGAGAAAGAACAACTTGACAAGGCATTTTCCCGATAAAGTAAACGGGTTCATTGAACGGCGACATTGCGACCACATCATCATATAGGTTCTCTCCTTCAAAGATATCATATCGCCAACTGGCTTGTGAGACCAGGATTGCCCGATTGGCGCTGGGATCGCGTTCGAGCTGCGTTGGAACTACCTTGTCTCGGTAAACTGCCCACATGGAATCGTTCTCATGGATGCTACGATTCATAAAGTAATCGGCTGGAGAGCATCCAAGAATTTTATAAAGGCCCAATCTGTTCTGGGTTCGTTGGATAAACTCTTGTAGCTCTAGTCCATCCGTAGTCGCGAATGGTTCGATACCATCAAGGGCATACTTGAGCATGTTGACATTGGCGTCCAAAAATACATGCTGAAAAAGATCAAGAGACGATTCTCCCTCTGGTCTCATCTCGACGGTAATCTTATTGGGAAACGAAATGAAACCGATGGTGTCCAGATATTTCCCCGCTTCTACGGCAGTGCTCAAAGGGTCGATCTGCGCATACCTGCGAAGGTGCGTGTGACCGCATACAAATTGAAGAGGCATGTCGTCGCCAATAATGTCTCGAATAGCATTCCGAATAACAGCCACAGACTCATCATCCGTTCCCATGTGCGCCATGACTAGAATAGCATCGTACTCATTCGTTTGCAACGCACTCATGAACCAATCTTCTTTTGTTACATCGGCCGGATCGTACACTGTCACCTCTTCGGAAGGATCCTTCAAGTAGTAGATGAATCCAAACACCAAAATTCTTGAATTCTTTCCCTCCAGAATCATGAATTGATTGCTCAATGGTTCGTCGGTTCCTGCCATGCCGATGTTCGATGACAAATGTTTATGACCCCACCAGTCGATGAAACCGCCGGGTTCCCGCATGTGGTCTATCACCTCCGACTTGTACACTGCGATTCAAAATACGAAAGATAAATAAATAAGAGCCAACCAAAAACAAGCAGGAGAAAACCATCATAAAATAAATGCGTACATTCATGATTTCCAGTGTTGACAACATCAAAAGGCATTTTCTGTATCAGGGGGACCAAATGCGAAATGTCTCCATCTAACGACAGACCCGTGCCATCAATCCAATCGCCATTCATTACAAAAAATAGATCCTTGTTCGACGAGTCGCAGTAGGCTTTCAGGCGTTGATAAAATGATAGGACAGCCCCAAAGTCAGCATTCAGATAAGTGTCTTTCCGTCCATGACCCCCCAGCCACGAGTGATCATCTGTAATCACCAAAAGATTAATGTCTGACCACGGCAAATCGGGTTGACCGTCTTCGTTGCCTTTGATCTCGAAGCCTATTGCAGACTGTAATATAAATAACAACCCGGTCAGTAGGAGTAACGTGTACATTGTTCCTTCTCGTAGGCTTTCCAGTAGTGTTTTGGCTTGGACTTGGGGAGAGTGATGATGATGAGTGATGGAAGATGGAAAGAAGAAATAATGTCTCTCTCCTTTCTCGTTTCTGATTGAGGGCGCGAACTTTGCGGGAATATGAAAGGTGCGGAACGTGAGAGAGGGGGATAGGATAACCCCTTTATTTGGTTGGACTCTGCGACCGAGACGACTCATCACTAATCCTCATCCTCCTCGTCCTCTCTACAGTACATACTTCCGGTAGAGTGGAACGAGGAGAGGAGAGGAGAGAGCTCCTACTGTACATAGTGTAGTACGGGGCGAGTATCATCACCTTCTTGTAGTCCTACGAGTGAGTAGTACGAGTGAGTACAGTAGTACTCGTTCTCACCACCACTTTTGTCCTTCACCATCGACGCCGGCAAAAAATTGACTCCCACCGAGCGACTACCCGGTATGGTGTACGAGTACTGTACGTACTCGTCCGATGACTGCTGTGACTCCTCCTCCATTACCCCGCTTCACTGACTCCCACGCGCAAGAAAAACGACGACTCTCTACCACATATTTGAATCATGCCGGCCGCCATTGATGTGCCCTGGATGAACAAACAACCGGAATTTCATTAATAAACACAGTCCCTAGCATCTCATTTTAAATGTATGAATATTCGTACTGTCAACGTAGCGTTGTTGATGAGATCCCAGCAACAGAAAGTGTGTTTGACTCTTGGAAAGTCGACTATTCTTGGACGGACCGACCGCGGCCGTTGGAACCATGAGCTGATGATGATTCTTCGCTGGCATGCTGCAGTGAAGCCTGGCACAAATCCCATTGTCGCGGCACGATCCGTTCACGATTAGAACTGCTATTACTACTCGTAGGATCCAGAAGCCGCCGGCCCCGCAAGGAACTGGAAAGACAAGCAGAGCTCATAAATTTGAAAGCCATCACTTCGAAAAGCTCACTACTAGCCACCAACACATTGTATACCACCATTCCGTCGAGACCCGCTCTTCTCTTTACCATACCAACTGCATCACTATGAAACTTTCTGCCTTTGCCTTGCTCTCCATCGCCGCTCTTTGTGGAGCCCAGGACGTGCCATTCGAGCAATCGGATGGTGTCGCATCCATGCCGAATCTCAACGAGACCATTGACGCCTTTGTTGATGCTGATTTCGACTACCATGTCTCTCCCTGCATCTGGACCTACGAGTTGGACTCCGACGTCATGGACGATTCCACCATCTTTGCTCAAGTCGAAGAGGCCTTCATCCAATCTGCCAACGAGGCCCACGAGATCAACGACATCCGTTTCGAGGGCGTTCGCATCAAGAATGTGATCCACGAGGAGGTGGGAGATGACGAGGATGAGGACGATCTCTCGTCGGAAGCGGAGCTGAACTTTGCGCAAGCCATCATCGCAGGGATATTGTCCCCCAACGTCAACGGGGAGACCCCCGCATCCTCGCTCCGTGGCAAATCGAAGTGGTCTTCCCGCAAGTTCCGCTTCCGCGGGTACACCGCGGTGTCTTACGGTTGCAGACTCTGCGGAGGGGGCAAGAAAGGCAAAGACGACGACGCCTTCATGACCTCCGCTGCACCTGTCATGACCAACGACTACTACCTGACCGGCGAGGGGCGAGGCGTCGTCATGAACTGGGAGAAACTCTTTTGCAAGAAACTCAAGAAATTCAAGCAAATGAAGCACCCCAACCGCTGCTTCATTCGCATGGACTTCGATCACGACGAGTCGTCTAATGAAGAAGATTTCCTCGCTGACCACGCCGAGAACTAAATCGTTTCCTCGTTGAGTCAGAGGGTGATCGTCGTGCGTTCTGTACGAGCGATACTTTGATTCATTCTTCCTTCATTCTTCCGACTGTTTGGACTTGAGAGGTAGATTCTTCTTCTCTGCGTGAAAAGTCGCTGTGTGCTCCCAGGTCTGTTGGCGAATCGAATAGATGAGTGTAATTACAATCTAATAGAGTCAGACATTGATTCATTCATCGCTGCTTTTCTTGCGACTTCTTGGTAGTCTACATGGTACAGTACATCCACATTCCACATCCCATCGCCGTCAGCCGACATGACAACAAATCAACAAAGGACAAGACGAAACTGAAGGCACGGCGGGGGACGAAAGATTTCAGATTTCCTCGTAGGTTTGTATAGATTTACTACTGTACGAGTACCAGTTACCAGTTCCACTTGTCTATTGAATTTGGCGCAAAGCTTCCGAGACGGACGCAGGAAGGACGGCGTGACTCAATCGAGCGAACGGTCTGGTCACTGGTCGCCCAGAACTCGCGGCTGGCCGCGTTGCCTTTTTCTCGCGGTTTTCAGCGATGACGGCAACAACAATAACAATGCACAAAGCACTTAGCACAAAAGGCAGACCCACAACTCACAAGTTTCCGAAAGGCATCGCCCCTCTCTTTGCCTCTTCAACTCATTCATACATCGTATCTGCCAGCTACCAGGAACCTAGAACATCATAATGAATCGCGTCTTTGGAAAAAAGAAAAAAGCTGGTCCAGCCCCTTCCTTGGACGATGCTTCTTCGGGACTTGGCGGTCGTGTGGGTGAAATGGACGCCAAGATTGCGAGCCTGGAAAACGAATTGAGGGTCTTCAAAGATAAGATCAAGAAGGCTACGAGTACCGCTGCAAAAAACACGCTTCAGAAACGCGCCATGGAAGTCCTCAAGCGGAAAAGGATGTATGAGGGACAACGAGACATGCTCGCCGGGCAGCAATTTAATATTGATCAAGCGTCCTTTGGCATTGAGTCTGCCAAGGCGAATGTCCAAACCGTAGCTGCCATGAAGGCAGCTACCACGCAACTCAAGACTGTCATGAAGAACGATTTGGATATTGATGCAATTGAGGATATGACAGATGATATGGCGGAACTGATGGAGGACTTCAATGAAATCAATGAAGCACTAGGAAGAAACTTTGCGACGCCCGAGGGTCTGGATGAGGGGGATCTGGAAGCGGAACTAGAAATGCTGGAAGACGAACTGGAAGAAGAGGCAGAGGCTCTGGATTCCAATGCAACGCCGAGCTATCTACAAACAGATGCCCTGCCGAGCCAGCCAACAGGTGTTCCCGGCGAAAAGGTAGACGAATTTGGACTTCCGTCTTCGGCCATGGCGAGCTAGCCTGGAGCCTGGAACCATCATCTTTCTGACTGGTATGTAGTCGTTTCAGAATAGTATCCATCTACCTATAAGTAGAATCAGTTTTCAAGTCGATACAGTCTACTAGCTCTAGTAGACAGCTACGAGAGATGCTCCTACTCTGCTAATTGACCCCCAGAAACGATAACCTTGATTCTAAGATAATACTGGTATCTTTCGAGCCAATGGGATGCAATCCCTCTTTGATCTTCCATTTCTTTCTTTCCCATCTTCTACCGTACGATAGCAGCTAACTGTAATCTAGTGTTGTTCGACCACACTTCTCGCAATGACACCACGATTTTCATCCAAGAAATATCCAGCTTCTTGGAAACTTGGCCCCTTGCAGAAATCCATAATATCGTAGATACGACGCTCCCTCGCCCGATTTTGAAGCTCCTCCAGAGACACTTCCAGCGTATCGAGCAGATCTTCGGAGAGGTTCTTCTGGCGTAAACGGATGACTTGGTACATCTGTTCTTTGCGCATCATCTCTTGCAACATATGAAGAAGTAAATGTGCACGATCCTCCCCGCTGGTGATAAACTTGGCAAAGCTGCGGCGGAGCGATCGTCGGACGCTAAACTTTTGAGCCACGATGAAACTCTCCAACATCATTTTGATCGACACGTCCATATCATCGTCGCGGACGTAATCTCGCAAGTGCATTTTGGCATGAGCTTCGGCCATGCGCATGATAGATTCCACGTGCCGCACCGCGATGGGGACGCCTCCCGAATTAGCAGACTCACGACGGAGTGCGACGTAGAGAGAGGCCACCTTTTCTTGGTCAAAGGCATTGTTGCGCAAACTGGGGCGCACATTGGTCCTCGCATACTGAATGTACTTTCGAAGGAGTTCTTGGTCGATCACGTCGGGTCTGTTGTTGGATGCTGCTCTGGACGACGGCTCAACTGATCCGTTCAAAACGTCCCTTGTGGGAATAGCACTCATGTGACTGGTGGTCACAAATTTGGCCAGACGCTCATCCGACACAGGATCGACCACATCTTGAAGGACGCACAAGATATCAAAGCGCTGGAGAATAGGATCAGTGAGTTCCACATTGTCCGCCAATGTGTTGGAGCTGTCGTATCGTCCGCCGATCGGGTTGGCCGCTGCAATAACAGAACAGCGAGCCTGGAGGGAAGTCACAATACCGGCCTTGGAGACACTGATCGATTGCTGTTCCATGGCCTCGTGAATGGAGGTACGATCTTGCTCATTCACTGGGTAGCGAGACGAGGAGAAGGAGGTATGAGTGAGCCAGACTGCTGCTGGTTTGAGAATTTGTCCGAACAATCTGTAGTGAGGTCGCACTTACTCTTATCAAATTCGTCAATCAGCGCGACTCCCTTGTCGGCCAGGACCAAAGCGCCACCTTCCAAGGTCCACTCCTTGGTAATAGGATCCTTGTGGACCCCAGCTGTCAAACCAACGGCACTGGCTCCTTTTCCGGTACTGTAAACGGCCCGAGGAGCAGTCTTTTCGGCGTACTTTAGCAGTTGACTCTTGGCAGTTCCTGGATCACCCAACAAGAGAACGTTGACATCACCACGAATGCGGTGTTTGTCATTGATATTCTTTGGGACGCCGCCAAACAAACTCATCGCCAATGCCATCTTACAGTTGTCGTGCCCAAAGATACTTGGAGCAATGCTTTGCACAATTCTATCCCCAATGCGAGGGTCCTTGGAAAGTTCGATAATTTTCCGGATATCTGACTCGGAAAGATTCGAGGCACTGGAAGCATCCTCGCGCTTTCTCACGTGATTGGCTGTGAGGTAGGTGGAAAAGACTGGGAATCCCGATTTCATTGTCAAACTCGCATCATAGGTATGCTCGTAGACTGCCGTGACTTCGACTTCTTCACCCGGACGGGCAATATCAATCAAATCATTCATCAAAAGAACTTCCTTGGTACGTGGGACACGTCCTGGTGGAACGGACCCAGGGGTTTCTTGCAAGTTGACCCGTTGGTAGTTTGTGTACTGAGACATGCTGGTATCCAACTTGAAGGACACCGCAAAATCACATCGCGGACATTCTTCCGGGGCATAGGCTGTGGCCGCATTTTGCCCATACCCTTCAATGCGGAAAGGGCCTTGAGGCATCTTACAGGAAGAGCAACGGTAGTATGCCATCTGCAACTGCGGGTAGACTGAGCTGCGTCGGGTGACCACACCATGGACCTTGACCAAGTGGTCCAAGTGTTCTCTACGCAAATCCCGGAGCGAATCGAGAATGGGCAGGTCGCTGATTCGCACGTGAATTTCCTTCTTGATAGCGTTGTAGGACGGAAACAGCATGAGAGTATGACGAGTGGCTGCCTCGTTCAAGACCTCCAGCATGTCCTTGGGGGCGTCGTTGAGCCACAGACCCAGGGAGGGTTCGGCGTTCATGATATGCATGTACGAAACCTGCAAGGTGGACAAGTTGGACGCACACATGGCTCGTATCTTTTGTTCATAGATTCCTTTGCCACGGCGGCGACGTTCCATGGGGTTTTCGTCTTCGGTATAGTGACGAAGAAAGGCTCGAAACCTTCGTTGAATCTCTCGTCGAGTTCGCTCTTGAGCAATCCACTCTCGAAGAGGAACGTCAAAGGCTTCAATATTGATAGGATCAAGCCCGTCCAAGTCTTCTTCGTCAGTTTCGTCGCCCTCTTCCTCGTCAGGCAATCCTTCTCGCCCGTCCTCTCCACCCCGAAAGAGACCGCGACGGGCCCGACGCGCGTCATCGTCTTCTTCCGTCTCCAAAGCCAAAGCCATGTCGTACAGCCCAGCACTGCGGCCTTCGCGACCGGATTGACGATCCCGGATCGCCAACTCGGCTTCGGCGGCGCGTCTCTCGTCAATATCCATGTCTCCATAGTCACGATCATCGATTCCTTCCGTTCCGTAGTTGTCCAGAGCTTCAATCCTCTGGTAATCACGCTCGGCGTTCTCGAGCAAGTCCTCTCCTTCCTCCTCCTCTTCTTCCAAGGGAGCATCCTCAACGTTGTCTTGATAGTCGTAGTCTTGATCCAGTTCATCGTCCGCGTCATCATCCTCGCTGGGAGGCTGCTGATCGCCGTCATTGTTGTTGTCGTCGACCGGTTGAAAGTCTTCTGCTTGCATCAAATCCGCAACTTCGTCTCGCAGTTCTCGTTGACGACGGCGTTCAGCGGCCCGGCGTTGCAATACTGCGGCACGATCGGCGCGACCCGAGGAACGGGGGGGCGAGGAAATATCATCATCATCACCGTCATCATTATCGCCCGCTCCCAAGGTGCCCACATCCTCAGTCTCTTCCTCGTCCTCATCGTCATCGGCAATGGTTCGCCGACGCTTGGGGGCTGGACTGGCAGCGTCTTCCTCGTCTCGATCCCTACTATCGTTGCTGCTCATTATTATTTTTGTCGTTGGAAATGCTGCTCTGCAGTCGTCTAGTCTACTATAACTTGCGATTGCGAAGAATAACAAGACGACAAGAAAAAATAATTTTGTTTGTAATCATGTTACGTACAGTACCGCACACCGGTACTGGTACCGGTATTGTTCGATCGCTGCTGCTGCCACAGCAGCATTGCCGCAGGTAGAATGTGGTACTAAATCTAACTGTACGCACAGAAGAAGAGAGCCCGACCGCGCATTATTTCAGGTTCGCGCCAAATTTTGGGATCGAAATTGAAAAAGTGCGAGTGTCGTTGCAAACGAATAGACTGCAACACGGGGTAAAAATAATGAGCATGGTCGACGTACATACGGTCTCACATGAAAACGCCTGTATGTAAGATATTTACTTAGCAAGCAAATAACGTCTTTCGCGCCGGGCTAGCTCACAAAAGAGGCGAGACGACCATCAGACCTCGCCTTAGTTTCAACAAGTCTGTTGAAACTACTTCGTAGTCTAGTTTCAACACTTTGTTGAAAGTAAGGCGGCGAACCCGCTAGTTTCAACAGATCTGTTGAAACTACCGCCTAGTTTCAACACTTTTGTTGAAAGTAAGGCGGCGAACCCGCTAGTTTCAACAGATCTGTTGAAACTACGGCCTAGTAGTTTCAACATGTAGGTTCAACACATTATTATTTTTGCTCTAATTGGTTGGATCATCATCGAGGCTTCATTGTCGGCGAAACGCAAAACATTGACTTCAAAAAAAAGAAGATGTTTTGATCGAAGAAGATAAGAATAATCATCATCAGAATGATGCTAGTTGTCTTCGTCAACTTCAACTGTACCTTTTATAGTACATTGACATTGTTAGTACAGCGCAGCATCTTCTAGCTAGCATATCTCTTTTGTAGCTGTTTCATCAACAAGAGAGGTGAACAGTTTGAGGTAGCTGGCCAGCTCGCTCGACTCCTTCGACTGTATATAGCCTTTTGACTCCATTTAGTCGAAAAAATCGTTGTGGTGGTGTACCACCGACCGCCGACCTCCCACACCCTCGCCCGCGGTCTCTAGCCAAGCCCCAACCACGGTACGAGTACCACCCCCATCATGCACAGTACAGTATTCGTACGTGCATAGTCTACATGTACTCGTATGAACACTTTCGTTTTTCTTCAAACGCAAACGCTTTAGAGAGACCTGCGTGAAGGAGGAAAGCCGGTATCTTCTTCACTGCTTCCATTGACTGGCATGCATCGAAAATGTCGCTGTTTCTACTATTAGTATGTTGTTGCCTGTTTCAACTGACATTTTTGGTCGTGGTCTGTTTTTCCTTTCGCGCTGATATCAATACGCGACCGCGGACGGATGGTCGGCATATCGGCGGGGCACAAAGGAACGATTGCATCGGCACTACTGGCACTGCCCTGTTCTCCGAAAAGCGCGTTGTCGTGGTCGGAGGAGGAATCGGTGGCCTCGCTGTAGCATCACGAATTATAGCTGCAAGTAGTCGGGCCAAAGATAATGATATGCAATTCAAAGTTACCATTTTGGAAAAGAATTCCTGTGTTGGGGGACGTTGTGGTTCGTTTGATCGACAAGTCGACAATGTGGGAGGTTTTCGGCACGAACGAGGTCCTAGTCTACTGTTGCTGCCACATGTGTATCGGAGCCTATTCCAGGACTGTTCCAATAATTTGAATGCCGAAGATTTTGGCCTGAGTATGAGACAATGCATCCCGGCCTACCAAGTTGTATTTGACGATGGTGATTTGATCGAAGTCGGATTCCCTCGACAACCAACGGAAGGAAGAAGTGACGCAGAGAGTCGATCGAGAAGCAAGATGAACGAGTATGAACAGGATGGTGCCAAAAAGTGGGACGAATATATGGAGGCTACGAGTGCATTCCTCGATGCAGGGCTTCCAAACTTTATTGAAGAGTGCCTCGATGTTCTTTCACTACCAAATTTTCTGAGGGAATCCCTTCGAGATTTCGCCAAGGTGCGTCTCGGAATGGAGAGTGAAGAAGGCTATTTTATTTGGTAGCGTGGGGCTAGAAACATTGAGATTATATTGCCTTATCCTGCCGGCCCATTTCTTATCGACAGGCGTGGCCGCTGAAACCCCATTCGGAGGTTCTCGATGCCATCTTTGTCTCGGACAAGATGAAGGCATTGGCATCCTTTCAAGACTTGTATGTTGGACTGGAACCCTATCGCAACAACGCGCTGATAGGTGGTGGTGTTCTCAAATCCACGGCACCTGCTGTCTTTGGACTATTGGCGGCCATCGAATTACACCCGAACAATGACAAGTCTGGTGGTGAGTCTAGAAGTGGATGGTCGGGTATAGTGTGAGACAATTGAGATCCAATTGTGGTTTGTCGTCTAATGGCACTCCAGTGTTTGCGCCCATTGGAGGTTTTCAGGCAGTCACCGATGCGGTGGAACGTCTAGCGAGTAGTCTTGGTGTGGAAGTGCAGTGCAACAGTTTGGTGACAAGTATCCGACGGGATGGTGTCTTTGTGGTAGACAAATTATCAGCAGTTCCAAATGATCCTCCCAAGTTTGTACCCGCAGATCTTATCGTTGTCAATGCCGACCTCCCCTATGCGACCAAAAGTTTGTTCTCGTCTGACCAAAATGATTCGACCTCGCCACCCAAGGATCCTCCTACGTTCGATTGGGACGATCAGTTTTCTTTCAGCAGTGGTGTTATTTCATTTCATTGGTCTATTGGTAAGCGATTGGAAGACTTAAACACACACAATGTCTTTCTGGTCGCTGGCTCTCAATCCCAAGCAGAAGCGAGCTGGGAGATTCTGCGGACGAATCAAGGCGATGTCCAGAAGAATAGTCCTTTCAACTTTTATGTTCACCGAGCCAGCAAGGTGGACTCGACCGCCGCGCCGGAAGGATGTGATTCCATTATGGTATTGATTCCCTGTCGCACACTGCTACGGGATACGGACTGCGCACAATTACCGCGGAAAGAGGCATTTGGACGGTATAGAGAACAGTTTTCCGATTGCATTGTGGCCCAGGCGCGAGAGGCGGTTTTGGCCAGGCTGAGTGCCGTGGAGTCTCTTCAGAATTTGGATCAATGGATTCTCGATGAAGTCGTGGATACTCCAGCGACATGGGCCGAACAGTTCCACTTGGCGGCTGGAACTCCTTTTGCACTGGTACGTTCTCGTTGGACAGAATGCCGAAAGTGTATGACAACGACGTCTTCTCGCTCTAAAGTACTTGCTCGTTATGAATGCAATGCATACCGGTATCATCACAGAGCCATGGGTTTTCGCAACTCAGCTTGACGCGACCAGGCCATGAATGCCGAGAAAATCCAAACGTATTATTTTGTGGAGCCAGCACACGGCCCGGGAATGGAGTGCCATTGGTTTTGATCGGCAGTAAATTAGTTTCTGAAAAGGCGGTGCGGCGACTTGAGTCGTCAAAGTAATGACGTTACCTAGTTGATCGGGCGTTGGCACTCTAGACCAGCTCTTGTGTAATAATAGTCACAACCTATAGGGACGACTCGTTACGGATGACTAAAGCTCTTTTTTGTCTGACGACTCTACTAGCTAGTGGAGTTAGTACATACGTACCGGTAGAGAGGAGTCTAACCAACTTCCACAGTGGTCAATGAATGGTACTGTAGTGAGAAGCAAGCAAATAAAGTGGGCGTGATCATCGCCCCCCGAAATTGAAAATCCTTCCTCCAAATTCTTTGCGCGTCTGTCCGGACTCCGGGCAGCTGTGAAGTGTGCAGTCGGTCCAGTCGGTAAACGAGATCGGATGAGTCAGTCAGTCAGACCGTCAACCGACACATTCTTCTGCAGCCGCTAAACGCATCGCCATCCTCGTACGAGTACACCGGTACCGGTTCGTACCGTAGCATTTAGCATTGCGCATCTTCACTCTTCTCGGCATCGTGTTGTGAACCCTGTGGCGCACTTACGGTACTATCATCTATCGTAACACCTCCTCTTTCTCATTGTGGATCTGGCTTTTGGACAGATAAGCTCAATAGTAGCTAGTACATTACTTTTAAAGAATGAGGTTCTCCCACAAGGTTTTGTTACAGTGGGTCGGGTTGCTGTTGTTGGCACCGGACAATGCTCAGTCGCTGCAACGAGAAGATGCGGGCGTCTTGGATTTTGTGATTTCCACTGCCGGCCACGGGGTGACGCGACAGGCTTCACCGTACAAGGACACTGTTTTGACTTCGGACGCTGCTGCCGGTGGCGGGGCTTTGTCGACCTCCTGTTATGTGGCGAGTCGCAAGATCGATTCGGGAAGTTTGGTGTGGCGTCGCAATGTCTGTAGTCATCCGAAGGAAACCCAGCATGCCTTGGCGGTGTCGACGTATCAGTTTTACACCCTGGACAGCGCCGGAGTTGCACGAGCCTGGACGATCGAGGAGGGAAATCTATTGTGGGACGCGCAAGTTCCAGCTGCTTCGGGTAGTCCACCGGGAGTGTGGAACGTCGCAGTCTCTGAAAAGGAATATGTTGCAGCCGCGTCGCAGGGAGATTTGACGATTTTGGATGCCGACACTGGAGCGGCTGTAGATACGATTTCCGCCATCAAGGCGCTATCGCAGAAGCTCAAGAGTGGTGAGACTGCACAGTGGCTTAGCGTCGTCGCTAGTCCGGAAGGAAGTGGATTGCAAGGAGTCGTCGCCTTTGTGCAGGCGGATGGAACCACGAGTGGAAATCGTATGTGGGCAGTCACCATTGAGATTGGAAATGATGAATTCACTTCTTCCAAGGGTATGGGAAGTATCAAAGGTACTATTATCACGTCTTCTTTTCAAGCACATCTTGTGGGAGGATCCTGGTATGGGCTCGCACTGACCAGCGGGGGTGGAAGTGCGGTTGCGAGCTCATTGGATGGCAAGGACGCGGACGAGATTACAGCGGAAGCTTGGAATCCCAGCTGGACAAGCGTTACAGCCATTCGCCCCACTGCTAATCCTTCTATGATTACCGTGCAGGGAGTCGATAGAGAAGGAACCCAAACTATGGGGCTCTTTAGATTTGGCGACAAGAGCTGGGAAGCAGTCAAGGGTTCTGATGCTTCTCCGAATGGTGTAGTTGCGTACTGTCCCGAAGCCAAGTTGGTCGTCGCCATGGGCTCGGACTCACTCAAGGCTTATCAGTTTGATTCCATGAGCCCATTGTCGGTGACAGGTGATATGTTTGTTCCTGACGGAGACTTTGTGGAAGACATTTCTGTGGTCCAATGCACGGCGGACACTGTCACCACCCTACTCAGCACCGCAGGGGGCACAACGACACAGATCAGCTTTTCACTCCAGGGCAAGTCTGCCACTGCCAAGATGGGCTGGACTGCTGAGGAGGGACTAGCCACCGTCTCGTCGGTAGTAGTACTCGACGCCAGTCACTTGGGCTCGGATGATTTGGTCGAGGAACAAGATGTTGTGGCCAACAAGTTGGCACTTTCGTCGCGCCTGTCCTCGCAACTCGAAGGTATTGTGTCGCTATTTTCATTGAAAGAGGGAGAATTCAGCCGTCGTGACCATACTTTTGGGTTTGTTAAGATTGCTGCACTCTTGTCCCAGACCAACCATCGCATTTGGGGAGTCAACACTTCGGGGGATGACCGTGGGGCTGTTCGCTGGTCCCTTGACCTGCCCAAGACTGCCTCTTGGCACACCCTAGTTCATGGGACCATCAACTCTGCCAAGGCGATTCACGGAATCAACGGTGGAACGCACAGTCGCGAAATTCTTGTAGTTTCGGCCTCCACCAATTCGGTCGAGTGGAAGTGCATTGACGGTACCAACGGTGTCATTCATGCGCAAGAATCATTTCCGATCACATCCCCCGTGGTACAGGTAGTCCCTATTTACGGTTCGGCCGGAGGCTGTCGTCAGTCCGCTTTGCTCTTCCACGAGGACCGGACCTTGTCTGTCGTTCCTGGGGATGCTGATACTGCCGCACTGGTCAAGGAACAACTCGCCCATGCCCCCAATGGAATGTACACGCATATTGTTGACAAGGTTTCCAGCAAACTAGAGTCATTCCAAGTTTACGCCCCTGACTCTGGAACCTTTGCGGCACGTCAAGTTGGACGCACTTCCTTCGCTGGCGAAAGGATTGTCAAGGTGACGTACCCGATTCGCGATGAAATTATCCAGACCATGAGCCACATCTTGGGTGACAATTCTTTGTTGCTCAAGTATATAAATCCTCATTTGGCAGTTATCATCACCGTCGCCGATGAAGGTGTTTCGTCTAAAACAAACCTTGCGGCTTCGCTCGAAAAGAGTCAAGGTGAGGGTCCCAAACGAAAGCCCGCCGGGGTGGGAGATGCGGCCGCGGTGACTGAAAGCAAGCCCGAAGAAATGGTCTCCAATCTGTTTGTGAATTTGGTGGATACTGTCTCAGGTCGTGTATTGCATCGTGCGAGCCATGCCAATGCTGATGTGAATATGGATGTAACGGCCCTCATTTCGGAAAATTGGGTCATTTACTCCTATACAAATGCCAAAACACGAAGGACTGAAATTGGAGTGTTGACTTTGCACGAGGGTATGATTGATCCCAAGGGGATCAGTCTGTTCAAATCGCCTGAACAAACGACGAGCTTTTCGAGCTTTGACGCTCGAGAAACAAAGCCTGTCGTCTTGTCCAAGACATACACCTACCCCAAATTCATTACTGCTTTGGGAGTCACAGCGACTCGTGGCGGAATCAGTACTCGAAATATTCTCATTGCCAGCGACGATGGCAAGATTACTGCGATTAAGCAAGTCATGTTGGAAACTAGACGTCCCATGGGAGAGGTAAAAGAGGCTGAGAAGAAGGAAGGACTGTTCCCCTACAACGAAATGATTCTGCAGATGCCCATTTCGGTTGTCTCCTACAATCATACAGTGGAATCGGTCACCACGGTCGTCTCTGCACCCACTGCGCTCGAATCTCAATCGCTGGTGCTGGCATTCGGTGGTCCGGACCTCTTCTTTACCCGCACATCGCCCTCCAAGGGCTTTGATTTGTTGCCAGACAATTACAGCCGAATTCTGGTGTCTTTCGTCACTGCTGGGCTAGTGATTGTGCTTTTTGTTGTCCGACAAATGGGCTCTCAAAAAGCATTGAAGCAAGGCTGGCTATAGTCACAAATCTCACCTTTTGGATAATTAGACGCTATGTGATGATTCCCGTTTGAATGTTCTTAAAAATCTCTACTCGTAAGGCAGTCAGTGCAGGGCATTTCACCTTGGACGTCTACGAGTATGTGCAGCTGCCAGCTGTTCACGCATCCGAACATCCCGGCCTTCAGCGTGCTGTCTCAGCGCCTCACGTATACGTCCACCCGCTTCTACAGCAGCGTGTCTCGGTTGCGCATCCCGCCTCGCAGCTACAACCCCTCGTTCGGCAGCGCGTCTCAGCTCCTCGCGTATCCGTTCATCAGCCTCTGCAGCAGCGTGTCTTGGCTGCCTCGGAGGTATAAATGCGGCAGCCCCGGCCATGATCGCTCTTCTTCTTCTTGACGCATTCACAGTACCAGATGCCCGCCCCGCAACACCCGTGTTCATAATTCCATCCACGTCAATATTCACATCCCCACCTTCCTTTTCCTTCACTTCGTCTCGATAGCTTTGGGCAGCAGCCCGCCCCGCTTCCCGCATCGCTCGCTCGTCATCTTCTTCCGCATTAGAGTACAAAGTACATGACTTGCAAGTCTTGTGCGTGCAGTGTGGTGTTTGACAAAAGTGGGAATAGGGATTTTGGCCACCAAGCTGCTTTTGACAGATGTAGCACATTTTGGCTCCACATCGACAAGTCATTTTGTTGCAGCCATCGCTTTTGATAATGGGTGTCTTGCATTTGGGACATTTTCGGATTTTGGCTTCAGCCATGGCCTCTTCCACCTTGAGCCGACCTTCACCTTCTCGCTTCTTTTGGACAACTTCATCACAGCGAAGAGGAATATGTGGTTCCTTTCCGCACTTTCGACAGGACTCGAATCTACAGTCTTCGACAGGACATTGAAAAACGATAAGATTCGGAGGGAGATCCGCAGAGAAGCCGCACTTGGGGCAAGAGCTGGAGGGAAAGGAACAAAATAAAGATGTCAGCTAAATTGGAGTAGTAGCCCTCCGTAATTGAAGCCATGGGACATCTTACCAGATTTCTTCTTGGAGACCCGCCGCTTCGATACTCGCTCGAAACTGTAGTTCATTGTACTTCTCAAGAGTTTTCACAGACAACGCCTTTTGCAAATGTTCTTCATGAAACGGGGACTGACAACCACTGGAATCACAACACAGTAGTTCACAAGAAAGTTTCCCCGTCGCCTTGACAACCCCCAGGCTGCCATTCGAAAAGACAGCAGTGTTGGCGTAACTTTGAATACAGTCGCCACAAAACAGATGCCCCTCCTGGCGACAAGCTACCATTTCCTCTATCGGTACTTGATCGAAACAACAGCCACATTCAACCCCACAGCCGCTTCTCTCGGAGCGTTTACGTGCTTCCTGACGTTTGATCCGTTCCTCCATTTCAAGCGTCCATTCGTCCAGTTGCCACTGTGCATACTGGATCTCGTCCTTTAGAATAGGATCTGTAATGGAGGGTGCAGCTCGTCTCTGAGGCTTTCTGGTGAGGCAACGATTCATACCAATAGCAATCCTTTGACCTTCGGTGGGCCATCTGGAAGCCCATACCGGTTTGAAACGTTGAAACTGTTTGATTTCCTCGTCCTCTGTGCTGCTGGCAGCATTTTTCCCTTGCACCCCTTTGAGAACATCCAGTATTCGATTTCGAACAATGGAATAGTGACTCTTCCCCTCTCGGTATAGCGCTTTCATGCCATCCATCCGCGTAAAGGGGAATTCGTATGACAGTTGAGCAACGGCCTCTTCAATGTACGTGCTTGAAGGTTCGAAGGACGATGCGGACATGTAGTCATACTTGGGTTGAACTTTCGTCCTCTTGACTACCACAGAACCTGAAACAAACCCCCCTGTCGAGGAAGGCGTGTCAACATAGTGCTTACTCCTGGGGTAGGATCGCTCCGCCAGTATGGAGAGGACCATGTCCAGATTGTTGTTACACTCTCGAAGAACCTTCTCGGCATGGTTGCGCTCTACATCAGGGAACACTTCAAAGACTCTTTCCAGCGGCGTCTTGGGTTTCTGTGGTGGTGCCGCAACCACTTGCACAACGTCGGCAATGCTATGATTTTGTCTGGGCCGCTTGGCCACCGTGGAGGGAGTGTTTCGGCTCGCCATCGGTGGTGAGACAGAAATAAGATCCACAATGTCTTGGTGGTTGTTTCCGCGTTTCCTGGGTAACCGTCTCGCGGCCGGTTTTCGATCCAAGTCGTTGTCATCATCAGCAGCATTGCCGTCGTTGTCGCCTTCGTCATTATCCAATATGCTCACCACCTCCGCAGAAGCCCGTGCAAAGTTTTGGGCGGCCGTCTGCAGTACCCTCGGTTCATTGGTTGGTCTCTCGAGATCAATCACAGCATGATGATTATTGGAAGCAGGTAACTTTCTTCCTTGCTCTTCTTCTTCGTCCGAGGAACAGAGATCAAACACATTGTCCGCCATCTTTGGTACTGTGCCGTTGTCTTCCGATGTTTGATGATTCTCAAACTCTTGAGGTCCTACCGTACTCTATCAGGGTCTTGGATGGCAACCAAACTTGTCATCAAAAGTAGTCTGGAGAGCGCAAGAAAGATGGAAGGGGAGTGTGAGGAGGAGGAGTCGAGCAGCACATGCATTGATCCTTGCAATAAAACCTCTAGCTCCGCCGCGGGCTGTCGTGGCGCGCCGCAACAACCACGACAAAAGGATGATGGCGCGAAAAAGGCGAAACCGGCAAAACTCAAAACGCGCATGAGTAGTGGGGAAAACGGATTTGCGGAACGAAAAGGTACGTACTGTACCGGTACCGTACGTACGTACCGGTAGTACGTACGTACATACATTCTACTTAGCCAGAGGACGGACCGACCCGAGTTTATCTCCGACTGGATCGAATACCTGGTACCCTAACCGGTAGAGCACATACAACCCCCGCCCCTGACCATGATACCGGTACTGTCAACATGCCTGCCTGCTGCATGCCCAATGCCCAACGACGAAGGACAAATACTTTGCTGTACTACTAGACGACACAACTACAGCATGAGCTTGTCAGTTTCGAGCGAATAGAACAATTGCTACTCGTACATTACTTTCTGACTTTTTTGCAGAAAAAGACGAGTTTCCATTGTGTACAGAAAAATGACAGGGGGCTTCCTGGTTCTGATCTTTGCCTTTTTATGCAGCGGGTCAACAGCTTGGGCGCCGTCAAGGGTTACAGATAATTGTCGGACTGCCAGATCCGATACCATCGGAAGAATTATTTTTCCAATCAATCCTAGTGGTACAGTCTCTACGAGAAGGGACCATGTCGCGTCGATGGCCGGATTCCTGTTTTCCGCGGCATCTTTCATTGGATCAAAACCAACCATGGCGTACACGCCCGATGCTGACAAACTTCGAGAATCCCTTTACCTCATCAGCCGAGTCCAAGAAGCGACGGTTCAACAAGAGCGTTTTGTGAATAAAGCCACGCTACAACAAGATCTCAAGGCCAAAATGAAACTGACATTGAAACTAGTCGAGAAAAATTATCGGCTCCTGGACCAAATCAACTATGCCTCCAGCTTTTGTCAGCCCAAGGACGACTTGGTTTTGGCCAGTGAGGCTGGCTATGAAGCTGTGGATGCCTTGCAAGGAGCTATCGATTTCGTGCGGAATGATTTAGGGGATGGTCCACTATCAGAGTCCCAAAGAAAATTTCTCACCGATTCCTTGCAGGCGTGTCGCGAGAATTTATTCGTCTTTCTAAAGTACATGCCTCAGGACAAACTCGAGGCGGCTAGGAAACGCGTGGAAGAGGAAAATGTTCTGAACCGAGAAGAATTTGATGGGGATGCCGATGCCGGTGTCTACAACCCTGTAGTCCTACCATGGAAAACCAAATCATAGAACCAGCACCTCCCCCCCCCCTTGCCATGAAGCGATCGTGTGACGCCGTCGCATCATTAGTTGTTGTCTGTTTTCCGGATCTCAGTCCGTACCGGTACGCCATGCATATGCCTTCGGTGCGTTAGCTTTATTCTTCTTCGCCTTCTTGCGTTCTAGTCGTTCTAGTTTGTTGCGTTCCGCAATTTCCATCAGTTCTTGATCGGAACGACCAGAATTTACAAGCTCATTGATGCGTTGCATGTGTCTCCGATTCTGCTCTCGTGTTAATGACACGACTTCCATCCCCTTTAGAGCCGCTGTCTCTCTAATATCTTGAGGATATTGTATCCGAGTCACAATGCGACGAATGCCAAAGGCAACCAAGGCGGCAAAACATCGTTTGCACGGCGGTATAGTAATGTAAGCTGTGCCCGCCGTCGTGGAATGCGATGCTTGACAAGCTTGACCAAGAGCAGAGATTTCGGCATGAATATCACTCGTCACATCCTTGGTCCCAAACAATGCAACGTTCGTGGCAGCTCCCAAGATATTGGAGAAGATCCGTTTTGAGTGATCGTGGACCGATTCGTCTGTCGTAGAGGATGACGGTCTCACAATCAAGGAGCCCATGTGCCCTTGTTGACTATTCTTCACACTTCGTGTAATCAAAAAGACAATACACATGTAATTTTCGTCATCGGAAATATTTCTGTCGGGCGACCAACCAAAAAGATCGAATTGATGGGCGGGAGATAAAAAATCTTTTGGCGATGACGACAGCTCGTCCGAATTTTCTTCAAATGCCATACTTCGAGGGTCGTCTCTGGCTAAAAGTAGTATTGACAGGCTGCAAGCCCGCTTTCGGAAACGATGATCACTTCGTTCCTTTGACATCAAAAAATAAATTTCACCACTCATCCTGCGTCCTGCCTCCGCCGAGATCGCAGACCACAGCATACCGCGTTGTCAAAAAGCGCAACCGTGCGTGGTTGTTGGCTCTTGGTTGTTGGTTGTTGGTTGTTGCAGATGATTATTTTATTATTTCTGCTCGTTGATGTGATCTGTCCTGCGTCCGTAAACGCACCACAGATGGCGATCTCCCATTGGCCAGAAAAATCGCATGCCAATGATGCCAAAGCAAAGAAGGTGTCGTGATGATGTCACCGATTTCTTTCTCATTTCACACGCACCCGCCACTAATATCGACCGTCAGTTTTGGGTTTTGACTTTTGACAGTTTGCGGTTTGGACCTTGCTTCCATCCTCCTCCCTCTGTTGAACTTCAAACTGTCGGGAACCTACAGTGACAACCATTCAATCAAAGAAGCTAATTGTCAAATCATCGGTTACGCTGACCCTCAGTATCCTAAAGAAACAAAGACCCCCAAGTAGAATATACAGTAGAAGATCTGCCATCTCGCAAGAAGTAAAACGAAAACTCCTTCACATCCTCGATTGCTCCAGCGGTGTATTCGTTTCATTCATTTCCAGGTGTTTGGGGGGGCACCAGTTGACGTTGTTGCGTGCAAGTCGCAGACATAACCATACCTGACTTCATGATCCCGAAACGATAGATAAAATCAGCGGCTTGTCGAAAGTCAAACGAAATCTGGGATTTTCCACGAATCGAATCGATTCCACGCCGGACCCTGACTTTTGAAAGAAAAAATCGAGCTTTTAATAGCACCTCGTACCTTCACACGACAACCATGGCAGACTCTTCCCAAGACGAGGACGAGAAAATGGAGTACATCAAAGCAGATCTGTTGCAACAGCAGCCCACTTCGAGTCGCCCCCCGTCCAATCGAACCTTTAGAGCAAAGGGTTTCGGCGTGGAAGACGATGACAGTAGCAATTTGTTCATGAGTGAACCGTCCATCAGCGAAGCAGACGAATCCTCGGAAATGCAAATGCGATTACTTTCTCCTTTCGGGAGCTTTACAGAAGACGAAGATGAGCTTCACGGTCGTGGTTATCTAGCTCCACCGCCACCTCCGGCGCGCCTGCTAACACCCCAGGCTCCTTCGTCACCTGGCAACACCAGTCTCAGTTCGTGGGAAAGTCCTCACGTGAACCAGCACAGAATACATTTACATTTTTCACCGGGAGGGGATTCATTGTCACATAGAGCCGACGCTTCGGTCCAGAGCAATCCGCAAACGCAAAATCATTATCAACGAGTCTCCCCCCATCATCCTTCTTTTCATCCGCCACAACATCTCCCTCATGATCCATACCTTGCATCTGGTTTAATTCCACCTTCAACTGGCGCCAAGACACCTGATCGAAGTTATGTAAACTCTTCTAATTCAACTTCCCCTGCATCAGAAGGTCAACAACGACTGTTGGAATCCTTTCTGGAAGATTTGCGTACCAATAGCAAAGGTCAAGTTCAGGAAGCCGTAGGAGCCAATACTTCCTTTGAGTCTTCGACGTATGCAGGAGCACCCAATGACAAAAAGGGAATTTTGCGAACGCAGCCGAACTCATCTTCCCGCAAACAACCGCAGCAGCATTCCAGAATGTCGAGTATAGATACTACAGCTGTTGACAACACATCTTCGGCAGGTGAAGGTAGTGACCATGGCTCGGACCTTAAGGGAACCAAGGTGAAAAATGCGGATGAAACTGTCGTGATGGTTTTATCGGATGACTCTGGAGATGAAACCAAAAAAACGACGGAGGGGTCAGAACGGACACCGCTCGATTGGGAAGAAAAGGAATCGGCGGACGATGAAAAGACAGCGGGACGTCGGGTGTTTATGGCTATCCGCAGTTCGAGATCGTTGGGTGCTGGAGGAGGTCGAGGAGTCAACAACAATGGAAGCGGGAAAGGACATCGCCGACAACGATCAGGCGATGCCGCTTCGGGCACACTTTCTTCGGGAAGCAAGTCGTTCGGTGCCGGGGGAGGTCGAGGGGGCAATAATGGAGGCGGGAAAGGCCACCGCCGGCAACGATCAGGCGATGCCGCTGCGGCCACACTTTCTACGGGAAGTAAGGAGTGGAAAGGAATGGAGCTTAACAAGATTCCACTGCCACCTGTGCCGGGTGGTCATGATGACGATGAAGACGATGACGATGATGTAAAAAATGTCAAGCCTATGAATGGTTCCAACCGAAGCAATAAGCCCCGACAAGTGGAAGGAATAAAGGAGGCAACGACTCAAAAAAATAGGTCTGTAACGCCATCGTCCAGTCGTCCATCACCGTCACAAGTCAAACAAGAGATCAGCCAGTTCTCTCAATTCGCCCTGGGCACTGGCGGAAATGAGGAATACTTCGCGCAACGACGATCATCGAGAATTCGCTATCGGCGAGATTCGTACCGTGGACGAAAAACGGCTGGCCTAATGCTAGACTCAGAAGATTCCTCTTCCAGCATGGCTTCTTGGGACCCCCCGCTTGAATCGCAACAGGGACGTCGTACGGCATCCCTTCCATCATCTGCTTTTACAGGATACTTGGCAAGCCCTGATTGGAGCACGCCAGGGAATCACCAACACACTCGAAAAGTTAATCCCCCAGTCCACTGGTCTCCACTATCACATCATTCGGGAACAACGGCTAGTGCGGGTATGGATGAGTATAACTACGGCGCAGTCAGACCCAGTGGGATGACTACTCTTCCCACGTCGCGTCCCCATGATCCAGTGGCTCGAAGCAGTAGTTTGGAATTTGGTACCCATGCCCGCTCTCAGAGCCTTGAGGAGGGAAATGTGGGCGCTTGGGGAAACCATAGCACAGGATCCCTTGACACATCTTTTTCTTGGCTTTCTGGAAACAATAACTCATTCTTTCCAAGCTCAGAAATGTCTCCTCTCATTGGATCTGAGTTCAAGACTTATGGTGTTCAGCCACAGCAGTCAAAAAGCCACCCAGCGATTCGTCCGTATGAATTTGAAACAGAGGTCAGGGCCAAAAACCGGCGAGGTGTCAATTTTGGCCCCATCCTGAGTGAGGGCAAAAAAGTATTTGATTCATCGCCGTTTTCAAAGATTGGGAAAAAATTCACAAAAGCCGACAGGAGCCGTTTCTTACCCTCTTCACACTTCGACGATAATGATGAAAATCAGCCTTCGTTCGTCTGCCCCGTCTGCAAGACTCGTCAACGTGAATTTTTTACTGTAACGAATGCTCCCCGGCAATTCGAAAGTGCGTCGGGTTACATTGCTTTTTACTTCGGGATATACGTCATTTCGGCCCTATACATTTTTGGTCTGCAAGAAGGATGGGGAAAACTCGATTGTATTTATTTTGCTGGTAAGTCATCTTGATTCTACGGGGTGTATTTATCCCAATTCAGCCTATTGTCCTTACTCTGTACTCGGTATTTGCTTTCGTAAGTCATCACCTTAACGACGGCAGGCCTTGGTGACTTCGTTCCGACTTCCGACGGGGCAAAGGTAGTTTGTTCAATTTTCATTTATTTTGGAGTGGCCTGCATCGGTTTGTTGCTTGGCTCGTACATCGCTGGTATGCTTGATGAAAGTTCTCGTCGCGCGGCTCAAGCCAACAGAATTAAATCTTGCCCCAATTGTGTGCGGATCAAAAACATACAGGATGCCGCAGAAAGACGGCGAAAGCTGTTAAGAAGGGAGAAGAAACTGCAACAAAGGAGTCAACTTGTATCTGGGACTATGGAAGGTGGAGACCCTCCTGGACATGATTCCAAAAGAATGAAGCGACAGCATGGCCGAGAATCGTTCCAGGGTCAAATCCAAAACCTGACGCGCAGTGACAGACCCAATGGAGGCCCGTCTACTGAAAGAGCCCGGGATCAATTCAGAAAGAGCAACTCTGCGGACATCCGATCAAGCCCAACAACTTTGCCTGAAAGCCCTCTTTTGTCGGTTGAGACGGTACTAGAAGACTCTCCATCGAGCCACAGCAGCGTTCCCTCAACGCAACATTCACGCCATGTACCACCTTTGAGCTCTCCGTCCACCGCGAGGATTTTGAGACGCCAGTCGCACTCTCGCCATGCCTCTATGGATCTGGGCGGCGCCGTAGGAGCGTTAAATGTGCCTCCACGGAGAAAATATAGTGTAGACCTCGGTGTTCCAGCCACTATCGAGGAAACGCCTGGAAGCCAATCCGGTGCCAACAACCCTCCTCCACCACCGCCGCCACATTGGCAAAACAATGAAAATGGATTCGAAGGCGAGTATGACAACGAAGACGACGACTCGTCTTCTAGCTCTGGATCATCCTCCGACTCGTCTTTCGACGAAGCGTCATTGAACTTGGAAGAACAGTACAACCCAGTAAAGAATGCCAGATATGTCTTCTTGACCCTGCGGGAGGCGCTTATCAATTCTCTGGTCATCATCGGCACTGGGTGTTTTGGGTTTTACTTCATCGAAGGGTTCTCTTTTGTGGACAGTTGGTACTTCACCACAGTACTATTGACGGTGAGTCAAGTTACCTCCTGTCTCTACTCTGGTTCTGGTTATTGTTTTGAATGTTCTCACACTTTCTCTGTGCTACAGACTGTTGGCTACGGAGATCTCGTGCCATACACGAAGGGAGGGAAGCTTTTTGCGACGGTTTATATTCTTGTAGCTGGCACGATTCTGCTCAACAATATGTCCATGATTAGTATGATCCCTCTAGAACTGCGACGGAGAAGAACAGAAAAGGCAGTGCTGACCCAATTTGGTGATTCTTTGGATGACAGCGCTCTTCGCGAGTTGGCGACGGGGCCCTTGATCCGGAGGCTCAATCTAGCAACCGACCATGCTCTAGATGAGTGCACGCGTGAAATGTTTTGTCTCGCAATGCTGGTTCGGCTGGGCAAAGTAACAGAAGAAGATATCAAGCTCACTTTCGCGGCTTTCAAGAAACTCGACGTAAATGATGAGAATGTTTTGAACAGCCGTGCAATCATTGCAGGTATGATCCAAAAGCGGCGATCAACCCGCTCCAGGGAATCCTCCCAGCTTGATTTGGCTAATTTGGCGGAAACTCCTGATGATCCTCCGAGTAACCGCTCTCGGGAATCATCCTACGGCTTTAGCCCTTGGGGCTCTGGAGTCACTAGCAACATCTTCGTTCCTTCCAGCACTCCGACCCACGAAGTCAGTAGTATGGGCGGCACTTTTGATTCAACTACCAGTACCCCGTCCACGCCTCATTCGGAATTGGACCCCCCTCACTACTGGAGGAATTCATCGGGAACTTGATCGTGAACGAAATCGCAGCGGGACTAGACAATGTTAGATGAATAAATGAATAGAGCAACGAGTAGCGTCGAACACTCGTAGATCGATCTTCTAAACTGGAAGGTGGTGGTCTAACTTATGGCTTTGTCTACGCTGATTTAGGATTAATCGCTATGCGTTGAAATAAGCAGCTCGAGAGTCACATTGATTTCAAAAGATTTTGAAGCCGGGAGTGGTTTAGGAGAGGCCATGAACATGGGGAGGCACAAGTGGACTTTGCGACTGTTTGGTGTGGCAGGAAAACCTTCAGTGCGAAAACTCGAAGCTTCGCCAAGCCTCAAAATCAAGAGACGAATAGTGCATTGTGAGAAAATGATGCCGCAGAAAAGTCACTGAAAATTTGAGAAAGGTCTAGTCTATTCGAAGGCTCCTGATGATTCAGGGTTGGCCTCCATGAGTGGAGATTCTTCAATATGGAGGCTGTTGCTCCCAATACCACCGATCTTCCAGTCAGTAACTTCCATGAGATGCCGAGAGAACAGAATCCTTCTGAGATCAAGGTGCTCATCTGGGATGGTAGCTACAATAGACTTCCACTCTCGTGCGACCATGGATCGCTCACGCAAGATGTCCTCTGTGACTGCGATTGGATTTATGAGATACATCCCGCCGTTTCGTTTCTCGCGGGCAACCGCAGGCTGAACTAGCAACTTCTCCAAGAATTTGTCGGCTCGTCCGAAGGAATGTTCATGGCCATCAAAGTACTCCTTGACATTGGCCTTGTAAAATGCCTGGAGCCACTCATACTTCTCCATATACATTTCGTCATCCATATCTTCTTGATATTCTCGCAAGACGCGGTGGATGCTTTCTTGCGTGCAAAGGAGCAACAGAAGGTCAAGGTTGGGTCGCCGAAGCGGCGAAGACGCACGATCTTGACTAGCCATTGAATTTGTCAAGTAAGACATGACATTTCGATCGTACAACAAGGTTTTGCCCTCTTGAGATGCTCGGTAGGGACTGCTAACCAGGTCATTGGGTGATTCGTTTTCGTCGTCTGTATCGTCCTCTTCAAGGGCTGCTTCTTCGGCTTTACGCTGGTTTTCCTCGTATTCATCCAGAATTCGGTCGTTTGTTCGCACCACTGTATCGAGATCCTCCTTCCATTCCTTTGAGATTTGTTCCCGGACGGTGATAATGCGGGTCACTAATGAAGGTGGATCAATATCAAATTCGAACTCGATTGTTTTCTATCCACGAAAAGGAAGACGCGTGTGAGATAGATGTTGCTGCCTAGCTAGAAAGGTTGAGTGGCAGCCAAGGTTCTCGCATGATATATTGCAACGTACCTCTTCAATGTGTGGATTTTCACTGCGCTCTTTTGATGATGATGATGATGATTCCGAAGTTTCTTCAATAGTATTGCTAAGCAAAGTCTCCAAATATCCACCATGAGAGCCCACGAGCTTTCTGGAGGGTGCGGATAGTTCTGGCGATGACGATGCTGCTTCCTCCACTTTCGCTGGTTCAGGCTTCTTTGTTTGCATTTTGGTCATCTCTCGTTCCTTCCTCGTCTTTCTCCCTGTCCTCTTTCTCTGCCGTGGTGCCTGCTTTGGCTTCTCCACTTCAGTCAGCAGCAGGTCGGGCTGTTCCTTTTGTTGTTGCTGCTGGTTGAGAGCTTCCATGTAGTTACCTTGAGCTCCCATGGCCCGTGGGAGTGTCTTCTTGGCTTTCTCCACCGAAGAATCATCAGGTTTCGCCTTCCACGACGGCGCACTGTTTGGCATATAGCTGGAACGGACTCCTTTTGGTCGATTCATAGAAGGAGTAGCAGAAGTAGGCGGAGAAAAGAGATTTGTAGATGTGGCCGCCGAGGACTCACTGTTGCTGCTGCTGCTGCTGCTGCTGATACTATCGACATAGCTGCCTTGATTTGCCCATCCTCGTCGAGTCTTCTTTTGTGTGACTTCGATAATCACCTGCTCGGGATCCTGGGTGGCCAGATCCAGGAAAAGAGAGTCCCACTCTGGGAACTCTGTAATGTTGAACGCCCCAGTGCCATGAAAGCTATCAATCTTTTTGAAATCCAATTTGTTCTGTGGTGGTCGGGGGAAAAGAAAGAATTAGGTGGTGAGCGAGACGGTCTTCCAGCACTGGTATAAACAAGTCACCAAGATCAGATCAGACGCGGGGTCGCGTTTTCGTACCTCTAGCCATCGCACAGTGTGTCCTTCTTTGCATTGGTTCAACAAAAAGACAAACGATTGGATGGATCGTTGCGTCAAAAAGTTGCGAAGATCGGTTCGAGCCTTGTTGCGATCTAGAGCATCCCCAGAAGAATACGATTTTCCGTAAGGATCATACGCGCCCAAGGATGATGAAGAAGGAGAAGCACGGCATTGGTGGCTCCTGCTGTTGATAACACGTGGCTGCTGTGTGGTTGTTGTTAGTACAAACGCATTGGTGACTTCGTTCCAAGAACTGAACAATGCTGCAACGAGCAGAGGTTGTAGGAACATTATTGTATTCGATTTCATGCTGGGGTGGGTACGATACTGTTTCTAGAAAGTAAATAGCTCACAACAATATAAAATGTAAACAATGCTGATTGGATTTATGATGTTTTGTTCTTTGAAAGAGATCAACAAATAATATCGGTTCGCAGCTTTCTCGGGCGAAGCATGGCTTGATGGGCGAAAGAACTTGTTCGAATGAAATGAACGACCATCATCATGCATGGACGGCGGTGATTGCTGAGCCATCATTGTATTTTGCCTCCGATGGCCAGCTGTTGAAGTGGAAAAAGAACTTTAGAACTTTCTGAACGACCTAGTTCTGTTGAACAATGAGGAGGGGCATCGTTTATCTTCATGGTCTCTTTTCACACTCCAATGATCGGTGTAGTGACGACGCATTCGGGTCTCAGGGATCCGGAAAGCGTCGACGTGACGTCAAGAATTTCAAACCTTCGCCTTTTTGATTGGGCGAAAAACGCGATAGACTTCGATCGTGATGGGTGAAAAGAACCGATTTTCGACCGACTTTTGGGTTCGGTATATGGACAATAATTGACCGATCGAAATAAGGTACCGGTAGCCCATAGCCTGTTCCACGAGGAAGCTTGAAGCAATGATGGTCTACGTCACTCGACGTGCCGAGGGCAGACGTTTTCGCAGCTCTGCGCCACGAGGCAAGCGATGATTTTTTTAGATTGGAAGTTGAAAGTCGAAGTGTCTCGAGAGTTACTGTAGTGAGGAGAGTCGTCGTCTCGAGTCTCGAAGCAGTGTGCAGTGTGCAATCAGCTCCCGGTACGAGTATCCCCTATCTTCTCTCCGCCCGTTTGGGCTTTCGATACATCAAACATCAAGAGTGTTTCACTATTGTGATTCTCTCTAGAAAGAATTAACCAATCAAGTCCTCCCTGTGGTCTGGTTATCTTTGAAGATCCAACTTGGAAGGTTCTTGAAGCGATCGGAAGTCGAGGGTGCAAGAAGTTCATATATTGCTTTTTGGAAGAACGAATAAGTAACACCCAACAACTATCATGAGGATCTCCTCGGCAATTTCGATGGCGGTAGCGGCGACAACGGCGGCGCCAGTGGTTCTATCGTACACGTCGTCGTCATGGGGCATGCAGACGACGCGCTCGGCGATGGTTATGAATTCAAGCGGCGGCAAGTCGGGCGGCTCGTTCTCCCTCACCAATCTCTTTGGTGGAGAGAGTGGCGGAGGCGGCCAATCAGCACCGACACTTCGGGGGAACAAGAACATGGAACCCCATCCCAGTGTCCTTCCGCATATTTCTCCTCTGAATCGTCTTGGGCCAGATAAGCAGAAACCTACTTCCTCCGAACCTCTTCCAATCCACCCGCTTGTCCGAAGTGGAACTTTGCCGAATGGCCTCCCGTATGTCATCCTCCCCAACAAGAGTCCTCCTGGACGCTTCGAGGCGCACTTGCAAGTTTTCTCTGGTTCGGGTAAGTGGTTTAATATCCTTGGGTCGCAGTTTGTGGCATCTCATTTGAGTAAATGAATGAATCAATCAATCATCTTTCGTTGGCTGACTCCCAAGACCTTGTTCTCTAACTTTCTCGTATCGAACAGCTGATGAATTGGAGCCACAGCAAGGCATTGCACACTTGACGGAACACGTGGCGTACATGGGATCTCGAAAGCGTGAACTTCTTTTCGGAACTGGTTCCCAAACGAACGCCTACACTGATTTTCATCACACTGTTTTCTATGCCGTATGCCCCGTGCAGACACCAAGGGGAGGAGCACCGATGCTTCCCATGGCCTTGGATGCCCTGGTGGATGTTATGGAGGCACGGGTAGAAAGTTCTCGGTTGGAAAAGGAGCGGGCCGCTGTCTTATCAGAGATGACAATGGTCAATACCATCGAGTACCGTGTGGAGTGTCAAATCCTTTCAACCTTGCATCGTGAAAATCGTTTGGCCAAGAGATTTCCGATTGGCAAGGAAAAATTGATCCGTACATGGAACACGGATGATGTCAAGTCGTGGCATAGAACACACTATCGTCCGGATAACGTTCTTTTGTATTTGGTGGGTGATGTCGACCCAGATGAGGCAGAGCGGGTAATTGCGGAAAAGTTTGGTCGGGTTACTGCTGAAAAACAAGGTAGCGAAATCAAGCTGAAAGAAATCAAAGAGCAAGCAAAGGACTTGGCAAAGGCTGTAGTGAGTGGCTCTGTCAAGGCAGCACAGAGCTGGCACTACCCCCCTGTTCGTCATGATTGGTGCGTGGAAGCTGAAGCAGAGATTGACCCCAAGCTCATAATTCCTGCGGACAGTCTTGAATACGACATCAACCTTCAGAAATCCTACCCCCTCGACGAAGATGTTTTCTTTCTCAAAACGGAAGAAGTAGTACCCGGGAAGAAGATCCGTCCCCATATCTACAGGTAAGCACAGCAAGCATGATATCATCCTCAGTGTATCTCTCAGTCGCCTCACGCTACTGTTGTTGATCGAAAGACACGAGCTTCTTCAAGCGTTCTCCATGCACTTGTTCAGCAAACGACCAGTCGAGCCCACTGTGGATCTTGGTTCTTTCCGTCGTAGTTTGGCTCGTCGAGTGGCTCTTGCGGCGCTTCAAATTCGCTTGAACGTTGGCGGACGTAGTGACGACCCTGCTTTCACCTTTGTCGAATTCAATCAGTTGGATTCTGCTCGTGAGGGCTGCGCTGTCTGTAGTTTGGACATGACTGCCGAACCACACAAGTGGAAGGAGGCAATCTTCAAGTCACTTTCGGAGATTAGGAAGCTTGGTGTTTTCGGTGTGACCATGGGAGAAATGGAGCGATATGCGTCTTCGTTGATGACTGACGCCGAACAGCTGGCTGCGCAAGGAGATCGCATCCAGCATGGAGACCAGCTTGCTTATTTGATGGAGACTGTTGCTAATGGGCATACCTTCATGTCCCCTGAACAATCCTATCATGTGACTGCTCGAGCATTGTCGTCTCTGACGCTGGAAGATGTAAACATTGCTGCTAGAGAGCTTTGCTCGCACGTCATGAGTTTCAAGGACGGAGAACCGGCAGTGGAAGGTCCCGTGATTGCCGTTGCCTGTATGCCCAAGGGGTACAGCAAAGATGACCCGGCATACTGTGACGAGGATCTTTTGGTCCAAGCTATTTATGAGGCTTGCCAGATTGACGTGGAACCAGAGAAGGACGTCGTCGTCCCTTTCACCCTCGTGCCCGAGGATGAACTTGCTCTCGCGATGGAAAAGAACCCTCCTGAGTGGCTGGGAGGGAAATTTTCGGATGGAACACCCAACACATCACCCAACACGATTACTCGTCCGTTCACTCTACGCCGTTTGTCCAATGGGATCCGCATGGGCGTCTCACATAATCCGCACGAATCCCAGCGAGGTCATCTACGTCTCGTCGCACCAGGAGGTCGCGATGCCGAGAAACGACTAGGTTTCAAGAAGGGCTCGATGGCGATCGGCGCACGAACCATGCAGGAAGGAGGTGCTTTCGGCCCGTGGACTCGCGAACAAGTTGAGCTCTTTTGCGTTGACCATTTGCTCATGGTTGAGATCAACTGCAGTGAGGAGTCTATCACTGTTGACTTTGTCTTCCCTACGACGAATGTTGGAAATGTTGGTTTTGGGGACGAGATCCAGCTGGGAATTACTGGAACAGAGTCCGTGATGCAGATCGTGAGAGAAATCATTGTTGGATTCAAGTGGGAGCAGGATGCACTTGGAAGGAGCAAGTCGAGTTTCCGAGCCACACATGAAAGTCTGCTGAAGAACCTTGAGAATCTAAGCACGGAAAAGATTATGGAGGTCATGACCAACAAGGATGAAAGGTACGTCCAAGATAAGCTATCATCAGTCAATTCGACCAAATAGCCACTCTCTCACATTTTTTTACTTTTTCAGATTCCTATCGATTGACGTGCCGTCGGTCGAGGCCATCACTCTTGAAGATGCTAAGAATGCTGTTATGTCTCAGATGTCGCCTTCGAACCTCGAAATCTCAATTTCGGGAGACTTTGATGTCCCCGAAGTTTTGGAAATGGTCTACAAGTACATTGGAACGATTCCGGCTGACGCCAACCAAGAATATGTGAAGGAGCCGCGGAACGAAAACGAAGGGGCTCGGATCGGCAGTGTCCCCGCAGCCCCCGTCCCTGGCAAGTTTGTTGAATTAGAACTCCCAGACTCTGATCCTCGAGCGGTATCCTATGTTGCTGGAACGGCCCCAAATGCTTGGGGTTACCTCGCCGATGGATCCACTGTAGCGGAGAAGATCCTTGAAATGGACAAACGTGCATCCGATTATGACAAGCAGCGTAGGAAGCATCCCTTGTTCGCCCGTGTCGCGTTGTTACTTTTGTCCGAGATTGCCAATCGCCGCCTGTTCAGCAACGTTAGAGAACGCAAACAGTTGACCTACGACGCCAACTTTTCCTTCACTGGATTTGAAAGGTTGTTGGGTGGGTGGTTCCTCGTCACAGTTACCGCTTCGAAGGAGAACGCTCAAAAGGCTCTCGAGGCTTGTAAGGAGACTCTGCACAGTCTGAGAAAGTCTCAACCGATCACCCCAGACAATGTTGAATCTGCCAAGCGGGTTGTCTTGAACCGACACGAATTTCAGTTGAGGACGACGCAATACTGGACTGAACAAATGTCTGGGCTTCAGGAAGAGTCTATTCCATTGAAGGGCCCCCTATCGTTTACTGACTTCCAAGCAGTCGTTGAGGCAATAACTCCAAAGGATTTGCAGCTGACGCTAGAAACGATGGGTCTGGATGACGATGAGCTATATACTGCCATTGGACGAACAGTGCAAGATGCAAGTCTCCAGGATGAATCAGAGGAGCAGCTAGTGAGGCAAGCACCAGTCATTGGAATGAGACGGGGTGGAGCTCTAACAGGTTAAAGTATGTCTATATAGAAGAATTAATAAGTTGCTAATCGAAGGGCATGTATTACTTTATCGTTCGTTTCAATCGTCTACAAGTTTCGAAGTTAGAGGAACATGGTACCAGCACTGATCACAGTGGAAGCACCGAACAACGCCATAGAGGACTTTTCCACATCCGCATTCTCCAGGTAGTCAGGAACGTAATCCCACGCTAGGTGGCGAATGGCTCCGATATAATGATAGACGATTGGGAAAGAAACACAGACTGGAGTCATCCAACGTACAGCAAAGAAGGAATGAGCGCACATGCTATGGTATATATCCAAAAGCCCTTGCCCTGATAACTTACATTTGGCAGGTCCTGCAATGAGGAAACCTTGGGATCCAATCATTTGCATCAATTCAAGAGACGTTCCTGATCCAGCCACAATTTCAATCGCCCCAAGGCCGGCAGCGCCCAAAGAGAGCGCAACGCCAGTGACGCGATTCGTGATCGATGATAACGCACCCACCGGGAAGGCGTAGATGGTAACATGAGGGGACACAGGACGACCAGTCTTCTTCATTCGGGCCGTGTAGTTCTACGCATATCACGGAGGTCAAGTGAGAAACATATTACAGCACGGTTATGCACCGACAACCCCGTCCCACAGCGGGATGTTCTTTCCCGAGCGGGGTTCGAAACGAATATGGTTACGAATCATCATCCTTACCAACTTCTTGTACTCTTCACCACTCTCCTTAGAGAGAACAGCCATTGATCGAACTCCTTGCGATTTGACAGCACGCTGGATCAGCGGCTGAAGCTTGGGGGAAAGCGCCGTCATACTCATCTTTAAACCAAGTTGTTGTCAATCCGTTGGGAATGCTTTTCTTTATGCATTAATTGGCCATCGGGCCTCGAATCATCATGGTGACCGCATCGGATCAACAGCCAAGAGGCATGAGTCGACGACGACTCCTCTCTAATAGCTAGTACCAGGTACCTGGTACCGTACCGGTACGAGTAGTACACTACAAGTCACCAGACATCGCTTTTTTTCTTCGCCGCCCGCGCGATCTTCCCGTAGTTTGCTGCCCCAGGCCGCAGATGAAGATGCGCATCCTTCATCCGGAGGAGTTCGCATCTTCTCCATCGTTCGTTTGTCCGTCTTCCGGAAAAGACTCGGAGTGGTCAAAAACGAACATGCCAAGCAACCGTTTTTTCGGTTCGGCGTGCGTTTCGAGTTTAGTGTTGAGTTCTCGCTGCGTCTAACGCGCGTTACCGCGCTCTCGAAAGGAATCTCTCGCCCATCTCTACCGGTACATTAGACGACCGTACTGTACCTGGTACCGGTACGGTATCGGGCTGGCGCCGCTGGTCAACAGAACAAACCGCAACGTCGCGTCGTCAAATTTTCATTTCCTGCTCCTTGTTGCGCTTTTGCACTGAAGAAGGAAGAGTCCAGATCGACAGGTGAGAGCGCCATTGCCAATCTGATTTCATGTTTGGATAGTTGGTGGACTGCAGAGCAATGTGCTTTTGATGGAAAAGGAGAACAATCGGAAACCCAGAAACGCGTATTTCGATGCCGCGGGGATCGCCGGAAATTATGTTACTGGTCGAACGAGTCGATTTTTGGATTTCTGCGGAACACTATTTCTCACATTTTATCGTTCATCTCCTCACTCTCTTTTCAGGATGTCACCAGAACGTATCGTGAACTACAACAAGAGGTTCTATGGGCCTGGTCCCGTGGCCCGTCTGCCTGCCTCTGGTATCCGTGGATACTACGCTCGCATGCCTCCTCTTCAGGGATTCTCCATGGCTGCCACCCACGGAGTCATTTTGGGACTTGGCGTAGGTCTTTACTACAAGTTCTTCATGGCAGATCCGGACACGAAGAAGATCGAGCAATACTACCGCGAGAATCCTCCGCGCTAAGAAACTTGCCTTTTGGTGTTGGACGGTACGGCACGCAGAGTAGTACCACGGAAAGACTTCGATGACTCAGCCAATTCTGAATATATCTCTGGACATGATGTCACAATGACAATAAAAATCTAGATTCATATTTTAATGCCTTATTGTTGTTGAGAACATAATTGCGCTTCATTCTATTGTCAGTATCCGACACGAGAACACTTGAGTAGTCTACTACTTCGTAGATTGGGTGCACATGAAGAATGAATAACGAGTGATCATGATGATGAGAGGATTTGCTTTCACCCACTGAAGAATGATGATAGACCGCAATGGGCGGTACCAGGTACCAGGGTACCAGTACCGGTACCACAGTACGACAGTAGTACCGGGTATCCATATCTGGTACTCGCGTACACCAGTACGTGTACCGGTACGCAGACCGACCGGGACGTCAGTGGGGTACCAGGTACAGTACCAGGTACTTTAGCCGACGTACGTCAAGTCGTCCGGCAAAAACACGAATAGACCGACGATAGACAGACAGTCGACTTCTTCGAGCAAATCCTCCTCCTCCTCCTGCCCTCCCCCGCGCCCGCATCTCTTCGTTTGAAAATTTCGATTTCCGCCATACCGCCCGCGTCCGGCGTTGCACCTTGCACCATCGCATTCGATGTGTTTCATCTTCATGTTTTGGTGCTCGCTGTTGAATGAACCACTCAGCCGACCGACTGTCATCCTGCTTTGTCATTTTTCATAATCATCAAACGACAGTTGCCTTTTTTAAAAGAGCATCATTTCATTATTACCATGGTGAGTAAACGCTGGCATCTATGAGGAGTCAAAGAAACGTCGAGGTATTTGCACCATGTGTTCTAGGAACATCACCCGCCGTCGCTAATTTATCTCTCACCCTGTTCATTCACGCCTGTGTAGCTAAGTTCCAATAACAACAGATCACGCAGCCAGTTATTGGGTGGCCTCGCTAAACGAAATGGGACACGGACCCCATCTTGGAAGTCGCCAACCAGCTCTGGTCGGACACCAATGACACCATCCAGTTCAAGAAACGCAAAGTCACCTTCGCAACCGGCGCGGATTGGGATACCATCGACGGAAGGATTTAGTCAGCAGGAAATTATGGAATTGAAAGAGTCCTTTCGTTTGTTTGATATAGAGGGAAACGGTAGTTTTACGGTCGGTTCATTGCGATTTGTCCTTGAGTCACTTCTAGACAGCCACGAACAATCCTATCCTCATTTGGAAGAAATCCTTCGTTTATTATCTGGACGTTCAGACGATGAAATGCTTGATTTTGATGGCTATTTATCATTGATGGCGAGTACCAGTCTTCAGCAAAGACTCCAGGAGGACAGTTCGAGCGATCAGCCAAATTTCCAGCATGTCTTTGACTTATTTGACGCCGATGGGAAAGGATTCATCTCAGTCGAGGATTTGCGACGCGTGGCCCTTGAACTAGGTGAAAATGACATGACAATGGACGAACTACAAGAGATGGTAGACAGAGCACGCTCCCGAAAGACAGGAAAAGTCACACTGAAGGAATTCTCTAAAATGATGACGCTCAATTTATTCCAAAAGGCAGACGAAGAAGGTGATGGCGCCAACTCCCACGCCCCTGCTCAAGAAGAAAATTGATATTCTTTGACAATTTCAATCACGGAATCTCGCGGTGCGTAGCAAAAAATCGTGGCCGGATACACAGCCGTGCCCCACTTGGGATGCGTGAGCACCTTGCAAAAGCCAGCGTTGTATGCCCTGTAATTTAGTAAACATTCCATACCGTCGACTTCACTGTAAACCTTGTTGCAGTCCCGTGTGATCATTGGTAGCCCAGAACATGGATCGATATAGTCCGCCCAGTACCCCTTGCTGCGAATACGCTCGCAAATTTCTTTTCCAAAGTCTAAAAAGACGTTCAACAGGCGATCCTTCTCAAATTCAATTTCTTCGCCGACGGCTACCAAATCCTGGCGTGCCTGTTGATTTGTCGGGATAGCCAATAGTTCCATGCCACTGTCGCCATCATCCTGCATTGTGTCCAAATCTTGCTGATATTTCTCCCCGAAAACATGCCGGAATTCTCGCATCAAAGGTTTGGGAAGAGTGTGAACGCTGCATTCTATGGGGTCATCTTTCTTTCCGGCTTGAGCAGCCAGCTTGGGTTCTAGAAGAGTCGAGCCAGGTGCCATCGTCAAACGAGTAATTGAAAATAATAGTACTTGCGGAACAAATGAAGACGTTCGATTCAGAAGCAAATACCTTTTTGTGGTCTCTCTCTCTCTCTCACACTCGAGAGTAGGCTCTACAGGGACTGGTAGCGGTAACTGGCACTGTGCAGTACAGTACTGGTACTGATGTTCTTGTCGGAAAACGTACTGTGCGTTTTGTGGCGGCAATCGCGTCAGCGCCCGCCGAATAAAGTGGAACGTGCATGTTTTATTGTTGCGTGAAGGTGTGGTGTGGTATGTATGTGGTGAATCGCCCGAGTTGAACCGTCCGACTAAACTATACTGTAAAAGGAAGAAGACTGAGATTTGTGACGTACGTTGATGTTATTGCCGTAGTTGCACTCAAGACGACAGATACCGGTATTGTACTTGTAGTCTAAACGACGTCAACGCGTGCCATGACGATGGATACCGGTACGGTACGATTGATGGAACCCCGTGAGAAGTTGCAGCTTTCTTACAACACTCAAATCTCAAAGACATTGATAGGCTTGATATTCGGAAAGCATTCGTACGAATTGGAATTGCTACGCGAAAAATGATGCTACAGGTAATCTTGCTCGCAATCGTGGTCGCTCTCGCGACTTTCGGATCCACAGAGGGCTTTGCTCCACGACATCCCACTGCAACTATTTCTCGAGAAGTCTCCTTCCTGCTTGCCAGACGGAGTGCAAGAAAGATAAGCGATAATGAAGTCCAAAAAAGGAAGATATCCAATAGCAGACGCAATCAGTTAGGGATCGAGGATGATGAAGACGAATATGATCTCGATATCGCTTTGGAGGTATCCACCGATCCATTCATCACCAAGGTTATTGCTGGCTCCCTAATTCTGGCTATCACTGCACTATTGATCGCCGGGATTATTATCCCTGCTACTACGGACTATGGCGAAGGTGTCTGTAACCCACTTCTGACCGGCGGGAGATGTTAAAAGCTCATGCTATCATCCGGTGGAAGAAATATGCTACAGCAAGTGGGACAAAACTGTCATGAAATGCCACAAGCCCAATCATTCCAACCCACAAACATCTAAACTCGTCAAACCACCTCCCAAAAGAGTACTTGTCTTCACTTTTTGCCGTCGTTCCAAGAAGGCGTCGACACCTTCCATCGTATTCAGTTCTGTACTCGTCATCGGATTACCGTGTAGATTGAGATCAATGATCGGAGTATCCGCGAAGAGAGATCGTGGTAGTGGCTGTGGATTCTTCTCAGACCAATTAGTGGAGTGTGCGGATATACGATTTCCTCTGAGCGACAAAACCTTCAACTTTTTCAGCTTGCCAATGTCGTTCGGTAAACTAACAATCACGTTGTTATCGAGGTTCAACTCCGTCAGAGCCACCAAATTTGATATCTCCATCGGGATTGCTGCTAGTTGATTCGAGGATAAATCCAATTTCTCCAGTTTGACTAGTTTGGCGGAGAGAATGGGCCGCGGGACATTCGACAGGAAATTGTCGTTCACCTTTAGCTGCTTGAGTCCCAGCGGCAGTTCGGATGGAAAGGTTTGGGCCCCAGCTGAAGTTGCTGACACGACATGCTTTCCCAGTAAGTTTCCTCCCACCGAAAGATTCTGCAGCTTGGATAGCTTCGCCAACGGCATCAAAGATCCAACAGGCAATTGATTATGTTCCAAATTCAATGATTTTAAATTGACCAACACCGAAATTTTTGGGTTGAGTGTACTTAGTGAATTCTTCGATAGATCCAATGTTTTAAGATTCTTGATTCTGAAAGAGCGAGCTGTGAGCCTGATTGATCGATGAAGAAAAACTTTGCTTACACATATCCAGAGACGGCCAGAACTTACTCAAAAACTTGGTTTGGGCAATCTTCCAAGTTGTGCTCACTCAATGACAAAATCCCCGTCTTTTGTGCATTTTCAAGTTTCTGTAAATCGCCAACATGAAGCAACAGGTGAGAAAGTATTCGATGAGTGTTTGCAGAAGATGCGAAATAGAGGCTCGAAATAGCACCATGTACTAGCCTTCTTACATACCTGGGCTACGACTTTTCGCCCCGTCTTGTTCTTCGGTTGAGCGTTCCCCATCGATGCAAAATACTACGATGCAAATCTTCTTTTCAAGATCCAGGATATCGATGATATCGCACTAGATCCTTGAGCTTATCTTCCGGATGGCTCTTGAGTCGCTGATGGATCTAGGCGATGACAAGCACAGAGCAGTGTACTCGTGGATTGTTGTTAGCTAATAAGGCATCATGGCTCGCATGGCGCAACAGATGTCGCTTGGATTTTGGAAGCTTGTTGTCCATCTTTTGAGCGCCAAGATAGCGCCCAAGCGCAGCGCCGCAAACAGCAGTCGTGGGATCTCCGTTGTGTCGTAACGATGACCCGACCGGCTCGTTGTTTCGGGGGAAAGATGTGACTTTGATGAAGTCCCCAGAACACACACCCCGCCCACACCCCATTGCTTTCACGGGCGCGCGGGCGGCAGCAGCCGGCAGGGCAAAAAGCCGATCTTCTTGATCATCATTGACCAGCACCCAGCACGTAACACGGCGAGTGATCACAACATGCTCTCGGGTAGAGCCTCCCGTCTCCTCACTTCGACACAAACGCAAGAGCCAATTGCTTTCATCATTCGCTTCACTGGTTATTGTTACGACCCGAAGCAAGGATCCGTGGATGTACTTTGAAGCGTCCCAGAAGCAATGTCCTCGTCTACATCCGCAGCAGCAAACCAATCCGGTGACCAAGATGAAGGTCAAGAGCGCATCGTTCAGTCCATTTACGACCACTTACTCAGGTCCGTCGTGGTAGGGTATGCAAGCAACATGCATGCCATGATTAAGACTGGTGGTATTTCGGCCACGGAGCTTCAGACCCCCTCGTCTCGCCAAGAGATCTTTCCCGCGTTGTACGAAGGAAAAGATTCAGAGGAAATTCTAGCAGAATTGGACATATATGCAACCGAAATTCCGAGTCGGCAGTCGAAAAAGAGAAAACGTCGCCAAGCCAACCAAGCAGCTAGTACGCAAACAAGGGACGATTTCGGTGATGATAAGAAAAATGGCGAGAAGGACGACGAAGATGGTGATGGTGAAGATGACGACGACGACGACGATGATGATGATGATGACGATGATGAGGACTTCAAAGACGAAAATGCTGACGGCGACGACGATGATGAAGATGCCAAGACTGATAAAGCCAAGACGACAAAAGCACCTGAAGCACCGGTCGCGGTTGTTGGTCAGCCAGAACAGCAGCCACCAGGGGTAGATATTTGGAACCGAATACCGCCAAAAGAACCCAAACACCCCGTGGAGTGCACTTTGTGCGGCCGACACGTGAGTACGACGCGCTTTGCATCGCACCTGGAGAAGTGCATGGGATTATCGACGCGACCATTGACAGGAATTCCAAATCGCGGTGGAAGTTCTTCTAGCAGTTTAAAGTAGACTAATCCTTTGAGGACCAATATTAAAAAAGGGATCTGTTAGTACTACTGGTGCACTCCGCTATCAAATTGTAGTTGCCGCTTTTCTAGGGTGTTCTTATAAGACACTCCTTCATTGCACAATGAGCTTATATTCCAAGCTGAATAGAATATGCTGCTGGTGGTAAGTGAAATACTATCCCTAATTTTTGGTTTTTTCTCCCGGTACAAGTACGGTATCAGTTTTGTCATGTACTACTACCAGAAAATGTGCTCGAATTGATCGGACGGCCGCCAGCAGCCAGCAGGCAGGCAGAGCGCGCCAAACTTCGATCCTCAAAACGGTAAATCGGAACCTTTGTCGTGTTGTATTTATTACTGGTATACGCTGGCGTTCCATGTTAGCGCTGATTGAACAAAGCGGGATCTTTTTTCGTCGGATAACACTTCTACCAGCGTAAACTTTACACGAGCCACCGAAGCCCAAAACCGAAAAAACGATAGGAACGAGGAATTTCCCCCCCTGAAATGGTTTACGGATTACACATCTCACAAAACATGGACCATGATGTCGGTATCGACGCCTTCGAAATTGAAAACCCTGAAGGCGGAGCCAGCGCCCGACAGCCCCTGTGAGACAATAGGAAGTATTTCGATCGGAAGTATAGTGGAAACGTCGTCAGAAAGCCGCGAGGAGGAAAGATTCTTGCCCAGCACTCCAGGGTACTTTGAAGATGTGCTTGTGGATACCGACGTCGGTATTGAGTTTCAAGATCTCCGTTGCTTTTGGAGTTTTTCTTTGGGGTGTGCGGGCGCCTTGGACATTGCGGCTTGTCTACTTCCATCAGTTGTGGAATCCTTACAATCGGAGCAGCATAAAAAATGCAAGGACCCATATTCTCATGCCCAAGATACCTTGCCAAGTGTAATCCTGGGTCTCGCTTCATTTCTGGAACATCACGGCGTTACCATCAGCTTCATTTTCTCAGCCATGTGGTTTATGGACGCATTTTTTGCAGCGCAAAAGCGTCGAGCAACGTTTCTTATTCAAGAAGAACGGAGTCGCTGCCTAGGTCTTGATCATTCAACAGAGATGAAGTCAAAGAAGTGGTGGGAAACGGCTTCGTTGGTTTACTATCGGAGTATGACGCTTCAGTTACTACTTCTTCCAGTTGGCTTTTACTTTCTTGCTTTCTACTCTTTAGATCAACTGATACGAGGGGAAATGGTGGAGGACCTTGATGGGTTGAACGAGTCCGTCACGGTTGCGGTCGCCAACGCTGACGACGAAATTGAGTATGAACAATTCTCGACGCATTCGAAGATCAGTTTACTCTTTGCCATCATTCATCATATTTTACTGAAAATTTCGGGTTCAACAACAAGGGCTCTTCGATCCAAGTTCGGCGACTTTTTAAAGCGTGCTCGCCCTGCAGCTATCAAAAAGTTATTGTCACGAGCCATCACAAACCCGTTGAAGTTTCGGCGGACAATCCAAAGGGTGCTCACTGCTGTTCGTTGGATCAAATATTTGGCACCATTGATTGGAACGTTTAACAAATTGAAAGCAAACGTGAGCGACATGCTCAAGAAGCGCAAACAAAGGAGTATTGCCGAGAAACAGAGGAGAGTGCGACAACTTTTGTGGGAAGGACGGCCAATGCATGTTCGGGAAGAAGAAGCAGCCAAAATGATCCAAAGCGTGTTCCGCGCCCATAGAGCTCGAAAGACTTTGAATGCCTTGATGGTACTGCGAGGCGAAAAACAGTACCTTGCAGCAATCAAAGTTCAGCGTGGATTGCGTACTGCACTTGTGCTGGCGCGGAAGCGACTCCGGAAGAAAAAGGATGATGTCAGACGCTTCAGTCTCATACAAAACAACAAAGAAGAAATACTCGATCCGCACGAGAAGCGCCGTTTCTATGAGCTTCAAGACGAACTTTCCCAAGAAGCCAAAAAATTGATCAATCGGAAGCTTTTGCTACGTCCAAACACAAGGTTTGCTGTCATTTGGAAGATTCTATTCATCATTTGTATCATGGTAGAAATCTCATATCTCATGGCCAAGCCATGGCTGGACAGCTACACGAAAAAACGAAAAGGCAATCCAATGTCGATGTCAGAATTTATTTCTCTCAAGTTCACACCAACACGTGCTTCCCTTCATCCGGAATGTGGTTTTGTTCCCGAGAGGGAAGGGCTGATTCTTAATTCGGGATTTCTTCAAAGCAGGCATCGCGGCCGAAACCACGCAGACGAAGATCAAAATGAACTGCCCTGGTACTGTAACCCCCCAGGTTCTACGATCCAAGAAGCGTATAGCGACGTTGTATCACTACTGCTTGTGCCAGCACCAGTTGCAGAATGGCCAGATTGCAGAGACAGGAAACGCCGATTGTGGCAAAAGTCCAAACCTGCCCCGAAGCGCTGGTACTGTCACGAACCATACAGTTCCATCCACTCATTATATCGCAAAATGTTCGACTTTATCCTTGAGGAATTCTTGATATTGGTGAGCATTGTGTGCTTCCTAGATGTCTTCGTGGTCTTCTTCACGGGCGAATTGGACGCTATGACAGGAGAACTTTTGCCGAAACCATTTGTGGCGCGATGGATTGCACCCGGCCTTTTGCTTCAGTTACTCCTCAATCCGCGGCTTGGATCTTTGGGGGAGATTGTTTCACAAGCAGTTCAAGGTGTTGTTAAGTTGGGACCCGTACGAGTGCTTCGATGGAGCGTTACGACGATTTTCCCTATTTTCTACCTTTTGTGGACCAACTTCATCAAGTACGTTTGGATTCCACTTGTATTTTACGAAAATGAGTTTGCGACCATAGTTGGAAGCATGTTGTAAATTGCGTTGCTGCGATTGTGAACACGAGGAATCTCACACCATGGAGAGCTAGACATAAATAGAATCAAAAGTAGACTGGCCAAATACTATTGCAATCTTGCCATGCCTTCAGCTATGTCAGTTGAATTTCATGTATTGGCTGCCCTCGACTTTTGCCCCTTCGTTTTAATGATCGCATCTCCTTCATATCGTAAAAAGTCTCATCCGACATGTCATTACGTTTCTTGTCAGGAAAGAAGACACCATACAATCCACAGGCTGGAATCAGCAGAAGACCGAAAGCGACGAGACCACCCATTACCTTGAAAATGGTCTTCTTCACCTTTTTCCGATGCTCCATGCGCTCGGCCTTGTTTGCCGCCGCGGAATGTTTGACGGTCGTTTTTATAGCCGTGGGTGCAGGAACCTTGTCCTTGGGCTTCTGTGGCACCGACGGTGTGATTCCAGGCGGTAGTTTGTCTCCAAATTGTTGGATGGCTGCTGGTGGCAAATATCCTTCATATCCCTCATAGTGCAGGTTGCTACCCTTGTCGGTGAGATCATTATGATCCTCCTTGTCCATTTCTTTGTCAAGTTCGGTATCGATATTTCCACTTGTGTATTCGCCATCTGTATCTTCTTCGTCCAATTCTTTGATATCTGCAAACCACGGCATAACCTGCTTAGGTTCTCGGTGATCTTTACATTTCCATGCCATCTCGGCATACTCTAACCAGTAGAGTGTATCCTTCAAATCTGTCCGTTTCGGTTTCAATTCATGCAAATGCAGACGATCGAGATCATGCATGACTTCAGGCAAATTGTACTCATGCGTATATAGCCTGTACGGTTTGTTCTTATCCCCGACATCTTTGAATTCGCCGGCGATCAAGTAATCGGGAATCAGACGGTGATGATGCAGCGACTCTGTATTCATACTGACATTCATACGGCGAACAACCCATTCTGGAACCTCTCCAACATAGATGACCGGTTCCATGTAGGGCACAATCGCTACAATATCGTCCACCGTTATGGCGTCATTCCTTCCTGATCCTCGCACATCGTAGCGAAAATAATCCGACGAAATGAACATGACACAATCTTTTTGTGTCTTGAAAATTTGCGTCGGCACGACATGATCCATCCAAAGTTTGAAGACCGAATCTTCATCATGAATGGAACGATTAATAAAGTAGTCCCTGGGCGGACAGCCCACAATCTCATCCAATCCCAAGCTGTGGCGGGTTTCGTTGATACGTTGAGCCAGCGCAGCCCCCTCCTGCGTCTGCGCGCCACCCCCGCCTCGTTGCTGGAGGACCTCTTTGTTTGCATTCAAAAATAAGGTCTGAAACAGCCCGCCGACTTCTCTGTTGGTAACAGATTCAGCTGTTTTCTTTGTGGGTATCGACAAAAAGCCAACGGTATCTAAATTTCCGCCAGCCTCCGTGGCCCATCCCCACATATCTTTCCCAACCTTGCGAGTTTTTCGAAGGTGAGTGTGGCCTGTCAAGAATTGGACGGGCATATGCTCGTGCGTGTGCTCCCTAATTTTGTGCAGAATTGCGTCAACGAGAGCGTCGTCGTTATCCATATGGGCCAAGACACAAATAGCATCATATTGATGCTCCCTGAGAGCGTCACGAAACCAATCCTGGGCCAACGTCTCTTCGACCGTCGATATGTGGAGCAATTCACTTGGATTGTGCATATCGTACAGAAATCCAAACACCAAAAGCGTAGATTTGGTACCTTTCAATAAACGATACCGAGCCCCACCAAACGGTTCCATGGTTTCGGCATACAATGTGTTGGAAGTCAGAAAGGCATCCCCAAAATGCGGAATCATGTCGTCTCGCATTAATTCCACGATCGCACTATGGTAGATTTCATGATTGCCCAAATTAACGGCATCCCAAGGCATCTTTTTCAAAAGCGGCAGTAGCATGGTCGCATTCCCATCCATGGCGAGCCCGGTCCCATGTACCCAGTCGCCATTCATGAAAAACCACAAATCGAGGCCGTGTTTGTTGCAATGGCCCTTGACATGTTGGTAAAACGAAAGGACGTCACCGTAATTGGCGTTGCGATCAACTTCATGAGGGTGTCCACCGATGAATGAGTGGACATCGGTCACCACAATAATATTGATGTCTCCAAATGGCAAGTCTGGTTTAGCGGCCCGAACCAAAGAATTTCGTTGTAAGACCCACCAGAGTGCCACCAGGGCACGAAGGAAACGATGAAACGTCATTTTCTCCGAACAATTTGCTTGCTTTCAACTAAAGGATTAACGAGCAAACAACAAATAACTTAGAGGGCTTGTTTTCCTGTCAAAGGGCAACGAGAAAAGGACTTTCCACCAAAGACTCTCTTGAGAAGACGATGATAATGACAACGGTACAAGTAGACGACGAGCGAGAATAAAGCCAAAAGAAAGTAAAAGAGGCCCATTAAAAACATGAGTATTGCTGGTCGTGATTGGAGTCACGTGTTCGTTTTGAATCCCGGTCATAATAAAAGAAATGACTCCGACTCATGCGACCTCTTTTGCTTCCACAAAGGACGAGCTGTTGTCGCCTCCTCTCTCCATACCCGGTACTTGTACAGCAGCGGTACAGTGGTACGAGTAGAAAGTAAATACTCTACTACTAGTAGTAGAGAGAGTAGAGAGAGAGAGAGAGAGTTTCGTGCTTTACTAGATAGCGCTAGAGAGAGTGAGCACAGGCCTACGACAATAGAGTGAGGAGTCTGCTGTCGGGGAAGGACTGTAACGTGTGGCCTCTCTGGAAACATAGTAGATCCCCGGAAAACGATGATTAATCTCAGAGAATACCTACTACTGTACTACCCACTGGTGACTGTCCGTTTGTGTTTCTCTACCATGAGACGGCTATTTCATAGTAGTAGTCTACACGTGGGGCTCGTCTTCCTGTCGTCGTGAAGTATACGCCTCCTTGATGTTTAACATGCATACATATTATAAAACAGAGGAGCATTGCACAAACATCATCTTAAAATTCTTCGTCCATAGTTTTGATGTTAATTTGATCTTGGAACATGAAATGATTGATCCTCGAATGTCGATATTGTAATACTTTCGGTATTCACTCCGGTGACCACACCCAGGTCTAGTCTTGCCCTGCCCTGCCCCAAACATCGGGAAATGAAACACACACGCATCCATCCACTGATCGAGAACTTTTCTACTAATCGACCTTGATGGTTCCAAAAATCTTGCGGACAAACCACAAGGAAGTCAAGGATCCAACCGTACCAGTCACCAGCAACATGGCCGAACAGATCAAGGACATGTATCCGAAATACAGCAAATAAGTCATGAGCATTCGCGAGGCCTCCAATGACTTGAACCAGAACATGCTGTAGATAAACGTATACAAAGCGGTGGATCCAGGGGCAAAGAAGGAGAACCACCACCAGCGGTGATTTTCAGCACAGAGTTGGTAGTAGACGAGCAAGACCGTGACCTCAGCGCAAGTGGTAATAAGAATGAGGTACACAATGAGGGTGAAACCAAAAACATAGTAGTATTGGTCCATCCACAAACTGGTCATGATGAAAAAGAGTTCCACGTACGCCGCCGCGAAGGGAACAATCCCTGCCACCAACATACCCACCGTAGGGTGTAGGAGTGGTTGCGGGGGAGGAATTGCCCGAGCAATGGTCGAAGTAACAGTGGGGAACTCAATGGATTCTTCCTTGTATCCAAAGTATGCACCCAAGAAGACCAAAGGAATGGAGATGCAGCACCACATAGCAGCGACAATAATAACATCCAAGAAGGGAGCCGAAGCCGCCGAATGCATGAACCAGAGGATGATATTGAAGAACAAGAACAAGCAAAAGGCAATACCAGGGAAGAGAAGCGCAGTAATTACAGTGCAGAGCTGCCAGAGACGTCCCTTGAATGCCTTGTAAAGGCGACTGGAGACGTAGCCCGCAATGATCCCTGAGAGCATGTAAAAGACCAGGATGGCGTTCATCAGCGATCCACGACGAGCGGGGCTCAAGAATCCGACTGCTGAGAATAGAATGACAAAGAGAATGGTAATCCCAAGCTGGACACCGCCTCCAATGCACACGCAGTACATCATGGGCATGTTGCTGGGAGGACGGAAGACGTCGGCGTGAACCAACTTCCATCCACTTTCGTCCATGTCTTCGTCCTTCTCTTCATCTGCAAGGGCAGCAAGTGCATTGTAAGCCGCGATATCTCGACGCAAGTTGCGTACCAAGATCGAAACGACAAGAAGACTCAAGAAGAGAACCACCAAAATGGAGTTGGTGATGGAGTACCAGTGCACCTGTGCAGGAACCAAGTGATCTTCCGAAAGATAGATGTCCCAGCGGGAAGACCAGGCAACATCGCTCTCCTTCCAAATGACATCGTAGGTGTACAATATATCTGAGTTTGGCTGTACAAGCTGGTTCTTAGTGATCATGGAGCGGTCCATGTGCCTGGCAGGATCGCAGGTCGCGAGAGGCTTGGTGAGTCCTTCCTTGCTCTCTCCGTCCCACTTGAACCCTCCTTGGAACTCGTGTGCCACACTCATGGGCTCAACAGCGAAGCCTACCACGCGGTAAGCTTCCACTGCAGGATCCCGCTGGTGGTAGTCAATAATGATGTTGACGTGATTGAAGATGTAAGGCTGCTTGGTGTTGCTCGCGATAAAACCAATGGGGAAGCCTCCGGCGTAGTGCTTTTGCTTTTCTCCAGTGGCGGCGTTCAAACCGACAGCGGCAGAGGGCAAGTTGTCAATGATCCAGTTGTTGTGGTATCCGTATTTGATGTGCAGGCGCATCTTGGCAGCCTCCACCTTGGAAATCGTTGTCTGGCACAGCTTTTGGCAGTACGTCTCGGTCAACATGTTGATGGCGTAGGGACTGCTTTGAATCTTGTTTCCAGTCAAGAACTCTCCCAAGTTCTCAGAAGCCATCTTGGGCCCCCCCTCGGGCTGACAGAACGGCAAGCGGTAATAGTCCTTGGGGATTTGAGTATGAATCGAAGTCATTGCGTTCACCTTCATGGGAACTTCGTCCCCTTTTTTGAACTCTGCCGGCTGCACACCGGGGATGTAAAAGGCATTCACCGACGCCAACAAGGCGGCCGAGGCCAAGAAGCGTAAAGCTACAGTCATCATTTATGTCTCTCTGTAACAACCAAGTAAGCTATGCTAGATGATGCTACAGTAGATTGCTCTAGATGCGAGGCTCGCAATAAAATCCAAGTCACTGGTCACTTCTACGATGGTGATGTACCGGTATGTGGTGAGTTTCGCCATGGCCCCGCTGTTCTGAAGTTGCGCGCGGTGGTGTGAGGACGACGAGGAGGAGGAGGAGGAGTCGTCGTTTTCATCGCGTTTTCTCTCGCGTTGTTTCGAAGTAAATCCACTGCTGTACAGTAACGGTACGGTACCTGGTACCAGGTACAGTACGAGTTCTCGTACCCTACAGGTACGGTACCTGGTACCACCTACCGGTAGAAATCAGTACCAAAGTCAACGTGGGACTTCGTAGACATTATTGTTTCAAAAAGTACGAAGATGCGCGCGCGCCAGGCGTGCCTGCGGCAGCTACTGTACCAAAAGCGCGAAAACGCGTAGTAGCGCACGTAGAACCTGGTGGGAGTCTGTCCTACAACCGAAATTTTGCGCTTTTTAGCGCGTCAAAATCACGTGTTAATTTGTTTTATTCTTTAACGCCAATCGGATCGGAGGCCCCTGTAGGGGCCTCGAAGGCCTTCGAGGCCCCTATAGGGGCCTCGAAGCCTTTAGCGCTTCTTATCTCCCCTTAAAACATGTTTCTGCCTCCTCCAAGTGTAACCACGTGAAAGAGCATCCAATTTTACGTAGATATCGTACTGGCATCAAATGTCCCATGTCAGTTATTCGTCGAGATACTACCCAAAAGGGGCACCCCGGCCTTGGCAGGTGAGAAGAATGGGCCGATCAGGATTGGTTTGATAGTTGCGCCGACGGTGGTGGGAGAGGAGGAGGGAAGCAGGATGGACAGGTGCTGCTGGATTGGCTGCAGCTTCCTGAGGAGGATCAACTGGTGGAATTTGATCAGCAAGGTGTGGGAGTGGAATATTGTCGATTTGTTCAACATCGTCTTCGTCATCTTCTTCCTCCTCCAATGGTAGAATGCCGACGGTTGATACGATGCAAAATGTATTTTTGTGAGAGTAGGGTCAGTGTGGATGATGGAAGATGGACGCGACTGGGCGAATGCTACTGGGCAACAGGGATGTCGTAGGGGAATCGTGTGCTGATTGAGTCATGTTGCAACTTTTGCACCCTTAGATGCAGCAGTCCTGGCACGTGCAAAATATTATGCAGGCATATGTAAATTATTTATCCTGCAGGTGGGGTAGGAGTCCGGGGGGGGGACAGATACTACAGTACTGGTACTGTACGAGGACGGACGACTCGTTCGACTGTCTGAAATCTGGAATTCATCGACTTCTCGGACATTCTCGGCCATCTCGGACGAGTATTTTCTTATTAAAAAGAGCAGATGGCCCCCACAGTCTCCAATTTCAAGCCAGAATGTTATTTCTAATTTAGTAGCTACAAATAGTCAAGTAGTAAATTTTGTCGCGATTATTCTGTCACAACAGCTCGAGGGCTCAATCACAAAGGAGCAAGCAAAAGAATATGGTTGATGAATGATAAAAGGAACGTGAAGACAAGCAAAAGAGTAACGCTGGTCCACTCCGGGAATCGAACCCGGGACCTCCTGCACCCAAAGCAGGAATCATGCCTCTAGACCAAGTGGACGACGTTCTGGGTACATGTCGGTTTTGTCATTATAATGCGTCAGAAAAGAAAATTTATGAGCAAAAGACGGAACAGGAAACGAAACTCAACATATCACCATTATTTCACCGGCAATGGTATGAAACTAACGAGGAATAGGTGGAATATTTATTTGTTGTAGTCGTCGTCTGAAGTTTAGTTGAAGTAGTCTTTGTGTCATAGAAACATCCAATATCTAATTTGGATGATCTTGGGATCGAGTGTGGAGAGGACGAGGACATGCTGTTGTGGCGGCAAGCAGAATCATCGAGCACTACAATCACCGTTTGTTGTTGGTAAGAAGGTTACAAGTCCATGGCTTGGCCGCCACGGCCACACAAAAGTCAGCCGGATGATGCACTTGGGAAAAATAAAACATGAATTTCGATCTTAGAAGGAGAGATGGTATCATGTCCCAAGATACATTTACTGGAATATATTTGGTTTCGCCATCAACAAGTTGGGACACAATTTTCTCGCACCTCTTGGCTCGCCAAACACCATTCGAGACCGAATGCGAGGGGACCTTTCTTTCCGCGGTGGTACTCGATCCCATGTTTCAAGTCGACAGCCATTATAGGGCGTTTGTTTCGATAAATTAGCTTTTTATTAATATTAGAAACAGGGAATTGTACATAAGTAGTATATCAGTGATGTGTTTTGGTTGAAATTGAACCAGAGAAATGAACATTTGGACCCATCTGTATTTGATGGGAGTGGAATGATTCTTGCTGTTGCATTCTTTCACGATAAAAACGCCAAACTTGCAAAGCAAATCGTGCAAACACCAGGAATCGTATGCCACATTACTGTTCTTCGTCGACAGGTACAATATCCGAGATAATGCCATTTGTTCGTAGTCCTTCGTTGTACATTTCAGCAACTTCGAAGCACCATCGTCCGACTGCTGCAATGCCATTTTGATGAGCTTGCATCATTGTTTGATAAGCACCGAACTCGGACAAGCCCGTTACTTGGACGAGGGCTCGAGCCACGTGCTCCCGTGTGTTCATGCCATCATTGTAGATTCGGACTTCCCACGTTTCGCTCCCTGCGTTGCTTCGTTCCTTGTTTGGTCCGTTCTTCTTCTTTTCTTCAACTTGAGGTCGTTCCAACACAGCAGGCCCGGCTGTTTGGATAGATTCTTTCTCCAGAGTTGCAGGCATCATTACAACCGTGTCCCTCGCTACCCCAAACGCCGACATACTCGCACATCGGCGAGAGGCCGAACCCCACGGCTCCGTGAAAGCCCCAACCACCGCAAAAAACACCGACAAAGCCACAAACAAGTTCGATTTGCTGATCATTCTTCCTCTGTCGTGCAGATCGTTGGTGTATTATGGAAGTGGTGGAAACAGATGGACAGATGTCTTTCGATGATGAAAGTGGATTGAGGTGTTGTTGAGTTCGTGGTCTCCAGCCGTGGCGCGCGCAAAACCTTTTGGCGGGTTTTATTGGCGACTGTTCTCTTCGTGCGTGGCTTTCTTTCATGTGTAAAGTCTTGAAGGTCGTGTACGTCAGACGGCATTTCAGCGAACGAGTGGAATTTGTACTGAACTCATACTTATGGACTTTGCAATTTTTTGTCCGCCGATGACGCAATTTTGTCGCAGTGAGGGTGTGCATGCTCGGTCAATCCTATGTAACCATAAAAAACGCATGGCCGGCCGACTCGATTTGAGTGTCATCGCCAGAACAAACATCAGTTGCCGTGTTCCGTCCTTCTGAGCTTGTTTGTCCAATCATATTCGTAGGACGCCCACTGTGACTTCTGACTTCAACTTCTTTGCTTGTGTGTCTGTTATTTAATATTTCGTCATAGTTACGTGTACCTTGTTAAAAAAAATTGTTTGTACCATCTACGGTACCCAGTATCGGTACGGTACTACCAGTGTATGTACCTGGTACCAGGTATCGGTACAAGTAGTTCGTACCGCTGGTACTTGTGACTACTCGCCGGGCGGGCAAGCACAAAGCATGCAACATTATCCAACGCACTTGCAGCGGCCAATGAGCACGCTAAGACGAGCACCAAAACCAATCTGGTGCTCGCCATAAGAACAACGAAAGAACAAGGAACAAAGCATCATCGCAAACATCGATCCAACAACATCGCATCATGTCGATCAGTTCAACAGCAGCGACGGATGCCGAGGGTTTACCTGAAACTCAAGAAGTCGTCGAGACGGCAGAAGCCCCAAATGCAAGCCAAGAAGATGCTGGAACTAATATCATCGCACCAACTGCGGTAGCCGCTGCCCCCTCTGAAAGTACTGGGAAAGGCTCCAAGACGAAGAAACGCCGCGCTTACCGCAAAGAGTATCCGGCAAGCTTTTGGTACGAAATGTGTGAAAAGTTTGTCAACGATTCCGCAAAGTATCAGGAGAATCAAGTCAATTTTCTAAAATCTCCCGATTCTGGAGTGCTTGACTACCAAGACCGCCAAGCCTTTGGGAAACGTCTGAAGGCGTACAAGGATGGCAAGCTCCCTCGGGACGACTCCATCAAGAGGAATCGAAAGGGGAAGTTCCTAGATGTTGAGCAATGTTTGCTGGCGTTCATCGAAACACGAGAGCAGTTCTCTGACAATGGGAAAATGGCCATTTCGTGGCCCTTTTTGTTGGAGATGGCAAAACGATTTGCCGTGGCTCTGGGGCATCCTCCTGATGAATTCCGCGCGAGCCCTGGATGGCTCGCTAACGTCTTGAAGCGACACAAAATGAAGATAGATTTCGAAGTGAGTGATGGTGATGCTCTCTACTATCTGGAGTCGTTGAAGAGATTTTGTAAGAAGCGAAAACTTGGAAGTGAAGCACAGAACCTTTCCGCAAGATTGCAACATGTAGTGACGACGAAGATCGGAGGCGAAGATGACGAGGGAGCCAGGATGGAGGGTGGCGATGGCAATGAAGAAGTAGGATACGAGATGTCCTTTCTCCAACGTCGTGTACCGCCACAGAATCACAACCCACCGTCGATGCTTCCTCCTCAACGAGATTTGTACAGACCCACTCCCTTTGGCGCCGTTCCCCCTGCACACCCTGCTCCCACTCAGAATAACGATGACCGATATCCACCGAACATGGTAAACTTTTCTTTTTGGGCTACGCAGCAGCAGAATATCTAGTCCAAATCCAGTATAAATCCAGTATTTTTTTGTTGCGTGCTAGTGATGGTTCTATTCCAGCCTAATAGTCACAAATTAATTCCACACTGCACGGCTACTTGTAATGGATACATTAGTTTTCTCCTACTAGCATGTTTATCGAGGGCACTATACAAGAATACCTCCCAGTGTAGCCAACTCTCTTATCTATGACAGAAGAAGCCATGCTCGAAGATTATCAGCTCACCGGAAGTCTGTGTCGCTCTGCTTTGTACCACCTCACTGGAAGTTTGTGTCGCTCTGCTTTTGCTTTTCTTTTGTGTCTCCAAAGTCTGGGTTGCTTTCGTTTTCGACTTTAAAAGCATCGCCAGTCTGTGTGCCTCGGATCGTACTTCAGAATAATCTTCGTCGCGCCCAATCACTTGCAAAAGGCCTACCAGCACCCCCTTTCTGTCCCGTTTTCCTCCCAAAACATCTAGTACTCTCTCAAGCCAGCGGGTATGAGTGGCAACCAGTTTTGAGACTGCTATCCACGTCGTCCACAGTACTGCTATCAGTGTAGTCTACGAGTACCGGTAGTATCCAAATCCAAAATATACCAGGAGGTTTCAGTCATGAGTGTGAGTGAGTCGTGAGTTTGTGATGGACTCGGACGACCCAAAGTTCCGCCCCCCGCGCGTCGAGCGAGAGAGCCCTCGATCTCCGATGAGAGATGATGAGAGATGAGAGCCACCATCTTTGGACTTTTTTGGACTTCAAACTTCCGATTTCCGATACTGGTACAAGTTACAAGTACATCTCCTCTCCCACATCATGCTCATACCTCCTCGTTTCTTGACATGTCTATCAACATTGTCAGCATGGCGCAGTCTCCGATAGTGCCTGTCTCCTCACTGTCGCCCAAAGACAAGAAGGAACTGTTTGATTTAGTGGCCCAGTTGGTGCGCGAGACACCCGCCGAAAGGGTCAGCACATCGAATCAAGACAAATTGCGCCTGTATGGGCTTTACAAGCATGTGACAGAAGGTCCTTGTTCCTCCTCTGAAGATATTGCTGGCCCGTCGGTCTTTCAATTAGTGGCGAGATCCAAAATCCAAGCCTGGATGGATTGTCGAGGTCTTACAACGCAACAAGCCATGTTGGAATACATCGATGTAGTAGCTTCTCGTGGAGACACACTGGGGCAGCAATGCCAAGATATCGTCAAGAAATTCACGGCCAGCCGGATAGACGATGATTCGACGGGTTCGTCGGAGGGATCTCAGCCAAAGATCTCGCAGCTACATGACGATAGTCCCTCTGAGCTACCTGGGAATGGGCACCAGTTGCCTATCACCTCGGACGGTTCGAGAAGAAATATTGCGTCAAGTACTCTGCTGGGCGCCTTGCTGGGCGCCTTGTATGGTTGGATTTCATCTTTTTTCATTCAAATATGTCTATTCTTAGGAGTTCGTCCGCTCCTTCCTCGTGGTCGGCTAGATATTGCCTGCTGGGATTTGTGCTATGCTCTGTGGCAATGCTGTCTCTGGTGGCAATGGACCCCCTATCATTGTCAGAAAATGAGCCGTCAGATACGTCACGTCTGGAATGAGGCCGAACAAGGATCGGGGGACGGCCTGATTACTGGTTTGTCCGTACGGTCCATCTTGGACTTGTATTTGTGTACCAAGAAATTTCCAGACGGATCGCAGGTTATTGTGGCTCCTCCTATAAGTGTACCTGGTATGATGCATGTCCTTCAGTTTCACAAACTTGAAGTGGTACCAATCGACCTGCCAACAAGTAGTGGTGATGATGATAGATCATCATCCTGGTGCAACTGCGGGCAGATCGAAGATGCCATCACCTCGAAAACAGTCGCTATCATGATAGTCCACCCATTTGGAATGATGTCAGTCTCGTCGGAACAAATGCAATATCTGAGGAAATTATCGGATGAACACGGCATTGATATATGGGAAGACTGTGCCGAATGTTTCATCGGTCTGGGGGCAAATAATGATTGTTACAAAGGAAATCCATTGGCAGACATACGCTTTTTCTCGTTTGGAATGATCAAGACTTCGACAGCTTTGGGGGGAGGGGTTGCCATATTTCGAAATCCATCATCGTGTTACGACGTGGAACAACTGCAACAATCGCTACCTCAATCACAGACGACGTTCCAGTTTCTTCGAAGGGTTTTGTTGGCAATGGTTCTCAATTGTATCGCTGACTCGTCGTGGCGAGTTGGAGTACTGGCAAAAGTTTGCTCTGTTTTGAGAATGGAATTCGACCACTTGGTCACCCACTCATTGCGTGGTTTTCGGATGCAACCGACAAAGAAAGGTGAAACGCGACATTCTGATCAAATGGATCTTATCTATCAAATCCGAAAACGGCCATCGTACGCTCTTCTGGCGCTTTTACTTCGGCGGTTATCACAATTGAAAAATCAAACGGCATCTTCTGTGCGCGATCGGATACACCAATGTACCCAGATGGAAACGAGATTGTCACGGTCCATACCCGATGCCCCTCTTCCATATAGTCGTGACTTGCTGAATACCTACTGGGCTTTCCCCGTGCGATGCCAAAACCGTGATGTTGTCAGTAGAAATCTTGCCGCTATGGGATTCGATGTCGTCAGCGGAGCCTCGCAGCTATGCTGTGTCACATCATTCACTGCGGACCAAGATTCCTGTCCGAACGCATCGAATCTCATGGATTCCATTTTGTATCTACCCATTGCCAGCCAGCGGCTACTTCCTGCTGACCTGGAACGACTCGGAGATGCTGTCGACTACGCCATCAAAATGGCGGAAACTATGACAACGGCGGGCGGGAATTCGGACTGTCTACTCTTACAAGGCCCTCCCTCGGAACGTTCGTGGATGCTGGGGATGGCTAGCCTTCTTCCGGTTTTGATACTACCAATTTACCGGATAGGTCTCTTAAAACCAATCCAATTGATCCTCTACATGGGAACAGTTTCCTTGGTATGTATGACGGCTGGCACCCTCTTTGCACTGTTGTGCCTCTATATACTTCACTCGCGAGCAGCAAGGTTGTACTTGGAGGGATCCACAGCTTTTGCCGAACACAGCGATATGATCGATGCGGCAACGTCACAGGAGCCTGATCCAGATCGCTACACCCAGTCTGGAAACGCTATTCTTTCTCGAGTGCAAGCCCTCCAGCTTATGGAGCCATCACCAGTGAGCGGAGGACGCACCATTGTGCTTACCGGTGCGACAGGGTTTATTGGATCCATGATGCTTCGCGATCTACTTTTACAACGAGAAGCGCTTTCTCTAGGACAAGTAATATTGATATGCAGAGGAAAGAAAGGAGAAACTTCAGCATCCAGAATATCCACGTTACTGCAAAAACCAATGTTTTCGTTTCTTTCTGACTATGAAAAGGAAACCTATGTGGAGGTTTTAACCGGTGACGTAACACAGCCTTCTGCAGGGCTGTCGGGTGGCGATCTTCGCCGTATCCTTGATGATCCCACGATCTTTCATGTTTTTCATTGTGCAGCTGCGGTTGGTTTTACTCAAGAATTACCAGATGCTGCAAGATCGAATATTACCTCTGCTTTGACAATGCAGGCATTGACGTCTCGTTTAAGCCACAAAGCTGCACAGTTCGTTCACATCAGCACTGCATTTGTTCATGGAGGGCGGTGCGGTTCAAAAGAATCACCACTACCCGAAGACCTGTTCCCACTGGGAACCTTTGATGCCGGAGAAATTTATCGGTCTATGCTTGGTACACAATTCTACGCTTCGAAGGCTATGACCGAACTTGGATTCCCCAACTCCTACACTTTAAGCAAGTGCGTGTGTGAGCATTTGCTTCTTCGACAGAAGACCACGGAGACCCTCATCATCCGACCGAGCATAGTGGGTCCAGCAGTAGAGTCACCTTTTGAAGGGTGGGCTGGGGAGAAGCCAACCACAATTGTGGCTGGTGCTTGCCTTCATCTACTGAACCAGTGGAATATTTGGTATTTGGAGCCAAACTCGGTATCCCACATCCCCGTTGACGTGCTCTCTCGATTCATCGTTGTCAAGGCATTTGGCGAAACGAAAGAGGTTAATCCTGTCAATGCTGACACGGCGTCTTCGTCCGATGGAAGTTTCGAGAAGCTTAGTCGAGCAAGCAGTGAGACATTTTCAGAGTTCGATGAGACTTCTTCGACTAGCAGCAAATATCCAAGCACCCTTACGGGACGAAGGATTTTCAATGCAACATGGGGTGCTACCTCTGAATCGTCGACATTTACCTGGCTTGAGTTTAGTGTCGGCTATCTACAGTTGGGTTGCATTCTGGGCTATTTTGACCGAAGCTTGGCATATTTGACTTTGCTCATTTCAGCCCAGCTGACGCCATGTTACTGCTCCAAAGACGGCGCATACGAGCAACTACATTCTATTCTTGTGAGAGGACCGATCAAAGCTCTGATATGGGGGCTCGGAGCTCTTTCTTTCAAGACCTCCCACATTGAGAAGGTGCTCCCCTTCCTTGATTTGCCACTGCTGTTTTTCCCTTTCGTGCGAAGAAACTTTTATTTTCATTCGGAACTTGTAGCGCCGATTGACTTCGACGCTAAAAGATATGTCTTCAGTACAGCAGTGGCTGCACATCGATTCATTTCTGAACGGAGTCGCAAACCAGCAGCTTTGGACAAATCTGAATCTTCCCCGGGACCGCCTTCTATGCACAAGATCGGTGGCGCAATTCACAAGCAAATATCGTCAGATTTTTGGTGGGCATCATCCCAGCCGCGCGGGACCTTTGCAGTGCGTCTCAGTGCTTGGTCTTTCACCAAGATCCTTCGACATGTTTGCTCCGTCGTGACGGTTGATATCGTGTCGATTCGGACTGTTATCGAGGCTCTGAGGAACAACAACCAGTACGACCAGACGTACTTGATCCTTGCCCCGACGCACAGGAGCCTTTTTGACTTCATCTTGCTCAGCTTTGCTGTGTTTGCTCTTCCAGAGCTTCAACTTGACATCCCATACATAATCGCGGCTGACGACTTCGAGCAACTGCCCTTCGTTGGCTGGTTTGCTAAGAAACTTCGGGCACTGTATATTCGAAGGGGACGTGGCCAAGAAGACCCAGCACTCAACGACAAGTTAAGCAAGCTCAAAGATGGCGATCTACTTGCCAAGGGTGCTTCCATAGAAGTCTTCCTCGAGGGTACAAGAAGTCGCGACCGTAGGTTTGTTGAACCAAAGACAGGTCTCCTTAAGAGTCTTGATCTCACTGGTGGAAATCACGTTGTAGTTCCGATAATTATCAACTACGAACGGATACCAGAGCAAGCAAATCTTACATACGAAGCCTCCGGTTGCAGAAGAGGTGGATTGAAGATGTATTCGTTGGTGATATGGTTGAAAGATGTCATCCTGGGCCGGGTTGAGTTGGGTAAAGTTCACATATCCGCAGGCGAAGCCACACGTATGGAGTGCGAAACAAGGGAAGATTTCGCAGCCTTTGCACTGGAAATCCAGAAGCGACAGCAAGACAGCGTTCTTGTTTCAGACTATCACATCCGAGCCGCATCAGCCCTTTTTTCTCTTCCCGCTTCCGTTGTGGCCGATGCCATGGCAAAGCTTGGATGCAACTTTTGGCCTGCGATTGCCAATGAAAGCCCTCTTCCTCTTCCAAGTAATAAGTCTGAATTGATGTCGATCGTGCTCCAAGCTGGCCACAATCTTGCTCCACTGTTTCGCGACAGCCACCCGGTCTGGTCCCAATGGTTGAATCACCACCAAACATTTGAGGGCAGGGATGATTCTTCCCATCTTCTTGATGAAAATACAGCGGAGATCCACAAGGCTCTAGCTCGCTTCTTCGATTCGGCATCCTTTGCCGTAGCAGAAGCCGAGAAATCGCTACGCACCAAAGGCTTTGAACAACCGGACTCAAATCATGTTCTTCAAATCGCCCAATCAATCAACAAGGATAGGGAGAATTTCGTCCCTGATATATTCATCCATGCAGCAGTCCAGGTGCAAAAATATCAACGCCCAACTGTGGAAGCATTGGATGGCGACACAGTACCGGCAACATCATCTATGGCAGCTGAAATTGTGCAATCCAATGGTGATCAGGAGAGGCTCGGGTTTTGGGGTTTCTCGGATTCTGGGTTTGTTGTCAAAAAAGCTAACTCTGGCCAATCCGTCACAATGACAGGAGACAAATACGATCTTTGTGGTCGTTTGATGACGAAACTTTTGCCATTCATTGAATCCGAGATGAACATCAAAATTGATCCTCTCCATGAATTTCCTTTGGCGTCGTCAATGTGGAGCACAGAAATGGAATCCAACCTCAATACAGAAGATATCTGCTTCCTGAAAAGTAAAATCTCTTTGGTTTCCACTTTGACACAAGAACGAGTCCGACACGGAACCGGACATTCACAAGAGGATGTCTTCGCCATTCGGAGTGGAGCTTCTTCCCTTCGGATTCCCGATGCTGTAGTTTGGCCAACCTCGGAGGATGACGTGTTGGCCCTGATTCACGCGGCAAAGGAGCGCGGTTGGTGTTTGATTCCTTTTGGTGGTGGGACCAACGTCAGCAATGCAACCAGGTGCCCTGGAAGGGATGTGGAACCCCGACCGATCATTTCCGTCGATATGAGAGAAATGAAACGGATAATTTGGATAGATGAAGTGGATGGACTGGCACACATCGAGGCTGGAATCACTGGTCGCCATCTAGTCCAAGAGCTTGAACGGCGTGGATACACTATGGGTCACGAGCCCGATAGCATTGAATTCAGTACTTTGGGTGGGTGGATTGCCACCAAGGCCAGTGGCATGAAAAGGAGTCGCTACGGCAACATAGAAGACATTGTCAAATCAGCAAAGGCTATTACGTCTACAGGAATTCTTTGGAAGGGGTCCGAAAAGCAAGATGTCGTTCCCGGCAGAGTTGCAGAAGGCATGGACATTCGATCTCTTTTCATTGGTTCCGAAGGATGTCTTGGAATCGTCACCAGCGCTGTGATTCGGATCTGGCGCTTGCCGGAAGTGCGCAAATTCGACAGCATTGTTTTCCCTTGCTTCGAGGACGGGCTCAACTTTGCACGGGCAATTGCGAAGTACAATGGATTCCAAGCGCCCTCCAGCGTTCGATTGCTAGATAATGCCCATTTTCGACTGGGACAATCCCTTCGTCCAGACGACGGTTCAGTGATCAGCAAGGCCAAGGAAGTCTTCACGAAGATCGCGTCGTCGGCGATCAGGGGCAACCTGGACGAGAATTCTGTTGTATGCGCCACAATCGGCTACGAAGGGAGCCACTCTGAAGTGCTTGGACAAGAGGCAACGATTAAGAGACTTGCTGCCCAATTTGGAGGGATACGCCTGGGCTCGAGGGTTGGCAAGGCGGGATACGACCTTACTTTTATGATTGCCTATCTTCGGGACTTTGCCATGACATACCATGTGCTTGGGGAATCCTTCGAAACCTTCGCACCGTGGTCCAAAATTGAGAAGCTGGTCTCCGCAACCAAGAATCGTATTCGAGAGGAACATCGCGCCCGTCTATTGCCTGGGATCCCTTTTGTGGGTTGTCGTGTGACGCAACTCTACCACGAAGGAGCTTGTCTTTACTTTTACCTCTGCATTAGTTTCGACGGAGTTAAAAACGCAAGTACTGTCTACTCAGCACTCGAGACTGCAGCTCGTGACGAAATATTGAAGCAAGGTGGATCATTGAGTCACCACCACGGCATTGGAAAGCATCGGGCCTCTCAATTGACAGATCGGATGTCGTCGGCATTTCAAACGACGCTGAACAATATCAAACACAGTGTCGACGAAGACAACATTTTTGGTGCCAGGAATGGTCCGTTTGCCTTTTCCGATTAGGGGAAAGATTTTGTTCTTGTTTGCCGAGGATCGAGTACATGCGTAATCGATTTTTAACATTCAGTAGAGCCCATTGTTATGACGAAATGGAATATCAGTTCAGCGGTCTTTCCATCCGAGATCGTAAAAAAATGTGAGAAGATTTTCGTTTTGGTTCTCCTTCGTGGTGGCGAAGATCGAAGATTTGGATCGTAAATTATTCTGTCGAACTGCGATGGATCCGCTGGAGCTCGACATGTCAAAGGTCACGTAGATGTCCCTTGAAATCTTACGACGGCAGGTCAACCTTTGAATTGTGGACCTCGCGTCACAAAAGGACCTCGTCGTATCGTCTGTACTCGTACTCGTACGTGCTGTACGAGTATGCGCGGTGTTGGCGGGAAAATGCAAATGAAAATATGTACCGGTACACGTGTAGTCTACGACGCACACGTGCGTTTCTGTGAGCCGCAAATCTTTTTGTGTGAGAACCAAAGCCCACCGCACAGCGTCATTCATCCGACGAAACCCGACACCCGACTGGAGACCACAATTTTTGCGAAAGCTTCTCGTCGTCGTTGATACTATCCACCATGAAGCTTGTCGTTGCCCTCGCTGCCGCCTTCGGTGCCTCCTTTAGCTCGGCCTTTGCGCCCAGCCGTGCCGCCTTCAGCCGCCCCACTGGCCTGAAAATGGCCGAAGAACGGTTCGACCAAGAACAATTCATTGCCGAATCCAAGGAAATGCGGTTGAAGCACTTGGAAGAGCAAGCCATGTTTGCCCTCAAGATCGCTTGCGAGAACTACGAAAATGCCGTCTTCCCGAACGCCATGATTGCCGGTGACGTTGTCATTACTCACCTTTTGAACCGCATGGGCTACCTTAAGGATGGAAAGTGCACCGTCATGGTCGTCGACACGTTCCACCTCTTCCCCGAGACCATGGAGTTCTTGCGAGAAATCGAGGACTTCTACGGCTTCAAGGCCGAGGTCTTCTGCGCCGAAGGCGTCCCTGTCGGTGACAAGGCTGCCTATGACAAGAAGTACGGCGCCGATCTCTGGAAGGAGAACATCGAGGTGAGAGATTATCAGCTCTGACATCCCATTTTCCAATTCTTTTTCGGTGCAAACGGTCTTCGTCATTTCGCAGGCTCGCTTGCTCGCCGATTCCAATCGTCGCTGCTAGCATCTTCGTCATCGTCTTTCTCTTTCTCTTCTGTTCTCGGGTTATATCGGTAATTCTGACATCATGACCTTTTCTTTTCTGTCTATGGGCTTCGTCGTATCGTCGTCTTTGTTTTACATTCTTCGTCGCTCATGGCATTTTCAACGTTTTTTAATTTATTGTTTTGTAGGAATACGACAGAGTTTGCAAAGTCGAACCATTCCAAAGAGGACTCAAGACCCTCAACACCAACTGCATGATCAATGGCCGAACACGATGGCAAGGATTTGAACGTGCCTGGATCGACCAGTTCGAAAATGCCCCCATCGGCGGAGGACTTGCCAAGTGCAACCCCATCGCTTACTGGACTCTTGAGGACACTTTCGACTACATCGCCAAGTACGAAGTCCCCCACCACCCTCTTCACGCCAAGGGATACCCATCCATTGGAGATGCCAAGGATACCATCCCCATCCCCGAAGATGGTTCCACCAAATTCGTCAACTTCAAATTCGAGGGAGACAAGACCGCATGGCTCGACTATGCCTCTGAGCGTAAGGGACGTTTCGTCGGTTTGGCCAATGCCGACGGCTCCACCAAGACGGAATGCGGTATCCACGTCAGCGGTGCTGAGAAGACCTGGGATCGCGATTTGTGGGTGGCTGGAGAATCCAAGGTCAAGAAGCTTGAAAGCGCCGATGCCGCCCTTCAAGTCAAGAAATCTGGCAAGCCCGCTGTCATGGTCGTTTATGCCCCCTGGTGCCAATTCTCTCAAAAGATGGAGGAAGAATATGAAAAGTTTGCTGCTGAAGTTGGAGGTGATCTTGATATTTACAGCTTCCGTGGAGACGAGGAACGTGAATTTGTCCAAGGAAACTTGAACACCCAATCTTTCCCCACCGTCAACGTCATCATGCCCGACGGAACTGCCGTCAAGTACGAGTCGGAAGTTCGCACTGTTGAGGCCTTCAAGAAGTTCGTCGACGAGACCCTTGAGAAATCGACTGCATAAATGATATATCCATGATTCTTCCCTGATCCTTTAATTACTCAAGAGAATTGATTTGTGTGTGAGAGTGTTGTTCCTACAGACTAAGCATTGACCACTATTTGTCGCTTGTAGAGCGGTACTATGACTTAGTAGGCGTACCAGACAACAGCGTCTTGAAGTAGGTTCTCATGGTCAAAGCCCCAAGAGGACTATCCTTTTCAATTTTGTATCCACAGGCTTCGTAGACGAGAAGAGCTCGTTCTAGACATGTGATGGTGTGGGCAACGAGCTTTGGACTCTTCCTGGACCGGCCAAAGGACTCGACCATCTGCAAGAGATGACGCCCGATACCTTTTCCACGGCAACTCTCGTGAACTGCCAGACGAAAAACTTCCAAAGTGTTGAGATCATCTTTGCGCTCACAGCGTCGAACACCGACACACCCAATCACTTCCCGTTCGCCGTCATTGCCTTCTACATACCGGACGGCCACAAAGAAGCAGCCTCCCTGACTTTTGTACCGTGTCGTGATTTCTGACGAATCATCATCTGCCTTTTCCACGCCGCCATCTGAAGATAACGCAAATTCGCGATTCAAAATGCCATTCACCATTTTTCGAACGGCAGGATACGAATCAAACAAATTGGCATACGTTTTGAAGAACAGATCCCTCATGGCAATCTCATCTCTCGGTTGCAAAACAGTATAGACAACTCTATCCTCCTCTGCCAGTAGAGGCGGAATCTCGGACCCAGCATACGTTGCTGGACACATTAAACGTGAAAGCAGGCCGTCAGAACCATGAGGAAATGCCGTGGCAACCACATAAGATTGAAGATGCAGAATCAAGGCTGCATGCTCATCAAAGATTTCTGGTATTCGAAACTCTGATCCCTTGGATGAATGGGCGGCAGCCGAACCCAGAGTGGTCACATGGGCACTTTGAAATCCCACAGTCCGAAATCGCTTTTCCACGGATCTAATCGACACACCGATCGGATAGAAAGACGACGATACCGAGGATTCATTCAATATATCATTCTTCGAATTTGGTGTGTTTGTCGACTTGCCTCGCTCCATCTTACTGTGGAACATTTGGCAATATTTGCGTCGGTAGCCCTCAAGAACCGATGTAACTTGTTTAGATTTTGTTTCGTCATGCCCCAGAGGTTCCAACAGCAACATGGCGCTTCCAGAGGTTCGAATCAGCCTCGAGGCACACCAACTAAAGAGCTGGTCTGTATTTTCGGGACGTAAATATGCCACCACCAGTTCGGATACGACCAAAGTTGGCGCATTGGAAGGATCCATCACTAAGGACTCGTCCAGTATTCGATTCAAAGCTGAAGTGTCCATCAAATCAACAGGCAGCAGAAAGTAATCTGGCTGCGATAGCCTTTCATTTTTTGGCGGGGCTGTTCTTATTTGGCCGATTAATCCTTCCTCTTTCGTTTCATATGGACCTGGCATTTCCGTAACTAGACCCTTGCTGATCAACAAATCCTTCTTGGTGGCACATACACTTGGCATATCTAGCTCCAGAATTCGGATCCGATCACTCCTCTCTACCAAGGAATGGCTCCAAAGCCCGATGACATCTACACCACATCCGAAAAAGACAATCTGTATTTCTGTTTCTGGATGGACGTGCTGGTGGTACTGAACAAAGCCATCGATCGCGTGCGAAACCGCCAACACCCTTGTCGCATATCCCGCGTTGACCAGTGGTGTTTGCCGCCTGACTTTCCAATCACTTGTCGCCCGTTGAAGAAGATCTTGATAATGCTCTTCATTTCGTGTCACCATTGGTGTATACCCGACAGAAAGAGCTGATTGCTTTGCCTGCAACGAGTCAAAAGCCGTTTTTGCTACCGGCGCCGACTGATACGACGATGACGCCATATTGCCGACCTCAGAATTTGACTACTGACCTTCCATTCGTACCGTAGGACTTGCTCAAGGCTTATTGACGATACTATCCACTTTATCCTTGTGTGTTTCGGCGAGTCGCCGAGAAGATCTTTGGCCTGTGGTCTCTGCTCAAGCCTTTCAGTATCCCATGCAACTTTCCCATGGTCATGGGCTGTGGGAATTTTTCACGCTGAGATGAATGAAGAAAAAGAGCTAAGATAGCTCTATTCAATGCAACGGTGATTGTGCGTGCGTCGTGCATTCTCAAAAATCACATCTATTCTACTATATACGAGTAGCTAACAGAACTCCAAGTACGCACTACACATCTTCATCTCAGAAGATAGAAAGAAAGATTCCTTGTCATTACCTTCTCTTTATTGATGAGTCATCATAAAACAAATTATCAGTCTAGTAGACCTTTCTACGGGATGCTATCCACTATCCAAAGCACTCTCGCTTTCGCCCACGTTGTCGCACCTGCTCTAGACGATTCAACGTGGTTTGTTGATGCTTCTTTTCAGTAGTTTTCGACTCGCTATTTGTTGTCTCTGAATAGGCTTCAAGAATCATTTCCAAGAAGTTTTCTGGCAGGTCTGGGTGTGTCGACTCAAGAGCCCGTTCGAGGACATACAGATCTACTGCTTGCTCCTCAACACTCGAAGTTGATTTAGAGAGTCCAAAGTCGATCAAAACTAGCTGTAGAAATTTCTCTGAGCTTTCATCTCTATTTTCTTCCATAACCATCATGTTGGATGTTGTTAGATCTCCATGTGTCACTCCCAGATTGTGCAATTTCCCGACCATTTCACCCATCAGCTTTGCTAGTTGTGTGAAAGATATCCTTGGTTGATTTGTCTTGTCGAGCAGATAAGACTTGAGGCTTGGTCCTTCTATGTATTCGATGTACAATAGCGGTGCTTCTACTCGAACCACCTCGGGCACACGAATATCCGATTTCTTTGCACACTTTTCCAACACTCTCGCTTCCGAGCGGCACCGGCTTTTGGTCAACCGTTCGTCCAGGTCTGGGTGCCGGTATGCCTTGGAAAATCGTTCCTTGCAAATTATTGATCGAGCACTTCCGTTTGAATTATCACCACCGATACCCGTGGCAGAGAGCTTCCACACTCTGGCTTCGGCGCCTTGACTCAGCAGAGTCCACTGGTCTCGCGCGGACGTCTGGAAACCAACGACGGCTGATGAGGACGACGACGACTCCTCATTGATTTCTGACATGCTTCCAAAGTATCAAAGATCCGATGCAATCTGACTGTAACTCGTTAGCACTCGGTCGGGACAATTTCGCAATCAGACATGAACAATGTTCCATCGTTCTTTCCTTTTTTCGTAAAAAGCCTCAAATCGCAAATCCATGCCAACTGCCAACCACCAGAACCAGATCACGCCAACCACTGCACCCCAGCAACCGCAACTGGATGACGGAAGGAGAAACGGGGGGTTGCAGTCGGTTTTACTCCCCTGTTTGACAGATCGTGACTCAGTAAACTCCCAAAATGCCGGGACCCACGACGATTGCGCGACCTTGGCGCGACGCATGCATGACAAAAGTGCAAAAGTGTGTAACTTTTACATATTTTTTTCACCGTGATGAATGATGGCGAATGATGACACAGCGTCTTGCGTCTCGCCTTTTACCAACACCGTTCCCATCTTCATTTATTTGACTGCGAGTGGAACCATCATTTCAGCTCATGGCCACATTCATCTCGAAGACAATGAAGCCTATCACTCTTGGAATCGCGGGTGGAAGTGGCGCGGGGAAGGTGCGTCCCTGCTTCGATGGCTGCATCGTGTGGGACAAGTCCAGAATTTGAAGGGCGCTGACTTTGCTGCGATGTATTTATTTGACTCATCTCGTCGTACACTCTGCTATTTTTTCCTCCACTTGCACATTTTACTACAAAAGACTACACTGGCACGGGCAGTCTTTAAAGAGCTTGGTGGGGAGAAAAATGTGGTATATTTGACGCATGATCACTACTACAAAGATCTATCGCACAAGACGTTGGAAGAACGCGCCAAAACCAATTTCGACCACCCTGATAGTTTAGAAACCGACCTTCTAGTGCAACACCTGAAGGATCTGAAGGAGGGGAAGGTGGCCAATTTGCCGACTTATGACTTTGCCACCCACTCACGGACACCGGTAACTCAATTTGTCCACCCCAAACGAATAATTATCGTTGAAGGAATTCTTGTTTTGACTCATCAGGCCCTCTGCGACGAGATGGATATCAGAGTATTTGTGGTGAGTCTTGCATGCATCATTATTGTCTGCCTTCGTTCTAGAATTCTTCCATTGTCTAACCTGATGCAAATTCCAGGATGCCGAAAGTGATACGCGAGCCGTACGGCGAATCAGTCGAGATATGGTAGAACGAGGCCGGTCGCTGGATTCCATCATGGGGCAGTACAAGGCAACTGTCAAACCGATGCATTCTCAGTTTGTAGAACCTTCGAAAGCTAGAGCAGATGTCATTGTGAACAGTGAGACTGGACACAGCGTAGATATTGCAGTCAAAATGATTACGAACCACCTGCGAGTAGAATCTGAACTCCTCGCAGCGGCAGAAGCGATCGCCGAGGCATAGAATACTGCACACAGACGAGCTACAGTAAAGTACCAGTATAGAAGTTGAGCTAAGTACAACCTGGTGATCTTTTGCAGAGTCTCATTACCCAAGCTTCATTTTTGGTCTGGTGGATCGACTCGGAATCGCTTTCGGAGATCAGTCAAGGAGTATATCGTACCAAATGGACGCTTGTCGTCGCGACTATTTGCCATGCTGCTTTCCACCTCCGCCTCTTCTATAGTCATGTATTTCAAAAGATTACTCTTCTTCGATGGAAGAATGCAGGCATAAGTCGGAGGTGTGGCGTTCCACTTTTTTGTTTCGGCGTTATACATATGCATCCTATCACTGCTGAACGTTTCCAAGAAGACTTTGGCATCCACAAGTCTGTACGTACCAGTAGAGAGAACACGCCCAGTAAGCTACTTAACGAAAACAAAGCGTCTCCCACTCATCGCCTGAGACTTACCGAAAGTATGGCAAATATTCGTCCGGCCATGGGATCTCTGAAGGAAACACATTGACCAGGTAAAACTCCAGGCTACAGGGATATGGCAAATGACTGTCCATGTCAAAGACCTGAGCCGACGAGTTGTCATCTTCTTCCGAGTAGGATATCAGAATGACATGATAGTCCCAATAACATGGTTTGGACGGGTTCTTCACTGCCAACTGCTGAAACATCGGCACGCATTTTAGCGGGTTCGTGACAAAAGCAATGTAGTATCCTGACGAATCATTGTCATCATCCTGAGTCATACTTTGAAGTTTCCTGTACGCCAATCTCCATACATTTTCTTCACAGTAGCAAGGAACACGCAGACTTTGGTCGGAAGGAGCTTCCAGAGCAGTTTCAGCTGCCGATGGGGAAGCCGATTGGTCCATTTCAAGACGTCTGTGTGTAGAATTTTTCACTCAATTCTTCCGTTCACCATTCTTTCCATCCGTGCGTGGCCCACCTTTCCTCCAAGCAGGAATAGGTCTTGTGTTTACTATTTTATTTTAAAGAAATTATCCAGGGTCAAGGGCGCGAGACTGACTCCTCCTCCTCCTTGATCACTTTCAGAACCGTTGTCATTGTTATGGGTTGTGGGTTGTGGGAACGAAAAAGCAAAATTTGCCAGTCGAAAAAGGCTGGGACGACCAACTCGACCTTTTGTCGGTCCCTGTGTGCCTAAAGAATTCTTTGTTTCATGTTACTTTCTTAGTTACTATCTTATTTTGTATTTAGAACAAACAAAGTGAAAATGTGGACACTCAGGATCGACGTTAAAATAGGTGGATTGATCAAAAGGTGGATGACGTGGATCGCGAACGAAAAATGACTCGTGACTTGGTTACAAGATTCAACTGCGCGAAATTCTTCTTCTGCGAAAAATTGCGACGCACGAACGCAGAATGAAACCCGCCGGCGGAGTTCGAGAGTAAAAGTAGTGTGCTAAGTGCAAAGCCTCTTCATTGTCCCATCATCAGCGCGAAGAAGCCCTGCTTCATCGTCTCGCTCCCTTTTATTGACAAGACCCAAGACCCATTTCAGCGCTCATAGGCGCTGCCATCATGTAAAAAAATGACTTCTATACCAACATCCTCTTCATCTCAATCAGTGACAATCCGAGTGCTTGCAGCAAGCACAGGCGTCAGTTATAGAATCTCACTTCATCCTTCGGAACTTACGTAAGTCGGGCATTGCGGCAGAAGTTTCGTTGAAGGTCGTGTTCTTTGATGATGTATGGTGTAATTTGGCTTCTTGGAGCGTGTTAAGTGGTACAATGAACTGTATTTTATATTGTGGAGGTGGTCTTCGACGGAAACGAGGGATTTGGGAGCTGATCTAGCTCCATCTGGTGTTATTTTACTGCGTTGATCACTCGTCACAAGTGATGGCCCGGGTTTGCACGATGAGAATCCTCGCTCTAACAGGTTTATCTGTGTCTGCTCGAAAACCACAGTGTGGCAAATATCCGAAACCATCTAGCTGCAGCAATACCTACATCCGATCAAATTCTTTTGCTGGGACCGCCTTACAAGGTCCCTAAGGACACCACTTTACAATCTGAGGAAATTTTAAACTCTCTTCGTCTTGGCGATAGGGAAGATGATCCAACCCTAGTCATCGAATCATCCATGTCGGGGGACTCCGAGGATCAATCACGATCACATCCCCCTTCCATTTTATCCACAACAGAGCGTTCCGGTGCTCGTCGCCTCTTCCTGTTTTCGAAACAGGCACTGTCTGAAAATGCGCCAGACCCGCCCGCCTGCCGCTTACAGCCCATGGACCTGCATTTACCCACTGATGCTCCGGGCTCCTCCCCACTTAATATGACACAGTCCACGATAGCCTCGCAACCGTTGCATCAAGCTTTGTCTGCTTATGAGCGACAATTCATGCTGTATTTATGTCAGGGTCGCGTCCTGGCGGACGGAGCAGACATGAGACTCCAAGCATGCCGTCAGTGTGTCCAAGAGCAGGCTGTGATGGCACGAGCGCTTCGGGCGGCCGTTTCCAATCTTTCTGACCACTTCAATGGTGCTACCAGAACGAGGAGCGAATTCACTGCCCTTTTTCAAACTAAAACCGCTGCGCACTCATCCTTGTTGCAGCGGTTTGAACCCATTCTGAGTAGTTTGGGAAACGTTCCTCTGCACCCGTCCCTTGTCACCATTGCTCGGGGCTCTGGAAGAATGATGCAGACCCTTCTAGATACTGTTCCAGTAGAGCGAGAGAGACAGTGGGCACATCAATGTCAGACTTCGCACGATCGCCTGTTGGGTCTATTTTCGGAACTCGATACAGCCTTTAGCAGAATCGGATCACCATCGTCACGTGAAGGTGAAACAAGACAGGACCTTATCAACGAACAGGAGATTCAAAAACTCAGTGACGAAGTATTTGATGTGGCACAGAAGATCCGAGACCGCCAGGCGAAGCGACTGGAGAAGCTTACGGCCGACCACGGGACGGTAGTCAAAATCATTATGGATGCTATAAACGCAGAGACAGAGCAAGGCAAAGAAGACGAGGTCCAAAAGGCTTTCACTCCACTACGACAGATATCAAATGACTCGAAAGATGTAGTACCCGATATGGAAGCTGATGACAAGGCAATGAAGGAGTTGATGCAGAAAGTCGCTGATGCGAAGACTGAAGCTATGAAGCGGATGAAAATCAGGCTGCGAGACGTCAGTGTAGCCCAGTCTTCCATCCAACGCGTCCTTTCCAGTGTGAGTGTGCTGAAGGCAGCCTTGACGCAACAGTGTGATAACGTGGTCCACTTGGAGCATGTTGCAGAGCTATCCAACTCCTACCGGGACTTTTTATCCGAGTTGCGCAGGCGACGAGCTTACGGTCAGGCAGTTTCCTCGAATTCTGCAACCATGATGGAGCGCCTGGCCGTGATGCGGAGTGACGAAGTTCGGGCAAGAGAACGATTTCTGCGAGGCCCTGGAAGACATTTGATGCCACCTTTCTTCGAAATCTTTGTACCTACACTTGCCACCCCTCCACCACTGTTCACTCCCCAATTGCCGGCTTTGGTGGAACTGGATACCCTTCCAGATGTGGGCCCAGCTGATCTTCCAGATGCCTCGATGCAGGGAGTAACTGATGTTGGTGGAATCAGTACTGCATCCTCCCTGACTGCAGACAGTCACCCTGTCCAACAAGACAGGGCTCCTACTACTTCTGAGGATGCCATGGCAACTGCCTCTGCCCAGCAAGACCAGCTCATCGTTAGCGCAGATGAGAACTCGGGCAATGACGATGTTATCATGGACCCAGGGACCGGTGCGGATGATGCTGAGCGAAAAACGCTGGCATACGAGAATGCAATACTGCGTCAGACCCTGGAGAGGATGGGTGGGAAGGCCCCAAAGACATATATTGCAGAAGCTCGAGCGAAGGATGTTGCCTCAGAAGAAATGGTTGCTCTGAGGAAGGAACTCGAAGAGGCAAGGGCTCAGGCAAAGTCTGCGCAGGACATGTTGATTGAAGCGAAGAAAGATAACCCAAAAGAAAGCGACAAGATCAGCCATTCCAGCTTTGAAATTGGAGACGTTGGGCTGTTCATGCCAACTGGTCGGGGATCGGGTGGCAAGCGTACCTATTTGGCATTTCACACGAATTGCCCTCATCGATACCTTTCTACCGACAACATCAAGGGGAATCCAGATTATGTCCTTGGGCGTATCGTTTACCAAGAGGAACTAGTTGCAGGCGAAACGGGGACGGCGGCTAATCCCTACAGTCTTCATGTGGGCACTAAGTTCTGGGTGTTGACAGTCGAAGTTTTGACGCCATCGCCAAGTTGAGTGACTAACTCGCGTAGAACTATATGATGAGGAGAGCCTCAACCGAACAGCACCTGATATCGCTGCTGATATAACACAAAAAATAGAAATAAAAAATTGTGTACGTCTCTGTCTTTCACTTGATCGTCAAGGGGCAACAAGTTTTCGGGGATAAGGCAGACTTTTCCATAGGCGAGATTTACAGCGCCTATCTCAAACTGTATGTTGTCTCTTTGATGCTCTTTAAAAAACTACCGGTATGGACTTTCCAATGCAACTAAAAGTGAAAAAAAAACCCTCGTAACAGCTTACTCTACTAGCTAGTAGAGAGGGATAGCCTGTAGTAATAGTAGAAGTACCGAAAGTAGAGGAGCGAAACATCGAAACGCAATCATTTGAGACTACCGGTACCAGGTACAAGTATTCGTACTATTCTTGCATACCGCCGCCGCCCGCCATGAGAACTGGGACGACTCCTCCGACTTCTTTAAAAACCCGCGACGCGGTCAGCCTTTCTGCACAACATTCGTTAGAATTCTCGAGAGAGCAACATGCTGCATGTTGCATCCGTCATCCGTCGCAGTGGCAGGATCATAAATTGAAATCTGAGAAAGGTTCCGGTATGATTGCCAAGCAACTACAAGTACTCTTTAGCAACACATTTTCACCATCCAAAAGCATCATAAAACGGACACAAAGCACCATGGCTCCTCGCATCAAAGTCGTCCCGAACGAAAAACTCTTCATCTCCGAGCCCAATCCGTCCTGGTTCGGCAACGGTCCTAACCCTGGCTTCGATCCTGCCTGGACCAACGGAAACTGGCTCAAGTCAAGATTCCACTTTTCGTTTGCTGAATATCACAACCCTTTGAATAGCAGCTTTGGGATTATGCGAGTCATGAATGACGATCTCGTCCAACCGAAGCGTGGCTTTGGTGCCCACCCTCATCGAGACATGGAAATCATTACCTACATCGTCCACGGAGACCTGACTCATCAAGACAATATGGGATCAAAAGAGTCGCTGGGACGTGGAAGCATCCAGTTCATGACTGCTGGTACTGGTGTTCAGCATTCGGAGTACAACCATTCTGAGAAGCCCTTGCGCTTCATTCAGACTTGGATTGTTCCCCGTTCGAGGGGGCTTGCACCCAACTATGGTTCATATAATGCATCCACGAACTGTGAGGCAAAGAAGAATGAAGTACAATATTTGGCCTCGGATACTAGCAATGATGCTGTCGATACCCCTGTGAAAGTCAACCAAGACGTCGACACATATGCTGCAGAATTGGAATTGGGCAAATCTGTCCCTTTGGACTTGGCAAATGGCCGTCAAGCTTACTTGCTGTGCGTTGAGGGAACATTGGAAGTGAACGGCAAAAGTTTGGCAAAGCACGACGGAGCTGAGATCCATGGAGATGGTACCCCACTGGAAGTGAAGGCAACCGGAGTGGAAGCTACGGAAAATGGAGAGGTGGCCCACTTCCTCATGTTCAGCATGAAGGAGGATGGATCGGGCCGTGGCGATTTGCAATAACCGGCCAACCTTCCAAGAAAAGCACTACGAAGCTTTGGCATGATGGCGGCTTCTTATCTCTGATGTTCGAACATAGAGTTTTGAATCGAAGAGAACGTGTGTGATTCAAATCGATTTCTTTTCAGAGAAAGACTCCCAAGTATTGCATTTTTTCCGCTTGAAGTGTAACATGTGTACCCTACTCTACTCTAGCACAAAAAACAAGTCAAAAGCCAAACATTGGATGTCTAATTCACCACGCCTTGTTTCTCTGCTTCTACAGTACCTCTAATGATCAATGGTCGCTCGAAAGTCGGTGATTCGAGTCGTACCGCTGGCTAGATCATAGGCGCTCCATTCCATTGTATCTTTACCAGTTGATGTCCATTCCAAATCTGAATCAAACGTTTCGCCAGCCGTGTTGGTCACGACCAATTCGTTGCCCAAAAGATGAAACGCAAATGGTTCGATGTCTTCGCAATCCAAGGCTAGAAGAGCCACACGCCGACCACTGTCATCCGCGGTGATCTGAAGTGCCAAGTCTGGCATTTTCTTTTTGGACTTCTTCCCGTGATCCTCGACCGATTCCACAGCAGGATCGATCACTCGAATCGTCGAACGCTGCGTCGCTCCTGGCCATTTCAGGGCAAAGTGGCACGGTGCTTCGGCGTGTTTGGGATGGTGATGCTTGTTCGTGCGCCCGTGTGCATGGTGGTGAACACGACTATCGCTTGTTGAGGTGATATTCGCTCCCCCATCCACCGGCTCTTCGTAAGCGGTCCTATCGATGACGATCCGTTCGCGAACTTCGGACTGGTCGATGGGGTGGCGGACGGAGAAGCACAGATCAGCGTCAGGCTTCAGCGTCAACGACGCCACCCCCTCCAAATCTGCTTGGATCGACAAAATGTACACTACCATTGTTTGTGTCTTTTGTCGTAGCACAACTAGTGAGAATTAGGTTCTTCGCTTGCGAAGTATGGGTATGAGGCAAATTTGGAAACGGAATGAGTGGTGTGATGGGGAACGAGAAGTCTCGTCTCGGGTCATTGATCGGGCATCGGGTTTATCGTCGTCGGATCCATCATCGCCAAGGTCAAAGATCTACTGTACCGGTAGCAGTACATACAGTAATGCTTCATACCTCGTACGGTACCTCGTACCGGTACTTTTGCCCGCTCGCATCTTCGCTGACACGACTCCTCCTCCTCCTCCTCCTCCCTCCTCTGTTGTGGTTGTTTCTCCTTCGTTTTTCGCGCGCGTTGTTCTCACATTGATTAGTTCGACCAGAAGTAAACGCGACACGACCAGGACACGACACACGACATGTCTTGGTGATGGGGGCCGGGGCGGTACGTGTACGAGCGAGGGGGGGGCCGATGGAGTGGCATGGCGCTGTGTGCCGGCCGACGCGCTCAGTCAAAAGTCAAAAGAACAGAAGCCGCTCTACCGGTAGAGGAGAGCGCCCGCGCGCCGCCGCCAGAACTTCAACGACACAAAATCAAAATCCACGGGCGAGCGATTTTTTTGAAACACAACCTCCAACCGGAAGCCTTCCCATCGTTTCATTTCAGTTGGAAGACAACGCCAAGGTCCTCTCCTCTCTATTCACTACTTTTGAATTGGCAGCTACCTCTTCAATTGTCGCATCCCCTTTCGAGCTGTGGTTTCCTTGCTCAATCGCCGCCGTGCCCGTAAAAAGTGCAGTTTAGGCGTGTCATCGAGTACGTACGACTTGACTGCCCGAATTCCGAATCCGAAGCGCCGCCACAAGAATCTTCAGATTCCCTTATTGATATTGTTTCAGCACCAGTAACCTCGCTTGCTCCTTACAATAACAAGCACTCGATATGTCCAGCGCTCAACGATCCACTACATTCCAAGTTATGCCAGGACAACAATCATCTCATGATGAATGTCCATCGACGCCCCCACAAAAGGACCAGCCCAGCACCAGGACGGGCATGGGATTTCGCAGCCCATTCCAATCGCTGAGGCGATTTCGGCGGAGAAGAGCTCGATCAGCTCCTCCTAAGCTACGTACACCGCTCCTCGAGCATCACTTTCGAGTCGACGCGGAACGCAAAATCGTCCTTCCAGGTGTTCCAACTCACGAAGAGGACTGGTACAGAGATACCCACGATTTCTTCAACCTGATTGTATTGATTCCCATCATAGTATTGAATGTGATGAACTGGAATTGGGATCTGATGTTTCGTTTAAAAAAGAAGCAGACCATTGCCGATGCCTGGACAGGAGAATGGTTTGATGTTTTCTTCGGCTGCACATCCATGTATTTTTTGGTCGATTTACTGTGGATTCTTGTCATTCCAAAATGCGTCAAAAGCCCCTCTACCATCATGCAACACCATCTTGTTACCTTGCTTTATATTATGGTTCCTTACTATAAGCCAGAGTTGCGATGGTGCATGGGAGCTTGCATGAGTGTCGAAATCAACACTTGGTTCTTGATCGCTCGAAGAGTTTTTAACAAAGCTGGTTTCCCACCCTGGATCATTGATCTGAGTTTCGTGTCGGTTCGAGTCAAACTTATTTCAATCTGCTTTTACATCACATGGATCGGCATTCGGTGTATACTGTATCCGGTGATGATGGGCTACATTGTCAATCGGTGGAGGGTGGAATCCGCCAAAAGTGGAACCTATCTGAACATTGAGCTCATCAGCCCCGTTTTGCATTCATCGTTTTGCATTCTCAACTTCAAGTGGACTTACGACCTCCTCATGTCCAAGATTCGATATTACAAGAGACGCGCTCTGTATCAAAATAAGGGCGGTTGGGACGAAAGCAAGGTGTCCAAGGGGCTATAGCAGAACTTGGTGGCCATCACTCTCTACAACCACCTTATAATATCCTGGGAATTGGCCGCTTCCCTCGCAACATTTGAATTCCTCCACAGCAACAGGAACGAAACTGTCCACGAGACAAAATCATATTATAATTTTACATAGCTCTCAATTGCTAGTTTTTAGCTTGGCGACGAGCTTGTTGTTCACCTTCTCCCATCGTGCTACTTCCACTCCCTTTGTTGCAAGATCTTTCTCCAGTTGGGCAATTTTGGCTCGAGCCTCCTCAAGAAGTTTGGCCTCGCCTTGTCCTTTACCTGCTCCTTCGACAGATTCATAACTAATAATATCGCTGGCTCTAGAGCTTCTCTTTCGCTTGCGAGGAATTGTCCGGGCTTGCCAGAAATCCAATGATTCCGTTTTTCGATTGCATTTGAGGAATGGAACAGTCGTCGCGCAGGACGCCGAGGCACCAGCTGCATTTGCGGCCGAGTTGGTTTGTTGTTGTTCCTGTGTATACCTTTGCAGCGGCGGAATTAGAGTTGCAATTCCGAGCTGGCTCTTTTGATGAGAAGCGGCCGGCACCGCAAACATCCCAGAAGAGGCAACACTCGATGAAGCATCTTGGGGCTGAGCAACGATCATTATGGATGAAATCGGGTGGCTTCCACCCTCGGAAGATTTGCTCGTTTTTTCAGCTGCACTAGTAGCCATAGATGCATGAGTATTGGACCATGGCTGCAACACCTTGAGACAGGTCCTTGACTCTACATCCCAGATCCGAAGCTGGCCTTGCTGGTCGCCGCTGATGAGGCGTTCTTCATAACCCTCAACTAAAAAGGCAATGGACGAGACAGAACGTTCATGACCAATCCATTCTGATTGAAAGAGGCGAGTAGAAGCACTCTCGTCCTCGTTTGGTTTGCCGAATACTTGTTCTTGTGCTGTGAGAAATTCTTCTTGCTTCTTGCGTTCAATTTGACTTATCATGGCACCTTGCTTCTCTGTCTGGTGCATGGCGTAGGCATCCAAATCCATAGAAAAAATTCTCCCACCGTTCGTTCCCGCAAATAACCTGCTATCGTGGTATGTGAGACATGTGACTCCATCTGGGACTTTGATTGTTGACACTGTCAACTTGGAAAATAATTCCATGATGACAATGTGCCCATCTTCAGCACTAGATGCCATCCGTCCACTATCCATTGGAGTCAGGCAAGTCACAGGGAAATGATGGAGGGACCACGTGTGAAGTGGTGTGATGGCTCTTTTCGAGCTACGACCCGATTTGTCCACTAGTTCCATCAGCGAGTATAAATGTACCATACCATCGGCTCCACCCGTCACCAAGTATCGCCCGCAGTCACTCCATGCCAAGCACGTGACGGATCGATAGTGGGCCTTGAAAGTTCGAAGCAAGTCTCCACCTCCCAGTGAACTCCAAACGAAACACGTGCCACTGGCACCTCCACCAACAACATAGTGTCCACATGGTGATACAGAAAGGCCTCCAGTTAAATCGGCTTCGGGCAAACGGCACTTCCAGTGTATTATCGGCGGAGAAGACGCTGAACGGATCGAAAGCAACATGGCGTACGTGTCGCCTTTTTTCGCCTTGTTGCTCCCATAGGCAATCGCCAACCGATTATTGGCGTTATTTGTCGCAACCATAAATGAAGATGGGAAGGCCGAGGCAGACGAAATCCCTATTGCATTTTTGCCAGACATGTCCGCCGTCACTCGGAGAGAAGACAGGCAGGCGCCGGTCATGGGATCCACTACCGTCATCGTTCCCCCGCCTCCAGTTGGAGAGAGCGAAGTTGTTGGTTTGGTAGTGGAAACACATATGACCTGTTTATCGATAGGCATTATAGATACTCAAGAGAAAAATTGTGCTTGCTTTGTACAAGATGAATGTAACCATCAACGCCCCGTCCCAGATTGTCCTTTGTCGTTCAAAGAAGAAAGCTCCTTTACCGCGGTACTCGTAGGGTTTTTGTGCCTCACTTTTTAATTTCGGTGGCTGGAAGTTTTCGTCTTGCAGTCAGTCGTCGTGGACATTATTTGACCACTTCGATCTTTATCTGACCCAACGGGTCAACGGAAACAGGATTTCCTACTGGCGATGGTTACTTACAACATAGGGCATATCAGTATTCCAATGATTATATCCAAAACGAATCTTATATTTTATTTTACATTAGGGTGTGGATCCGCCGGGCGGTCACCAAATTACAGTATCCATATAGTGTTGAAGATTTTTGAGATGAGCCTCTCTCCGCTACAGCATCTCTCTGTCAATGTCGAAGCTCAAGCCATTTCCATTTCGGGGGCTGCAGAGTAGAGGCGTATCGGAGGATTCCTTACATTGCTTTCTACGACAAAATCACCGCAAAAGTGAAAGAGACACAAGGAGTGTACAATTGAGGATGACTACTCATATGGAAGACTCGAAAGCAGAAATTCTCACGTATGTTCCGCACTCGAAAAGTCGTGATAGCTTCCAAGATGTTTGCGAGAATTTGCGGGGGCGACGAGAGGCCTTGAAATTACCACCACGACCACCGCCAACCAAATTTGAAGATTTGCCGGTAGAATCAAGAGAAGATGCTCTCGATGAGCAGAAAAAGGCGAATTCGAGTAATTGGTTGAGAGAATCCACCAAAACAACCACACCTCGTACTGCTCCAGCGAAAGAATCATCAATGGTCACGAAATTGACTCGCATATCGCGATTGGAACGAAGTACAAGCTTCAGTCGAGCAGAGACCTCTGAAGCAAAAAATACACTAAGGAATGAATTAGGAGACGACCGGTCGCGTCTTACCAATCGGACAGCACCAGCTCGTTCTGACCGTGTTTTGAGTTCGGACAGGACCCCTCGGAAAAAGTTGTCAAAGAAACGATGGTCCCATGATGCGATAAGTATTAGTACAAGAGAAGATAAACGTACCGAGGAGGATGCTATGCAAGAAGATGCCCCATTGGAGGAAAAATCCTTGTCCGTTAGTCCAGCCAATTCTAAAGTTGACGATGCATCTGAGATCAGTGAAGGGACGGAAGAAAACGAAACATCGTCGTCCTTCCGAGGAAGATCGAGGCGAGAAAAAATAAATTCGCCATCCCGACTGTCATTCAGACGGTCCCGCTCACGCTCAAGATCGAGATCACGCTCACGAGGGAGAAGCGCATCTTCCAAGAATGCGGCCATGCAAAATCGTAGTGTATCTGCTGACAAATCCAAAAAACAAAGCAACGACGACGAGTTCAATGGCTTAAAGAGCAAATTCCTGAAACCGATTGAATTTGTCAAGAATAGCTCGAGATTGGGCTGGTATAAAGGCACCAAAGGGCCTGACCAAGAAGGTAGGAATGCTCAATCTTCCAGGGGGAAGTTCATAGATGTCGAAAGAGAACAAGTACATTCAAATGCAAATCTCCCACCAATAATCGACAAGCCAGTGAAGAAGCTTCCGCTACCAGCGGACATTCCCATCCGCGCTTCCCCTATAAACGTAATATATTCAGAGAAAAGACAAGTAGTACCAGTCTCCAGGCTAAGAAAAGGGAATGGAACGATTGCAGCTCTGGCGCAAGAAATGAAGTCCCCGGAAGAGAAAGGGAATGGGAAAATTGCATCTCTTGAAACCGAACTGAAATCCCAGCCACAAAAAGGGAAAGGGACGATCGCTGCTCTTGCAAAAGAAGTAAACTTGAAACAAGGAGACACGGTGAACATTTCACGGACCTCTTCAATGCGATCACAAGAGAAACGAAATCAGATCACTGCTCAACAACCGAATTACGATTCAAAGGCAGCCTTAAGCAAACCAACGAACGACGTAGTAAACTGTTTGCTATCCAGTATCACGCTCACAGGAGAACAGAGCGAAACTCCTGTGGAAGACGAAGACCCCTCCTTTCGAAGCTGTCTAAAGACAACTTCAAGGCCGAACGAGACAAAGGTTGCGACCAAGGAAGGCACTACTGGTCGTCTAAACCAGAGAAAAGAAGACAACTACGCAATCGATCGAGCTGTACCATCACCCGTACCACAGGAGACAACTCCAGCTCCTGTTAGAAGTCTCGATCCGATCAATTCCCAGAAGATTCGTAGGTCAGACCATGCGATGACCCGCATTTCTCAGAACGCGCCTGAACATCCCCGTCGCCCAAAGAAAGGCCAATCGAGAAACCATGACGACGACGATGATGATTCCTATATTACTGGGAAGGCCAGCGTCAAACTATCTACTACTAGATCCATTCGAAACATTTTAAAAGGCAAACTTTCACGCAATCGAGCCAAGGCAAAACCCGCAAAAGAGAGCAAGCCCAGTCGACAAAGGGAAGAAAGCAACAATTCGTTCGATGATGACAATGGATCGACGGCCGCAGAAGTTGATCCGTATGAGCTTCTTTCCTACGATGACAAAAAGGCACTCAATAGAATAAAAAAATACATTCTTGAAACGCAGGAGCTTTTGAGAAGGGCCGCGTCTACGATGCAAGACGACGCGAGGGAGGTAGATATCCTTACCGCGAAGGCATTCGCTTACGCCAATGAGGCTGAGAAACTTTCTGCCACCCTTCGATCGTCCTCAGTCTGGAAAGGGCAAGCGCGTCACTATGTCGCTTCATCACTTTCGTCGTGTGCCGAAACCAACAGCTTTGTTGATCGAGTAAACGAGGAAGAGTATTTGCGCAGACTGGAAGGCCTTTCTTTGACGGACTTTGGACCATCGCTGCTCTGTGGAAACAGAGATACAGGCGTTTCGTGCGATGAAACCAAAAGCGTTGTTTTTGAAACGATGCAAATGTTGGGGACGTTGAGGAAGAACCTTTGGCTCCCACCATCAGCTACTGCCAGTATTCAGGCTGCTACTTCGGGCACGGCACAACTACGGTGGTTGAACTATGGAAAGAAGCCAGTACAAGGGGAGGGCTTAAACCTGTGTGCCACCCCGGGCTGTGGCCTTCGATACCGGAGTACTGTACTTTCTGGTGAACTAGACGGATTGATTGACGACAAACTTCCACTAAGTGTGCCAGAACATCTATCATTGGCGGCGCATGCAGAAGACGAGTCTTCTGTTGTAGAACCTGATGCCCCATCTTGGACGGACATGTGGTCATCCAAGAAGGATTTCGAGAAGAACAAGGATCCCCAACCCAAAAATGTTACATTTTCGGAGACGGCCCCAGTCGTGGTAATAGAGCCGTCCCAAAACGATATCCCCGAAGACGCTGAAAGCCAAAGCGGTCGAATTACGTATGCCACCGACCATACTTCGGTATTTTCAGGAGCATCGACAACTACTTTCAGTGTGGCAAAAGACTTCCTGGATGTGATGGGTTCTCACTGTGTCGACAGATTGTGCTGTGGTCCTGGAAAAGATTTTGACTTTCCCATGGACTAGACTAGCTAGACGACCCGACCTACCTACATACAAACTAAACCAGGATGACATACCGTAGTAGAAAATATCCTTTTGGTCTAGTAGTACCAACTTTGCATCTATTAGATTCCTGATTTGATGAATTTGTTTTCCAGGGTCCCGATGCCGTCGTATTGTATAGTATCACCTTCCTGCCATGGCTGTCGCTGGAGAGCCCACTCCCACAGTCGAAGGGATCCCACCGCTGCCGGGTGATGGTTCCGTTCGAAACTGCATATAGTCAGGACCTTCCATCGCATGATACTCATCAATCAAATTGGCCACAACTTCTCGGGCGTCATCAAACTCTTCTAGCGAATCTTGGAATACTGCCTCCTTTCGATAGTTGTCCAAAAAGGCATTTCGCGATTTGATTCGATCATACTGTTTCAAGAGTCGTTCAAAGAGTTCGGCCATACTAGTGTGATTTGCCAACATGAAGCCACTAACTTTGTGACGATGCGGAAGATACGGAGACTTGCGCGCCAAGGCGACTTGAATACTGGCGGGACCCCACGGAATGAATGGAATTTCGACGTGTCGTTTTTCTCGGATTCGTTGCAATGCCTTGTGAATTTGAGTCGGGTCAATGTGATTGCCTTGTATGATATTGAGAATGGAAATATAGCATCCACTACCTGATCGTGTGTTGGCGGAAACCATAATATTCTTCGGTTGTGTCAATCGACGCATAACATCCAAGACGGTTGTCTTTCGAATACCTTGGTCTGGTTCCCCAGTGACGCTCGTTGGCATCGTTGACGATTGATCTCCCGGTAAGCTGAGGGGAGTGTAGCCCGTCATCAAAAAGTGGCATCTTGGTGTAGGGATCAGAGATGCCAAGAGCCCGATCCAGTCATTGTTCATGTAACCAGGATATCGAAGAGTCGTTGTACTGGCTGCCATGATTGTGGCGACTAGCGAGTTGATGTGATCGACTGAAGGATTCTCAATCCTAAGACGGTCCGTAGCAATCCTATTCAAAGCCGTGTTGTCCAGGACGACTGTTGCATCAGCATTGAGAGTCAAACGCTTCATTGTCAACAAAGAGTTATACGGCTGCACAACTACGTCCGACTGGTCCGTCCAGCTGGGAAAGACGGAGTAGGTCTGCACCAGCTTTTTCGGGAAGTGATCGTTGAGTCTCTCCAAGAGGTACGAGCCCATTCCACTTCCTGTCCCACCCGCAATGGAATGGCACAACACAAAACCCTCCAACGAATCACTATTATCGCTCTCTCGATCGATCATATCCAGTACTTGTTCATAGTGTTCCTCTCCCTGCCGATACCCACTCGCCCAATTATTACCCGCACCCCCTCCTTCTTGTGCTACAAACAAGTTCTCCGGGTTGAATAGCTTTCGGTAAGCACCCATGTGGGCCAGCTTGTTGACTACTCGCGGCTCCAAATCAATCAATAAGGCTCGTGGAATATAATGATCGTCATCGCTTTGATAGAAAAAGACATCTTTGCGATCGTCCACTGCTGCTGCGCTCGTACTGCTCCACTGGGTCCCTGCCGCACTCGTAGGAGTCGCTCCCACATTGACATTCATGCGGTGGTCTCTCACTACCCCCGGAGTCGGCTGCTGCTGCTGATTGCGCGGTGTCAGACCCAGGCCGGGATTATACTCCCACGGATCTCGCAAGGTACCATCGGGAGTGATTCCATGTTCGAGGCACAATTGCTTCCAGAACTCTCCGCCGATCTGGTTTCCACACTGGCCGACTTGGAGTGTGATAATTTCGCGAGGCATGGTCTACTTGTTGTCTACTCTACCGGTAGTGCTAGTGCTGTGCCGTATTGTACTGTTTAGAAGAACAAGAGGAAAGGCTCTTTCTCTCTTTGTGATGGATCGAATGGTACGTACCGTACCTATAACAAACTTTATGTGGAGGGGGGGGGGGATAGAGGATAATGTTGCTGAGAGGCGCAGGGTGGAGGGAGAGGTGAGAGGTGCCAACAACTGCAACAATGACGAGGATTTCTGGCGCGAGACTGAAACGCATGACGTCAAAATCGTGACTTCATAATTCTCGACTTATACGACTGCGAAAAATGACCAATCGAACGTGTACCTGGTACAGTACACGTACGAGTACTGTGCGATAAAGCACCGGTACTGACGACCACGACGACGACGACGACCACGGTAACTTCACGCCGGCAGTTCCCACGCCAGCCGAGCCGCCCAGCTAGCAAGGCTTGACTACCGTACAACATCATCGATCTTTTCTTTTTTCCAAGAACGTGTTAGCAAATACGACTACAAAAGGAAAGAGGAGGTTGTACAAAAGAGCTAGCAGTCGGCAGTCGGCTGATCGATATGGGATATGGGATCAAAGGAGAAACATATACGTGGCTGGTTGATCTGGATCTCCTCTACCCGTAGAATAGTAGAGTGGCGTCGTTCGTCGTCGCTTTCTTTCAGAGGATTACCAGTTGTTTTAGTGATGAGGGATGTGGTTATTCCCACGGGTATGTAGACGAAAATGTTGATGATTTTAAAGCTATCTGCATCGCTTTTGTGGCTGTTGGAAGATACATAAGTGCACTTTGACTGAACCACAAAGTCTCTTCTTTGAAAAGGGATCGTTCCTTATCCTATCCCCCGTGCCCACCATCAAAAACTGGTATCCGATTCTTCCCCTCGCAACAAGTACACATTTTGACTATCCGTCCACGCAAGAACACCACCATTTACATCCAGCATTTTGCCGCCACGCTACCAGTACGCTCACCGTAAGTTTCTACAACCCATTTTGAACCACCATGGGTTTAGGACCAATTCCCAACCATCGCTTTACAATGGGCTCGAACAAATCGTACGTCCACTTGAGATTCAATGCACAAAGTGCCGCATGTGCAGGAATGAACATCATGGGCCAATGAAAATAGACACCCGTCTCTTGAATACGTTCCGCCGCCATTTGGAAAAATGTCACAAGCACACCAGGGTAGATAACACAACGAATCCAGATCCATGTCAAGTAAAACATGGCCGAGACGCCTTGCGCCACTGCTGGAGGAACGGGAGAGGATGTTTTAAAGACCACCCTCCGCATAATCAAAAACCAAGTGTTTACTTCGACCGATAAGATAGAACCCATAAACCAACGATATTCCGGCCAGTAGATAGGAGCCGTCAAATACACCATTGCCAGCAAGTGATGCTATGGGAAATAAGTAGAGATTCGCTGAGACTCCATTTTTGCGCCAAAGAAAACGAGACTTCACCGACGATTTCTTCTTCGTACCTTGATGATAACTCCTGGACTTTTTACACATATAGGCACCATAGCCACCCACACCAGATCCACCATAAAGTACACAAGGGTCGTCTGAAGATGGGAGAACAAGCAACAGATGAAATTGAGCACTGACCATCCATCACCTGAAAGTCGAAGCAAGCTGCGTGTAAACTTACCGCCCAATTCAACCAAAAGTGGTTTCCGGTCCAGGACATTTTCAGATTGAGTAAACTAATGTCATAGTTTATTGCTGTAGTACCGATAATAAAAACCTGTAGAAATCACGTCCAGAAATGCGGTGAAGGAGCAAAAACGACTCATTGAGGTCCATGTACCAAGGACATTCCAACAACACGACTCCGAGCCAAAATCGCCAGATTCCATTCCAGCTGGACTCGGAACGAATCTCAACACTTCAAAATGCTTACCAATGCCACCAAATTGAAATAATCATGCCAGTCTCTAGCAATATCAGCCTCTGTCTGATTCAACAATTTCGCTTTCCTCCGGATACCCTTCGATTGATCTGCTAGTAATGTCGTGGACTCTGCACTGTCATCTTCGGTTGGCGGCGTTGTGAACGTTCGTTGCCGCGGAGCCATTTTTTCCTATTCTTTTAGCAGTGCGTGGAAGTAGTTATAAGTTGCGGCTTGGATAACCGTACAAGGTGGATAGAGGGTAGGTTCGACAAGAGGTGCTGGGGGGTTGTTTCTGTTATCTCATCGGCCTGCCACAAGAGAGAGAGGTGGTGGAAGCTTTGTTTACTCGGGAGGTGGAAGAAAAACTCGAAGCCGTTATGCGCGCGAATTTGTTTGGAAATGTCGGCCTTCCTGCCCTTTATCGCTCATTTGCGAAACAGCTGCGCCCCCGCCCGCCCGCGCCCGCCCGCGAGTGGCCATGTTCGTACGATCTGCAGTACAAGCTCTGTACCTGGTACTGTAGAAGTACCAGGTACAAGCACTGTACGTACCAGTACGTGACGTGCGTACTGTCTAAATAAACAAAGGAATCGAATTATTGCCGACGATGATGTCACCATGCTAATTTGTCATTGGGTCTTTCTGTCGTACGTCTTTCGACAGAAGGAAGGGCTGGCCGGCGGCCGTAACTCGACGTCACCGGCGTCAAGTCACGCAATCACGCCCAACGCTCACACATCCCAACATTTCGTGGAAGAAATTCTTGCTTCCACTTTCCAGTCTTTTCTTTACAAGACAACCAAAACAAGCCATCGAACGGCACGACAATCTATGGTTGTACGATAGGTCCAAATCAGAGTCTACCGCACTCACTTTACCCAATAATGAAGGAATGGCAAACAATTTTACTTGGTCTGGTACCTGTAGTTTCCCGGTCTGGATGGAGCACCCAGGCGCATCTGCGAGAGGCACCCGTCCCAGGAAGAATTATCTCGATAGAAGAGTTTGGTGGTGAGTCACAACAGGGTTTTAATGGAAATATGATATGTAATGCCTCTCTAACATTTTCCTACAGCAATCGCGGATAGATCAGCAATACAATGGTCATTCAAAAACTTGGAGGATGAGGAAGATCCCGAGAGCTCTGCCTTTTGGGACTCCCAAGGTCCTCCCCAAGAATGGGACGACGGAGTTGCCATCAACAATACACTAGCTTTCAACTTGGCTATTGACGCTGCTCAACCCGGAGATACAGTTATGATACCGGATGGGAAATCTTTTTCTTTTACTGGAGGCATCCTGGCGAAAGATAAAGAAGATATTGTCATCGATTTTGCGGGGTCTTCCCATTTCTTACCTGTCACCGAAATATGGCCCATCCATACAGTGCCCAACTCCACACTCACCAACACCAAAGGATATGATCCTGCAATCGCCATCTTCAATTGTACTGGTGTCACCTTAACATCTTCTTCTCTCACAAGGGCGAGAGTGAAGGTCGACTATCGGAAGAATGCGGTCAGTTTAGTTCGCTCCTACGAATACTTTGGCGGCATCATCAACGGAAACGGGAAGCAGTGGTGGGACGATGTTATCACTGGAAAGCACGAGGATCACCGACCCCGACTTATTCATGTGATGGAATCTGGAAATATGCTTGTTGAAAATCTGACATTGCTGAATTCACCCTTCTGGACCCTAACAATGGAGACCATCGATTCAGAAGTGCGATATGTCAACGTCCTGGTCGACCGAAAGTATCAGTCCGACCCCCCGCCAGACCAGGACTATCTAGTCGACATTGCAAGGCGCCTGGGTTCTTTGGATATTCCCTTTCCAATTGATGATCTGCCGGATTGGATTGGTCGCAAGTTCCGGCAGCCACAAGATCTTAACACGGATGGAATCGATCCCACCGGACAAAATATTTGGGTTCACGATTGCATTATTCAAAATGCGGATGATAGCGTGGCTGTCAAGCCAAGCCATGGAGGACGAGACCCGTCGAGGATCGGTGACTGCACCCGCAATATTACTGTAGAGGATATGGTTCTTACGGGCTTTGGGGCTTCGATAGGGTCCGTAGCACCCCACGACTTTCATAGATGCCTGGACAATGTGACCTTTCGAAATATCACAATGCCTGGTACCGGTAAAGGTAAGTTGGCGCTGTTCTGTCCCTACCCTCTAGCGGAGGACAAATCGTGACATCGAGCTGAAATGGACTAAGACATTGCTGTGCTGTGCTTGACTTGAAAACTCTCATCCATTTCTAGGTATCTATGTAAAATCCGATTGGGGCAAAGACGATTGCAACAATCAGACAGGACAGCTTACCAACGTGCTGTATGAAGACATCAAGCTATACGAACCATTCTGGTGGGCCATCTGGGTTGGTCCACAACAACAGCATCAACCGAATTCGAAGCTTAATAGGAAGTGTGGACTAACCTGGCCCATCGAACAGCATTGTCCTGTTCCCGGATGCGTTCGAGTGGAAAATATCACTCTGAGAAATATCGAAATTAGGAATCCCGTCATTTCTCCGGCTGTCATCAAGGGGAACAAGACGTTCCCCATGAAGAACATTGTTATTGAAGATTTGGTGGTTACAGAGTCGAAAGAAAAAGTATGGCTTGGAAAATGGCCGTTCCACGAGAAGCACTATCCATGGCATGGTAGAATCAAGTGCGAGAATGCCGACGGCACGTATCGAAACGCGCACCCCGAACCTTCTTGCCTTACACCTCAGCGAGTCGCTTAAAGGCTTGAGAATATTCATACAATAGACTGCTCTTACTCGCTGACATAGACTGCTCTTCCTCGCTGACCTGCAATCAGTGCACTCGCCAGTCATATAGTCACATCGCATTTAAAAATACATAATTTTTGACTATTGATTTAGCTGCTGCCTCCGGTATATTCCGGAAATTTCTCCATCATATGTTTTACAAGAAACTCTTCTCCCGCTCCCGGATGAACGATCATCCAATTTTCTTGCTCTTCCATGACATCTCGAAATGCTGGGCCGACCGGAATGGCTGGTAGGATCTCTTTGATAGTTTTGCCGTCCATGATTGGCTTCTCATCCCAGATACCAACAACTCCTATCCGTTGCATCGCTGTTGCAAATGCATCATACCGTTCGATTTCGCCTAATCGACGCTCTTCCTGGCTCTCGTCGATCACGTCCCCTTCGATGGCGTACTCCAAATCTCCAAGAAAGCCCTCTGTCATACGCTCAGACAAGCTTAGGAAGAGCGCGGCACGCCATAGCGGACCGACTTTTTTCACCACCTTGGCGCATAGCAATCGGAACTCCATTGCATGCTGCCATACCGGGTCTTCTTCTGAGGCACTGAAAATTCGTTTGCCATTCATGTAGCACTTCAACTTTGTGCCACTCGATGAGTCGCCGTCCTCGACGCGGATATCGCTGAGTAGGACTGAAATGGCCGAAATATCGCAGCCACTGTCGATGAGACGCGTAAATGCATTGGCCCCACTTATTATTCTCTCGACAGCTTCTGATTCCCGGACTGGTCGTTTCAATTCATCGACAAGTAATCTACAAATTGTTGAACGGTTCGCCTTCTTTCCTTGTCGCACACTCTTTTTGTTTTTCGCTAGCATTTTCGAGTGATCATGAATGGGCTTCAAAAAGGATGCGTACCAAAGAAAACGACGCGACTCATCGTCTTCACGCAGGGTCAGCTCATCGACACCATGCGTGGTATACGTGCCAGATTTCTGGCACCAGCTGGGAGGGAATGCTCTGCAGTCTGTCAGATGCTCGTGCGTTTCTGATAGAAGCTCAAGTCCATGATCAAAGAGAGAAGACGCACATTCGGCATCATCAATACAATTCTCCAGAGGGAAAACAGTATCCGCCAACTGCAAATTAATCAGGAGACGCATAGCCCCGACTGGATCGGGAGATCGAAGCATCAAATCGACTTCTCCGCCAATTCGTTCCCTCGACACCTTTTCGGCCAACGCTTGCCGGACACGCCTATCCATGGCCGCCTCGACCAAAGCGTCGTCCATGGTGAATCGTAACCGAGCTGCAAATCGCACAGAACGGAGTGCCCGCAAGGGATCATCTAACAAGGTTGTGAGGGGAGCAAGCGGGGTGGCGACAATCCCTCGCCTTAGATCATCGAAACCCCGCCCAGTCCAATCCTCGACCTGGCCGTTGTTGATATTATAGAAAAGAGCATTGATAGTAAGGTCTCGTCGAAAAGCATCCTCAGCCGGAGTCCCAATACGCATCAAGTCTGGGATTCGGCTGTCCTGAGTATATTCTTCAGCTCTTAGGTTAACGAAATCAATCCAGAAGGTACCAACTTTCATTGTCGCGGTTTCCAAGTGCTTTGATTTCTCGGGGTTCTTTAATACAACTCCAACACTATGAGTTTCTTCTCCAACCTGTGCAAGATATTCATTCAAGTGCTCAGCGAATTCCCTGCCGAGCATATCGTCTAATGCAATGTCAATATCGACTGGTTGGTTCAGATCACTATTCAGAATCTTGGTACCTTGGCGACCCATACTTCCTTGCTTGTACTTGGATGTCAAGCGAATCCGATCATGATGTGGTCGTGAAAACTCAGGCGTAGAGAGTAATTTGTCTCGAACCCAGCCGCCAGCTACTCGAAGTGTGGTACTCAATTCCGTTTCTTCTCTTGCCCGTCGCAGAAGCCGAAAAAGATCTCTCTCTTCTGCAGAGAGATCAATATAGGGCCCATAGCTGCGCTTCGCCGCTGCCTGGGGAATTGACGTTGAAGCCAGAAATGAAGATGGCACTGGTGGTTTTTCCTGAGTTTGTATGTGCGTAGATCGTAAGTTGTCTCCCACTATTATCTGGGAAAGCAAAGGCTCGGTGGCTGCAACAATGGAGGCTGGCAGAAATGATCGGGTAATGCTCTCGAAGAAAGCAGTAAAGCCCCCATTTGTGTTGTTACCGCTACTCTCTGAGTAGCCATTCTTATAGCTCCCATAGAATCTCAACTGGCGAGAGTCCAAGGCAGCCAGCTTAGTTGCGGAAGAACCACGCTGTTGAATATTTGTTATCGGGTTCTGTAAAGCTTGTGATCGTCTCGTCAAAAATACCGTTAACGATATTGCGGTCATTATCAAAGGGGCTGAAGGAAATATAGCTCTCATCACTGAATCGTTGCGCTTTATCAATACTAAGTGTGGTGTATGATTGAATCAAAATTGTGAACCACTTGTGTGCAACGATAAAGCAAATCGAAGATGAAAGCAATGTCTAATGATTCAATCGCGAGAACAAGCGAGGGAGAGAGGGCGCAGCTGGTTTTGAGTTTTGATGTTAGTTGGCCGTCGCTGTGTTGCGTGTCGGCGATAACACGCGGGCGAAGAAGGAAGAATCTGATGACAAATCCAACGGTACGTGTTCAACCTCCGGGTGCTTTTGGCTGCCCCCGATCTCTCAAAATCACAAATAATTCTCGCTTCTGGTATTCTCGGAGCGATGGCAATCAATCTACAATGGATTTTCTCGCTGGCCAAGATAATCAATACGGGCCTATAATATAAAGAGGCCTCTACAATTTGTGAGATCATTCACTCATGAAATGGTCGTGGATTGTTCAGTGTTACTACAATATTGATGTGTTGCTTTTGTTCCATGATCATCCGTAGACGCACGGCCAAAAAATAATCTTGCCATCGCTTTTTTGATGTGTTCTGTTTTCGATGGCGAACGCGCGCACAAGCTGACCACTGGACCTGACGCACGAGACGCCAGACGCGAACCCCGATGTTGTTACAAGTGGAGCCCAGCCGCTTGCTGCCGCCGTCGAGCGAGACTCTAAAATAGAGCTCTCCAATACTCGTACGGTAGTAGCGAGAGGTACCGGTACGAGGTACGGTACGACCGCGGCAGGTACCGGTATGTACTGCGAGTACTCGTAGTAAAAAAGTCGTTGTTGTCCTCCTGCTCGTTGAGACTAGACTAAATAGAAAACTATATCTTGTAAACCATATCATTACCACAAAGCTTTTTGGTCACGTTTCCCTCATTCACAGGTACAATGTTCCTGGAGCCTGTAGGAGTACAAGATACAAACAAGCAAAATTATGCAAAAAAAGAGCAGCAAAAAGAGGAGACAACCCTGCATTTATTTGAAAAATAAGAAAAAGATAATGACAACTTACTACAATGTACTACTAGCTAGTAGACAAAATAAAACAACATCACCTCCTCGAAACAAAATTGTCTCCGGGCGTTCATAAGACCCCCACTCTAACCACTGAGTTACGGGAGCATAGAGTGCTCCAGGTGGGGTTCGAACCCACGACCAAGGGCTGACTTGAGGCCGGAGTCAGCCAGAAAGGCAAAAAAAATGGTATATAAAGATAAGCTAAAAAATTGGATGGCCGAACCTTGCGACGACACCGATTAGCGTGGGAAATGTTATGTTATTCGAACAATACACAGTTGAACTTTTCACGTTATCTCGCGCCTCTTTGTGCTTCAGCCCTCGATCGGAACGAGCAAAACACCCCCAACAAAAAATCAAAACGCAAAAGCAAACGATCCATTGTCATTATTGCTATCATACTACCAGGTCGTCATCGTCAGTCCACCTCGAAATCTTGCAGTACATTGGCAACCAGAGAAGCGAGTAGAATTGTGTACGAATTGATCTTTTCGCCGTCATGGTAAGTGTGAAGATAAACATTACGTCGCGTGAATTGAAAAGGGGGGCGTCGCCGCCCATAAGGTGCTGCTTAGAAGTACCACAATCTTACCTTATCTTTCATAATCACTACAGATTTTTCTATCGTTTTTCAAGACGTTGGTCGGAAAAGAAATCGCGGTAGAGCTTAAAAACGATGTGGTACTGACAGGGACTCTGCACAGTGTCGATCAATATCTTAATGTGAAACTACTCAACGTGAAAATCATCAACCCTGACAAATACCCACAATTGGTTGCCCTACAAAACTGTTTTGTTCGCGGTAGCGTAGTGAGATATATTCAAATCCCACCAGAGCACGTTGATACGGAATTACTGCAAGATGCCGCCAGAAAAGAAAATGCCCCCGCAGGGAAATAAGACTCGAGTTTTGTGCGTGCACCGCCGACTGAGTCCTTTGATCAGTCGCCTTCAGGAGCCATGGCAACAACAAGATGAAAACTGGGATGGCTGGCAGCGAAATATTCGTGAACTTAGGAACCTGAGTGCGGGAATTCTGTGGCTTCTGATTGCGAGGGGGGTGATCGCAAGATGCTTTCGACCACGGAGAAGATAGCTAATAGTCGATGGAAGGCTGTAGGCGGTAGCAGCTTCTCTAATCATTGGTTCGAAAGATTGCAATCTTAGAATTAGTTCCCCCAAACTACTATTTGTACGTGCTATTTCATCTTGACTTTTTCATCTGGACTGCGACAGCATCTCATTGGAGGACTAGGTATGCAAAATCGCCGGATGCCGAGAATCATCATCTGAGAAGGTCCCCTACTTCCCGCGACATTGTCCATCTCCCTTAGCCTCGCAGAGATCTCGTTTGACAAAACATGACGTAAAGGGTGCAGTGCAGTTCGGACTCATAGATTGGGCTATCCGTGCGACAAGTGGCGAAATTTCGAGCGGGTCCTTGGCCCGATCACCGACTGTCCAAAGGCTCTCGCATGGCCAGGCTGTTAGATTCTTTGAAATTCGCATCTCCTCCATTAAAACGTCATCCAGCTCCTTCAAAATGCTACCCTGTAATGCGATTTGCGCATGAGTCAATAAAGAGGCACCTTTGGAAGACATTACAGAGATCAGGCTTTCCATATTCTCTGGCGGAACCAAGCCGTCTTCGGCAGCACCGTGTTTTGATTCCTTGATCTCGTCATGAAAATCGTCCTTCTCCAATCCGAGGAAGATTTGAATTTGTTGAATCAGGTCATCGATAGAAAGGTCAAACAAAGTCTTAAGGTCAATACTCCACAAAGCTGTATGAGCCGCGACATGACTAGCTCGGCAGTGATACCGAATCTGTTGACGAAGGCTCGCCCTGAGATCATCTACTGTGATGCTGTGTAAGGTTTGCCCCACTTCCATATTTGCTATCAATGCACTTGTGGCTCCAAGTATAAGCGGTTGAGGCACTATTCGAATGATCCTGGTCCATCCACTGTTGTTGAAAGGAGGGGTTGTTGAGGGTTAGATCGTGGACTAGCATTCCGTTGGAGTTCGGACGAGAATATCGAAGATCACGACTACTCACTGAGTCTTCCCGTATCCATAGGGTGGTATATGAGTAGTAGACACCAACTCAATATCTACTTTCTTCTTTCGGCGAGCTCTTCCCACGACTACCTCAAGAAGACGGAGGAAGGCCTTTTCAATATTCCCAGGAGGCGCCAGCACGCCGATTCGTTGTGCTGTCGTGTGTTCTGGAATGAAGAGTTTGCAATGTTTGTTCTTCTCCGGCAAGCAGCTTTTGATGGTTGCCGAGAAGATTTCTTCGTGCTCCAATGGATCGGCCCCCACTTTACGGATTGAAAACTCCATGGCGTGCTCGTCATTCTGTGCCACATGCGTATCATGATGGTCAGTGATCTCCTGTGTTTTCCGCACAGAGACGAGAATTGAGATCGCCAAGCAAAGAAGAAGAAGAAGACCAACTAGCTCGGTCTTAGTGCGCTTTCCTGCTGTACGTCGTTGGGCCCCACGGCCTCTGGCAGTTTCTTTGTTGGGTACAGTCATCTAACTCTTGACGTTCATTCACCGGCCGGCGCCGATTCAAAAGATCATGCACAATCTAACACTTTCAATTCTATGACTTGCTTTCGGTGAGCATCTAAACCATGTGTTCTGTACTTTGGGGAATTCAACACCAGTATGCACGGAGTGACCTGAACCCATGCATGGGCAGAAAATAAAAACGTTCCGTCCCCGTGCTCGATACCGACCGGTAGAGGGATGCCCGCCGTATGCAATACATGTTCTTGTACCGGTAGATAGACAGTATTTCAATTTTCAATCGATCCTCGATCCCATCGTCGCCAGATCATGCAGTCATTGGCACGTGGTTCGGGGGATCGAGGAGAACAGCCCCCAAATTTCAAAATCTTGTTGGCGGGACTGAGGTTTCGGTGGCTCCTTCCATACCGGTACCGGTAGCTAGATAAAGTGGTCTCTATACTCTCTACATAAAGAAGGATATCATCTATCATCGGTACTACTTGTGCAAGTTAGTTCAACGATTTTTCGAGATGATTTGTCTTTTGATGTCACGTTACCATTAATGTGTGCTCCGTGCACGCAAGAGAATGACCGTTTCGAAGGTTTTCAAAAACGTTTCAGAACAGAAAGTCATCGCCGAAAATCAATCACCCTGCCTCATCCTCATCGGTTCCAACGAAGAATCGTCTCAAAAAGAATCCCCACCAAACTGAGGAGTCTCCTTCGATATTGATTCATTCTTGTCGCCGAGGTGACGCTACGGACTCCAGTGGTCTGAATGAATCTGACAATGCATTCCAACCTGTCTTCGAATACTCCATGCTCCAAGTTCGGGGAAGTGGTCAACGTCTCCGACAGCAATCCGATCCCGCTTCCAGCGATTGATAGAGATGATCTCTTGGATGGGTGCGACAACTTTCTCGAAGACTTGGACTCCATCTTAGATGAAATCGCCATCAGCACCTCCGTTTCATCGTCGCCCAGCGCAATGACCGACGACACCAAGAAACCGCGAGCTTGCCGAGATCTCGGAGCTCTCACGTCAAAGGAGGGAGAACAAAAGAACCCCGAAAAGCAGACGACATCACGTCTCGGTTTGAGAGAGCGACTGGAATCGTTTCTCGACGTGGAACTCCTATCCCGTGAAGAAGAGAGTCGAGTTGCCGAGCAAGAATCGAACAAGGAAAATACCGAAATCGAACGCCCGGTGGAGGAACCCAAGAAGAAACTTCGCTCCAAAAGATTCAAGAAGAAGAAGAAACACCATCATCGCTCTGAGAAAATTCAAAAGGCGCGCCATTCGCCAGTTGTATGGGTGATCGAGCCGGGGCACAACAAGAATGGGACCCTTCGCTTCAAATTCACAACCGATGCAGGTGCATGTCTGATCCTCAGGGACGACAAGGAAGTCCTCGCAAGTATTGATATTATGAGAGCAACTTCCCGCAACAACACGTACTTTCAAGTCTACTCAGTTGAAGGGAAAAGTTCAAGAGTCATCAAGCCCGACAAGATATCGCAAACAATCAAAGATATAATCGCCGCATCAAAGCCTAAACCACAAGAGGAAGATATCTTGACCATTGACGCTGCATCTGCACCTAGAAAGAGAGTCGGTCACCGTTTCTTCCGTTTCCTGCTACGCCGACGTTGGAAAAGGCTAGTGCGACGTCAAGTTCGAATCGCAGTTGGTGACTCGGGAGAACGAACGCGGTTTGCCTCCATGGCTTCTCCTTTTGCAATGATCTGGAAAAGATTCAACCGCCAAGATCGTGCTGCTGTTTGAGAATCCAGAAAGAACCTCGGTAACTTGCACTGATCGGACAAGCCGAATGAACGAAGTAGTGATGAAGGGAAAGATTGTCGTTGGACACCATCGAACAATGTGCCCACCATTGAATTGATTAATCATAATAAAACAGAATGAGACAAAACAAGATTAGAAACGCCTACCAACAGGATCGAACAAAATGGACACAGCGTTTCAAAGGACATCTCAGAGTTGTTCCTCGTCTTTGTCTTCTAGAAACCATAAATGAGGCCTTCCAAGCCGAGCACGCAGCTCTCAGGGACGTTGAATACCCGGGCCGTGCCAGTCACCCAACAGTAGGAACAGCGCCATATGAAACAACAAATGGTCTCGACGCCATCCCAGATCCATTGGGCTGGAAATGACCGGACAGCACTGCGAGCCGTTCCCTACTGGGGTTCCCCCGAAAGAAAACCAACTTGGAAAGAGACCTCTACAGTTCCCAAAATGCGTCATTGCTCAAAACCGAATCGCCACCAAGGAAAATGCGAGAGAACCATGATATAAAGGGGGGGGGAGGCAGGACACTGCCAACAGCAAAAGAAATAATGACCAAGAGTCATTCTTTCGTTCGTTGTGGCAACAGGGATCCACGGCAACTGATCCTCCAAAGGGAATCTAAGGTTTCACAGCCACCACAAGGAATCCACAGTTCCTGGAAGAACAGTTGGGGTTGAAGGCGCCCACAAAAAAGTCCGGGTTACGCCCAAGGGCCATACCCAAAACCTTGGTTGGGTACTCGAGGGTGGCATTTCCGATTCGTATGTGTGTTTTGATCCGAGCAGGTTGTTGTAGCAGTAAATAACTCTCTTCATGGATGACACGATGTTCGTTCTCCAGCGAGGGATTTATGCGACGATGACGACGACTCACCAGCTGACACCACGCGTAGCTCATTCTATTGATCCAAGGTCATATCATCGTTATAACGACGGATTCATTGTTTGCAATTGAATCGACATTTACCCGAAAACGTTGGAAGATAATTGCTGTGCGTTGAACGTTGCATTCACCGTGCAGCAAGGTCGAACGGTACCTCAACTAGTCCCGACATACCGGTTTGTACACAATACTTTGCATAGTACCGTACCGTACTTGTAGTCTAATCTACACGTGCGATACTTTCGGGAGACAACAACAATGAAACAATGAAAATGATGATGCCGAGAAGACGAGGTATCAAGTTTTCAAGAAGTCGTCAACGCATCTTTTTTATTTGTGTTGCTTGATCTTGGACCTCCTTGCTACCGGTACCAGGTACCGGTACCGGTACCGGTATGCTGGTTGGACGGAGGCAACACCATCCACAACACCACGAACGTGTTGTGTTGTTATATTCAGAAATGAAGGATGTATAACTCATTACATAGACAAGGGAGGAGGGCATGCGTGTTCGTAGGGCATAATTTGTACTTGAATGTCCTGCGCGTACCGCGACGTTTTCGGGTCATGCATGCGTCATGCTTGATGCATGCAGAGAACAAACAAAATTATCCAGGCTGTTGGATCGATGGCTTGTTGTGATCTTTCGAAGGCAGACTGTACGTTGTTGGTGGACATAATACAATCATCATTTCGTATTTTCCATTTGTGACAACAAGCAAAGCCACTCAGTGCCTCCACACCTGATATCTGTTTCAAGTTCCCAATGAGTGGAAGCAGCAAAGCGCTGTTGGAAGACGAGAACCGAGAACTCAAGAGCCAAGTCCAGCAACTTCGCAGAGAGCTTTCTCAGAAGGATGCGTTGATTGCGTCTCTGGAAGCACAGATTAAGAGTCTCATCAAGGACGGAGACATCTTAGCGGGTCGGAAGGGCTCAGCTGACGCCGCCAAGCCGCGATCAGAGTTGCCTCCCAAGGCTCCGAATCACAGACCCCCATCTTCTCGACGTCATACGGACGACGACGACGATGAATCCACACTGCCGCCACACACCGGTCGCACCAGTCGAAGGCCTTCCTTGGATCCTCCTACCCGCAGCAGTGTAGAAATGGCTTCGCCCCTTCCGGCACCCAGGTCCGTAAAGGACACTCCCCGGTTACTCAATCGAGCGGATGTACTAGAATCTGGCGTTGGCACACTTATTACCGAGTCGATTATTGAAACAGGCGAAGAAGAAGCAAGTGACGACGACGAAGGGAACAGCAGTAGCCGCCGATGTCTCAACAAAACCAAGGGAGCCATCAAAGCGCTGCCACGTGAACTCTCTATTTTCAACAGCGACGATGACGACGTGACCAGATACTCCATTGACGATAATATGCCAACTTATCATTTGGAATCCGAGGAAATGAGAGATGCATACAACGCAAGAGGATTGTACACTGGCTCTGTTTCACGGTCTGAACAAATGCCACATGGACGAGGCCGAATGAAATATCATCACCAGGGACGGAGCTACGAAGGAGACTGGGTCTCTGGTCACTGGCATGGTCTAGGAAAAATTCAAAATGCCAATGGAGATGTCTATGAGGGAGAAGTGCAAAATGATCTTCGAGAGGGCAAAGGAAGATTATATTATGCTGACGGTCGTATCTTCGATGGAAAGTTTCACCAAGATGATCCCATTCATGGAACGCTCAGTTTCCCAGACGGTGCAAAATATTTGGGAGAATTACACAATGGAGCCCGCGTGAGTATATTCCTTCAATTGTCATGAAGTGGTTCCAAGCGCTTGTGATTGTAACAGCTTCTCACATGTTGTATTTGTTTTAAGCACGGTTGGGGTGTCTACAAGTTCAGCGACGGCAGCCGATATGAAGGAAACTCCGTCATGAATATTTTCGAAGGCCAAGGCAAAATGACATGGACTGACGGTGGATGGTACGAGGGACAATGGATGCAAGGAGAAATCCATGGCCAAGGAAAGGAAGTACGAGCCGACGGATCGCTGCGGCACGAAGGTCAATGGAGCAAAGGAGTGCCGATCCGCCTGTAACAACATACCACTTGCACTTTGTTGGTGCAAATACTCAAGAAATCAATAAGTCACGGCTCTGGTAGTCAACCGGTATATGATAGGAACCTCTAGCAGAGACTCTCTGCCGGTACTATCGATAGGCAACACCAATCACATGCTACAGTAGTCGCCTACTCCCCTTATGCCTACAAAGTAGCGAAAAAGAAGCAGGGCCAGTGTTTTCAATTTAGTTGTCAAAGGGTCTCCCTAGCGGTAGTATTGTATCAGTTGTAATTTAAAACAAGTAGAATCGTCGTACCGGTACTGTAGTCGACTCCTCAGAGTTCGTCATGATCACCTGGAGTGGGACAGGCTTGGCAACTTTTGGCACAATTCTTAAGCATATAGCCGGGATTCACACCACATTCCTCGCTGTTTCGTGCTAGGTATTGAGAACATGCATGGTCCTTGTCTACGCATGCGGGGAGGGGTTCGAACGGGATTTTCGCCCCCGTCGGGTCGATGAAATAACCGTGCTCTGCAGGTCCACTCCACTTTTTAGAATACTCGGTAGCACACCATCCATTTGGACACTCCGGCTCCTCATAGGAGGTACCATGCATCCGCATAGGAATTTCAAAGTGTGTAGTCGGCTCGTGAACCCAATGCGGTGGAACAGGGTAAAGATGCGCATATTTATCAAAGTTCTCTTGGTAGTTGTATTTCGGATAGTAGTGAACAAAGACGCTACTGTACCAGGAGCCAATAAAGGTGCGAGGGCGTCCGTGAAAGCATTTGGAAGATTCGTAAAACAATATATCCCCCGATGTTAAAATAACTTCGTGTGAATTTCCGTGAAAGTCTTCAATGAGAATTGGCCAAGGTTCAGCATCTTCCGAGGAATCAATGTGCAAAATGAAGCTAATCACATGCGTCTCTGGCTTGTCCACATGCACATGAAGGCGAGATTCGTTTCTGTACAAGCGAAAGCCGTAAGCGATATGGGGTGTCAACTCGACACCAGCCCATTCTTCAGGGAAACGATGCAATTCGTTCAGAACGCGCTGAGTCAAGTCAGGACGATCAATAAACCACGGACGCAAGCCCTCGATAGCTTCAATGTAGTACTCTTCTCTTGGTCCCTTGGCCAAGCCATCGCGAATGCCGTCTCGTAGCGCCTCCATTAAGTCGTCGGGAGCTCGAGCCAGCCCAAAGCCGTACTCAGTAAAATTCGGTTGGGTCACACCAGCAGCCATAATCTGAATATAACCTTCCCAACGACTCTGTCGATCTTCGATTTCTTCTACTTGGCGAAGTCGATGTCGCATCAATTTGTCCCACCCAGGAGTGTTAGGCTGGAACTCACGAACCGGCCAGGTATAATTTCTCGCATTAAATTGTTCCAATCGCTCGACTTCGGTGGGGGCACCGGCAGTTGCACCCACAAAGAAGGAGGAAATCGCTAACAGTGCCAAATAGGACAGGGTAGCCTTCATGATAGATTTCTCACGGAAAGGGCCCTTCGAGATGAAACGAGGAGAGGGACAATGACAATGACTGTGGGGGATGTTCGCGGCCTCGAAAGTACAAGAAGATATTCTTTGTGTCATCGAGATCCCAGTCATTCGGTAGTATGGTACCGCATACCTTTACCAGGTACGCGTGTATTCTGTACCGGTACTGTACTGTACGGCGAGTACCAGCGTACAGAAGCTTGTGCAGAGAGCGGGCCCGGTGGGGGGTGGGGGGGGGGCGCGGCCAGGGATGAATAAACAACTTTGGCGCGAGGCGCAGGGTGTGGAACGGGAAAGCGGCGGTTGCGCTTGGCACGCGCATGCTTTCGGGGGGAAAATCGAGGATCCAAAAAAATCTAGCCCAAAAATCTACAGTAAAGATTTGCCACCACAGTAAGCAAACCGCAACACACGATTATTACTGATTACTACTATATTCTCGTACTGGTACCAAGTCGTACAGTACACGCATCAAAAGGCAAGGCGCCAAAGTTCTGGTGGAATACAAGTACGAGATACAAAAATCATGGCTGATGGGGAGGACTCCGATGGCTCTGATGAGTGGGGAATGGAAGAGCTCGTGATACCAACCACCGATTTGGCGGCACAAGAGGATGAGCCGGACGAAGCTGGCAAGAACGACGAGGACTATTGGAAGGTGGAACCAACCAAAGCGGAGCCACCCAAAAGTGCAGAAAAAGTAATTCTACCTACCAAATCGGCGACACCTTCAGAGCCCATGATAATTGTCGACGTGACTCGACTTGATCCCAACATTCATTCGAAATACGACAAGAATTCCGTGAATGATTCGGCGGCCGCGTCCGCCCTTCGCAAGAAAATCGAGTCAGGCTATGGTACCTACTCCAAAGATGCTGCACTGCTCTCGCACGGCACAATCATTCCATGTGGATCGACTGTATGGCGAGATGCCTTGGTGCGGCTGCGAGACGAACGGCCTGGCCATTACTTTGCACCTATCTTTCCACCCAAGAAGTAGTCTAAGTACGACAACCGGTAGAAGACTGTCGCATGGGCCTGGGTGAGTCGGGAATACCGAGCCAAATTACATTCAAATACCTTAGAACTATGGTTGCAGTTACAAATATAAACCGGCGAGTGAAACACAGTCTACTGCATACTCGAGTCTCGACCAACAGCTGCCTGTGTCGCTTTTTCTCGTTTTGACAATAATTGACAAGTTTGCTCGCACATTCTTGCACCTATCAAAGAGTAGGTGACTTCGACACCGTTTCCACTTATAATAAATTGACGGCTCAATGCTTTTTCCGGAAGATTCCCAAAAGTTATGTTCGTGGGCAGGAATCGTATTAGAAGAGATGCAAATCTCGTTTCATGTTGTCACGCTTCCATTTGGGTTGCTTGGAAAAGGCCTCCTTAGACATTTTGAAAGTTGCCTCAAAGTCTTCTGGCGATAAATACTGCTCTCTATTGTTCTTGTCGATCACTCCGTCTACTTTTCTCTGTCGGATGTCCGTCAACGAGTAGTATTCTCCATCCCAGGTGGGTGGCATCAGGTTGTTGCTGCTTTCGGCCGAGTTATTCTTTTGCGCCCCTTGCTGGTGCTGAGCCTTAGTTTCCCCAACTTGCTCTGGCAGGATAATTTTCGTCTTGGTCACTCGTCGTCCTGCCGCATCAATCCCCGTCGTAGTAATGTGTTTGGCAGTGCCCACCATTTTCTCTTCCTGCTTTTCAATCTTTGCGAATCCATCGGAGTATGCCGTGTTATTCGACTGTGTCGAGTCTTTCGGTTGCTTGATACTGGATTTACTGAATAGACTCGGCGCATCCGTTGGCTTGTCGAATTTCTTTTTCAAGTCTTCTGGCACATGCCCCGCAGAAAGGGGTTCCGATTTACCCTTTTCGCCGAACTTTTTCAAATTCTCTTCATAGGCTTGTTTGGCTTTGCTGGAAAGATTTTGTTCGATTGTTTCGCTTCCATGAGTCTGTCCCTCTGTTCCCTTAACGCTCCAGTGTTTCTTAGCATCTTCCACATGGTCTTTGCGTAGACTGATTTCTTCCGCTTCCTCTCCGACCAATTCTCGTTGTTTCAGTTTGCGCATTCGGCTGGTGGTCGAAATCACCTTTTTGGCCTCTTCCTCGATTCTGAGGCGGGCAAGTTCATCGGCGGTCGGCATCGTGGCGTTGTTGGTTGGATAGTAGTGGGAGGAATGGAATTGATCCTGATCTCTGGAATCTTGCAAACAACAGTGCACTGGTTTGGCAATACGAGTATGCAGTGATGATGAGAATGACGAATGACGACAGAGACGACGACGATGACGACGACGACGGACAAAAAATAATACAGTATCATAGCGGTACGTATCATACCTGTATAAAATCTAAAAAAGGGCAAGACTCCAAAATCGGGGCGCGCGCTCGTCGCGGTTTTTCATTCTTGCCAAGATGTCGTAGAATGACCCCCAGGCTTGAAACTTTCAAGCTCGAGTTTTTCACTCGTGAAGAAGCTTGAGATCTCGGTAGTCAAGGAGGAGGAGGAGTACTACCTGAGAGAGTATGGAACTTTGGCGAGAGTATAAACATGGGATTGATGGCTGAAAACCAGCGGAACAGTTCACTACTACCAGAGAACGCAATAATCCAGCATATGGATTGAAGCAAAAATACTACCAAAGAGATGTGGTGTGGGAATGCCTATTAGACCGTCTAGTTCTTGGAGGTGGAGACACACCACAAGTAGCTGCAAGCAAGATTCGTACTGCTTATGGTCATCGATGTAGTGTTACTAAAATTATCAATTTCATGATCCGAGATCGGTGCACTGGGGGGCATCCGAACTTACATTAGTAGACTAGTAGTCATCAAAACAATAACAGTATTCATATTATTTGTATATTTTTTACGTGATTTTAAGCGATATTTTATTCTTCTGTAAAACAAGAATCATAAAACTTAGCCATTGTTGGAGCGCGATGTTGGGGCCATAAATGCCATATTTTGACAGTACTGGTACTGGTACAGTACTGGTACAAAATGTACCGGTACCTGGGGGTACCGGCAAGGTACCGGCACTGTACACAAGTACTGTTCCGTACCTGGTACCGTAATTGTTGTTGGTACTCCGAGTACGAGGAGGAGTAGATGGCATACTTCGCAGGAAACTACAAAAGCAGTGTCCCTACTAGTAGAGAGAGAGAATTGCTTCAGCTAATTACAAGTAGCTTACGAGAATCAACTTGGCGAAGTAACAGCAGTACCGACTCTAGTAGAGAGTAACGGTCGGGAGAGAGGAGTATCTTATGGAGCCAAGACAATGGTTCTTCTACTCTCTAGTAGTACCAGAGCCAGGGAAGATCCCTCGTCTGCATGATCTTCAAGAAGACGAGTAAACCATACCGGTACCGACAGATTGCTTAATCCTGTATCTATATTCTAGTAATATTATGATGTCTCATTATTTCAAAATCGATGTGAGACAGCCAGTGCAACGCTCTTGCGGGTACAGTCGCATGCGTTGTTGAAGAGTCACCGCCTGGACAATACTATTGCTAGGGCTTCAATCGAGAATTATTTCGACGACTTTGAGCCTCCCGAAATTGCTTCCAGTTCAGGACAGGGCCTAGTGCTTGGTCGAATTGCACCGCTTTTTGCGCAATCTCCAGGCTTTTGTTCATGTGGCCTTGCTTCATTTCAAAGAGGGCGTAGGCACCGAGTACCTTGGCGGAACAGGCACACTCAGAGAGATCTTCTTCACCGTTCATCACTACCACGACACGGAAGAAGTTGATAAAGACAGACCGCGCCTTCTTGATATCTCCCATCCTTTGGCAGTGAAGTGCCAGCAATAAAGTCGTGACGGCAAGCTTGGCATGGTCACAATGACCATCTTCTTCTTCTTCGTTCATGATCTCGTCTATGATTCTTCGGTAGATCATTTCGGCGTGTCGGTGTTGGCCGTCCTTTATCTTGCGGAGCGCAAAGTAGTGCTTTTTGGCAAGTTGTCGAAAGTCTTCTTGGTATTGAACTGACTCGAACATTTCGTCGGATAGTTGCCCCATATTTTTCCTTCGCTCTTCTCTCATTACTTTGGAGTAGTAGTCGACGGATTTTTCAATCCACTGCCTACGCAACTGGTCGGCGTGGTTCGTGACGCCAGGGATATCACCGGGAGTAGTGAAAGCCTGTGATGATTGGAAGCTCCAGGCCGCAAGGAAGAGGAGACTCAAACGAAATTGAATTCTGCTGAGCATGTTGGTTATTGGATACTTGTGTGATATCGGCTCGAAGATGTGAAGAGTATCTTGGGATCGCTGGGAGGCGCGAAAGGACTGGGTCCGAAGAGAAGTAGTATGGAGAGATTTGCTAGTGGAGAGTGGCGAGGAGTAGTCTTTTTGAGCTCCAACCAAAGCGTTTCAGATACCAATGACTTCTTGTTGAAATTGTAACTGATTGCTTGACAGTTATTGCCATCAAGCAGAAATCAGAAACTGAATTGTTCCGTGAGAGCAGGAACAAGGAGCGCGAGGCGCTCGATACAGGTAAATAAATACCGGTATCGGTACCTGGTAGAGAGCTCGGAACGCGGAACTTTCATCAACGATGGTTGTTCTGTTGCCAAACACGCCTGGCAAGCCTTCAACGAATGCCTTTCCTCGCTTGATTGGTCACATGACGTCATCAACATGCTTTTGGCACGCGCAAGCGCGACGACCAGGCAGATGGCAACAGCCTTGTCGCACTTCTTCCTTCTCGCTGGTCGTCATCGTCCCGCGTCATCTCACCAGTCGTGGATACGGTACGGTACGGATCGACCTGTACTTACACACTTGTACCGTTCCGGTGCTGTACAGTATGTACTGTGTACGGTACCGGGTACAGTCTACGGTAACGGTACCGCCAGTACCTGTACCACTGGCGAATGTACTGTACCTGGTACTTGTACGGTATGTACCTGGTACCTGAGCGATGCTTTTTGTGATGCGCCAAAAGCGAATTTCGACTACAGGAGCACCGTACGAGAATGGACGTACTGGTAGAATACGTGTGGTCGTTGAAGAAGGATCATCGTCATCAACTCATCTCTCATCATCCATCATCAATCATTGTGCATACCGGTACGACGATGGACGATGGGGCGATGGAAACGGCCTTTTCAACGAACGAACGAACGAACGAACGAACGAACGAACGCGTGCGAACGAACGAACGAACGAACGAACGAACGAACTGAGGTGATGATAAATAACAAGGTCTTTACGTCGAAGTGTAGGTTCGATATTCGGTAGACTAACAACAAGTACAGGAATAGAAACGATGAGATCCTGGGGAAAAAGCGTGGTGGCAGCACTTGTGATGGGGGTGCGATGTGATGCATTTCCAATGTCCAGTCAATTTTCAAAAAGTTCATCGTTGAATGGAAAGGGGGCCGACAAGGTGGCACATCCAAACATGAGGCCGCCGCAATCGAGATATTTTGACCAACGATTGCGGAGACGTGCGTTGTTGCAGATGTCTACTGCAGATGACAAGAATCGGTCTTCGATGAATATTAATGCCCAGCCACCGACGCTGCTGTCCATCAGTATGCTACTGATCCCAGTGGCAAGTGTGATATTTCCAGTGCTTTTGCAGCTAGCACGATCCTTGCCACCCAATTCTTCCGAGCAATTCGCTGCGGTGACAGCACTTTTTGTTTCGAACCGCGCATATTTATATTGGATGGGTGCTACCATTGTGGGTCTTGCTGGAGTAAGAGGGTCGAACGATGCGCTTCAATTGGGGAGTCGCGTCACGGACCTGACCGAAGAATTGATGTATCGGCCATCGTTAGACCGAGTAGCCTATCAGGAAATGACGGATGGCTCAACCGACCAAGAGCCAATGGAGAGGCCCTCCCTCATTCGGTCTCTCACAGACAGCGGACTTGAAAAAAGCCTAGACCAGGTCTCATCAGAGACACAGGCCCTCATTTTACCGCTTTTGGTTTCATTTCTCTTGGCCCTTTCCATTTTCCTCCTCCCTCTCTGGTCAGGAGCTCCTCAGATTACCGATAATAGTATCAGTCCTTTTGGATCTGAAATACGAGAACTTCTGTCGAAAGTGCTTCCAACAGTCAATCAAGTGTGGAACGTGGGTCTATTGGCTTTGTTTACGCGGTCAGAGTTTCGAAGACTCGGTTTTGAAATAAAATACATTCCGGATTCGGCTGTCTTTGAATGGGGAGCAGCGGTGTTGGTAACCGGCCTTGCCTGCTTGGCCCAACTCTGGCCAGCTCAGAATTTCGTCAACATGTCTCTGGCCGTGCTCGTGGCAAGAGCCATTCAACTGGATAGCTTCCAAGCAGTGGTTGGTGCGCTGAGCTTGCTTACTCTCTATGATGCTAGTTCTGTATTCTTGATTCCAGCGGCGGGGGCGTCCGAGGCTCTTGTGCAGCACGGTGGAGTATTGGCTTCCAGTACGATGAATTTGGCGTCGGAATCGACCGCTTCTGGTTCTGCAATGGGATCGGTAGCCATCCAAAGACTGAGTTCTGCCACCTTCCAGCCTGGTTTACTAGTGACAAAGATTGGCAATAGCCTGGGTGGAAGTCTGGGATTGGGCGACGCCGTCTTTCCATCGCTACTTGCCAACTTTGCCAAACGCTTCGATGAATCAAAAACTGCTCAAGACGATCGATTATCCCTCTTCACGGTATCCATGATAGGGTATTTACTTGGGTGTGTAGCCTGTGAATTTGCTCCATTGATTTCGACTTCCGGGCTTCCCGCGCTTGTCTTTATTGTTCCATTCATGTTGGGGTCTGTGGTCCTTGCGAGTGCCATCTCAGGTGAACTTGAGGAATTAGTCAAATTTGATCCCAAGAATGAGAAAATTTAAGTTCTAAACTTTATTGCAGGCTTTTCATTTACAATTCTTCAGCCTCTTCGTCCCCGGATTCAAGCGAATACTTTTTCCCACCTCCAGTCATCACCTTTCCAAACTCGCCCGGTCCTTCGTATTGTTCCGCGTGCAAAAGTGGACACCAGGAATCAGGGCAATCCGGCATCACGAAAGAGGTACCATGGATCGTAACTTTCGGGAAATGCGAAGGCAAGGTCTCATACCAATCGGGTGGGACAGCGTAGTGGGATTCTAAATCATGGTTGGTATTCTTCCAATTGGGGTCTTTCGGATAAAAATGAACGAACAAGGATGTGTACCAAGATCCTCTGAAATAGTTTGGTCGGCCGTGGAAATTTTTGGCACTCTCGTATAAAAGTACATCGCCAGGTTGGAGCACAACCGAGTTGGTCTTGCCGGAATAATCTTCAATGACAATGGGCCATGGTTCGGCATCTTCGCTACTTGCAATATGATATATACATGATATCACGTGAGTCTGCGTTCTGTCAACATGCATCCAAAGCCCTTCGAGCGGAAGGAATGGTTGCTCGTGAGTCAAGATATGTTCATCCAATAGCAAGGCAACGAATTTTCTCTTGAATGTGCTTACTCGATTCATTTCTATACAGCCGGAACCCATACGCGATGGAAGGAATCAATTCCATGCCCGACCACATCTCCAAAATAGGTTGGAGTTCTTTGGACGCCTTACAGCGCGATGCGAGTACTGAATGAGAATGGAAGTTTATCAGAGATCACATGATCACGTCAATACTTACTCGTGCCGTCAAATCTGGTCGATCGATAAAGAGAGGTACTGGTCCATCTATAACTTCGATTTCTCCCTCCAAGCGTGCTGTTGGCAGACCCTCAAAGATAGCCTCTCGAATATCATCCGTCAGCTCCTCGGGAGCCCGAGTCAATCCCCAGCCGAACTCTGTATAGTCTAAGAACCAAAATGGGCCGATGAGCTTACGAAGTAAGTGATCTTTGATAGCCCGATTCTAAACGTTCTGTGTATACTCACTCTTCATCAGAGAGGCACTGAGGGTCTGAATGAATCCATCCCATTTCATTTGATTATTATCCAAAGCTCGGATCTGAGAAAAGCGCTCATTCAGAATCCGCTTCCAACCTGCACTGTCAGGGTGAATCTTGGGCGGCCATGTGTGCCCTCGTTTAACGTATTCGGCTCTTCGTTGTTCTTCGGTGTAGGGTGGGGCGACCCGCTCTTCGCCGCTCACAGCGACAACATCGGACAAAAAGAATGCCAGACACCAAATGAGCTTTCTTGAGAGCATGGTTGGGCGTGAAATGAAACATTCAACATTCGCGGCATTAGGATTGTGTCTGTACATAATACCGATAGCCGGTCGTAAGTACTGTACTGTATCACATTACCGTATAGACCGTAGACGACCGGTAGGAAACAACCGCCTTTTATATTGCTCATTGTCTTCGTTTGGCAGACTAATCGGACTTCTCAGGAAGAGGCGAGGCGTTATCCTGAAAGAACTCGCCCCTCCGACAACATTATTATCATACCGTGTATCTGTCTGACCACTCCGAACTCTCGAAATAATGACCCAGAGTACCAGTACACAGTAACAAGCCACAAACGAAACACGAGACATGACATCCTCCTCCACTCTCCTCCTGTCCTCTACCGGTATGTAGTCTTGTCACCAATGGCTCTTTACGTGAGAAATCTATCATGAAGGCTACCCTGTCCTATTTGGTACTGTTAGCGATTCTCTCCTTCTTTGTGGGTGCAACTGCTGGTGCCCCCACCGAAGTCGAGCGATTAGAACAATTTCATTCCAGAAATTATACCTGGCCGGTTCGTGAGTTCCAGCCTAACACTCCTGGGTGGGACAAATTGATGCGACATCGACTTGCCCAAGTAGGAGAAATCGAAGATCGACAGGATCGCTGGGAAGGGTATATTCAGATGATGGCTGCTGGTGTGACCCAACCGAATTTTACTGAGTACGGCTTTGGGCTGGCTCGAGCTCCCGACGACTTATTGGAGGCGCTACGAGACGGCATTCGCGATGGCTTGGCCAAGGGACCAAGAGAAGAGACCTACATCGATGCTATCGAGGGCTTGCGTCCGTGGTTTATTGATCGTCCTGACTTGACTCAGCGCGTTCTGAACGAATTGCATCATTTTCCTGAAGAATGGGCTGGTGTCGAGTTGACACCCCATTTTGCTTACGGCTTTCGCTTGTACAGAAACGAATCTCGCCTTCATGTGCATGTGGACAAGCCAGAGACGCATGTGATTAGCTTCATTTTGCACATTGATTCCTCGGAAGATGCTGAACCTTGGCCAATTCTCATTGAAGACTTTCACGGAAATTCACACGAAGTTATTTTGACATCGGGGGATATATTGTTTTACGAATCTTCCAAATGCTTTCACGGACGCCCTCGCACCTTTATTGGCTCCTGGTACAGTAGCGTCTTTGTTCACTACTATCCGAAATACAACTACCAGGAGGACTTTGATAGATATGCGCATTTTTACCCTGTTCCACCGCATTGGGTTCACAAGCCGACTACACACTTCGAAACCGCCCTGCAGATGCATGGCCCCTCCTTTGAGGAGCCGGAGTGTCCAAATGGATGGTGTGCTACCGAGTATTCTAAAAAGTGGAGTGGACCTGCAGAGCACGGTTATTTCATCGACCCGACGGGGGCGAAATTCCCGTTCGAACCCCTCCCCGCATGCGTAGACAAGGACCATGCATGTTCTCAATACCTAGCACGAAACAGCGAGGAATGTGGTATGAATCCCGGCTATATGCTTAAGAATTGTGCCAAAAGTTGCCAAGCCTGTCCCACTCCAGGTGATCATGACGAACTCTGAGGAGTCGACTACAGTACCGGTACGACGATTCTACTTTTTTAAATTACAGTCATCTATTTCATGATTTTGTGGCTGTGAAGCATTATTTTCATTGTATTTGAAAGATGGTCTATGAAGGACGGTACTGAGTACTGTGAGCTCGTAGTATGATTTTTGGTATATGGCGGCTCCGTTACGATCGCATTGTAGTTCAGGCCCTGGCCTTGAGTGTTTTCTTGTTCTTCGTTTTCTTCTTCTTGGTGCTCTGGCCATTTTGTTTGATAATAACGTCCTCAGCCTTGTGTTGGAGGCGTGTTTCATTATTCTTGAGATGTGATTTCATTGTTTTGGGATGTTTGATCGCTCTACGGCCTATAGCATTCCGTCGCTTCATTTTTTTCCTATTTTGTTGACTCTTCGCATTAGTGTCCTTGATTCCTCGCAAGAGATCCCGACCAATAGCTCTGGCGGAGTCCTCATTGGAGAGAAGTGTAATGTTTCCTAAAGATAAATCATATTTAAGGAAGCGTCCTTCATGAGCCCATATAGACTCCATTATTGAATGGACGATTTGGAGTTGCATAGAGGGTTCTCGTGGTATTTCGAGAAACCTGGTGCGCCACCCGGCTACTAAGGTCCTATAAAGCACATTTCCTTTAATATACTTAGATAGTACTCTGTTGCGAGTCCCTTCGATAAGAATAACATCGGCAGGGTGGAGTGTGGCAATCATGGCCAGTTCGGCGTCCGATGCCATGTTGTGCGATGAGTGGCCTTTCCCTAGGCCCGTTTTTCCTAGTATTTCACCCTGCTGCTGGATACTTTGGTTTTCTTCCCCAATCACATCCAGAGTCGTCGATTCAGAAAGAGAGAAATAACTGGGGTTCTTCCATTGAGCATTGTTGTACTCGTTGGTGGCAATTGGTTCCCAATCCATAGTTCCGTGAATTTGTGAGATCGGTGATGGGTATAGTTCCAAACGTGCACCCGATTTCAATCGTGTTCTTCGTTGTTCCTACGCTTTTGTCGAACTCAAACTCTCTCTTCACTCTCTCTCTCCTCGCTCCGCATCCACCGCGACCGCATTCCTCGCATCGCAGAGCGCGGGGCTAGTGCGCCATATCTGCCTGCCGCTCGTACGACGAGACGACAACGACGACTAGGTACTATCCCCTCTCCTCGCTCGCATCCTCTGACTCTCGTCCCTACTCTAGTAATAGCTATAGTAGTCTACGTACTCTATGAAACTCAATCTCCCTCAACTCATCGTAGACTACCTTGTACTGCCAGCTGAGAGGCACTCTACTAGAGAGAGCAAAATAGTCCACAAAGCACAGAATCATGATGTCAGTTTTCCACGACGTTCGGAATACTAGTATTCGTAGTACCGGTAGTGTGTACCAGGTAGTACTACTACTAGAGTAGATATTAGTAGGTAGTAGTACCGTAGGTAGTAGTAGGGTAGTCTCATACCGGTACAAGCAGTTCTACTGTACTGTATGCACTTCGTCGTAGGGTCTAGAGCTACCGGGACAACCACGACCGCTCCTCTACTCCTCACAGTAACGAAATGCGGTGCCCCACCACCAATGACAACATCAAACTCACGCCATGACTCATCCAATTAAGTCATCTACCACCAGAGTGTAGTCGAGTAGTACAATTTTTTGTATATGAACAATCTTTACGTACTATTGACGATCTGTATAATATCGTGCTATCTTTATCCAATCGGTCGATAGTGTGCAATTATTCTTCTGTAACTCCCATTCCCGTCGTACAATGGCCGCAGCTCTTCTTGCACACGTCCAACATGTATTTGGGATTCCGCTCGCATTCCTTTGTTTCCCAACTTGCCCATTCGGGACATTTCTCGTTTTTGTCTACACAAGGGATGGCTTTCGGCTCAAAGGGGTCATTTTCTCCATCTGGCGTCATCAAGATTCCTTTCTTACCCGGACCGCTCCATTTGATGGAGTACTTCGTTTGACACCATTCGTTAGGACAGGTCGGTTCCATCATTCCCGTCCCCAGCATTTTCAATGGAATTTCGTACTGGGTAGTGGGATCCTCCGACCATTGTGGCGGTATTGCATAATGCTTCTCTAACATGTGATCCACATTGGTCCAACCATACTTGGGGTAGTAGTGAACGAACACACTACTGTACCAAGATCCACGGAATCTACGTGGGCGACCGTGCAAGCATTTGGAAGATTCGTACAACAGCATATCCCCTGAAGTTAAAATAACTTCGTGAGTGTTCCCATGAAAGTCTTCGATTACAATGGGCCAAGGTTCCGCATCCTCCGAAGAGTCGATATGCAAAATGAAACTGATAATATGAGTGGAACTTTTATCGACGTGCATTTGCAGCTTGGAATTATTCCGATACAACCGAAAACCGTATGCTGAGATACATACATACATTGATGGAAAACAAAAGGAGTGAGTATAATAGGGATTCCATTCAAGATTTGAATTTGTCGTTGAAGACGCACCTCCCCAAGGGGTCAATTCGGTCTTTGCCCAAGTTTCGGGATACAGTTGCAGTTCCTTCAGCACTCTCTGTGTCAAGTCGGGCCGATCGATGAACCAGGATGGCTCGGCCGTATCAATGACCTCGATCTCTTTTTCAACTCGGGGACCTTTTTCCAATCCATCGCGAATGCCCTGCCGCAAAGCCTCCATTAAATCGTCCGGTGCCCGCGCCAATCCAAAACCGAATTCGGTAAAGTTGGGCGCCACCAAGGCCATATTGATAGCCTGCATGTAACCTTCATAGCGATCCTTTTGATTTGGGATTTCGGCAATCTGCCGCAGTCGATGTTCGTTAAGACGTCGCCAGCCAGGAGTGTCCGGCACGAAGCGATCGAGCGGCCAAGTGTAATTCCGTTTGTGGTACTCGGCCACCCGTTCATGCTCCTTCAGTCCGGCGGCACAGACAACTGCCACCCCAAACGCCACCACTAGAGCCAGCTGAAGCAAGATTTGAGGAGTGGATACCATGGTGCTCTGCAATGAATCGATACAATTGTAATTGGTGATGCGATGATTGTTATGGCTCGATCAACAATCATCAATCATGTCATCGGTCATCGAAGGGATCGGCACGCACCGCCCCCATATCCCAGGCTTCGCACCCATACACACGTACAGTAGATACGGGGGAGCGGCAGGGCGGAATGAGAACCCTCCACTCAGAGCGTAGAGTCTTCGTAGCTCGTACTCTGATGAATCCGATGACGTACAGACGAGGTGTCCAGTCTCGTTCCACTTCGGTCAGATCCAGTAGAGATTAACTACTCTAGGTAGCGATGACAAATTCCAGTAAATGAAAATTATAAGCTTTACATCTAGGAGTGAAATGATTTTGAGGGTGAAGAGCAAACATCTTGGATCCAGGATATGCTTCAAGATTAGGATACTTCAAGATGCAATGGAGAGAGTATAGTGGGTAGTGTTCGTTCATGGAATAGTCTTCACTTGTTCATTCACGGATCTCATATGGTAAAGGGACTCGCGTCTGTCCGTTGTAGGTTATTATTCGAACACTGCTATTCTTCATTCGTTTAGTTGTGAAGAATGAATAATAGTCGAAAAGCGAGCATGCCTGCGCACTCATTCGTGTTTGAATTTTTGGGCGGAGCCTCTCCCATGCATGCATCTGACATCCCGCGACCTCCCGCCAATCCAGCCTTCACATAATCTTTGTACATACATCTGTTCCAAATGCCGACAGAATCCAAACCTCCCCAATTGACCAAACGATGAAAAGTCCTCGGACACGAAATCTATCTATCTGCACTTGTGTTGATCATCTCGCCCATGCACCTGCTCAACATTCTTTGTGTGTACAAGTACTGTACACGGCATTCCGTTTTCAATATTGCGGAGGGTTAACTTGCAACATCTCCAAACAACTACAGTGTTGCTACGAACACAAGGCCAGCAACCATGGGTGCCAATCAGTCATTGTTTTGGTCCCTTGCGTCTCTATTTGGAGCTAGCTATTCCTTCCTCTTCTTGCATCTCAGTGGAAAATATGATGAATTTTCTTCTGGCCTCGCATCGTTGAAATCTCTTCTAGACCAGCAGAGTGAACTTCTTCGACTGGATACGGTACACGTGCCAGTACGAGTAGCTACGATAAGAACTGGTGACGATTCTCATGATGTTTGCACCTCATCGGCAACCACAGAAGAAGAGGCTGCAAAAGTGGTTCAGACACAACAACAAGATACCATGACACTTACGAAAAGCCCACTTGCTGGATACGTGGATCATGTGGTCGAGTCCTATGGTGACATATTATCCGAAGTTATCGTTGGCCACACGGAGTCCTGGAATTATGTGGCGGAATACGAAGCCGTAGACGAAACCACCATGGGTTCCTGTCCCATAGTGAGGCAAAAGATTCGGTCGGGCCCACAAACGTTGCCAGAAGAAGTGCTGGAAGAATTCGAGTGGGATGATGAATCTGATATTCCTGATTATTTGGAAGAACTACTTGAGGGCTGCTCCAGAAATGCTTTTGATCCGCGCTTCAAGGGAGACTGTTGGGACTACCTGGAAGATTTGATCTATACACCACGCTGCACAACCAGATTTGATTCGAGAATTTCGTGCAAAGAGGAGCAGGTGCCCGATATTATGTCGGCAAAGTCTGACATAGAGAGCATTCTGGATGGACACTTCGCCATGGATACACTCAATGTTGTCGTCGTAGGGTCGGGACCCACTGGTCTTTTCTTGGCAAATGCGCTTGCTCATGGTAATAGTTTCAAGGGCGGTGCTTGGAAACCTGAAGTCCGAGTAACAATTATCGAGAATCGCGTCGAAGCGGTAGGAGTCAAACAAGGCTTTGTTCGGAATTGGCAAACCATACCTCAGGTAGAGGGGATGGCGTCTGTGATTGACCCAAGAGTGGGTAAGATCTTTGCAGAAATCACAGATTCTGCACATTTTGCACTACCTCTCAATGCCATCGAGACGCTGCTGCTTCTTTCCACCCGGGATCTGGGTGTTAAATTCCTCTACGGAAATTTGACTGACTACACTCCGTTCCTATCGACCCAGCCCAACCTCTTGGTATTTGATGCAACTGGACATCGTCTAGATGGTCTTGTACGAGGAAGCAATTGTCCAAAACCCGATCTCACCCCTGGCATCGAGCCAACAACCATGGGCGCTGAGGAAATTATCAAGACCTGGACACCACTGGAAACGTCGCAGGACTGGTACTATTTGAAAGAAAGCGACTACGAAATTGTCAAAGAGTACAACTCTGTGGTCAACATTGCTCAAAAGGGTAATCTACTATACCCTGTGAGCAAAGACGGGATACCCTATGCGACATGGTGGCTCCACGTCCACGAAATTCCAAGTGATCAGAATGAATATGATATGGAGTACTTCTGGGGCCACACGTCTAGCAACTCGGAACTCTGCAAAGCCTGCACTGCCAAGATACCGGAACTCATCCATAGAAAGCACGGAAATGCCACATGCCAAAAGTTTTGCTCCCCCAACAATTTTTTCGAATCCGGCAGTAACTACAGGCGAGATATCGCCGAAAGGATGGAGCTGGATGAGTCAAGCGTATGGTTCGCTACCCGGGGGGCCAATGTTGCGCTCGTTGGTCGTGAGGCGAAGCGATTGCTGGAAATCATTGAAGAGCAGGGGTATTCACAAGATCCGGTTGGTATGCCGATGAGCCTTCTTCCACTATCAGAAATGGCAGAAGACCCTGTCTTTAAGGGCACCTTGCTACTGAAAGGCCTTGAGGGACTGGCAGAAGTTGACGACGACATGGACCCACCTATCATCTCCGTCTTTCAGCACCGACCATACATCTACATGAACGGCAAAATGAAGGGTGGTCTCTTTGGACCGTCCACACCAATGCTACGGATAGGTGACTCTCTTGCCACGGGAGATCCCAACCGATCTTCCGGCTTTGTGAGCCATGTCTGGATGCTAAGACGATTGGTCTGTCGTGTTCGTGGTGAAGACAAAGAATGTTCACAAGATTATTAGCTAGAATGTTAATGCGATCCATTTTTCTAGCCACTACTAGTATCGTGTTGCAACCATCTACCATCAATCGTACCTAGTAGACCGTCACGTCCGTCATCTTGGCCTCCTCTGCCAGGTCACACTGTAGATATAGAGAAGCTAGCTTGGCCTGCTCATTACTCAAACATAGTTGAAAGACACCCGCCGCATCACACCAGCTGCACATTTCCCCTTGCGAGTCTGTGGTAGCATCACAAATCTTTCTTGGGTCGCCATCCTGGTCGTCATCCAGGAGGGATCCGTTCGATGGAGCATTCAAGCATTGGGAATCGAATGGGGCACCATCATTAGCTTCTTGTCTTCCTCGTAGAAATGCGGCCTTTTCGTCGTCGTAAAAATGGTGCTCATCATCATCGTCGTCTCGAAAGCACTTGACGTGTGGGATCTTGTGAATCAACGCCTTTTCTTGCTTCTCCGAGACACAAATTCCAGGCAGTCCCTCTCCTTGACACCACACACAGCGCTCGAGTAGGACGCAATATTGTTTGTCGTTTGCAGAAACGGTGCAGCGAAAGGGGTTGTTGGAGACGTCAACGTTTTCATCTTCCAAAGCGGCACGATGATGCGCGAGTACCATCGAGTCGTGGAGAGAAAATGCCAGAACAACGAACGACGCGAGGATCATCACATTATTAGGATGATAATTTTTCATTTTTGAATCTCTTTTGGGTAGCGTCCGATTGATGATTGCTTGCTTGCTTGATTCGATCGTCAATTGTGGGAAGTAATGCGACTGAGTTGTTGAAAGATAGGAGTGCGAAGTATCTACCGTACTTGTACTGCTACATACCCCGTTACTGTATCGTTGCTGCAACGTGCAAAGCCATACCGGTACCGGTAGCGTGAGTGTTATCGCTCTCTCTGCTTGCGCGCCCGTTCCGTTCTCGTTCTCTTCTTGTTCATCCACACGCGCTTTTTCGAACTACTCGTACTGTACTTGTACGTGTACTTCGTAGTGTACAATTATTTCTCGTCAGGCGCCCCTTCAATCCCAAAATTCTCCCCCAAGGCTGCGCAGATACGCGCGTGTGGGCAGCGGCCCCACCATCGCGCTCCAGTGGCTAAGTTTTATAATTCTTTCATCTTAAGGAAAAGCTCCGGAGGACAAATTGGGAAAAAAAAATGAATTGCAATATTAATACGGGTGTTTTTACATAGTTTCCTCAATGAAAGATTGTTAAATGATATATTTCCTTACATTAATCGGGGCGATTTTATATTAAATTGATATATTTTTATTTCTTATTGACATGCGCTACAATTTAAATGTTTCATGTTTTCAGTTGACAGCTTCCTTTGGTGAGATTCCATTGAGATACCATTGATTCGGTATTATCGCGTGCACCGTGCTGCACTCCCATGCATGACTTACGCAATCTCGCGCTGCCAGCGCCAAACCACACTCGGACATTCTGAAGGCCCCTAGTCCGTGCGGCGGATACCTTTTCGACGACTCCTTTGACTAATAAATGATAAAGCTGCTCGGAGAGGCGACCCCGAACCCCGAACCCCGAGAGAAAATGCAAAATGCGAAAGAACACAAACGCACAATGGAGGGTGTTGCGAAGCAGACTGAAGACGGCCTCCATAGTTCACAAACTGCAAACTCGTTCTGTTGATATTGCTGGAGAAGACGCCGACACCTGATACGGAAGAAAGGAAGATTTGCTTTATAGAAGAAACCCTCGAACACAATTTTACAGTCAGTGCGCCACGTTTGTTGTGATAGTACAAGCACACCCCACAACCACGAACCATGGGCGAAATTGCACAAATCAGTCCTTATATCTACTGCTCCGCGACATTCTTCACCTGTTCTGCGATTTCCTCTGATCTCCTTTTCATTCGATTCTCCTTGACTGGTGGCTTTTTCTTTCTCATTCTGGCGTCCCTCAGCGGCCACTCGTCGGATGGATCTTTTTCCAACATTCCCTTGTCCGATGGAATTTATGATATTCCAATGTTTGTCAACATGCTTCTGTTTTCACTGAACTTCTATATTTGTATGAGGTTGATCCGAGATGAAAGACCTTTTTACTCAAAGTCACTGAACGAGGAAGAAATAGCTCTCTTTCGATTCTTTCAGTCTCGGTGTGGCCTGACGGCACTGCAATTCAAAGAAATTCTCTCGAATGGTCAATTTTTAGAATTGCCACCCAACACTGCCGTCCCGAATTGTGCCAGTTCATTGTACTTAGTACTGGAGGGAAAGGTCTCTTGTAAGGCGAAATTTCAGGGCAACGTCTTTGGGGAAAGCTTTGTGAAACGGAGTGGTGAATTCTTTGATATCAAACTTTTCAATTTGTTCTCTCTTCCCGTGGGGTTTGACAACGTGGAATTTAACGCCAAGACTATGACGCCGACAAAGTTCTTTTGCTGGGATGTATACGGGATGATTGCCATGCGTGAATCCAAGTCTCCTTCCTTGAAAGAATATTGGGAGTACATGGTGTTGCGAGCCTTGACTGGAGCTGCTATTCGACACCACCTAAAAGGTCGACACACTCTATATGATTCCCTACTAATTCCAGAGCACGAGACTTGGTTAGAAGGGGCTCCGTCTCGTGACTTTTGGAAACGAGAAAAGGATACTGGAAATTGGCAGCATTGTCAACGGCAGTGGAATATGATTCGGTCATCGCTCATGAACATAATTCCGCCGAGAGGAGTCCGACAACGGCCCGGCATTCCAGAGGGTCGCAATCCCAAGCAAGCGTATATGGAACTGGTTTGTAAAGTAGCCGCGGCTGAGCCAAAGAAGGATGATGCAGATACCAACTTTCGCTTTCTTAAGAATTTGCGGGATATCCGAGATATCCCTGCCGGAGACGATGACAGCGACGCATCCGATATCGAGCAACAGGGGCCGCCGCTTGGTTTGTTCTGCAGAACGAGTAAATAGCAGGTATTCAAACCTGATTTGGTTCTAGGCCTGATGTAATTTCACACGTGCGCGCGAAAAGATACTGTACGATTAGAACTCATGATTCCTATGCCACGTTAAGCCTCTTACAGCATCAACATCGTCGTCTATAGTTGCATTTCAACCTTGCCTTCTCTCATGAATTCACGCATGGCACTATATTTGGCAACCAGACAGCTCCCTTCATCTTGCTCCACCTCATCGGCCTCGATCGGCTCATTTACTAGCCAAAAATGGTAGCCTTCATAATCGGGTTGGTCGATCATGTGTGCTTCATCTAGGCCTTGCCAGGCCTCGGGGATGTGGTCCAAAACAGTCTGGCGTAAGTGATCTTCCAACAGGGATCCATACTCTTTCAGATACGCCAATTCTGCATCGCTCATGTGGTCGACGCGCTCCCTCATGTGCAACGGATGCGCTTCGATCTTGGACAAACGCTGCGCCAACCAGTTTGCCAAAACGTACTTGACTCGATCCAGATCTACCTGAGCCAAGGTCGCTAGGAGATTCTGCACCGAAGCCTCGCCAGCATTCAGACCTGCGGTGGTGATGTCTTCGAGCAGCTGATCGATCCACTCTTGGCGAGCCTCGATTTGCTCCTTCACTTGTTCCACCATTTCGTTGTCGTACTCAAGCAATTCTGGACAATTTTTCTCTTGCTGCCAGAAATGATGCAACTTGCTGTACAATTCGTTCATCTGGTCTTCCTCCTGCGCGTCTGTCTCCCCCGACATCATCAAATAGTCCAAATTCCCCGCTTCCCCTTCGCCGTTATTCTTTTTGTTATAATCGTCGGCAGCACCACCATAATGATGATAGTCTTCCTCCCGGCGTCGTTTCGCCTCTTGAAGTGCCGTTGGAATGGCAATATGACGGCGGGGAGCGCTGGGGGAATCCCAATCCTCCCCCGTCATGAGTTCCGTGGCAGCCGTTTCGACCGAAGGACGGCCTGGGGCAGCATCTTTTTCGTAGTCATCGTCATCGCCATCGCCACCGGCGAGAGCATTGAACTCTTGAGTTTCTTCTTCCAGTTCTCCTAGCAAGTTATTGAGATCCGCCATGGTATTGTATTACTATTATTTGATGGGGCTAATAGCTATAGTAGAGAGAAGGTTCTGTAGTTGTAGTTGTAGTTGTAGTTGTAGTTAGTGATAAGTGATAGTGATAGTGATGCATGTGGTGTTCGGGGTTGGGGTTGAGATGCCTCGGGATGAAAAGCAATGCGAGAGGAGAGCGCCCGGAAGAGCGCTGGCCGAGCCAGAGCGGGATGCTTCAGTACTTTTTCTACGTAGATATCTACGCAGAACCACTCCAAGCACGGTATTTCCGCGCGGCTTGATGAATGGAGGCAGAAAAAAAAATGGCGCGAACTCTGAAACCAAAACACACTGGTCGTATGAGTCGTCCTCTTTCATCAGATAGACAGGGCAGCAAAGGGCAGGCAGGCGGAGGGCGGAGGACAGAGCCGGCCTCGCGCATTCGCGCGCTGCCCGCTCCTTTGTCTGTGATGGAAATTTACTGTACATAGCTCGCACGACCGACAGCCACTTGCGATCATTATATGTGTATACATTTTCTTAAAAAAAATGTCGGTAAATCGGTTAAATAGCGCGTATATTCTGGTGCAGATCGCTTTTCTCGCCCACTCTCGCCGAAATTCAAATCTAGCCTTGCCGCATCGTTCCTCTCATGACATCTACCAGTACAGTACTAAGTACTGTAGTCCGGTACAACTCGCATACGGGATTTGTTGTACTCTACTCTAGAGTGTGATGGAAATGGGTTTGTGTTAGGAAAACATACCATACATAGTCTACTGTACCTTTTCCGTCAAACTATTATCAAACGGGCCAAGCCGCCAAGACTTCACTTCTTCACCGTTGTAAGAGGCAGAAACTACGTAGCGGGGTTTAGTTGCGCTGTCAATCAAATCGTACGAGGGTCGAGGCGTTTTGGAATCATCGATCGCAAGGACGCTGGTGTTAGTTGATAGTTCATAATAATATCACGAACCATGACGTTGAACCATTCACTCCATGCCTCTTTGAGGGAAGAAGTGGCGGCGTTACGTAAAAAGGTTGTTGCTCTGGAAACGGCAGAAGCAGATAATGAAAAGCTGCGAAAAGAGTTGAGCAAGTTGCGCGTCGCCTCGTTGGAACAAAAGTCTCAGTTGGAGCTTGACTTTATGAACCAGCTCACGGGGGTCGCCAGGGAAAACGCCTTGAAATTGGAAGAACTAGAAGGTCGACTTGCAGAAAGTACCAATGTTAATCGGGCACTGAGTGATCGGTTAAAGGCATCTCCTTCGCGTGAAATGGTGGAAAAGGAAATCGAAGCTCTGGAAGCGCAGCACCGAAAAGACCTTGCGACGACGATTGACGCAAACAAACTCGAGATTGCAAAGACACGGCAACAGCTCGCAAAGCTTATGGAATCTCGTGATCAACTTGTGGAGGCATTCGATGAGGCAAAACTGAGCCTAACTATGAAGGAGAATGAAATCAAGTCGTTAAAGTCGAAACAAGCTTCGGAGGGTGGTGGGGCTAGCAAGGTGGAGCTTGAAAAGATTCGTCGCCAGCTCGATGACTTACAATCGATTCGTGATAAACTTATGAATGATCTCCTGAAAGCTCAAGCAAATCTCGCTTCGAAAGATGCCGAAATTGATTCCATCAAGTCGGAGCTGACGTCTAGGGAGGCTAAACTTGAAGAAACGTTGAGGGAACTCGCAAAGCTAAGGGAATCTCATGAGCAGGTCGTTGCAGAACTTGTGGACTCAAAGACAAGCCTACGCATGAAACAAGCAGAAATTGACTCTTTCAAGACTAGTCAAAACAGTGTTGATTCCGCTACCAAAGCTGAGCTCGAACGAGTCTTAAGTCAGATGACTGGGATAGAAGCATCTCGTGACGAGCTCGCACAACAACTCAAGTCGATGCAAAAACGACTCGATGAAGCAGAACGCGACCAACTCTCTAAGTCTCCCGATAGCACAAGCCATATTCTCCAGGATAGGCTCCGATCTCGTGATGAGGAACTAAGCGCCAAGACAAGTACTATTCGCCGTCTGGAAGCGCAAATCAAGGAAATGTCCAGCAAATCCTCGGTAGCTTTCGACCGTTCCAAGGTCTTTGAGGAAGAGAAGTCGAACTTGAAGGATTCTATTCAAAAACTGGAGGCTGAGAAGATGCAACAAGGACTCGTCACGATGCGTTTGGAGAGGTCGAACCAGGAGCTGACAAAGAAGTATGAAAGCGAGACTCGAATTCTGAAGGAGCGACTCAATTCTCGTGACACGGAGCTGAGCGAGAAAACAAGCGAAATTCGTCGGTTGGAATCTCAGGCATCTGAATTTTCCGGAAAGATATCGGCCAGTGAGGAAAAAATCAAGTTCCTCCACCATGAAAACTCAAACCTGAAGGCGACTGTAAGGGAATTGGAAGTGGAGAAAGAAAACCATGGCAACTCAATGACGAAAATGAAAGAAGTCAATCGAGAGTTGACAGAAAAGGCCAATCGGCTTGAAGAAGAAAACCAAGTGCTTCTTGCATCACTGCCAAATGCAATTAAACCCTTCGAACGACAGTCCAGTTCACGCAACAATGATGCCGAGCTCGTGAAGAGCGAGAATTCGGACGGCAATACAGCACCGCGATTCAACGACCACGAAAAGAGGACGACACAAATCATCCGCCTACTTGAACAAAATCTTAAGAAAGAGGGGCAAACAAAGAAGGCAATGACCGCCGGTCTGAAGAACAAGGCATCCACGGAAGCCGACCAGAATCAAATGGATGCTATGAAAGTTGAAATCGATTATTTGACAACGAAGCTAGATGCAGAAAGAGATCAAACCAATGTTTACCGACGAGAGGTATCACAGATGAGAGCATCTCAGGTAGGACCGATCCCAAGCATTTCTGAGAGGAAAACCTCGCTCCTCAATTCCAACCCGAGTACCCCAACTCGAAACAAGTCCAAATATTCGCAAGATGAGTTCCACAGGGATACAACTCCTACTAGTAGAACACCGGTTCGAGGCTTGGTGCAAACCTTTGAAAATTTGAAGCGACGCGAGGCAGACTTTCCCTACTTGAACACAGCAAATGTTGAAGAGCTGAAGGAAGCTCTTGACTTTGAGAGACAACAAGTTTTTGAGCTGGAGGATGAGCTCACTAGGCAGTGTGAAATCAATTGTACGCTTCTCAAAGAGATTGCGTCGTTGACCGTGGACACTGAATCGTCAAGAGCTCGCCATGTAAATGCTTTCCATGTCGGAACCAGCAACGAAAGGAAAAAGATTGAGAAATTGACTTCTGAGGTATCACAGCTGAAGGGGGAGCTCAAAGCTGCTGAAGAGGAAAACACATGTCTTTCTGGTCGTCTCGACGAGTTCGTCAATGCGGACACTAAGGAAATTGCCAGGCTCACAGAGGAAGTTTCTACACTGGAAAGTAAACTCTCCAAAGCAGAAGAGAAATGCACATCAATTGATCGATATGAACTCTCCTCTGTCAACGATAGAAAAGAAGTAGATCGTCTCAAGGTAGAAATCCGTCGTTTGGAAGACAAGCTATCGGAGAGTCAACGAGAGCTCCAACGTATCCAGGGTGACAGGGTGGGGGGTAGAACAGAAATCGAACGACTTCAGAAGAAGATCGTTGCTCTAGAGGAGGAGAAACAGTCGAAGAGACGACAAAGCGAAGACCAAGAAATACAAGTGTCGCGACTCGAGGCGGAGGTTGAGCGACTGCAAAGTGAAGCGTCACGCGCCGTACAACTTGAGACGGAATTGGCCAAGCTGCAACTGATAAAATCGGATTATTCATCCAGAGGGGACGAAATCAATGGGCTAAAGTCGCTTGTCGAAGGACTGGAAGCTAGTCTTGCGAACACCGATTCGATGAAAGCCGCTCTTCAGAAGGAGAAGGAAACTGCTGCTCAACTGGACTCACTAGTACAAAAGCTGGAGAGGGACCTGAAGGAGGCGGAAGAGAAGGTTGAAAGGCTCTCCGCTGATATTACTGCGACGAAGGAATCTGAACAGGAAAACAGTACACGACTCACTACGCGACTAGAATCGTTGACTCGAGAGCTAAAGCAAGCGAATGGACAGCGAGACGAAATGGAAACGAACTGCAGAATCCATCATACTGGAAAGATTGAAAGTCTCACGACACAAGTCAACTCTCTTCAGTATGAGTTGGAGCATATCAGGGAGAAGCGCGAAAAGGTCGAGGCGCAATCCACGGAGCAAGTCGAGCAGTTGAACAAACAAATAGTCTCTTTGTCCGAGGAGTTGCAACAGGTTTCGGATGAGCGAGACACATTGAAACGACAACTCATGCTACAAAGCGAGGAGAAGATTTCGAGTCTGACTGTGCAAGTGGATTCTCTCTCCGAGCAACTTCGGCGAGTGGAAGAAGAACGCGACGAGGTTCAGGAACAAAACCGAATTCATCATTGCAAATTCGACTCGCTTCGTGCTGAAATTGATGGAAAAGTGAACGAATTTGAAAGAATTCATGTCGCTGACAAGGAGGAAATTTCCCGTCTTCAAAAGCAAGTCCAGTCGTTGGAGAGGGATCTTCACAATAGTCTGGCCGCGGTCCAAGACTTGCAGTCAAATCTCCAGGAAAAGGAAGAAGTCGAGGAAACGATTGAAAGCCTCCAACGGGAGAATCAGTACTCACTTGACTCTCAAATTACCAAGCTACAAAAGGAGCTCACTCGTACGCGCCTAGCAAAATCTGAAACGGAGAAGAAACTGAAATCTCTAGAAAACACAATGAACACGGTGCAAGAAGACTCCAGGAAGGGTCTAGCATCGAAAGAAGAAGCCTTGATAGAGATGAGAAAAGCCTTGGGGGAAAAAGAAGGGTTTATTGAGCGTCTCACAAAGGAAAAGGAACAGCTTGTTCTTACTATGAATGACATGACAAGTTCGCGACGGGGTGAAATTGATGAACTCCAGAGTGAGCTAATGGAGATGAGTACTCGGGCCGCCAATCAAGCTCGGGAGGTCCAGACCCTCAAGGTCCAGTTGGAAGACGGCAACTACCGAAAGGATGAGATGGACAAGCTCCGTAAGCGGGTACGTGAGCTGTCCCAGCAACTAGCGAGCCAAAGCTTGACGGTCGTAAATGGAGAGAAGACCCCAGAGCTACAGTTTGAGAACAACGAACTTCGACAAAGACTTCGTGACGCGAACTTGGCCCTCAAGGGAGCCGAGGAGAGGATGCGTGATATTGTCACGGACAAGGGTTCCTCCAAGTCGATGCAGGTGCTTCGCGACCGCAACGCGTCGCTGAAATTTGAAGTGGAGAAGCTGACGAAGAAGTTGAGAAGGCTTTCTGAACGAAAGCAGATGCATGAGCAGCACCTATCCAATTCCGCCAGGCAAGAACGCACGTCGGATCGTCGCTCGTACGGCAGTGAACATTCCCGAAGCGACTCCGTTGAAGCCACCCGGTTCATGATCTAAAGAAACATGGACCAAAAGCATCCTTATCGGCGGCACGAGAGACAGCCCTGATTTGAATGGCCCGCAGAAGAGGAGCAGCCGTAGCTTCGCTAGATCGCAACAGTTCACGGACTCTGCACATGATTTATATTAAGACATCGGCCTTTTGAACAAACAAATACACTAACATCATATAGTTTTGGAAAAATAGTAGAAGAACAGGTCTACATCTTACTCCTCTCTCTCTCTCTCTCTCTCTCTCTCTCCTACAGTATGCACTTAGTAGTAGAGAGAGATTAGATCTTGGCAGGAGAAGTCAAATGAGTCGAGCAGTGACGACAAGAAATCTGACGTCACTGCTTACTGTACTGTGCTGTACTACTACCGTAGAGTACCGGTAGAGTACATCGTACTGTACGTGCGTGTAACATAGGGGGTGGGGTGCCCGGGCGCTCCCGCGGCGAGAAGGCGATGAGAACAGAATTCGAATGCGGGGATCTTTTGTTGCCGTGTCCCGCGTTGGGCGTTGTCACTTGTCTGTTGTCCATACCACTACTAGTACTCTACCGTAGTGATTAATGCATAACATCCATCCTATTTTTGTTCTCTGTTCTCTTTCCCAGCAGTTTCATCATTTTTTGTTTGTTTCCAGTCTAGCCAGTCTCACTACGGTACCGCTACGCACCCGACGATCAAAACAGAAAATGAGTCTTCACCGAGCCGCGTCGAACTTGGCGTTGCGGGCGTACAGTTGCTGTGCACCTCGGCTGTCCACTGGAAAACAAAGATATGCTGCCGGCCGTCGCCTACTGTCGTCGTCCGAAATCGAGGCAGCGAGAGAATCAATTATCAAGGCAGAGGAGAAAATCCTCGTGCCACGCCACGGAGAAGGAGATGGTGTCATCACTCTCAATGTAGGGGGTAAGGAGTTCATTACCTTGAGGTCGACCATTCAGGACAATCAAGTACTGTACAACCGAGTCTTGCAAGCAGAAGCCAATCAAGAATTCACCAAAGGTGCTGTCTTTATCGACCGAGATCCAACGTATTTCCACCTCATTCTCCAACACCTACGAAACCGAGCAGATATGATGCACTACCCTCGCAGCTTTCAGTCCTCTAATAAGTACGCGATATTTTCCAGGGCCATGCCAGACAGGGCGAAGACAATTTTTAGGAAAAAGGATGTCCTCATTCAACTTCCAGAGAAGAAGGAGGCTGTGCGTGATTTGTATGTGGAAGCACGGTATTTCCAGATTGCAGAGCTGGAGGCGCTGTTGTGCAGCCTTGATTGGTACACAAGAGCTGCCCAATGGTTCGGCTCGGGTGCCAGCAACCCTTTCTATGCTGCCTCTCAAGCCATCACCACTGCTCGTCGAGCGTTGGTGGCATCTAGCGGATTCGGAATCGTGTTGGGTGCTCAGAACGAAGAGTTGGTGAAAAATATCAAAGGTCTTTTGAGTGATTTCGTGACTTTGTTCACCGGGGGAAAGCCGAATGACGACTCCTCGGGAAAAACTGGAGAAGAGCCAGCGGCAAAGGCGCCGGAGAAATCTTTTTTTTCTTTCGGTTGATGATTGGTGGTGTTAGCAAGAAATCCTTGTATGTCGCTTGCACTTTTAAAAATATTACGGGATATATAGCTGTAGCAAGAATGACCGCCTATTCCAATGACGGCTATTAGATCTCATCTCCTTACTGTGATCACACCAGATGGTGCCTCCTTTAGTGACCTGAACTCCTTTCGAATCATCTCAACCTTTTTTCGACAGCCCCATTCCTCGTATAGCTTACATGCTTCTTTCATTTTATACATGGCATCGTCGGGCGATTTCCTTTTACGCAAGAAAAAGTCACCACAACGTTCGTTTATAATGGCAGCATCTTGGATAAATCCAGATCGGGCAGCCAGACTGAGCGCCTGGTGATACAGCAACTCAGCAGCGTCCAACTTCCCTTCTAGTGCACGAAGTTCTGCCTCAAACAGCTTCTCGTAATGAAGGACGTTGGGGTTGTCGTTCCGTACCCATTTTCTGATAGTAGATAGAACCCTCTTTCCCGCCTTTTTGTACTTTGATTGCTTCGATTTCCTTGCCATACCGAAAAGGCAAAGCCCTCTAACAAACGTTTCATGCATGTTCATGAAAATGCCCGGACCCGCTTTATTGAAGCGGCCTTCATCTTCCAGTGCCATAGCGGAACCCGTCTCGAATAAACCGAAGATGGCACAGAGATAACATTGTACGTAGCGCACGAGACACAACTCGGCTTCTACATTGATTGACGCTGTAAAGCTGTCAATATCTAGTATCGCTTCTCCGGTCAGGATGCACGTGTTTTCGGAGCGCCCTAATAGGTTCAACGCACATTGCCACAATGTTCTCAAGTTTGTAGCCGCCTGTTCATTTTTGAGCTCTTTCGCCTGATTATGATACCTGCGACAATCAGCTTCCACTGTTCTTAAGTGTTTCCCAGCTGCGAAACTCATGTAAACATAGAAAACAATACACTGCGCAAAATTAGTGATTCTCTTTTCACCCGCAGTCAAAACCGTCGCCCGCAAGTTGTACCTACCGATCCTATACTATTCTGGTCACCAACAGCAAGCCCATCTCGGTATCCATCCAAGAGAGCGGGCATAAGTTGATGATAAGGCCTCTTGAAAGCAAGCGAGAAACCGTATATCTGATAAACAGCAAGGGCGTTTCTGGAGGTCTTGGAGTCGAAGCTTTTCACTAGCTTTTCTGCAAAACCCCCGCACTTCATGGCAGTAGTGAAATCGTTCATAATGAGAAACAAATGTCCCAGTTGAGCAAAAGCGGCAGGTGAGTATTCGCAGATTCCATACTCCAGGGTGAGCTCTGCGAATCTCAGGAACCACAACCCTAGAAGATCGGGAGAAGATAGGAAAATGATGTTCATGTGACTTTGCATCAGCGCCATGGCAAAAAGCTGATTCGACGACTCAGCCATTTGAGTCATAGCGACAATATCTTTCTCTTTTAGTGTCTTTACTTTTCGCTTCACCTTCACTAGAGATTTCACAGTTGAGCACAGCTGACTGAATTTCCCTTTAGGAAATTTGCACCCAAGTTTCGACAAAAGATCAAGTAGCATTTCTAGAGCTTCTGAGATCGCTGCTGAGTCTTGCTCGCGACCTAGGCTATCAATCATCGCGTTGTAGGCCCGAAGTTTGTCTGCTAGTGGCCGGTCCTTTTGCTTAAGGACTTCACCAGCATGCATTCTCAACAGCTCCTTCTCTCCAAGAAGATTCGCAGCTTCCGCCCCTCGTGAATGCAGCTCCAACGTCAGATGATAATGAGTTTGCCACGCATCCACGGGTAGGTACTCCACGCCAATCTTTGCATACTGACTCATGGAATCCAACGCAACTTGTCGATATGCTTTGTCAACGGCCAATTTGTGTAGTTCTGCCATTTCCAATCTCGGCACTTTCCTAGGAGACAAATTTCCAGCGTTTAGCAAGTCAACAATGGTAAAAAGGGAAGCTTCACGCTTGCTGTCTGGAAGGCCATGCAGGAGAGCTTCCCCCACGAGGTTTTGGAAGCCAGGTAAATCTTCCTCTGATAGCAAGGATAATACCGCCTCCTGAACTTGGTCATGGGGCCACCGATACTCTTTTTCGGTGATTCTTTCCAAAATACCATTTTTCTCTGACACTTCCAGCCATCCATCGGTATCCCCAGTGTTAGTGAGAACTTTTGATATTTGCTCCCAAACTACCCCCTCCGTTTCCGTATCGAAGGACGAGCCAAGGCAGGCAGCGAACGATAACCGCTTTTGAACAGCTTTAGTCAATTCCATCAAACGATTTCGAATCAAATCTACCACATTTCCTGCTGCTGCCGTTGCTGAGAGAATGGTCTTTTCATCCCAGACCCACTTGTACGAGCTGACACTGAACTGTAGCAAATTTTCCTCTTTTAGGGTCATCAAAAAACAACTGAAGTAGAACATGTTCCCCAGTGTGCGCTTATGACAGATTTCCGCCAGCGAAGCAATCGCCTCTCTATCATCCATGTTCAGCAAAATCAACAAAATTTGAACCAGATCGTCCACTGTGAAGTTTTCCAACTTGATTTCTTTGACAGATGCCAACCCTGACGATTCCTTCTCGGCAATCATTTTGACACCTTCGATAAAGTCAGAAAGGATATGTGTCTCGTCTACTTCATCGGACCTATAAGTGACAACCAGGACAAGCCCAGAACGATTGTCTGGATCACTTATCACTGAATGCATCAATTTTAGTGACGCATTATCAGCTCTTTGAAAGTCGTCGAGGACCATCACAAAGGGTGAAAAGCGAGAGGAAATAATTTGCATGAACCTACGAAAGACTTGATGAAGACAAAGCTCCGACGCTTCCGTCAGACCCTTCGTATCTGGTGACCCCAACGTGAAAGAGAGATCTTCAGAGGGAGCTTTCTCGCCAACGACATCTTGAAGCTCTGGTAGCAAACCAATCAGTTGCTTCAATTCAGCGCCCAGGACTTCCGTAATTTCACTCTGGATCTCGGAGAAGCGCGGGTTGTCGGAATTCTTCAAATGCAACAGCTCCCCGCATATTTGCAAGCATGCCGCTTTGATACTTGAGTACGGCCCACCAGTCGAATTCATATCACATTTGCCATGAACGAACATACCGTTTGCTCTTTTCACAGATTTGGCCACATGGTTGGCCAACGTCGTTTTCCCGCAACCAGAAATACCCGAAATGAGTACCATTTCGTTGCGCCCAACAGAAGAATCATCACCATCGCCATCAGCCTTTCGTATCGGGGTCGTTATTCTTTTGATGCTCTCCTGTAGCACTTTCTTTTCCTCCTGCCGCCCGTAGAATTCCAACTTGTCAAAGCGCAATTTACTGATGCTGAGTGTATTCTCGAAAGCGCTCAATTTACGCCCTGTGGAGTTTTCTGGCGCCACGTAGGACGACAAGCCGCCTTCCTGTTCTCTTTGCGGGTTGGTCCGAGTCATTTCGCTCCGGATAGTCGGCTCATTGCTGCTGGTAGTTCTCGATTGCAGAGACAACGAAGACTCTTCGTCGGGAATAGTCGACGGATCAACCACAGAGTTAAAAGTGCTTGTGCCTAGCAGTGACGAACTCATTTCGATTGACAGTTTCAGGATAAAGGTATCAACCGGGCAAAGTGAATAAGACCTTCTTTGGTTCTGCTTTTTGTTGCGATGATTCGTCTATCGTCATCACGAATTGGGAAGAATCGCGACGTCCTTCTGTCCTCTCTGTTACGTTGCAGATCTTTGTGTGCTTGTGTGACTGTTGCTACGTACCGGTACCGGTATTGCGCATGCATACGTAGTAAGATATAGATTGTTGCAGATGTGACGACGACGACTCATTGGATTGTAAGTCTGCCCTTTGTCCAATCTCACACAATCTTGCAGCGCGCGTCTCACTATCAAAATCGACGATGCGGCGGCGCGAGTGGCGGCGATGATAATGGATAATGGATAGTCTACAGGTACCAGTTCTCGTACTGACTACTGATAGAGGAGCCGCACCAGCCTCTGCAGCTTGTCATTGTCACAGAAGACCACCGCCACAAAAGCGGTACTGTAGAAGGAATCAGACCCGCAAAACCCAATCCATAATGATGGGCCCAGGTGACGATCTGCCAACACTTGTTGCGCGAAAAGATCATTTAGGAGTTTTGCGATATGTAAGAGCACATGAATTGCGGGAACCAAAGCTGGTGTTTGAGCACGGGCAAATTCTCCTCGGCAAGGATTTGTCCAAGGGCATGGGTGACGATGAAACACGACTTGCGGCCTTGGAGCAGATCTGTCTGGCAGCTCTCGATCTGGGCAATCATGATGTCGCCGACAAATGCCTAGACCAACTGCGGAAGAACGGCGTGGAGAAGGATTCCGTGCGCTTTCGACGCCTGTTGGCACGATGCCTCGAGGCGGCGGGTGACTACGACGGCGCTGGGGCGATTTACGACGCGCTACTCAAGGACAACCCAGCGAATCTAGTAGCGTTGCAACGCAAGTACTGCATCGCGCGGGCTTTGAAACAAGAACCCGAGAAAGTGATTGCGGCACTGAACGAGTACTTGGGCCAGAATATGATGGATGTTAGTGGGTGGTACGAAATGGCCCAACTGAGAATGTCACTCTGCGACTTCAAAGGTGCCGCCTTTGCTCTAGAGCAAGTTGTTCTGGGAAGTCCCCTCGACTCAGAGATGCACATACTTTTGGCGGAAGTGTATGCTACTATTGGAGGACTGGAAAACTTGAGCTTGGCTCGAAAGCACATGTCACAATCTTTGGAGCTAGATTCGTCCAATGTACGGGCTCAATTTGGATTGGTAGCTGTGGCGAACCAATACCTGGAAGAATCGGCCGCAACCGGTAAGAAGGATGTGGACGAACACGAAGAATTGGTAGCCAAGGAGCTTGTCAAGTACGGGGCGAGCCAGGTTCTGCAAACATACAAGTCCAACAAGAAGATGTTTGATGTTGTCAAAAGGGTCATGGACGACTTTACAGATAATCTGGACGACTTCTAGATATTGCATTGTCCATCCCATATCGTTCATTTTTCAACTGGGTATTCTCAGGTAGTTATGATTGCAAGCTTTTTCTTTCCTTCATTGTGGTGCATGCGATAATACTGCCTGTCTCGCATGCTATCGAACCATTCTTTTGAATTGTGCATTGTGCAACCTCACAAGAACAATCGTCTGGCTATTTCCAAAGCAAACCACTCCTCTCTAGCCCAGGGTCGATTACTAGTATTACACTACCGGTAGGTATATCTTAAAGCAGCGAAAAACCTAAAAGAGGAGGAGTCGTCGGCGTCAGACGCGGAGAGCGAACCACTGCCGTACGGTACAGCAAGTACCGGTACGTAGCCATCAAGGTACCACCGCGGTAGCTTTTATCGCTAACTTAAGTACAAACATAGTCCTAAAAGAGAGTAGTACTGTAATAAAGAACAAAGAGATGTGATGAGGGAACACGCAAAAGTGCATGATGATTGATGCATGATGATGATGATGATGATGATGAAGCAAAGAGCAAAGAGCAAAGAGCAAAGTGCAAAGTGCAAAGAGCAAAGAGCAAAGAGCAAAAGCAGTAAAGCAAAAAGTAGACAAGACCTTCCACTATCGTTTCAAGGGGACCATATGAATCATACTTGATACAGTACGAGCACGTTTCATCATCACGGTAAACGGCAGAGCAAACAGTTTGCCTCCATGAGCCATACCGGTACGACGACACTTCTTCGGAGTCGCCGAGGTGGCACCAGCCAACATGGCAACGGGTCCATCAACAGCGACAAACAGACAACGTTGCCGCTGCACAGCTCGTCAGGGGCACCATCAATTTCAAGGGTATTTACAACACGTAACAAAGCGCAGCGGGGACGGGCTGTCATATTTGCCTCCATCTCACTTGTCTTGACTGGACTAGTAGGCGGATTGTTTTTTCGATTTCGCGGCTCGCATAATAAACCTGCTTCAGATCGACGTAGCGGTAGGACGTTGTTGGATGCAGCCGCTGTGGACTACGCAGCGCTGGGTGTGAATGGACCTATCCACGATATCGTGATAGCTGGTTCCGGTCCGGCCGGGTTAACTGCCGCGTTGTTCGGGGCTCGGGCTGGCCTCGATGTTGTCGTTCTGGGGTCGGAGACAGGTCTTTTGTCCGAAACGCAACATCTAGACAATTTTCCTAGCTATACAGAAGGAAATGGTCCTGCTTGGCTGAAAGCCACCAAACAACAGGCTCTTCATTTTGGCGCCAAATTCGCAACGCCTGGAGTGTTGGCAACTGAACTTCAAAGAACACCCGTTGTTCAGGAGACAGGACTCTTCACTCTGACCACTACTTCAGTGAATTCTCGAGAAAAGCAAATTCATGCTTGGTCTGTTATTGTAGCAAGTGGCGCCACGCCTCGTCACTTGGGTCTACCCAAGGAAGATTTGCTATGGGGGAAGACATTGCACAACTGCGCGATATGTGACGGTCATCTGTACCTGGATAAGACGGTCTTGGTCGTGGGAGGTGGCGATTCAGCGATGGATGCTGCCATTTTGTTGGCACGCTATGCCAAACAAGTGTATTTGGTACATAGACGGACGCAGCTTTCTGGCAAAAACCAGGCAGCAGTGGATGTGGCGCGAAGCACTGTCAATATTCAAATTCTGTTGCCCTATGCAGTCGAGCAGTGGGAACTTGATTCAGAACATCAGCTTAGAGGAGTGCGGATACAGAACACGAACAATAAGAACGACGAACAAGTTCTATCCATAGATGGTGCCTTCGTCATGATTGGTGCGACCCCAAATACTGACTGGTTGAGGAACAGCATCCATCTGGATCTTGAGGGTTTTGTCCAACTGGAAGGCGCGACGCAAACGTCAGTCTCTGGCATTTTTGCGGTCGGCGAAGTATCGGACAATATCTACAAACAGGCCATCACTGCATCCGCAGCTGGGGCACAGGCTGCCATTGACGCTGAACGGTGGCTCAGAGAAACGCACGGAGTGCACAAGCACGTTGCCGTTCCTCACGCTCCAAAGGTGTTAGGAACAAAAACAAACCCACAACCGGAAGTGAAGAAAGAAGAAGAGCGAATCCTCGCAGACTCTGACAGAAACTGTGATCTAACAAAAGAGGATTGCATCACTCGCATTGTGAACAGTCACCCAGTTGTAGTATTCTCCAAGTCCTGGTGTCCCTACTGTCGTAAAGCCCTCGAAGCACTGAGCGCAGCTGGTGTTCCGGACCCATTCATCGTGGACCTTACAAGTAACCCCCAAACACGGGAAGTACAAGAAGTGCTTAAATCAATGACAAAACGCAGGACGGTGCCGAATGTCTTTGTGGGTGGAAAAAGCATCGGTGGAGGAGACGAAACTGCTGGCTTGCAAGCTAAGGGTGCGTTGGTTCCGCTCCTGATTGAAGCGGGAGCCCTGGAAAAGCCATCGACCAATGCCGAGGAAACAGAAGGAAACGGCGAATCGTGTAACCTGGCCGAGCAGTCATGTATTGAACAAATTATTCAAAAGCATCCAGTTGTGATGTTCTCCCTTGCGTGGTGCCCAGAATGCAAACGGACACTGGAATTGCTGCGAAACATTGGCGCCAAGACACCTCACATTATTGATCTCGACGACTACAAACCGATTTCTCAAGATATACGCCAGCATATGATGACTAGAGACGGGAGACGTAGCGTTCCCAACCTTTATATTGGTGGAGAGTTCTTTGGCGGTTTTGTGCAAACCAAAAGACTGTACGAAGAAGGAAAACTGACTTCCAAACTCAAAGAAGTTGGATGGCCACTCGAGATAGCTTAGTTCTTCATTCGCGGTGACAATTCTACCTTCCGACAATTTTGGGGCGTTGCGTGTAATTTAAGATTCATTGCACTTTATTCCCATAGCTCTGAATACGCAGGAGCGCATACAAGGCCTCGTTTGAAACATCAAGCAATCGGTCGTTATGATACATGCTCCGAAACAACGTACTACTAGTATGGAAGTGTAGACTACTACTTCTTGCTATAAGAGACTACTCGTATTCGTACAGGTATAGATTATCCTCTCTCTCTCTCTCTCTCTGTCTGTCTCTAGAACGACCCCTACAGGCCGCAACAAAGTAACCCTTCCAATATATTAATAGTAGAGGCAGGGGTAGGATGTCCAACTACCAGGTACGAGTCGTCGACCATCAGAAAGCTGCACATTCTTTGTACCAGGTAGATACTTATGCTTGAAAGCCTGATGGCGAAGGGACTATAAGTACCATACCTGTACAGTTCAAGTACTTGTACCGTAATCGTACCTGTACCAGGTACTACCTACTAGTCAAGAATTGAATAATCATCTATGACTTTCGGTTGTTTTTTAATACTACTGTATCAAGTACTCCTGCTCGCAGTACATAGCTTTCTACACTTGCATTATAAAAATGACTGTCCAGAACTGTACTGTATTATATAGTACTGGTACTGTACGGGTACAGCCGATCACAATGATCACAACGTACAGTACGAGTACTTGTACGTGTATTACCGGTACAGGGAAAACCGGGCATCAAAAAATCAATCTTCGCGAGAGCGGCGGCAGGCGGCTGGTCATAGTGTGATAAAACAGTTGAAAGTTGAACCAGTACAAGTATTGGGTCTCCCGTCTGCCTCCGCATTCTTTGTTGCACACAACACTGACCACACCGTCATATTGAAATAGCCGCTTTCGCCCTCGATTTTTAAGAATGACTAGCATCCCATTCGATCCCCCACAGCTTTTGACAGCGAGGCGTTGCACTGGCTTCGTGCATATTCCAGAGGCTAGAAATGCTGTCAAGGAATCATGGAACGGGAGAGCATCCTTCATTGCCGGAAACGGGTCGTCTGATGACATATCTTCACCTGATAGCAAAGCGGTATCCTTAGCCGGGCCGACGCATTTGAAAAGAGAAAAGACAATGGCTGGAAATATCATTGTTTTCGAGCCAGACGGAGAGCCCCCACAGGCCTTCTGGTTGCAGCGGAAGATCGACAAGCCTTCGTATGGGGACATTCGACTGGGATACAAGTTACGGCGGCATAGCCAACCAGACTTTAAAGACTCTTCCCAAGCCTGGGAATTGGATTTGGACGAAGCTGGTGAACCTTTTCTCGTAAGAATTCTGATAATGCACAGCAGCGTTCTTGACATGAAAAACGACAACCCTGAAGTGCAAAGTCCTTTGGACAACTTAAGTGCGCTTCAAATGATAGCTCAAGCCAACAATACAAGTGAAGCGCATGTTGTTGGTGCTGATCTTCTGGGGGCATGTCCATCTTTTTTGTACGCAGTCTTACCGTATTATCCCGATGGTACGCTAATGCAATACTGTATGAACGAAGGGAACCTGAAGGAACCGGTTGCACGATTTTTTTTCAAACAAATTTTGAAGGTAAGGTCCGAAAGCTTGATAAGCTTCAACATTGAGGAAAAACTAATATGCCATACTTTATGATGATTCGAAGGGATTGAAATCACTTCAGAACGCTGGTTTGTGTCATCGGAACTTGTCACCGGATGCCGTGAAGTTGCACGGTGACCACATAGCAATCGATCGACTGGACTGGAGCATGCGTTTCAACAAGAATGATCCAATTGATGAAGACAAAACCGCCCCTATTCCTGGTGGTAGCTGCTCTCAATTCGTGGCTCCAGAATATTTTGGTAGTCTGACTGTCGGGTGGGATGGATTTGCAGCGGATCTGTGGGCTAGTGGCTTGATGCTTTACAGCATGGTAGTGAGTAGCGAGGCCCTATTTATGGCGCCCGTGCAGGAAGACAAGACGTTTGTGGAGCTTTGCGTGAAAGGAAATGTTACCGATTGCGTTAAAAAATTTGTGAATTCAACAAAGAGGGACGAGATTGTGTTGAGTGACGAGCTGGTTGTCTTGCTAGAGACAATGTTGCAGGCCGACCCGAAGAAACGGTACTCGTTGGACGAAGTTATGGATCACCCATGGGTAAAGAGCGAGGCTGTGATGGCACCAAGTGTATGGGAACAAATGAAAACGCAAACTAGTTCATAGATGTCTGATGCGAGTGGCTAGCATGTGGACCGAAACTGTTGTCAGAATGAAACAACTGTCCTCCAGGACTCTTTTCCCTGCTCGGGTTCATGGTTCATGGGTGTTTCTTTTTTCACCTAAATATACACGTATGCGCTTACAGCAGTGCAGTTGTTAAAACGTATGTATGTGATATTTCTTCACCTTTGCTGGTGATCCTGCTAAAGCTTTAGCGCCGTAGCAAACTCCACTTTGTTCGTAGCACTATTTTGGTTTCTCAGCTCTTTTAGAGCAGAGAGAGAGAGAGAATATCCCGGGATTGATCCACTCCGTCTGATAGCTCTCTACCGGTCGTAGTATTAATAATCTCTCTCGATCTCGTTGAGCTATACGTGTAGTCTGTCGAGAGTACCCTGTACTCGTACGATAGAACAGTGAAGTATGGTATGGATAGATTATGAGACCGCGAGTACATAGACGACCACAAGGACTCGAGACGAATGCAAGTCCGTCCTTGCTCGACGCGAGACCCGGCCGGCGCGTCATGATCTAACGTATTACTCACTCGTGCTGTCCTAAAGAAATTCTACGAGGACGTACATACTGTAGAAATTCTACTAGGACGGTGAATGAATGCGCGAACCGTTGCGCTGTACTTACAGTACAGTATCATAGCGGCGTTGGAGGGAACATCGCAAAACCCGCCCACGCGGCGCCGTGCCGTGGTATGCTTATTCCGCGAGACTTTTTCAGGGCGGACGGCGGACATCGATACTTTCTTCATCCGCGTCCCGTTTCCGAAAGACCCACCCATTGCGTTTGCTGTCATTCATCCCTGACTTCAATTCAAAACAGGCGCTCCAACATTGCCAAGCTACCCTCGGTTCTTTTCACAAGCTCGAATCTATCACATCTTCTATCACACCCAGCTACTATGGACGTTGACGAAGGAAACAAGAAGATCCGCCTGATGTCGAAGGACGACACGGTCTTCGAGATCACCGCAAAGGAAGGCAAAATCGCGCAGTTAATCCTAGACGCGACGGACGAGAACGACGACGAAGAGGCCGAGATCGTCATCGCAAGAGTCGGTCCCGAATGCCTAGGGAAGGTTGTTGACTTCATGAAGCACTATGCCGTAGAAAAGATGAAGGAGATCCCGACGCCCCTTGGCGGATCCACTTTCAACGAGGTGAGAAGGTTTGCCGCCGCCAAACTTTGGCCGGCACGACTCGTCATTGCCGACGTCGCTAATGTGACGATTCCCCTCGCATCTGGCGACTAACTTATGTTCTTGTTGTCAGGTTATGGATCAAGAGTGGTACCAAAACTTTGTGTCAGATGAGAATTTGGACCGCGACATGCTTTTTGATTTGTTGACAGCAGCCAATTTCATGGGCATCAAACCTTTGCTCGATCTTACCTGCCTCAAAGTTACTTTCCAACTGACTGGCAAGAACGCTGAAGAGGTGAGTAAAGAGATTATTTGAGAGGGAAGGTGAAGTAGAAGGAGAATTATGATTCAAGGCCAACATCTCACTTTGTTTTCTGTGTTAGATTCGACAAATCCTTCGTCTCCCCGAATTGACACCGGAGGAAGAGGCCCAGGCTCGCGAAGACCACAAGTGGATCTTTGAAGATTCGTAAGCGCGATTTTGGCTTCGGCAGATCAAATAATTCTCTGAATACGTACGTAGCTACTTAGGGGTAAATGTTGGTTACAAAGAATGGTTTTGCATTTCGGTCCGCCTACCAGGAATTTTGAAGATGGCAATAACGAATATATCATTTGAGGCGGTGCTGAGCCCGCTACAATGTGTGCGGCTGGCTCATTTTTCTCATCACAGCTACTGTACTCAACATACTAAAACTGTAGCTTTGGTTCTCGCAATCCCAGGATGTCAGCTGTAGACCCTTGTTTGATAATATGTACTATCGAGGCGGAGTTCGTTATAGATTTGTGCCTCAATACCACGCTGTGAGGTTGATTTATTCCTATTCTTTTAAAATTCGAATTATTCTGCTCATATTGCGTTCTCGGATTGAAGCTTTTGTATGCCTTCGCCTGCCATCGTTTGGGTTTCTTTATTGAAAGAAGATTGCTGCAACTCAAAGTGTTCGTCCAAGGAATCAACAATCTCTCGTCCAATGTGCGTGTGGTCACGATATTCTTCAGGCATTCGAATGTCAAGGACCCGCAAAAGAGTAACATCTCTACGGAATCCATTCTTTCGTTGAGAGTTCTTTCTGCGACGCTTCTTGAAGACAATCACTTTTGCATCCCGAGTGATTTCCTCCACCATTACATCTACTTGGGCACCGGTCACATAAGGCACCCCAACAAGAGTCAGGTGTGAAGACCCTACCAACATCACATCGGTAAGGGTATGCACAGACCCGATTTTGTACTCTTCCACCGGCTTGAGCCGGTTGACAACAATCACATCATCAGTAGTCACCTTGAACTGGGTTCCACCAAGTTGCACAACCGCAAACTGACCGCCGGATGGAAAACCTGCCCTCAATGTCGCAATTACGGATTTCTTTCGTCGAAACGATCCGTCTGCATTGAACAATGAGTCCAGCTCCCCTTCCTCTTCCTCATCTTCGTAATCGTCCTCATCGTCTTCTACGTATTCTGCCTCTAGAACGTTGTCATCTTCCACCTCGTCATCAACGTGATCCTCAAAGTCGAGGGCAGACAATTCATCACCCTCCTCCTCCGAGAAAGGATCAAAGACAAGATCATCCTTTCCCGCACCTTCGAGCCGTGCCAACGCCAGCTGTTTCCCATGGGGACCTTGCATGGCCGACTCGTAGGCCTCGGAGTGATCGACGACGACGAATGAGGCTCTGGGCGGAGTGGAGGAAAAGGTACGCCGCGTGGTGAGCGGCATCGAGGAGGTGGTCAGCCGCAAATCCTGGTGTGGAACGACGTGCGAAATGGATAAAGATGCTGATTCGTAGTGGGCCATGGAAGAAAATCTTCTTCGGCAAATACCAGCGGATCTTTGCATCATCGTGAGAGAGAACTGCATAGTATACATATATTATATGGGTGGATGGATGGTGGGATGAAAACTACTGTAGACGCTGCCAACTTCGCGTCGCCGTTCCAAACTGGATGCGTGCTCTGCAATCCAGCCAATGAGAGGTGGAACAACTATAAGAGATCTTTATTCGTTCTTGGTCTGGTCCTATAATAGAATGATGATGACAAGAGCACAAATTGAAAATTGTTATCAACTCCCCGAAGCCCGAACACTACACACAACATCATCGATCAGATCGTCGGCTGTTGCGGCTGTCGAGTTATTCGTCTGTTCGAATATCAACCGTTCGCCTGAAAGAGGTTATGAGCTCCAAGGGTGTTCGGTTGAGTCAAACGAACCAGAAGCGCCAGATCGTCGCTGTCTACAGTATCTCGTACCGCGGTACTTTACCAGTACAGTATCATACCGGTAGTCTACCAGGTACAAGTATCTCGCGTACGAGTATCTCTCCCTATGTCTCTCACTCGACACTCTCGATCTCCACCGGTTCGTACCGGTATCTTGGCACGCATTCATTTTTACATCGATGAGACCCACATTCAGGACGATCATCACAATGCAGAATACAGAGCAATCCTCCTTTGTGAGTGCAAGCGATGATACCAGCAGCGACGAGAGTCAGAGAGATTGTGAGAGTCATGCTCTGGTCGCAGCAGCCACGAGCAGTACCAGTAGTACTGACAGCTCCCATGACGATGACGATGACGAGGATGGTAATTCTTCCGGTTGCAGCACAAATTCTATCAGCAATAGCTACGATAGCTCCCAGGAGTGTGTAGTGCAGCAGGAACGAAAAGAAATCGACCACCATGCCGCGGAAGTGCAGTCTTGGACAAATACAATTCCTATCGGTCTTGGTCTTTGCCCTTGGGCCATCCAATCGCACTTGAAGCGGCGTTTGAGTTACAGAACATGCCTAAGCGAAAGGATAGATGACGCGGTGGAATTTATTCTGTCAGAAGTCAGGCTGCTTTGCGGTCCAAAATACACGAATTATAGACCACTCAGTACTGCATTGGTGATTTGCCCAAACGTGCCTTCTTGGAACTGCGATTTTCAAATCTTTGATCAGTTCATCCGAAATTTCAAAGAATGTGCTCTACCATACATCAAAAATTGTGGTGAAGACGAAGAAAAAGAGTCTGCTTTAGGGCTACTCCTGGAACAGGTAACCCTGGTATCCTTCCACCCCGAATTTTTGAGGTGGCGTGGCCTGCCAGATGAAATCCAAGTCGGAAGTGTCGTTCAATCACCAAAAGCAATTGGCGGTTTCCAGAAGAGTTCACACACGTTCCCAGCCACACTTTTGGAAACGAGTAATAGAATGTTTGGGCGGCGGAAAATCAAAGTTCGTTTTCACGATGATGGGAAGGAACAGTATATTCCTACTGAATGGTTGAATTACAGCATTGGTGGAAGTGATGATGTTGTGTTGGGGCCAGTTCTACCCGATAATTCTATGCATCGGTCTCCTTATCCAACCATACATTTAATACATAATCAGGACCTGGGTCACTTGCCTATTCGAGATGTATCCCGCGTCAAACGGAAAAATACACAACGGATGATGAAACTTGGGTGGAACGGCATTGCAAAGAAGTTGGCGATAGAAAATCGTGCAGGTCTTTCGCTGACACAGCTAGAGTAAGAATCGATTTCTACCATTTTCTACTAGAGTATTATTCCGCGTGGTTTCTACTTGGTATGCATTTTCTTAGTTGTTGGTGGTGAGAGTGTGCGTGGGCGCTCGAGCATTGTTTACTCGAATGAATAGGCGTTTGGAGTCGCACCAACTTCAGGAGGAGTCACGCTTGTGCTGTCGCCGTCGACGGTGGCAGAGATGATCTTCTGCACGGAGAGTCTTTCATTCACAATATCAACAAGGATGGAGTCACCATCACCATAATCTCCTCCAAGGATGCCTCTCGCCACAACGGTTTCAAGCTCACGTTGGATGGTGCGCTTCAAGGGACGAGCACCGTAAACAGGATCGAATCCAACATCGGCCAAGAAATCGAGTGCATCCTCGGTCAAGTTCAGAGTAATATCCCGCTCTGCCATGCGTTTTTCAAGGCGCTTGATTTCCAATTTGACAATTTCACGGAGATCCTTCCTACCAAGACTGTTGAAGATAACATGTTCGTCAATACGATTGAGGAATTCCGGTCGGAATGAATCCTTCATGGCCTGAGTTACCTTCGCGCGCATTTCGGCCTTTTGTTCCTCGTCGTTTCCTTTGAGATCAAGGATTTCTTGGCTTCCAATGTTGCTGGTGAAGATGACAATCGTATTGCGGAAGTTCACCTGAGTGCCCTTACTGTCGGTCAAACGTCCGTCGTCGAGAAGCTGGAGCATAATGTTGAAAACGTCAGGGTGGGCCTTCTCCATTTCATCGAACAACAGGACTGAGTATGGCTTGCGTCGGACAGCATCTGTGAGCTGACCACCTTCGTCGTATCCGACATAACCTGGAGGGGCACCCAACAATCGAGACACGGTGTGCTTTTCCATGTATTCACTCATATCAAAACGAATAAGCTGTAGAACGGCAAGGTGAGTTCGCTCCGTCCAGAAATGGTATTTGTTGCACACAATATGAAATTTTCCCACTTACAGCCTCTTCGTCGTCAAACATAAATTCGCTCAAAGCCTTGCACAATTCGGTTTTACCAACACCCGTAGGACCGAGGAAGATGAGAGAGGCGATTGGCTTCGAAGGATCGTTGAGACCAGCACGAGAGCGCTGAACAGCTTCGGTGACAACTTCGATCGCCTCGTCTTGACCAATAACTCTCTGCTTAAGGTTGTCCCCCATGTTAAGGATGCGATCCTTCTCCGTCTCAAGAAGCTTGTTGGGTGGAATGCCGGTCCAGATTGCGACGACATTAGCAATATCATCAGCAACAACTTCGTCTCGCAACATGCGTTCTCCGCCCTCGTTCTCCGACGCTTCGGTAATAGCCTCTAGTTGAGCTAGCTCTGCTTCGAGAGCAGGCAACCTGGAGTACTTTAGCTCGGCAGCAGTGTTCAAATCGAATTCACGCTCGCACTTTTCGATCTCGAGGTTCACCTCTGCAATCTCCTCTTTAATGCCCTTGAGACGATCAACACCTCCCTTCTCGGCCATCCACCTCATGTTGAGTTCCTCTGATTGACCACGGAGCTGGTGCAGCTCAGTCTCAATTATATATAAACGTTCAGCGGCGACCTGGGCATTTTTGGAATCATCGTCGGATTTTTCAACATCTGATTTGAGAGAAAGACGTTCCATCTCCAACTGGATGATTCTTCGATCAATTTCATCCAACAATTCGGGCTTTGAGGTCAATTCATTCTTCAATTTTGCGCAAGCCTCGTCGACAAGATCGATTGCCTTATCTGGCAAGAATCGGTCCGGGATGTATCTGTGACTCAGTTTTGCGGCGGCTAGCAAAGCTTCGTCTCGGATACGGACTCCGTGGTGAACTTCATAACGAGGCTTCAAACCACGTAAAATCGAAACAGTATCTTCCGGAGAAGGCTGATCAATCATCACTTGTTGGAAACGACGCTCCAAGGCTTTGTCCTTCTCGATGTATTTACGATACTCATTAATGGTAGTGGCACCAATGCAACGAAGTTGGCCTCGGGCAAGTGCAGGCTTCAACAAGTTGGAGGCATCCATCGATCCTTGAGCAGCCTGTTTGTTGTTAAAAACGAGTGCGTTGAAAGTTAGGAATTACAAGTATCGTAGCCAAATAAAGAAGAGTGACCGGCTAAGCAGTACTTACCCCTGCACCGACAACGGTGTGCATTTCATCAATGAACAAAATGATTTCTCCTTCGCTTTTTGTAACTTCTTCCACGACAGCCTTGAGACGCTCTTCGAATTCACCTCGCATGCTAGCACCAGCCACCAAGGCGGCCAAATCCAAGCCAATGAGACGGCAACCCTTCAAGCTGTCGGGAACATCACCCTGGACCATTCGCTGTGCGATACCTTCAGCAATGGCAGTCTTTCCAACACCAGGATCTCCAATCAAGACAGGGTTATTCTTGGTACGTCGACTCAAAATTTGGATGGCTGAAAGTCGAAAGTAAAGTATGGGGAAAATATGGGTTAGAAAATAACTCCATAGCCGCGCAACACTCAAGTCCTTCTATATTTTAGAAAAAATAATTACCTCGTCGAATTTCGTCGTCACGGCCGATGACTGGATCCAGCTTGCCTTCTTCAGCCCTCTCCGTAAAGTCAATTCCATACTTCAACAAAGCATCATACATATTTTCAGTCGCTCTCGAGATAACAGGACCAGACTTTCCTCGAATATCTTTGACAGCCTTCATCAGGTCGTTGTATGTTACGCCTTGTTTCTTCAAGGCATTGACCGTGAACTGAGTATCCTCCTTGGCCAATGCTAGCATAAGTGTCTCCGTCGACACGAAGCTGTCGCTTAAGGTAGCCTTTATCTGCCTGGCTGCTTCCAAAACCCTACCTAGAGTTTGCCCCATATTCTTCTGAGTGGAACCAGACTCGATTCGCGCCTGCTTTGACATGAACTCCTCCAAATCTTTTCGGAACTGTTGAGAGTCGATGCCGGCTCCAACTAGTGTCTTTTCGACGGCGCGCCTGGCGGCATCAGCATCATCCCCTCCGCCGTGCTTGATGGGGTTGAGCATGATATCGAGCAAGTGACAGCTCTCGACGTTGTTTGAATTATAGTAATCAGCAACCTTGGTGAGACCAGCAACGCAGGCCCAAGCTGCCTCGGTGTACTTCATTTGGTCGAAATCTTCCGTCGCCATCTTGAGGGCCAGCGATTGTCTCTGGACGCCAGCCTTCTGGAAAAGACGGGCGTTGGTACCCATAGGGGTGAAGGGGGCACCGAGGTTTCGCTTTGCGGCGGCGGTCGTAGGCGACAACAGCACATTTCGTGGGGTGGAAGGAACAAAAGCATCCGTCGGATTAGTTCCCAAGCTAGCTGCTCCGATGAGCATCGCTAGAACCGAGGAACGGTGGCGAGATAAGATCATCATTATGGTTTCTTGCGAATGCGAAGCAACACAAAATATATGGTGGATTTACGAATGCACAAGAGTGCAATTTATGATGTTGTCGGGGTGCCATAAATTCATTCATGATACGATCCCCATCACCATCGCAACATCCATCTGATCATTGCTTTTGCCCGACCGTTCGTTCGATAAATAGAATTCTGCGCTCGCACCACGCAGGTGGCAGTTGGTCAGTGCGCCTATCAGGGGCGGCGAAATGAGTTCGAGCTCCACGATCCAACTTTTCAAATTTGTCAGTAGAATCTTGCTAGCATTTCCACGAAGATAATCACATTTAGTATCTAGGGAGCTCGAGACCTCACTCTTGCCACGTGGAGAAAATCAATTTCACAATTTTCTTCGATTTTCTTCGGGTTTCTTCGAAAAATCACAGAAATCGTGCAAAATTGATTCCCATTTTAGAATGCACTGATTGGAGGCTTTGACACGATCGTTCAAGATGTTTCGAAAGGAAGCCGCCTGTAGACTAGCTACTGGACGAGTGGCTACTCTAATAGAGAAGATCTTGGTTCGTGTGCTCTACTACTTGCTCTCGACCGTCAAGAAAGCAACTAAATTAGACTGCACTTTGTCGCTGCTTTACGATATACTACTACTAGTAGTAGTAGAGTGTAGAGTAGTACCACCACTACTACTACCGCCTGTAGCTACTGAGTAGCTACTCTAATAGAGAAGATCTTGGTTCGTGTGCTCTACTTCTACTCTACTACCAGTATATCTAGTAGTAGTGCTAGTAGAGGTCAGTTGTTGCTACTACTCTATCTCTACTAGCTAAATGTCACAAATCAACTACACACTAGTCTCTACTTAGTAGAGAGGAGTAGTATGCATAGAGCTTTCTAACCCCAACGATCTAGTACGAGTACTCTCTACTAGTCTAGTATAGTAGTAGGCGTTTCTACTAATGAGAGTTATGCGCAGTAAGTTTCTACTAGTAGCAGAAAGTCCAACCAGGGGAAGCGCTTGTCACCTTTTCCAATATTCAAAAGTAGAGTAGGAGAATAGAACGACCATGGTGGATTCTTCATCTTTCCTTTGTTCATCATTAATCCGTCGTCGATTTCATTTGCTGTAAGAGAAAGTCCGATATTAGAGGCTTGATGATAGCTGCCGTCGGCTTTGAGTCGCGAGATACTTGATACTTATCAAAGTCCAACACTGGTATCGACATGACTTGAGCCAGCGGTAAAAGGGGAGAGAGAAAGCTCAACATTGCATCGTTGACGTTCTCGGAGAGATAGGAAATGTGATTGGGTGCATCAGACCGGTCAAAAATGAGGGCTGCTCGTCTGGGTAGACTGGCTGGAATATTGCCTTCTTGCAGACGATAATACGTAGGTGGAAGCGTCAACGAGCCACGGGATCGAACCAGTCCATCATTTAGGGAAGAAATGAATAAGAGCGGTGATGGGTTATCTTCTGGCGCAGGTGGTCCCGCAATGAGCACTCTCGCCCAAGATGCGTCCCCGAGTCGAAGAGCCGCACCACAACCGAGTGAATGACCTACCACTCCATACGCCGAGGGTCGTATTGTGTTGTCGATGAATTTCAAGAGTTTATTGTTGACAATTGTCCTATCCAAACCTGGTTTTCGGGTATAGGATGCTGCCAAAGACTCGGGGTATTCGGGGCTGACGCAAACAAAACCTTTGGCAGCAAGATCTTCGGCAATATGCGACAAGTCGAAGCGACTCCCAAGGAAACCATGGGACAGAATAATCACCATAGAGCCGGATGGAAAAGGCAAATTGTCACCGTTAGAAACGGCCCCCGAGGACGTCGTGGGTGAGAAAGCAAAATTTCTCGATGCAAACTCTGGGATGAAGTCCCAGCCAGCAAGCAGCTCACCAATCCGGCGGACGGAAATTCGATGTTGATATTTGGGCCGTAATCTGAAGGGGGTTGTACTGGCAGAAATATCTGAGGGGAACCAGCAGGCTATGGGAACTTGGACACCAAATTCCGGAATATTCAAAGATACCGTCTTGTAGGCGACTTCACAAGAAGAAGAATCGCGCATTTTCATACTGGAGCGACTGTCCCCGGTATCCACGTATGCAAATGATGAAGAAGGTTTGGCCAATGATGCTCCGCTGACAAAAGAAAGGGACGCCGCCTTGATGAAACCAACGGCGTCGTGACATTGCAGATGATTTAGTGTGCTGCTTTGGGGATGCCGACAGCGACGACACTATCGTCCACAGCGAAACCAGCCAATGGCACTTAAACCAAAATTGCTTCATCGGGATCATTGGACTTATGCAAGTCAGCAATCCAAAAGGTGAAACAATGGGTTAGGTTTGGGTTGGCGCACGGCGTCACGGTAGTACTGTAGTACGGTAGTACGGTAGTAGAGGGACCTTCTACTACACTACTTCCGGTAGAGCACAAAACACGCCCCGCACGACACACTGTGCGCAACTTTTTTAAAAAAAAAACCTTTCTTTGACTATGGTGTTTGACTCATACGACCTCTGTACTCCCAATGAAATGCCAGGGACCAATAAACAGGAGCAAGACAGGAGGGCCCCAACAGAGTGAAATGATGAGACGTCTTCTGTCTCTGGCGTATTCGCAACTTGACAACCTGCGCGATGGGGACGACTTTCTGATTGGTGGGAGATGGAAGAAATTAAAATTGCGCACTTTAAGGAACTATATTTGGCGATGAGAAGCAATGTTCTTAGTACTTGCTTTAAATACTGGTGCAGATAGTATGCTTTACGGACGAAATTAAGTGTTTACTTCAACATTTCAACCTAAGAATAAAAGAATAATGAGGCGCAATCTCCGAAGGGCGTGATGTCCACGTCTGCGATTTAGAAGGTTGTCATGCACCAATCTGAATCGAGAATGCGTGGAAAGCCCAACAAATACGTAGCGAGAAGGTGTCAAGCAAGGAGATGGAATTGCGAGAAGTTCTGTGATTTCAATCGGCACCACCAAATATGAGTTTCCATCCAATCGATTGCATTTCTATTTCCGTCAACGCAAGACTCAACCATTGGTGTCAAGTAAGTTGAGCGTTGGAAGTCTCCCTCCACTTTTCACTTTCTCATCCATCCGACGTCCTCATAAAAATATTTGTCTCGATTATACAGATTCAATTTCACGAAGCGCGAAACACTTTTACCACAATGATATCACCAAACAAGTTTTTCCTGGCTTCGGCACTCGTCTTACTGCTAATGCGAACCCAATGCTGCGACGCATTTCCAACTCCTGTGCCTTCTACGGGGCAGCGGACTACTTTTGTTTTGAAGGCCTGGTCTTTGGACCTCCCCGACAACCTGAGCTCATTCAAGGGTACATGGTACAATACTGTGGAGAATCCAACTGCACGCAGAACAATTTATGATGAGTAAGTTCAGAGCAACGGCCTTTCCAACAAGCCTTTATGCGCTGATATATGCATCGGCTCACTTGCATTTTGTTCTCTCTACTTTCCATCCACGACCCGCAGTGCGCCGAGTGAGTTCCGCTTCGTGACAGCAGGTAGCGATTGGCCGTCTGCTGGGGAGGAGGAAGTCATTAGTCTAGATATGGATCAACAGCGCATCCAGACCAATCCAATTCGTCGAGCAGCAAAATGGATATTGAAGAATCGAAGTGGGAGAAAGTCTAGCTCGTGATACCCCTGCTGAGACGTTCCCGTCCATGTGTTACATGTATCATCATCGCTGTATCGTGCATCGCTATCGTACCGTACAGCATTTTTTGTGGGCACCCCTGCTATTAAAGTCCCGTTGAAATTTAAGACTTGGCGATGATTGCAAACAATCAAGAAAAAAACACCCTGTCCATTCCCAGCTCTGAGAATTATATGATAGATTAAAAGCGTCGTGTATATTAGCTATTGCTTAGCATCGACTGAAAACTACTTGTAGTATTCCACTTTCCCGTCGCCGTTTGAAGTCCTATCCACTACTCTACCGGTAGAAACTTCATTCGGACACCCTCAAGCTCGAAAATCATCATCACTACCTCTCTTACTCGAACTAGTAAGAAGTATTGATGGTTTCCCTCTCTACTTTCTCTACTAGAGACAAATCTCACGTTTCTGTAGTACTCGTAGAGTGAAAGATGCATTTCAGATTCGTAACGAGAATTGGCGGGAAATTCGGAGTTGGCTTGAAGCGAAAGTTCTTGCGTCGTGCGATGAGGTTTAAAAGCACAGTACCAGGTAATTTACTGTACCAGTCCTTTTGGTACTCGTACTGTAAGTAGTAGTACATGCACAGTACGGTACACAGAGCGCCGTGTAGGGACCGGTACAGTACAAGTACCCAGTACGGTACAAGTACCAGGTACTGTGCCGGTACGTGGTACCGGTAGACCCCGTTGTTGCCCGCCGCGCTGGGGACGACCGTGTTGACACCAATTATTATTCGTACCAGTATGTACGTACTGTACCGGTACTGTACACTACCGGTACAGTACCACTACATACCGGTACTGTTTACTGTACTCGTACGGTACAAGTACCAGGTACAGTACTGTACTGTAAGTACCGGTGCGGAAAATGCAAAAACGATCTGTACGTGTAGACTGTACGTCGACGGTCGTCTGTATCCTTATTGGTCGAAGGTTGACCACTTGGACTTCTTCTTTTTGTCGTCTTCCCCTCTGTCCCGTCTTTTATTCGACGCGTTCAGCCGCACGGAGCACGGAGGAGTGTTTTTTGGTGTTTGACCCTGCCTCTTCCCTTCTCTCTTGTTTTTTCTCATTCTGCTCCCCTCTCGCCTCTCGCCCTCTTTCTCCACGGTGCATAATCAATCCCACGGTATTCTTCTCGAATTTGTGACGGCATACTTCGTCATCTTTGACATTCAATAAAGGCAGCCCCCTACTAGTAAACTAAGATCTTGAAGTCGGGAATCGCGAATCAATCTCTCGTCTACTACAGTAGTTGGCATTCTACATTCTCACCAAATAAAATAATCATCAAGATGCCTGCAAGCGCCGGACGAGTTCGCATGCCGCACAACAATCGCATGAGCACCAGTGCTACGCTGAAGACTCATGCGATTTGGCAGACTGCCATCGGCCATGATCCCTACGCGAATGAGATGGAAAAACAAGATGGGGCGGTCACGGAGGCTGACAAGGAGAAAGCCCGTAGTGTCATGGAAATGGCTCGAAGTCAAAACCTGACCGACGGCGCCAAACGTGACAATTTCACCGCGCAAATGTACCAAGGTTTGAAGAGGGGGAAACAGCGTAGGGCAGATGCATCACAAGCCGCGAAAGCTGTCGACCCACAATTGCAGCAGCTGCTAGAGGCGCCTTCGAGCAGTAGCGAAGACGAGTTTCTTGAAGTTGATTTGAAGAAGCAAGACAGCAAAAAATCTTCGTCCAGCGGCAAGAAGACGCATAAAAAACGGCGCAAACGCAGCTCCTTCAGTGATAGTGAGGATTCTTCGTCTGACGAATCTTCCGAGGACCGTAAAGAACGGCGCAAGCGCCGCAGGGACAAAAAGAAGAAGAAACACCGAAAACGATCCCGGGACTATAGCTCACGTAGTGACGACAGCGACTCAGAAGAAGAAAGACGTCGGCGAAAGCGAAACGAAAAACGCCACCGTAAAGAGAGGAAGAGATCAAGTAATAAAGAGGAAAGGTGATGTCGTCTAATGTCAGGCTCTAGATAATAATATTGTCAAAGGAAACTTTACTCTTTCGATTCGTAGAAATCCGAGTCCTTCGCTGGATCTCCCTTAGCGCTCGCCATTTCTTCGCGGACTTGCTCGGGTGTCATATTGTAAACTTTTCCGCAAAAGTCGCACCGGGCTTCAATCTTTTCTTGTTGGATGAGGATTTCTTCGACATCATCTTGTGAAAGTAATCGCAACGCCCGGATAAGTCGATCAGATGTGCATTGACACTTGAATGTAGGTTCAATCTGCTGGAGAGGCTGAAGCCCAAGACCATCGAGCACGATTTCAGCAATTTCAAGAGGAGACACACCCTTTGAAAGCAGATTGGTAGGTAACGTATCACCGCCATCTTTCTGCACTAAAATAGCCAGGTTCTTTGAGATCCTTTCCATCGTTTCACTATCCGCATCCGGCAGTTGCTCGATTAGGTAGCCTCCAGCAGCAGTACAGAGAATCCCATTAACCGAAACGCCTGCTGCCAAGGCGCAGGATCGCTGTTCACTCTCCGCCAAGTAGGCACCTGCTCGTTAAAATGATTAGTTGACGTTGTGACGAAGTCCATTTGAATACTCCGGCAAATACGTACCAATATCTCGATCAATATCCCCATGACGAACTGCAGTGATTCCATTGTAAGGGTTCGGCCAATCTGGGTGATTTTTGACAACCTGCACCGAGCCGAGACCAACCGCCTCCGAAAGTGTCATTTCCCCAAGCATGGGACTTCCAACGTAGCCACGAACTTCTCCTAAACCTGTAGAAATGGCCACGATACCTCTGATCGGTCCATCCGCTGAGTACGTCAAACGAACATATAAATAAATGAGGTCACATTTCCAACAATATGCGATATTCATCCCATTACAAATCTCACCATTGAATGTAAGCTGGACAGATTGCTCATCTTGCATTCCATTACTCATCATTAGCGCGCAGATCACGGCCCTTCCCAAGGCATCCGCAGGCGTCGCTGTTAGAGTGTGTGCAAGCATGAACTCATTTACCAAGTTTCTTGCTGTACATGCTGTAACCTTCACGCTTCCGTCTCCCGAGATTGCCGAAAAAACCTGGTCCCTTACATTGTTTTCGTTTCGATATTCTTCGAGCAAATCTGTACTTTTGGCTGGACTGCTCTCGCCGCTAGAAGTGCTTGCTTCGTTTTGGTTTCGCAGCTTGGTGGCAGCAAAGGATCGTGCACCGAATCGACAGAGGGTAGCCGATCGGCCCGCAATCCCCTGCTTTTGAATCGGAAAGGAGCGAGTGAACACGATCTGCATCATTATTAGAGAGATGGCTTTCACGACAGTCATCGCCCGATACAATGTTCTTCTGAAACTCAATCACGCGTCAAGAAAATTGTCAAATGAATAACTTCCGTGGTCCTCCAATACCTCGATTTCTCTCTCAAGACCTGGTTGCGGTCAGAAGGCAAGTGGCATACAAGTAATCATGTAGTGGGAACGACGTTCGTCGATCGGAGGACGAGCGAGGAGGGTGACGATGCTACTACAACGTATTACTTGGTCTGGTCTGTTCTTGGCACAGCACATATGTACCCCGGTACCGGGCGGATGCTGGCGGTGATCCCGATTTGGGTAATATTTTATCATGGCGGTCGTCGTTCGCACCCCCAACGAGAGACGGACAGACCAGAAGTCGACCAGAGCGCGCCAAATAATATCCAACCGACCGACGAGAGACGACCGATGATCACACAAGATCATCGATCAAACGAACATCGCTTCGTCTTCGAGTTACCAGTAAGAATAGTTTAAAAAACCCGCCCACCATCCCTTACACCTTGAAACGAGGCAAGGTGATGTACCAAAGGGTAACCCGAAAGACAGAGAACCGCTACGCAGTTCGAAGTCGAGTAGGGTCTTAGGCCAACGAATTTTGAAAGACTACACTAACATTCATCGGTCTATACTGTCCGAGAGAGTTGAGGGCTGGTTGGCGCCTGCGCCAGCGGTGGAAGGAGGATGGATCCGCCGCCGGCCGTGTGCGTGCGTGATCTGCAAGCTAGCAAGGGGAAATTTTGATGCGTCAGCCTCTCTCTATCGACCGACGTACATACCGTGGAGGGGAGAGTTCGCGAGCGAGTACCTGCTGGTACGAGTAATAAAAAGAAGGCGAACTTCTAATACGTAACTCTCTCTCTCTACTACTCTACTCTCTAGCTCTAGTAGACTCTACTCTCTACTAGCTCTCTACTAGTAGTAGAGTAGTAGACTCTACTCTCTCTAGCTAGAGTAGAGAGTAGAGTAGAGAGTGTATAGAGTACTTAAAGACGACGAGTTCGTATGCACGCGCAGTGCAAAAAAGGCGGCGCAAAATCTTTTTTCACGCGAAGCACGCGTGAATGAAGGATAGAGGCCCCTACAATTTGTTTCAGAACTATGGTAGTAGGACCATCACAATGGTACATTCAGACCGAAGAAGCGTTTGGCATTTTGGGTTGTTGTGTCAGCAATGTTCTCGAATGATAGACTTGGCTCTTTAATCCGATAACACTCTACGACCTTGTCCAAAACTGCTGGGAGAGAGCTCGGCACATTTGGATAAATTGATTGCTGTAAGCGTTTTCGTTTTTTCGAGCTTAGGTCTGAAAGAAAGTCTTCGTTATGCTCGAGATATAGCTGACGGCATCCCGTGAAACCCATATAGGGTGAATCTGTTTCAATCATTAGCTTTTCAAGAGGAACGATGTGATCTTCCAAGCACGAAATAACCTCCTTGCAGTTGTCGTTGGTTTCTTTCAAAATATATCCCGAAACCGAAATGTAGTACCCTCTTTCAACGTACGCGATGCACTGCTCCTTCGTCCCCGTAAAACAGTGGATGATGACAGGGATCTTGGCATTGTCCAGAATATCTTTTGTCTGTTCGAATGCAAGACGTTCGTGCACAAATAGTGGTAGGTTCAATTCGTTCGCAATGTCTACTTGGAGTCGAAACCATGGAAGTTGATCCTCTAGAGGAGGAAATCCTTCACTTGCGTCGAGGCCGCATTCTCCCACAGCGCCTATGAAGTTGCGACTGGTCTTGATCATATTTATCATATCTTTCCGATGTTTTTCCAGAGAAAATCCCTTGATTCCCTCGTCATTGACATGATAGGGGTGTACGCCAACCGTTGTTTTGATCGGAAGGGGCGGTGGCGTTTTTGATAAGAGATCTAAACCACACCTTGCCTCATTGATGGTGCTGGATGGTGATATCATGCCAACGATATTTGCTTGTTCAATGGCATCCTCTTCAAGGATATTCCAGCATTCGCCATCTCCGACCTCTTTGTTCTGCAAGCTCTTTAGATCCCGATGCCACAAGTTGCAATCTACGTCGATCAACCCTGGGGTCATCTTCAATGCGGTTGTCTGCCACCGATATCGCTGTGATATTCTTCCTGGTGTGATTAGTTTGGTCCCAAAGTCCATTGGTCGTACTTGGAATGCAGCTGATATTATCAAGGGTCGGCAGGTCGGAATCTTCATCCGATAGTCTCCGGCAGTCAAACAAGAAGAATACGCTTTTAATTTAGATGGTCAACTCGATTTTCTTATCCAGAACGAGGGTAGTGTAAAGCAGAGGGGTGGAGTGCATGGTATCCGATAATAATAATAATAATAATAATATGCCAGAGGCCTCTATTATTCGTCAACGGCTTGATGGATGGTTGATGGTTGTTGCTGGTTGCAGTTTCTTTCAGTTTGCTGTTCGATTTTTGTTTTTGGTGTGTACGAGTACTTGTACGGTACCAGTACTGGTACCTGGTAACAGTACCTGGTACCGCACAGTGCGCGGGTGCTGCTGTCGGTGACGTCCGTCAGTCATCAGTAGGCCGTTGACTTCATATCTTCAAAAAATGGCGCTTGTGCTATTTTTTGGATTCCGACGACGACATCATGGCGACTTTAAAACTTTCCCCTCCGCAAACAATCGCGCCACCTCATCGACCGTCGGCAAGCTACGCAAGCACAACCTCGAGAACTTTAGATGAATAGAAAACGAAAACAATCGATGACGTAAAACCTTGTCGAAACAAAGAAAGACGACTGTTCCACTTTCCGTTGCTGACCACGGTACTTCTATATACTTTTCTTAGAGACAAGATCTTGTGTGGAAATCGTCTTCCCCCTCTCTGTAAAATATTATGAAGCTCGCAGCATCGCTCACCATCCTTGCTGCATCGACGGCGTCGGCTTTCCACCCGTCGTCTGGGGTGCACGAACGGTCCGTCTTGCAAATGCAAGGCTCGAACTTCGAACCGACGACCATTGAAATTAGTTGCCGCCGTAGTTTCATGAAAAATGCAGCAGCCTTGGTGGTAGGGATTGGTGCCCAAGGATTTATGGCAGGCAGTGCCTCCGCTGGACTCTTGGATGAGTACGGTACTGACCCAACAAAAATCACAGAGGCCGAAAAGAAAGCAAGGGAGGCTGCTGTAGCCCAAGCGAAGGCTGAATCCAACTACGAACCAAACCTTAGATCCAACTATTACTACCCCACTAACAAGAAGCGATACTTGCCAAGGATTAAAAAATGCAATGATGCCATCCCTGACGCTGCTGCCATGATCGGATCCAATGACTGGGAAGGAGCTGAAACTTTTGCCGTGAAAATCGCTGAAGATACCATTCTTCCGATGAAACTGTACACATCCAGTCTTCTGGGAGGAGGTACCAATGTGAAAGTTGCTTTTGCAAAGGACATGACTCAGGCCGCCACTGATTTTGAGAAGGCTCAAAAGCAGTTGGTCAAGGCGATTGGCAAAAAGGATCAAGAAAAGAGTTCAAAGGCTCTCGAAGATCTTTCCTCGGCGCTCATGAGCTACCGTACCGCTGGGAAGCTTCTTGGACCCGACGGAGGAGGTGATATCCCCAGTGTTGACGAAATTCGTCGAGCTGCATGCCGGGTCCAAGGTCGAACCTTCGAACAAAAAGTGAAGGCTCGAGACGCTCGATTGGCCGGCCAATCATCGTAGCCTAGCTATTAGTTTGTGGTCTCTGCTACTCATTATTATTTTTAGATCTGTGCTGTGGTGATTTTCAGACTTTAAATGCTATTATCAGTCAGACTTGAGCCACTTTCTTTCGTGTGCATTGTGGTGGCCTGGTCAATTATTTTTGCCACCCATGACGAAGACAAAATGGACTACGTGTACTCCCAGTATGTGCGTGCAGCTACCACAAATTGTGGCGGTACGAGTAGCTGATAGCAACATTATTTCCCTGTCGCTTTTCAATCTCTTTCTTACTCCGGAGTAGTCTACTTCGTTCTTCGTACCGGTACGGTAGTTGTATCTACTCACGAGTGTGGTCACTAATCCTACATAAGTACCGGTACAGAGTGTACCGGTATTGTGCCGGTACGTACGTTGCGGTACCGTACCTGGGGTACCGTACCGGTGCCGGTATGTAGCGCGCTGGTACGGTATGGCAGAAGTATGGACGACGGACTGACGACGCAGCCAGCAACGCGCAAGCTGCCACCTGCCGGTAACAGGTAACAGTACTGTACTGGTACTGTGAAAGATAACCTGTGGGTTGTGGATCGCCTATCGCCTAACCTCCAACCGGGCGCATTCCGATCAGATGCAGAATGCAGATCGCTCTCGCGCGCGTGGAAACATTCTTCTTCCATCGACACCGACCGCGTTCCCGCTCGTGTGGATTGGGATCGAGGATCGAGGATCGATCGCCGACACGATGGCAAGTAAGAGAAACAAGGGGGAAAACTCAGTTTTCAACGAGACGAAGCTTTGGGTGAACATGGCCCATGACCGAAGAATTGCAAAGACAAGAACAGCAGCACAATAATATCAACTTACCTATCACGAACGAAACGGCGGAAGCAACAAACGAAGAGGAATCCGCAGTCCAGAGGCTTTCAAACAGGACAGCCCGAGCGGGGGCTCTCGTCCTGCAGGCTTACCAAGGACGAAAAGGGGGGATTTCTCCTAGTAAAGTTCTGGCGAGTTGGACAAAGAAATTGGTAAGTTTCTGTATTCGAGCGTCTGTCGTGCGCACCGTCGACCAAGTTTTGCTCACGTTCATCCGCATTGCAACCCCACAGGTGCATTCTTTTCAAGCAGAAAACACAACACTTTCGTCCAGCAAAGAGGCTCTGGATCTCTACGAGGCTGTCAAAACTATAACTAGGTCGAAGCCGATTGAGTTGGAACGCAATTTGGCTGAGCAGGTCATTGACATTTTTCAAACACACCCGGTAAGCCACAATAATCATTCGACGCACACTGCACATTCCCCGACTTACGTCTTGATTTTTACCTCGTTTCTTCGTCTCTCCCACTTCTACAGGCCTACTCAAAGAGAAATATTGATACTGCTAGGCTTGTTGAACTTCTAAAAGGACCAGAGAGAGTATCGATAAAGATGGATCCAAACAGAAACGGCGAGTCTTCACTCGGTGGTCTCGGCTCTGGAATGGTCAACCGTTTGGCTCCGTCCGATGGATCGGAGTCTTCGATCGGCATTGCTAATCTCTTACAGGATGTAGGGCCTGCATGCACGAGAAACGCCAATATATTTCGGGAGACCCTTGCTGAGATCACCTCGAACAATTCGATCCTCAACGAGGCTTCAATTGCTCGGATTCTCTTTTTCTTTTCGGACAAGGGAAGGGACTCTGACGGATCTGCTTTGATGGGAGTATCATCGGCTCTCTTGGGGAGTCTCATTCCGGGGAGAGGAAACGAGGTGTCAGCAGATGGCTGGAATCTGAATGCCGTGGCGGAAGTCCTGGAGCAAGATTATTCGCTGCGAGATTGGAATGCTGTAGCAACATATTGGGATTTTCCGGGTTTCCTAGTGAAAGATACGGATCAGTTTCGGACGTTGGTGGATTTGTATCGGGCCGGAGCAAAGCGTATCCCACCTCTTCTAGCTTTCACAACGCAGTGGAGAAACACGGCCGGGCAACTTTCAGTAATCGAAGCGATCGTTGCTGTTTCGCAGAGCGCCTACGTCTGTCCCCTCAATGAAGACGAACTCGCGGATGCCTCGACTGCAGCACCTGGTGCAACAGGCGTTGATCCTCAATCTTTTGCTTCCATGGACATTCTCCAAAGACTTCTCTTTCTCTCGGATGTGCCTGCACTGTATCGACGAGTTCGTGACATATTCGTGAAAGGACTACTAAGCTGCCCCGAGGTTCTCTTGTGTTCTTTGGTGCGGCTGCAGCTTCTTGTAGCCAACAAGCCTGCCCAAATTGGAAGAGAAAATCCCGCTACGGCGGGTATGCAGATAAAGACTGAAATCATGAGAGAGCTTATTCCGCTTTTCTTCCGCCCGAACGGCCAACACCGAGTGCAAAATGGGCCCGCGGCGCTCCGACGACTCTATGCTATCTCGCCCAACACGGTCACAGCTGCTTGCTTCGAAGCATGGAGAAGCACGGTCAACGATTCTCCACAAATGCGCCTAGCGACACTCATGCACATTATCAATATTGCACGATTGCTACCATCCCCTGCTGACGCCATCGCATCTCTTTTGAACGGCAGCAAGGACCCGGAATTCAGCATTGCGATCGCCTTTGTCATGGCAGATAATGACTACCTACAGCTAAAACCGTGGCTTGTGGAAAAGCTATCCAACAAGGCATCGGTTGGTGCTTTTGCGACGGCTATTGTTTCCTACCTTGCCAAGGCACACTCGACTGCGGCTCCCAGAGGCGGGGATGCCGCAGGTGCTGCGCTCGTTAGTGTGGAGAATATTGCTATCTCGTTACAGATTCTAAAAGCCTTGGATACCTCCGTCCTTAAACAGTCCTTTTCAACTGCCGATGGTTCCCAAATCACTGGCTCTACGTTAGGCGACAACCTCAAGGCCCTGATGGAAGCATGCGTTGCAGCCCATCCGTCACTCCGAGGAAGCCTAGCAGGCCAAGGGAATAACAGCGGAGCATCTACTCCAACCCCACCCGGGGCATCGGATGATGTGGAAGAGATGGCTACGGCGTATTTTCAGAAGATCTACACTTCTGAGCAAAGCATTGGGGAGGTTGTTGAGATGTTGAAGCGCTTCAAAACTTCTGGGAATGCGAAAGAGAATGAAATTTTTGCCTGCATGGTTCATAATCTATTTGATGAATACCGATTCTTTTCCAAGTACCCCGAAAAGGAGCTACGAATCACTGGCATCCTTTTCGGAACCCTTATTCAAGAGCAATTGGTCAGCAGTATCACCCTTGGAATTGCTTTGAGATATGTGCTCGAAGCCCTTCGAAAACCACCATCACCTCCTGGTTCTACGTCCAGCAGTGGCAAGATGTTTGAATTCGGCATGTTTGCTTTAGAGCAGTTCAAAGGACGTCTGCATGAATGGCCCCAATACTGCTCTCATATTGTTCAAATTCCACATTTGAAAGAAGGGTACGCAGAGTTGGTAGCCGAGATCGAAGCTGCAATGCTCGATAGCCAGAATCGGGCGGCTGGTCAGGGAACGCCGGGTTCTCAGGCAGCGAATTCTGTCTCTGCAACTCCGCCTAAGGAACCTATCCAGTCTGCGGGCTTCAGCGCAGCCCCTGCTTCGTCCAGCAAGTCTGGGGGGACCCTTGAGCTCCCGACCCCTGTAATCCCTCTCGACATGAAGCCGCGCGTGGCCGAATTCGGCCCGGGTTTGGGGCGAGCAGTCACAGAAGGCAAAGACGAAGAAAAAGAAGAGGATACCCCACCAGACAAGGTGCTGGATCGTGTTCAGTTTCTCATCAACAATCTTGCTCCGTCAAATGTTGAGGCGAAAGCCAAGGAGCTGAAGGTGCTTTTGGACCCGAAATACTTTGGTTGGCTCGGGCATTTCCTTGTTGTCAAGCGAATCAGTACCCAAGCAAATTACCATTCATTGTACCTCACTCTACTCGATCAGCTAGGTGAATATGGGAAGGGCCTGGTAGAAAAGATTCTTGAAAGTGTCTACCATAATATTGGAAAGCTTCTGCGCTCTCCAAAAATCACAACATCCTCATCGGAACGCAGCTACTTGAAGAATCTTGGTATTTGGCTCGGACAGATCACTCTGGCAAGAAATCGTCCTATCCTTCAAATCATGCTTGACTGCAAGGAGCTCCTATTGCAAGGATACGAGACAGGAAAACTCATCGCCGTGGCCCCATTCTTAGCAAAAACACTCGAGGGGGCAAAAGGATCAATCGTCTTTCGACCCCCCAATCCTTGGCTCATGGGTTTGCTTGGTGTCTTCCGCTCCGTGTACGACGTGGAAGGGCTGAAGATGAACATCAAATTCGAAGTTGAGGTCCTTTGCAAGAATCTTGGTCTTAGACTGGAAGAGATCCCTCTCAGGCCTGGGGAGCTTGCCAAGCGAGTTGCCCCTGTCAAGGAGCGAAACCCGGATTTCAACATCAAGGCGTCTCAGAAATCTACCCCTGCGCCTGGGCAGCCCTCAGCTGCTGGCATCCTTGGAAGTCCGGATGCAAAGGCTGCTCTGGGTATGGCAGCTTCTGCAGCTACAGGTGAGCGTTCCTCCAGCGGTGATGACCAGGATACGGTCATCCCAAATCTTGCAGCTTACGTTACGGTCAACCCTAGCTTGGCCCAACTTCTTCAACAAGCTTCGCAAGGTGGAAGCACCGTCCTGGCTTCTTTGAACAGCGCATCGTTGAAGCGGTCTGTCCCAGTTGCAGTAGACAGAGCCATCAGAGAGATCATCCAGCCTGTGGTTGAACGTAGCGTCACCATCGCTTGCATCACTACGAAAGAAATCGTCACAAAAGATTTCGCTATGGAAAGCGACGAGACCAAGATGAGGAAGGCAGGGCAGCTGATGGTTGCAAACCTTGCTGGCAGCCTCGCTCTCGTAACATGTCGGGAACCTCTAAGGTCGAGCGTCTCAACTCACCTCCGGCAGTTGCTCATCAGCAATGCGGGCAGCAGCGAAAAATTGACCGAGCAAGAGCAGAACGTCATTGAGCAATGCGTTCAAATTTGTGCCACGGACAACTTGGAGCTTGGTTGCATGCTGATCGAAAAGGCAGCCACCGAGAAGGCAGTTCGGGATGTGGACGAAGCCCTCGCGCAATCTTTGAATGCTAGACGCAAGCACCGCGAACAGACTGGACAGCCCTTCTATGACATGTCTATCTTCAACGTCAACCAACGCTATCCCACTTCTCTTCCGGAACAGCTTCGTCCAAAACCTGGAGGTTTGCGCAGCGAGCACTTCCAGTTGTACGAAAGCTTTCAGCGGCTTCCTCGCCAGACACCTGGTCCCGGGGGAGTGCCGACGGCAGGTGGCCCGCAATCTGGGCTTGCGCCTGGCCGAACTGCACCGTCCCCCTCAAACGTTTCGGTCGACACGGATTCGACACCAGGCCAGAAGCCGCAGCTCGGAATCGAGGCTCTCTCGGCTATTGCGGCGAAGCTCGATAGCGCAGTTACGCAACTTCTTAGTGCTGCTGGGCCTAGAGCACCTGAAATCAAACTTTTGATGCTTCCACCGGAGCATCAGATCCGACAGCTATTGGCGGCTGTGAAACAGGTTCTTCCTAACGTCAACCAAAGTGGGATCATGACCCACAATCTTGCCGCATCGGAACAGGAGGCTGTTCTTGCCTTCTCTCAAGGAATTTTCAAGCGGCTGTATGAGCTAAATCTGAGCGAACCACTGAGACTTGAGACTTTGGTTTCGCTCCTGGAAAATATTGACGTTTCTTGCCCAAAGCTTGGCAAGGACATCGGTACTTGGGCAACGTATGCGCCAACCAACACAGAGCAGCAGCGCCGGCTCCACAGGACTGTACTTTTGCTCCTAATCAGGAGTCGGCTCTTGGCTGTGTCCGACCTCGACGGCTTTCTCGCGGCAAGGGCCGACAACGGCCGGAACCCCATCTGGGTCGAGTTCTCGCTTCTGTTTGTGCGAACAGCGTTCATGGAGCGCATCTCCGCGCCTTCCGAGTTCCCTAAATTGATGGATCTGATGACTAGAATCTCGGAAGGACGAAGCCAAGCAAGTCCACAGGTCCTGCAGGCTTACCGGAAGCCTATTCTCCGAATGCTTGAAGAGACTCGTGGCATTTCCCTTTCTGGAGAAAATCAACCAGACGTCCAGAAGGCGACGAGCAGTGACGATAAACAAACGCCAGCTAGCTCGGAGACCGAGAGCAGCTTGTCGCCAACTTCTTTGATGCGGATGACCTCTGCATCGAGGAAAGTAGCGGAAGCAACCGAAGGGTTCGCCAGGAATGACCCCCCAAGTGCCAAGCAGCAAGTTACAACTCTTTTGGAGAATTGGATTCGTGTTCAGAATGAGGCACCCGGGAACGAAAAAGTGTACGCTCAGTTCTTACAATATTTGCAGCAGTTGGGTGTTGGCAAAGCTGAGGAACATACCGAACGTTTCCTCAGGCTTTCCCTGCTTATCGTAATGGATGCAGCTACAAAAGCGGTATCTGGCGGAAGTAATGGTACACGGGCTGTTCAGAACTACGCCGTTATCGATATCTACACCAAACTGCTGGTTCTAATGTTCAAACATCTCAACTCTGGTGGCACCACTGATCAAGTCGAAGCGCGGCGTCTGGGAATGCTGAACAAAATTCTTGGAGTTTCAACGCGCACCATGATGTGGGACGCTGAGAAAACCAAGAAGGCAAGTATTCAGTGGGACCAGAGGCCGTGGTACCGTCTTTTTCTCAATCTCATCATCGACGTGAACAAGCCGGATCCTGCAATGGAGAATATCAAATTGGGTGTGTTGAGCGTGTTCGGAGCGGCATTCCATGTATCGCAGCCTTTGGTACTACCAGGTAAGTTTCACCCCGGCATCGTTGTCTCACTGTCGACCTGAAAAATCTCACAAACGTTCCTGTACAGCTTTCGCCTTCTCCTGGTTTGAGCTCGTCTCGCATCGCCACTTCCTTCCGAATCTTTTGCTGATCGAGGGACAGAAAGGATGGAATATTGCCCATCAACTGCTAATTGACCATTTTCTTTTCTTGGAACCTCACATCAAGCGCGGAGAAATGGCTCCTTCTGTCAAGACGCTTTACGAGGGCACTCTTCGCGTGTTCCTGGTGCTCCTGCATGATTTCCCATCATTTTTGGCAGGTTACCACTTGTCTTTCTGCAATGTGATTCCGTACTCGTGTGTTCAGCTTCGAAACTTGATCTTGTCGGCTAGTCCCAAGGGAATGCATCCACCCGATCCTTTCACTCCAAACCTCAAGATTGACCTCCTCCCCGAAATCACTCAAAGCCCTGTTGTCTTGTCAAATGTTCTGGGACCGATCGAATCATTGAGGGCACATCTAGATGCGTTTTTAAAGGACGGTCAGAACCGAAACTTCATCTCGGGACTCTCGGCGCTGCTGCTCAAGGAAGGGACAAATGAAGTGGACGCGCCAAAGGTTAGCTCACTTGTATTGTACGTTGGGATCCACGCCCTCTCTCGGAATCCGAATTCCCAGATATCGTTGTCGCGAACCCCCGAAATGGAGGTGCTCCAGAAACTTATGGACTTTGATGACAAGGGGAGGTACATCTGCCTGAACGCCATTGCAAATCAGCTTCGATACCCTTCGAGCCACACGCACTACTTCTCGTGTGTGATGCTTTACTTGTTCAGCGAGTCAAAGGATGTTGCCGTGAAAGAGCAGGTAACCCGAGTCCTTCTGGAGAGGTTGATCCTTCATAGGCCTCACCCGTGGGGACTCCTGGTTACATTCATCGAGCTGATCAAAAATCAACGCTATGGTTTCTGGAACTATCCCTTTACTCGCTGCGCGACCGAAATCGAAAAGGTGTTTGAGAGTGTTGCCAGGTCATGCATGCCCCCTGGGTCCCAACAGTCCACAGTCGCAGCAGGAGGAGATGATTAGAGACTTTCAAGAACATACTGTTTGTAAATTATACTACATTGGATGATAAAGATATAAAGCATACATATAGCATGATGGATAGTGGGGTAATGGCAACAGTTCAGAAGTCTATTGTTGATGATCTCAGCAGGTACTGCTTCTACTGCAGGGCCTCCCGGAGAGCCGAGGAGCAGTACCAGTAGGGACTCCTCCTCTCTCTCTCTCTCTCTCATGATGTAGAAGTTGTCCCCATCGAGTTTGAGTGCTTGTGCGTACAGTATCTGTACTGGACCAGTGTTCCCTGATCTGTCCCCACCGGTACCAGTACTGTCTTTAGCTCAACTAAAAGTATATACTTCTACCATCCTTCTACGACGACAGTGACGTAGTACCTGGTTTACTTTGCATGTACTGTACATACCTATCCATACAAACAACAATCAATCAAGATATACTTCTGTAAAAGTTTTCAGAGGAAGACTACTAGCTGCTTGCTTTCATTTATTCGCTACACGACCATCCGTACCGGTACAGTACTGCATTATTTCTTGGCCCTCGTGGAGGACCGTACCTGTACTGTACTTGCACTGTACCAGTACCCGGGCTGTCAATGAGCTTTTCCCCAGTGAACTGATCCCGATATAGTTCTCATCTTTTAATGTGCATGCTTCAAAAGTTGCCTGTGGCGATCTTTCTATATCTGTTTCTTTCTTTTAGAACTGGAATGTCTGAGGCTCTCTCCGAGTTTCTCTCTACTACTAGTAGAGTAGACTAGTAGATAATTTGGAGAAGTCGTGCGTTTCAATCGTGGATTCTTAATCGTGAATGGATCTCACCCACGTCACCATCAGGTCACCGTTCACCGTGTGGTCCCTGTACCGGTAGGTGAGACTGCGGTGCCTAGTTCGGAGTTGCGCGTTACATGCGCTCCTTTTGCTTCCAGAATTTCAGCTGCTTTTTGTTCTGACGATGTTCTCTACGTCGAACTTTATTGGGTGTTGGGTGAGCGAAGATGATCATATTATGATCGGTGCTCGTCTCTTTCAAAAGTAGTCACATCTGGGATATTAACACCAAAATCGAACCCCGTACAACCTTCAATAAAGAGGCGAAATGGCAAAGGTATCCCTAGCAACAAGCATCATTTTATTGGCCGGCGTAAAAGCTTTCTGCCCCGGCGAAATCGTGATGGCACGACCAACAAGCTTTCTCGGAATGACGGATGGTCCCGCTGGTAGTTTCTTCCACCAGGTGCCAGATGAAGATGGAAAAGATGACATTTCTTCTACAGAGTCTACCGATATAAATGATCAGTTGTCCGAACTTTTGCGGCAACGACGGAAACCTCCTCTAGCGTCGAATCCTTCAACAATCAATGGTATTCCAACCTCCCAAGCCACAGGTGAGTGGATCGTCTTTGCATAAATCGCATCGGAGCTTCTCGATATTATTACCTTCATCTTCGCGACTCTAAACAGTGAGTTTGTACCAGGATTTGGGAAGCCTCCCGAGACAAAGGGATCTTCGAAGCCATTTGTCGCTATCGGTCCCCAGGACCCTGTAATCAATGATCCAACCAAACCAGAAATCGACGACCAAGGTTACACACTATACACTGACGAGCAGACAGGGAAGAAATCCCGCGTGTTCGAGGCCCTCGTGGAGTATCCATGTGATTTTACGATGAAAATTGTTGGCGAGAATGAGGGTTTTTTTGTGGAAGAAATAGTGTCAGTTGTCGCAGAGGCCTGTGAAATTGAAGTGGACGATATCACATATCGAACCAAAGTGGTGGGAAAATGGACTAGTGTGACAGTGCAAGCGCCAGTGAAGAGTTCTGAAATGCTTTACATGTTGTATGAAAAGGTGAGGATAATCTCGTGTTCGAAAAGTTGGAAGCCAGCGAAAATAACTTGCTGCTCATGGAACTCACATCGTCGTCATCACTTGCATCGTTCCTGCTACTCTAGGTTGATCTCGATCCACGAGTGAAATTCAAATTCTAAATGAAGAAACTATCATCATAATCCATATTAGGACCGACCTTTATTGATCTGTGTGGTCGTCTTCTATCTAATGTCTTCCTCGAATCATCATGCTAGCTGTAGGTAGATCGGAAGTTATGGCGGGGAGACTGATTCACTCACTCACTCACTCTTTTGACAATGCCATCGAAAATTAGCTTGAAGTACCTCGCTGTTTCGAAGGTTGCGACAACCCCAACATACCGCCAATTCTTCTGGCTACGGGTCCAGACCATATACGGCCTGCAAAGCAAAGAGCCCGGAAGAGCTGAAATACGGCGAAGCATGCCCATACTTGCTCTACATTTCCACCACTGAGCTTCACACGCAACAGAGCCGGTGGAAGCAGCGCTGTGCTGATGAGATAGACAGAAGCCAAAAATTTCAATTCCCGTCTCGCTAGCAAACAACCTTCCGACACGGCGACTGGAGCTGTCAAAAACGCTCCTAGCCAGAGGTACTTTGCAAGAGGCTTGACGGCAGCTTGCAAAGTAGGATCAGAAGTTAGCATTGATCCTCGAAAGGCTGGTACCATCGCGGCGAGTGAAGCGATGATGCTTCCGCTTACAAAACCAAGCTTTAACAGCGTAGTTCCGACGTCGAAAGCGGACTGTTTCCAAGGTAGCACCAAGGGATCAGTACTCTCGTCATATTTAGGATTCTTGCTTTTCATCTTTGCTACGTGATCATTGACAGGGGCCAGAAACCCAGGAATAAAGCTTTGAGCTGTTTGGCTGATCACTTCCAAAAATGGACTTGCAAAGAAAAACAAAGACAGAATGATCTGATGGGATGCCAAAGGAGTGGGTTGGCCGGGTACGCCAGCAGCACTGTTGGTAAGAAATCCAAATGCGGCAAGCTTGCCGAGGATCAAGGTTAGCACTGGAGCCGCAAAACTTAAGAAGACCGTTCCTGATACCGAATCTGCTGTCGGAAGTGGCTTTTTGATTAGTCCAAAGGTTCCGTCCCGCACCAATTTCCTGCGGGCGGGTCCTATCAACGCAACCGTACCACCCAACTGGGCAGCCAGTGTGGCAATCGCCGCCCCTCGCAATCCCATGCCGAGTTGTTTCACTAGAAAATAGTCTCCAATTACATTAATGACAGTCGACCAAATGATAGCCACCAGTGGTGTCACAGAGTCTTGCCCTCCCAAGCAGGCTGCTTGAACAACGCCGCCAAACAAGGAAGTAGGCAAAGAAAAGGCTCGGATTTTGACGTACTCGACAGCCGAATCTAATAGTCCAGGGGAGTTCGTTGCTTCCTTCCCTGTATAAAAAAATAATTATTGTATTTTGAGAATTCAAGAGAGGTCAGACATAACGGACTCTACTAGACAGACGAGACTGTAGACGGTACAAGTGCGATGTACCTACCAATGTAGAGCGCCAACAGGGGACGTGAAAAGGCCAACAAAAAGAACATGATTCCGAACCCGCATCGTGTCGCCACCCTGGAAGCTGTGCGAACCACACTTTCGGACTTGTCGGACTGATCCCCACGCTGTGCCCTTGCCGAAGAATACAAGTTGGTAGTGGCAACATTCAAAAAGGCAAACAGATACGTCGCTCCGTCAAAGAAGGTCGTGGCTGGGCCCAATGCTGCAAGTTGACTTGCCGACGCCGATGCTTCTCCTGATAGACCCACAAAGGCTGTGTCAACAAGTGATAAAAGAGGCTGGGCGACCCATAGTCCCAGGCACGGCAGAGCAAATTTCCGGAATTCAGCCAATGACGGTTGAGGTGGAGGGGTTTGCTTGATACTGGTACCACCACCACGAGGAATCATCTCTCCAGGCGATGACGATGATGACTCTTCGCCAGCCTCATTCTCATCACTCGGAGTTGTTTGTTGTTTAGCCAAAGACGAGGGTACCGGTAGCAGGTCTTTTCGTGGGAGACTGGCAATCGGATGGCGCGAGTGAAAGGCGTCCGCCCCAACCACCATCATGCAGCTCCACGCTACGAGGAGCCCGGCAAGAGCCTTCGACTTTGAAACTCTCATGACTATAAGACGTAGTACTAGTACGTTTTAAAAACAAATCGAGACCAGCCCTTCTGGCAAGAAACAATAAGGCATTCAGCAACCTCGACGATGAAGGGAAGAAGGCGACAGGCAAAGAAAGAGGAGAAGACGAGAGATTCGTGACACTCCAACTCCAACGTTCAAACCGATGGATGTCGCATGATCTTGATCGGGATCTTTGTCGTTTCAGATCCCGAACTGCAGTCATGAGTGACGTACTTTGGATGACATATCGACCAATGCGACCCATTTTTCGTGGGGTTCGCCATCCTGACACCAGAATTCGCCGAGAGCGGGCGCATCATCGATGGAGCATCTTCATCATCATCAGCTCGATCGGCACCATAACCTGACGACCGCCTTCTTTGCATTTGAGAATTGTTTTTCTTCGCCCAATAATCCAAGTATTATACCACCCGATACCCGACGACCATAATATTCAATATCGTCGACGACGACCACTACTACTCCACCCAAAAAACAATTGATTGTACAGTACCATGATGCTTTCCCGAGCTGCCTCTACGCTTTCGCGTCGCACTACCGCCACGATGGTGCGATCCATCACGACGCACTCTCACCTCCCAGAAGAGCACAAAATGATCTATGAAATGTGCCGCAACTTCGCCGACAACGAATTGGCTCCAAATGCCGGAAAGTGGGACCAAAAGCATTCGTTTCCTACCGAAGCCGTGAATCAGCTCGCAGAGCTGGGTCTCATGGGCATCAATACCCCTGAAGAGAATGGTGGATCCGGTTTGGATGCCTTAAGTTACGCCATTGCCATGGAAGAAATCTCCCGTGGATGTGCGTCGGTGGGAGTCATTATGAGCGCTCACAACTCACTTTACATGTATCCCGTCCAGACGTTCGGAAAGCCGGAGCAGCATGAGAAATGGATTACTCCTTTTACAGGTGTGGATGGGCTTAAGGTGGGCTGCTTTGGACTTTCGGAGCCTGGTAATGGATCGGATGCCGGGGCGGCCAGTACGACAGCCGTCAAAGATGGCGATGATTGGATTCTTAACGGAACCAAAGCCTGGATCACCAATGCTCATGAAGCCAGTGCCGCGGTGGTTTTTGCAACTACTGACAAGAAGCTCAAGTAAGTTTTGTCATTACTGTATGTACTGTACACCGTATTAATTTTATTACCAACGACCAAACCCGACTGACCAACATTTTTCTGGAATTTCACAGGCACAAAGGTATTTCCGCCTTTATTGTTCCAATGGACTCGGAAGGCTTCAGTCTTGGTGCCAAGGAGGACAAGCTTGGAATCCGGGCTTCGTCTACTGCCAACTTGATTATGGAAAATGTTCGAATTCCAGGAGACTGCCTTTTGGGAGAGCTCGGTCAAGGGTTCAAAATTGCCATGCAAACTTTGGATGGTGGTCGTATTGGTGTTGCTGGACAAGCTCTTGGTATTGCTTCCGCATCGATCGATTGTGCCGTCAAATATGCCTTGGAACGTCAGGCCTTTGGCAAGCCCATTGCTGATTTCCAGATGATCCAGATGAAAATTTCTCAAATGACCGTCGCCCGCGACAGCGCCCGACTATTGACATGGCGTGCCGCTCAAATGAAGGACGCTGGAGAGAAGTTCACACGCGAGGCTGCCATGGCAAAGTTGGCCGCTAGTGAGGCGGCGACCATGTGCAGTCATCAGGCCATTCAAATTTTGGGCGGTATGGGATATGTGACGGAAATGCCAGCGGAGCGACACTACCGAGACGCTCGCATCACGGAAATTTACGAAGGTAGGTGGCCCCGGAAAAGGAGATACTGAAAGGACCTATGCGCACATTGCTCACTCACGTTTTATTTTGTATTCTGGCAATCCACAGGAACATCTGAGGTTCAGCACCTCGTCATCGCCTCCGATGTCATCAAGCAGTACAAGTCGTAGACAGGGTGTGAGACAGAGTTTTTTCTGTACGAGTACTATTTTGCAGAGCAGTTATCTGGTCACTTTTAAAAACTTTAATAGCGTGATCTTAGGTGTTGCTACTGTACTCTTTGCAATAGTTGAACGTTTCTCCATGATGAGAGATCCCTCTAGAATATACTACTGAAATATTATTATTTGACCGGGTAGGAATTTGCATGTATGCAGCAAGCACAACTATATCTTTGACTAGTTGGACTTGAATTCCACTCCGACCCGATCAACAATTTATCTCATCAGAGCAGGGACTAACAAAATCATGTATACAGTAGATGATGATGGGTACTGGTACCCCATTACCGACGCAAGAACTATCTAGCCCTTCAGAAGCAAGGCATGATGCAGTTGTAGACTCGGAAATGAGCGAACTTGTACAGCGATGTTGGGTTCATCTGGAAGACTAGAACGATGGATGCGGCGACCCGACATCTCATGATAGCCTAGTCTACACAAACCACAGACAAATATGATACAGAATACCGAATGCAGTGTAAAGCGTCTAGCTAGAAGTTCTCTGTTTGTTTCTAGATTAAATGCTTCAACACTAAGAGACCACAACATTGTCTTTCCAGTAGTTTATAGACTCCATATAAGCGTCGCGATCCAGAGGAACCCCAGAACCGCCCTGATCCTTGCCCAACGAATTCCTCATTACAGTGATAGGATTCATAGGAAGCTCATAATCTACATCTTGGGCTTTGATGCTCACAATACCCCACGGTGCCGTCTCTTCGCCTTTTCCCTTTCCCATGCTTTCGTTTTCCTTTTGAATTTGTTCTCGGGAATACAATATAAGATCCAAATATTTTGCAACCGGTAGTTTCTCAGTTCCTCCCACAAGATCCAGCGGAATAAATCGTTGAAGGATTGGCACCTCTTTTTCGTTACGCGCTGCATACTCGGTTCTCACTAGGTGCTCGTTTTCCTTGGTCAACGGAAGTACATTGACCTTGGCGTTGGTAAAATCGTTCACAAGAAAGATGTGCTTACAAAAGGGAGCGTACCCGTCCTTCAAGTTTGATTGATCGAATCGCGCATTGACAATATCTTCAAACTCGGCAACGGACTGACTGAAGACGGTGCCACTGTATGTTTTGCTTGCTTCGTGCTCCGAAAATTGACGGAAGCAAAAGGGATCCACCACCATGGGCTTGGATGCGGCTGACATGCTGGTTGTGCTGAACTTATGGGAGTTATTGGTGAAGACGGTCGAAAATCGTCGGATGCCAGTGGAAGAGGCGAAAGAGATTAACCAGAATGGTCTCATGGTCAAATGGCCTTCACGATGCTTCCTGTCTTCGCTGCATCTACAGACGTGCGTGGTGAGTGATGAGATTGGATGTTATTCAAGCTACATATAGCTACAGTAGCAACAAGTCCCAAGCGCACAAAATAATCTGCTATCGGGAACCGGGACCCGGCAGGGATGCGATCTTTTTGTTATGTGGGGTGGTAAACGGCCCCCGATTTTGCCCCCTTCTTACTTCGAATGAAGCAAAGGGGAGTGACGGTACAGGTACTGGTACCCCAGGTACATACAGTATGCTACAGTATGTGGGCCAGAACGTAGCCGATCTGGCCCATAGATTCTGCGCCAAGCACATCAAACGTCGCGGAGGTACGCTCGAGCGCCAGTGCTCCAACTTGAGGTCCGTTGCCGTGTGTCAAGACTACATCATGAAAATGAAGAAGAAAAGCGCACACCGGCATCAATATTAGCGATGCTCGCAAAATAACGTTTTCAAGAAACATTCTTCCCGTACTGGTATCTTCTCACCTAATTCGTGTTTCTTGCACAATTCAGACATGGTAGGAGCCATCATGGCTGCAGCCTTGAGCATGTTTTCAACGGTCAATCGGTCGCCTCGGCGCTGAAGAGCATTTCCTCCGACGGCTACCACAATTCGGAGTCTTTCGTTTTTATCGTCATCTTTGTTGGTCATCGTCATTGTAGAAGGTGAAGAAGCAGCTGCAGATTCGAGCCGAAGGACAGGATGAGAGCTTATCGCTGCAAAAACCAGCTTTTGAAGCCAAGCCTGGAGGGAGAATTAAATCAAATGGACAATGAACGAAGAAAAGGAAAAAGGACATCAATCTGTTCCTGATGGGTTTCTTGTGCAGATTTTTGCGAAACTGGTACCGGTATGTACAGGATTCTACAAAACTGTACATACCGTCATTGGGATCGGCAGTGGCATATTAGGATATGTTGAACTTTCTAAAAATGTGGGGAGGAAAACTAAATTATTTTTGGCGCGCGTCGTCGTAGAGTGTTGTTCGAGGAGGAGCCGTCTGATGGTTCGAGTGCCCGACTGGATTTCCCAGCAACGGACAGACGACCATGACGTCACGGACAAATCCCATTTATTTGATGTGCCCTCGGACAACTCCGAGCCGGCGGTCCTCATCCTCGCCCAAGCCAGGCAGCACTAACTGGCTATCCGACAGCGATCATAGCTCAATATTTTCACTTTCAATCATTCTTGTCGACTACCTCGTGCATACGGCACAATCTCGTCTTGCATTCCGTCAGACAACACGAAACCAAAAGACGAAAATTTTCTCACCACGCGCGTCCGCGGCGGGATGAAATTTCACCACACAGCGCATCCAAAATTCTGCCGCCACCGGCACCATTAACTCTCTATGATAAAATTCCCATCCAACATCCAAGATCCAAAACTACCGCATCGCACAAAATCTGCACAAGAAACCCTACCCACCACCATTTTCTTCGCTCATTGTCCATTTGTTTTAGAGTTCTCCCTCCCGGTTTGGCTTCAGAACCATGTTTATGCAACGACAAGCTCTCATCGGGTCCGTCGGCTTGACCCGGCGCATGTTTGCCAGTGCGACAGTCTCATCTGCAGCTGCTTCGTCGCCTTCAACGACGACGACCAAGAAGGATGAGGATAAAGACAAAAAACTCCGAATTGTGGTAGCCGTCGGAGGAAATGCTCTTCAGCGCCGAGGCGACCGATTGACCATTGAAAACATGCTCAAGGCTGCAGCCGTGATGGCTCCTACCATGTCTGAATTGTGCAAGAAACACGAATTAGGTGAGAAGATATCAGTACGGGAAGAATGTTTCTTGAAAACGTTATTTTGCGAGCATCGCTAATTTTTACACGGATGTGCGCTCTTCTTTTTTCGTTATCATGTTATAGTGCTGACACACGGCAATGGACCTCAAGTCGGTGAATTGGCGCTCGAGCGTGCTGCCGCGACGTTTGATGTGCTTGGCGCAGAATCTATGGGTCAGATCGGATACGTTCTGGCCCAAGCCATGCAATCGGTGGGAACTACGGCTGTTCCAATCTTGACCCAAGTTGTGGTGGATCAGTTTTCGGATGCCTTTAAGGACCCTACCAAATTTGTTGGGCCAATTTATGGTGCCGTCGAGTCCCAAGCTTTGGCGCAAAGTCTAGGCTGGATCATGAAACCCGACGGAGAATATTTCCGTCGTGTCGTGCCGTCTCCACTTCCTCTTGAAATTTTGCAGATTGAAGCAATCAAAACATTGCTCAAGGAATGTCCAGATGTTCTTCCTATTGCATGCGGTGGAGGTGGTGTTCCAGTTGCCCGGGTCCCCGCCAATCCTACGACGCTACAAGGTGTCGAAGCCGTTATCGACAAAGATGCTTGTGGGGCCAAATTGGCTACCGAGATTGAAGCAGATGCCTACATTATTCTCACCGATGGCGGTGGTATTTGGGAGAACTTTGGAAAGCCGAATGCGAGGGAGATGACTGCGGCTACTCCTGAATACCTCGAGGGAACCAAGGCTGGTAAGGCCTTCCCTGGATCTATGGGACCGAAAATCCAGGCTGCCATCGACTTTGTGAAGAATTCCAAGAAAGCAGGAGCTTTTGCAGCAATCGGAGACTTGAAGGACACCGAAAAGATCATCAAGGGTGAAGAAGGTACCGTGATCAAGATGGAAGTCAAGGACGGAGTTCAGTGGCGAGAGGGCAGAACAGGACCGCCCAGAAAAGAGACCAAATCCCCCCCTCCTTTTTAACAGAGATGCTACTGCCACCGTGTTTAGATGTAAAAATGTAAATTGTAAACTTCTATTGGTAATGGTTCTATGAATAGTATGAATACCATGAATACTACCGTTATTGATGTGCTTTGGTTTAGTAGAGTTTGGTGAGAGGAGTACTTTATCTGCAACAATGGCGTAATTGGTTGTAGTAGAGACTGACTTCCACGGAGACTACGATGAAAAAAGTCATGCCATTGAAGAAGTTCATCTTAGTAAACAATCCCCGGGCTTACAGAGTACGATGAGTCGTCGGATTTATTTGTGACTACCGCAATCGGGTGATTACGTTGTACTGTGAAGCCATGCATGGTACCACGGCATGCCGCCTAGGATTAGGAAGGGCTCCTGCTGAATGCACATGCTCCCAGGATCTTTTGGCGCAGAAAGGTCGTCGTTTTCCAAGTTATAGCGATGTCTGAGGAATTCCAGCGGATCTTACCAACGCCAGCTGTACAGTGCCCAGTATTTGCTCATACGTCAAAAAGGTAAAGGCGGCCGTCAGCACCGTCTGTAGTAATTTTGCCCGCATCCCCGTGTACCATTCCTTATAACCCGCGCGTCTGTAAAGCTTGATTAGACAGTCCATGATGCCAGAATAGGCGCTATTATCCAATCTCAATACTGTCTGCGTCAATTGGAGCGGATATGTCATGACAGTCGCAATGGTCTTGGCCATAGCACCAGCCACAAAAGCCTCCAAAGGTGGTAGTACGAAGCGTTCCGTAGTGTCCATGTTGTGACCTAGATAGGAGAATCTCGCCTGCTTTAGCTGCTCGTACGAAAAGAACTGAATGACCGGGTTGGATACCAATAAAATGCTAGCGCCTGTGCCAGACCAGAGGTGCTTCAACCCTTTTGCACGAAAAATGTTGAGCAACTCTTTCAATAGCGAGCCTGTTTTGGCCTCTCCAGTGATTATGGAAATGTTCGCGACCCATAAGGGGTTTGTCATCAGCACGTTACCGATACCCGCCACGCAAGAAGAAGCTAGAGAAAGAATGGCTTTGGAAGAAGCAGAGGGTCGATTCGATCCCGATCCACGAAAGAATGGCATTTGTTGCATGATATTTTTGATGTAGGCATGGATAAAAAAGAAAACAAATTGACTGGCAAAGATTGTAGTAATCACAGGCGTAACACCTTGGTAGAGTGCACCCCTAGCATGAAGTTGCATCAAGCATTTCATTAAGCTCAAGTGGGACGACTGTTCGACAGGTGCTGGAGCAATTATTTGGTCGTTGGGTTCCTCTTTTGAATTGGCTGTCGAGGAGCTTTCCATGTCCCATGATGGTGATATTTCCTCTATACTGGTGGTCATATCTGGTGTCCTGGAGGCTTCTCCGTGGACAGGGGACCACGAAGAGGACGCGGATACCGCGTCAACGCCGTGATCGTCCGATGAGGGAGAGGTGCCATTCAGGTCTACTTCCACCTGAACCGATGATTCCAGAAGTCTCTTTTCGTTGGCAATATCGTCTAGCTGATGCGCCTGTTGTTTTGATTGACGAGAAGCCTGAGACTGCAATTCGATGCGAGCCCGTTCCAACGGGTAAAACAGCAGCAACGCCAATGCAGAGCCAAGAGAGCCCCCGATTGCATGGACCAGCGGCGATGCCTGGTTGGCAGAAGCGGCTGTCATTTTCGGAGAGCTTGGATGGTGATATTCAAAAGACGACGTCCAGAGGGAGACAACAAGACTTTTAAGCGAGTTTACTTGTGTGTCGTCAATGCAATTGCCGCTGCAAGTAAGTACCTGATACTCGTACGTTTTTTTTCATCTCATCATCATCATGCATTTATCGTCTCATTTTCAGTTTCTGAAATTCTTCGCGCTGAAATTCTCTTCTCCTGCTCCAACATGATGTTGAGAAACTTTCCAATGATGACGTACAATGAACGACGTACGGACGATATAGGACTCGACTCGTTACTCAATACTATTACAAGACCGAGGACTATGCGTCCAGTAGATCAAGAGCTCTGGGCCCAACGAAGCAGTAGATCAAGAGCTCTGGGCCCAACGAAGCATGAGTTAAAGGCCCATGGAAACCATGTGTAACGCGCCCATGGGGCCATCTCAAACATTCATAAAAGCAGAAAGTAGACAGATAAAATAGCTCATGATGATGAATCTTGGAAACGAAATATTCGACACAAATCAAGATCATTGTTTTTGAAAAAACTACGAAGTCCTAATCTTCCGCGCCGGATGGACAGTCGCTTCCGCCGAACCTTATTGCGATATTGGCCTTTTGCCGAGGATTATCTACGCTACCATGGAAGGGTACTACGGGTTATGCGTCCACCTCTTGGGAGTGGCCCACTCCCAACCTCAATTGTGGGCGCAAACCACTAAGATTCACATCGATCACCATGGCAAACAACTCCGTACTTTTCGAAGCGATTTATCCCTTTCATTTAATTTAATTCCTACCCGCCCGCCCAGGCCTTCCAGCCGATGTCGCTCAGCTTGAAGTCCGAATGAAGTAGAGACCGTTGGTCGTCTCACGACAACCATGGGGATCCACTCTGAAGGACCGACGGTCTTCAGTGTATGTATTCCTTGGGATCCCCACGGCCATCGGGTGGTCGTACCTATTAACCCGCACTTCCTTTACGCCACCACTCTCCCGATAACCGTTCGGACATATACAGTAAACATTAGTTTCTATTTTTCTCAGCTTTTCTGCTTGGGGCTTATATTATGCAAACGTGGCCTACCTGGGGCAATATTGTATTTCTCCGACGGAATCGAAATACATACGAACACTTTTTCCTTTCTCGGGCGCTTTTCTATCTCTCATCTGCTAGCGGCACCAGCCAGTAAGTACACACATACCAGTACCAGAAAAATCGAAATGCGGGACACTGGACAACAGACAAAATACAGTCATGAACTCATCATCACTCCTTAACCCACAATCACAACAGAGACGAAACCGAGATACACTTCGCTGTTGCTTTGGATCATCGATCATCCAACAACCCACATTTCATTAGGCTTCTCAGGTGTTTCTTCTTCGACTCTCGCGGTTTTAGTTTTACTGAGCAGAATCATGATAACTCTCTCGGAAGACTCCTCTGTCTCAGATTTCAATAACATCTTGACACGCCTCAAATCCTTTGATAAGTTTCTCGGCCACAGTTCCAAAGACTTGGATGACCTATTGATTGCGTCCGAGGATGATAACGACCAAAGCTTATTAGACTTGCAAAACTCCATCATGAACTTTGCGACAAAGCTAGTGGCTCGTGGTGGTCCGTTGCCGGATAACAATGTTCAAATGTATGCTGGGACACTTGAGGCAGCTATGCAGCAGAAACCCGCCATTCGAAGCTCCACTCCTATCGCCACTTCGGAAGCAAACAAGTCACCGATCCGCCGCAAAGGGAAGGAGCTGTCACCTTCGAAACTTCGTCGGAAATCGTCCCAGCGACAATTACTCCTTCAAAAGTCCAATTCACTACGGAGTCTCTACGATGAAGAGCAGGAAGAAAACCCTGTGGCTCCTCCAGAGTCGCAAGAAGACACAGTTGAAGCAAAGCAGAGCGGGAGACGAACTGCATCAAGCGGCATGTCTCCTTCTGCGAAAGAGCAAGACTATGAGGAAGCGCTGAGAAAAGATTCTCCGAGTACCACCAGTACCAAAAGGAAGACCAGTCGTGGAGATTCTTCCCTGTCACAAAGTTTACACAGTGCTACGAGGAGGAGTGGCATGGCAACAGCAAGGCGCCATTCCAGACAAGACTTGTACGGATCTGCCTCTCGTTCCTCTCAAGTGCAAGGTATGGTGCGAGCTACCAGAGGACGCAGTCCATCAGAACTAAGCCAGAGTGAGCACATACCATCTTCTGATGAACGTTGTAAGCAGGGACGAGGGACGGTAAAACGTATGGCCAGCACTCGAAACGGCCCTCGCCAAGAAGATGGGCATTCGATAGGAGCAGAAGACGAGGATAGGGACAAAGATGCTGGTAGCGCTCAGATAGGGCGTTCGCAGCTATACAGCCGAGAGAGACCTGAGCGGAAGAGGGCTTCTTCCGCTGGTCGCAGACGTTCGACTCCTCGTTCTAGTACCGGTGATCTTTCACGTTACTACAGAGATGGTAGCAGTGAAGGAAATACTGCAATTATGAAAAATGATCGTGAACAAAAGAGGGCTTCGTCAACTGGTCGCCGACGCTCGACTCGCGCCAGCACTGGTGATCTTTCACGTTACAAAGATCGCAGCACTGAAGGAAATACTACGACAATTACAATGAAGAATGCTGACTTTCGGATTGCTTCTAGTAGTGACCGTCGACAACGATCTTCGAGGCACCAAGAGACCAGCACTATGGTTTCTGCCACCACCAGCAGTAGGAGGAGGAGGAGTAGAACACCCTTGGGGTTGCATGCTGACGACAGCAAGGATAGCCGACGAGTAGCCACAGAAATCAGGGAAAGCGTGCAATCCTTCTTTGGTAGCACCGGAGGAAGTGGAATCGTCGGTGGTGACAATAAAAGAAACAGAGACGCTCCTGTGTTATCAGCGCGACAAGGTTCTTCTGTCGATGTTATCTCACCACGCAGCAATATTGGACGAGGAGGGACAAAGTTGGATATCCGTAGAGAGACTGGTCAGCGAATGATGCAGAAATTCAAACCAACTCGAAATCTGAATGCAGGTGTACTGGATGATTTACTGAAGTAAAACACCGAGGGGAAGAATTATTAGATCATTCTCTCTAGTCTCTACTTTAGAGCCTAATGTCTCACACTCTCTTACTCTCTCTAGTAGAGCTACAAATGGACTGCAACGTATCGGTAGGGGTCTGGCAAGGTTTGATGCATGTGACAACGATGCTCTCTCCTCAACGAGTCTGCTGCTGTATGCTGATGCTGATCATTTCTCCCTGTTTTATCGTGATTCTTCAGGGGAAAGTGGACCATATCCGCAAAACTGTACTTGTACCGGTTTGATATTCCTTCTTTGGATGGCAAAATGGGGTCTCCGATCTCCGATGATGGGCACATGGTGTATATAGTATGGTGTATTTGTAGACTAGCTACGGTATTAATACAGTAGTCTACTATGTTCTCTTTGCACATACACGGAAGGCCTCAAGAATGAGGCTTTTGGACAGGCTTTTATTTACGTGAAACCTGTCACGATAAGAAAAATTGTAGATTGCGATAAAAGCGGTCGATCGGCGGCTCGGGGTCGGGCCCGTAGCCGAGCGTGTGGCCCCGGCTTGCCTCTGACGACGACTCACTCCTCTTGCCAGTTTGTTGATGAGGCTTGCAGCCTGTATCGATCATAATCATAATAATATTATCTACGAGCATACGAATAATACTTGTCTTGTACTTCGTACCCTAATATGATTATGGTGCCTTCTAAATGAGAGGATGATCTCACCGGTACCGCTTTTGGTGGGCGTCGTATTCATGCTCGTTAGCAGCATCGTCGTACCGGTACCTTGTCAATCCTGGACGATTCTTCTTCCGCCAACGCAGCAGCTTATAAGGAGGATATCAAAGGACAATAAAAGATACTCTCCGGATCCTCTCTTTTCTATTTATCCATCCGGTGAAGAAGACAACATAGATCCTGGAACGGTGCTAGATCTCGACGATCTGTGGCTGGACGACCCCCTCGATGAGCTCGTCTTTGACGACGCGGAAGAACCAGATGCCTTCCTTAGCGACGAAGATCTTTCTCTGTTGTACGACATCAATATTCCTGCCCTTGCGCAAGATACCGGTGACGATAAACCATCACGTGAAAGTAGCGCAGCACCACAAATTATGTCCCTGCAAGATCTCAGTAGTCGTCTCTCGTCGGACGTTTCCTACTTCTACCTACGAGATGAACTGGGGCTTGGCGAAGATATCATGTGGAAGATTACAAACAGTGCGGGATCTGTGCTCGGAATGAAAGTATCGAACATACGCGCCAAGGTGGATTTGCTTCGAAATACTATCAAGCTGTCGGATGATGAATTGAGACAACTGCTGTCTTCAATGCCGAGTCTGCTGCAACTGAGCGCTAACAAGAACCTTTCTCCCACCATCCTTTTCTTGATTCGGCAACTTGACTTGGGAACCAAGGATCTTCGTGTACTAGTACTGGGGTGTCCTTCCTTACTTACATACTCAATCCAGAACCTTCAGAAGAAGCTGGAATACTTCCAGAACACGTTGGGATGCACATTAGAAGAAACACGCAAACTACTTCTCAAGGAACCGAAGCTAATGGCCAGCAGTGCGCAGGAAGGGCTGCTGTCACGCTATCGGTTCTTGCGCAATGAGTTGGAGATACCACGAGACGACATTCGAACGATTGTTCAAAAGAACCCGAGAATATTGCTCATGAGCGTCGACAAGAACCTCCAGCCCAAATTGATTTTCTTCATGATAATGACCCTTATGCTCACTCCGAACGACGTTCGGAAGATCTTACTCAAGTTTCCAGGTATTTTGAACTACAATCTGGATAATCATATCCTTCCAATAACGCGTTACTTTCTGAGTTTGGATGTTTCTACCGTCGAGATTGGAAACATGTTACTGAAATTTCCGCGCCTCGTTACCAACTCCCTGGTTAAAATCAAGCATGTGGTGGGGTATCTGCGATTCGAATTGGGCCTAGAGGCAGATGGTGTACGGAGGATTCTCTATCAAGCCCCACAAATTTTGAGCTTGGCCACTGCCAATTTGGAAAGTAAGGTCGATTTTCTGATGCAGGTAGTGGCTCCGGGAGCGATCCGGGGGGATGAGGATTCTACCAAGATCTTGCGAAAGTTGATTGTGGGAATGCCAAGTTTGTTGTACCTAAACATCGAGAAGAATTTGGAACCTAAGGTTGAATACCTACGTTCGCGCCTTGGAAGCGAAGAGCTGTGCCAGGCTCTAGATCGGCTACCAAATCTGTTGGCCTATTCACTAGAGAATAGAATAAAACCTCGGTTGGAAATGATCCTAGATGCGGGTGTGGACGGCGGAAGCTTGACTGTTGGAATGCCTAAAAGTGAAAAGGACTTCCTTGCCTGGCTAGCTGCTCGAGTTCGAAAGGCGGAGCGAAGTGTTTCCTTGCAAAAGAAAAGTACACGAGAAACCAGTAAAGGAGAGGAGGAATCATCAGCACATGATCGCATATCCAAACAAACCGAAGAACAAGATGGTGGAAGAATAATACATTGGACACGGCCACGGCGCCCCCAGTAGACTAGAGAAGCATTGTGAATTTTCCCATCCCTAATTGATACACCTCTATTTCTCATTACACGCTGCCCTGATTTCTCTCTTCATGTCGGACTCAATCGAAAGTGCCACGTTGATTTTCGCAGTGGGAAGCAGTTTCCACACTAGTTCGTCCATTGTGATCTCCATTATACCCCCACTCTCCTTGACGGCCAGCCTAGTGCTTTCCTTCATTTCATCCCGCCACGTTTCTTGTAATACCAGCTGAGCGTAGAAGGATCTTCGCAATCTATTTCGAGTCGATAAAAAAGAGGCAGACGTTAGAAGTTAGAAGAGGTGCGGCTTTGTTATTGTACGTATCGTTTATCGTGGACACTTCGTATTGTACCCGGTATGTACATTGAACTCACCGTTCAAAATCCCCCGTCTCCTGCAGCTTCTGGAGCATTTTATTCCTCTGTTCCAATTCAGCCGTGCAAAGTTTTACTCTTTTTGGCTGCCTCTCTTCCGTCATGTCTTCACTGGAATGTGCAAAATCAAATGGGCTTTTCTGAAGACATGCATGATGCTTTCGTTCATCGCCTTCGTCAAAAAATCGAAATGGATCGCAGTCGTCAACACTCTCGTCAACGCTGGACAAGCGGGGGGATTTATATTGGGGGAGATGACAATTCCGGTATTGATAAAGGGGATTTTTGGAGTTGTTGCTGACGTGTTGGTTGCGCGTTTTTTTGTGTGTGCATCCAACCACAAAGATACCGCCTGCTACCGGTATCGACGATGACAATAATAACCAGCTGGTGCCTTCTTCTCTCTCTCCCCTTTCGTCCGCTAGTTGTACAGTATCCTCTCAAGACACCCAAAATGTTTCTACCGGTACAATTTACCAGATACGATCGGGTTCAAAGACCGTTCTGAAACAATTAAAATGTTCAAACTTTCGCGTGAGTTGATAGCTTTGGCTCTTCTGGTCGGCAATGCCGAATCGTTTGCTCCTGGAGCATCGATGAGCGCTCACCGACCAACTGCACTATGTGCCACTACGGATCGGAGAGCCTTTCTTGCCGGCGTCGCTACCCTCTCGGGGTTTGGGGTCGCCAATGCAGCATTTGCTGATCAAGAAAAGGAATTTCGTCAAGGAATCGAGGTGAACGCCTTCAATGGTCTAATTTTTAACTATCGGGGTGGAGAGTACAATGGGTTGGACCCGGCGACATTGAATGAGCCCAGTGTCAGCTATGCCGAATTCAATCAACGACTCAAGGCAGGTGAAGTGGAATTCGTCGAATTCATGGCTCCTGATGGTGATGCTGCATACGTTACTTTCAAGTCTAAGGAGGGAGGCATGGGGTCGCCGATCCGCATTGGTGAAGGATACCCAACAGAGCAACACGACGGCTACTCCAGCCCCATGTTTTGTGTCCGAGCGGTCAAAAATGCCGGTGTGCCCTACAAGTTTACTGTTCCCGCCTTGGCCAAGTTGAACAAGTAAAAGTTTCCTGCCAGAAGAATGGGGTGGCCTACAAGTAGCTAAGATACAGCAGCTTTCCGAAGTAAGATTAGCTAGAGATTAAAATCTTCTACTTGGTCGGCTTGGCAGTTTGGAGTCTTTGCTCCATTTGCAATGCGAGTATTTTGAGGTCTGATGTGATGTCGTTCGTCGGGAATTCATCTCTTGGATCGACTTTTTTGCCTAGTAGCTCGGACAATGGTAACACCTGTTGTTCCTCATCCTCGTCCAGCATACTCGTCTCTTCCCCGAGACTATGGACGACATGACAGGGTAACTCCAATCGCAGATTCGTGTACTCTCCATTTTCCTTTACCGTGATATCAATCTGACAACGAATAAACAATTCCATGACATCGGTGTACAGATTGCAGGGAGCATCCATCGATAACAGCAAGGTTTTGGAAACCCGATGGGTTACGCCTGGATCGACCCATTCGTGGCAAGTATCAAAGACATAGGATTGTGTCCGGGTCCTCTTTCCATCTTCGTAGATAGCCAACTCTTCCCCTTCCAAACATGCTGCGACTTGATGACAGGGAATCCATGACTTGCTTGCGGAGATGCGTTCGGGAAAATCCCACTGCAACTGAATCCGAGAGCCGGGTGTTAATTTCGCAGCGCCAACTACCGTCATGACACAGACAGGCTGTCCTTTGGTATTGGATACTCGCAGTGTCTGAACATCTTCTCGTGAAGAGCGAGCCAATGCGACCGTCATTTGTCCTTTCGGGCGATGTATTTCGGTAGCGGACAGGTGGCACGGCCACCCGTTGGAATGGGCCATCCCTTGGCAGGTTCCAAATTTGACGCGGGCGCCCGGAATGACAATGTTATTTCGTTGTTGTTGTGATCGTGGTATTCGTGGAGGCTCTTGAGGATTGGTCCAGACGGCAAAGGGAGTCTTGATGACTCGTTGTTTCGTGCTCGTTCGGATCAAGACATCGGCACTGTAATGATATCGACAGGTTGTCGCATTGATGGAATGTGGAAGGTCCATGGGGATATCGACTCGAAAAGTAAAGGCCAATAAAGGAGAAGCATCATGATTATGTACCTTGTCATTGTTGCTGGTATTGTTAGTAAACACTGCCCCCGATTGTCGTTCCTTCAATTCCAAGAGTTCCAAACCATTGGTGGCCCAAAAGCAAACAGTTTCTTCGGCAGCAGGTGGTAATAGCAAATCCGAATCAAAGTCTTGATAGAGTAATTGTAAAAAAGGATGGACTTGACCATAAATCTTGGTGTAGTCGGCAACACCATGCCATCGAGAATCTATCCGACAATATCCTGCCACATACACAACGACCGATTTCAACGCACTCCGAAGAGATTCTTGCGTATTCACAGCGCCCTTCACATTATTATTGGGCGATGCTGGTCGAATAAGTATCGTTCCAACAATGACGCTTCCGAGGGGATAGGCAGGGCGAGACAAAAACACTTGGACGTCGGGCATGGCCGCGGAGGTATTGAGAGGCGGTTTTCCATTCATGGTGGATGAGCGGTTGAAATCGGCTGGCTGTATGTTGTTGGGGGATTCTTCCAGAACGGAAACACGTCGCTTCTCAATCGTACGAAAGATGTTCGCCCATCGACACGAAAGGCCTAGAGGTAAGTCGGATCAATGGTCTTCTGATCTAATAGACTGAATAGACTTTTAGAGAGGCGATGTGATAAAATCCGGTACAAGTACTGTATCACATGGGCAGATGTCCATCGTCCATTGTTTTGTCGGCAATCGGCAATCCAAAACAGCAAAAAGTCAAAGTGCGTGAGGGCGGCAACCGAAAAAAATTGACAAAAGTGGTCTTATTTGTTCGTTTTTGTCCGTCAAAGGTCTACATTAGTTCCTGACATGGAATAGAACTTCTGCTTTTGGGGTCTCCAGGTGAAATAGTCATAGCCGTAGAATTCTTTCCATGAGTTCGGAATGTTACTGATTTTGTTTGGTGGCACAAAATCAGACATGCCTTTATGCCACAGGATGCCCTTGCTTTGGATTTCTTGGTCGGTTTTCTTTCTTTCGGCATTTTTGGCATTGATGGCATCTACCGCCTCCTCCCGCAAAAGTCCTGAGAGCTTTTGCTCCTTCTGTTTCCTAGAAATATGTGGTGCCGGTTCAGACTCAGAAGGCTGCACTGCAGTTCAATTGCAGCAGCTGGTGCTGTTGTTGTTGCCGCATTTCCCATTGTTGTTGCTCCCGTTGTTGTCGTTGTCGTTGTCGCTGCCCCTGCCCCTGCCCCTGCCGCCGCCGCCACTACCACTGCTGCTACTGCTGCCATTGTTGTTGCTTCTGCCAACCCTTTTGTGACGGAGGCCACTTGTTTTATGTCGGCTTTCTTGTTTTTGCCGTGGAGAAGGCAGAAATGGTCCTCGCCGTTCCTGGCGCGCTTGTTGCTTGGATTTTGTTTACGATTTTTGCGATCGTTGGGTTTTCCAGGCTCTTTTTTGTTTTCTGCGTTATCTGCGTGTTCGATGGATTCCATACGCTCGCAGAAATCCACGAATTCCGTGACGGTTGCGTCGACCGAATCGATAAATTGTATGGCTAAATTGGTCACTTACGTAATATCCTATATCTAAATTTCTCGTCTACGTCTCCAGGAGCACGACATGACGACCAAACTGCGAGAGTTGAACCAATCGTGATCGTTGTCCGCGGCAATCCCTGATTCTTCCACTAAGAGAAAAATAATAATAACACGCGGGACTTGTCTGAGGTACTCTCAGCTCGTGATTCACGTTTGTACGAGGGCTACAATAAAGTTCTACAGGGGGGATTCCCCCGGGGACCGTGTTCGTCGACTTGTTTTCGATCTCAGTAGACTTAGTACAAGTGCCTACGGGGGAAATAAACATAGCGTGATTCCCTCGCGGTTTTTTATCGCTTACAGGAGAACGTACCGGTAGCGACACGGAGATAGATTAATTGACGCGACGATGAGCATTGGCAATTGGCATTGCTGTGCGGGTTTCATTCTCGTCGTCGTACGTTACGGGTACGCATTTTATTACTCATAGTCAGTGCTATTATTTGCCATCTTGGTGCATCTGTGATCAGTGATACTGTTTTGAACCTTACACCGCCACCGCCACCGCCGCCGCCGCCGCCATGAGCAAGATCCCAATCCCTTCCTTCTCCACCGCGTCACCACCAGCAGCAGCATCGTCTCCGATGAAATCCGAGTTTGTGGGAGACTGTCTGGAACAACCACCACCACCACGACCAACAACAACCAGAGCAGACACCGTCAGCAGCGACCGCTTGAGGGTTCCCTTGAATGAGAAGTGGATTGTGCAGTTGGAAAGCGCTTTGCAGATCTACCTCTACCAAAACAAAAAATCAAGTCTATCCTACGCCAATCTCTGCACCTTGATCCCGAAGCTAGTCCTGGTAGTGCGGTCGTCAGCACCCGTAACAACTCTTAATGACGACGATGACAGTGATCACGTCGTTGTTGATTCCAAGGACACGCCGCCATCCCCCGCCGACAGTAGTGTGATAGTCCCCGAGCTACAAGGGCTTTCCACAGAAGAACGATTGTGGCATGATTTTGCATGTGTGACCGTTCCTCGATTGTATACTCTGGTAGAACGCCGCCAAACGGATAGTAGCAAAAAGACCGTCTTGCAACTGCAGATGGTGTATCATGCGAATCGTCCACAGGAACTCCGGCGTCTGCTCCAACAGTCAAAAACGAATGGTGTCCGACAACAATTGTCGGTCAAGATTTTGGACTGGTTGCAACAAGACAAGATCCGCCGTGAACAAGTTCTGAATGCGAAAACGGGAAGTAGCAGCAGCAACGAAGAAACAACAACTTCTACTCTAGTAGACAAGATGGAGTTGTCGAAAGCAGGCAAACAGACGTCCTACGAACCCCAGAGTCTTCAAGCCCTGGAGGAACGTGTGCGGGCCAAGGCCCAGGAACGACTTCGTCATATGGAACATGCTGACAAGCATGCGAAGACCACGGGGCAACAGGACGATCGTATCGCCGTAGCGGATGCCATATACAGTCATGCCCGCAAAGTGCTGCGGCAACGAAAACAGGGAGGCAGCCGTTTTCATACTTGTACCCGACCGACCAAAACGTCAACGCAGTGCAAGATTCCTTTTTCAAGTCTGGCCGAAGCCTTGACGGGCTACAATCGACCACAACTTTCTACTGTATTACATCAAATTGTCGAGATTTGTCCCCATTGGATCTCCTGGACCGTCAAGGGTAAGGACACCAAACAGCAGCAGGCTGGCAGCATCCCCAAGAACGCCATTATGTCGATTGAAACGGCAGATTATAAAAAGGTCCGTGCCCTATTGACCGGTGACGACACTACTAGTACCGAGCCACGAGAGTCGCCATCTTCGGTGGCCGATCAGTCCCCCTTTGTTCCTGTCCGTCTCCTAGTGGAAGGGGCATCCGCAGAACGGACACCGCGACAGTTCCCTACGGCCACGTTGCGGGCCGTGACCGTGTCGGGCAACAAGAGGTCATCGTTGTCCACCATGGGCTCTAAGGGCTCTAAAAATCCTGCCAATAACAAGAAGGCGCGTGGGCTCTAAAAAAGAATTCATTTGTCAGTTGGGCCGGCGTCTCTAAAGTTATTCTCGGGAAAATCTAGCAATACCTCTCATCGCGACCTACGTACTGGAGCGACGCAGTACATGTACCGTCAGATGTACTTGTCGAACATCCTTTGGGGGTGGAAGTGATTACAATGATGGGATCTTAATACAGAAAAATACCGTGGAAAACGGACTCGTTGAGGTCTGGAGTTTGTGGCTGGATCTTTCTTTGACGGAAACCTTGGATCTATCAGCTGCGTGATGGAAAGAGAGCTACTGGTCACTATAGCTAGGAGTTGGAAGTGAAGAGGGGCGAAAGCCTCTTGGATGAGGGTTGAAGCATTTGTCGCGAAGCTCTCCCTTCAGGCAATACGCAATACGTTTTGCTCACTACAGTAGAGAGTACAGTGCGCTACCAATAACGGCTTCACAGTATACTGAACTGATTACCCTAGCGTTCTAGCTACCACCACCCACGTAAGCCTCATCGAGTGGACCCGAGTCTCCCACTGCCAACTTGGACCCGTCACCAGGACCAAATACCGCGCTGTATTCATTCAACAGAGCCCCATATGAATTTTGCTTGAATTTCGTGTCATACACGTATTGCGTATTGACGGGCGCTCCCGGTCGGTGTTCATTCTGCCCATCCATGACCCACGACAACCAATATTTTACTGCTTGTTCTCGCGCCGCAGTAATGGTCGCCACATTACCATCGGTCAAGGGCATGCTGACAGAGGTGTAGAGTGGTCCACGAGTCAACAGATCCAAGTCAATTGGATTCTGATCGTAGGGAGAAGCACCTTCCAGTGAGCTGATGGTGGAGAACAGCCAATTCTTGACTTCCTCAGTCCCAAATTTGTTGTCAAAACTCAGACGGGCGCCCGAATATTCGAAACTCTTGCGACCCAACTCATCCGGTCCTGGGTAGCTGCCGTCAGGTCGTCGCATTTCGTAGGCTCCATAGGCTCGTGGACGAAAGTCCAAAGTGAAGTGGAGCGAGTCTCCGTTGATAGCAACCCGGGATACCAAATGAGGAACATCCGTCAATGGTCCGTTGAAAATGGTCAAGGAACATAGTTTGGATGCTACAGTGAGGGAACTGAGCCAAGCAATGTTGGCTGGTCCTGGGGCATCTCGTGCATCCAAGGTGACAGGGGAACTTCCCACAGAAATGCCATCGGCAGCCGACCAGGTAAAGTCAGGTTTGGACGCCAAGTCAGGAATCGCCGTAGCGATTGAATTCACACTGGCAGCTTGCGAGCTTTCGAATGTCGCAATAGCATCGGCGGCCGTCGCTCCGAGGGACACCGATGACGAAAAGGAAAATCGCGGGGCAGGTCGCACAAAAGCCGCAACCACCTGGAAGAAGAGAGACAGTCGTAGCAGCATCATGGTGATAGACGGGGGAAGCAATCCAACCAACCTAAACTACAGCGTACCGGTAGGAAGATTCATCAGAATGTGGGTTTCATGGTCAGGACGAGTAGTGGTCAGTGGTCGGATCCTTGGCGCCAACGAAGATCAAGCAACAAAAGAGCTCACACACGTTGCAGATTATTCCAAGATGACTGACGTTGCGACGCGATGCGACGCGAGAGAGGGTGGTGTGAAACTCCGCGACGAAACCCATTTTTAGTCCGAAGGGTCAAAGCAGACGAGGGTCAAACAAAAAGATCCAAAATATTCGTGGGTTCTTTCATAGAAGAATCTCTCGCTCGTGTCTCAAGTCAAGACAAACACAAAGTCATGCATCCCTTGCTTGTAGATCTAGCATGCACCAGAAATAAGTATGGAACGATCGAGGTCGATGAATCGAAAGATCAAGCGTAGACAATGGCGGCTATCTTCGGTGGTGGCAGCTGCTTCGGTTGGGGCATCGCTTTGGCTATTCGGGTTCAGCCTGTGGTCTCATGCTACCATTGAAGGTTCGAACCCAAAGGCGAATTCGAATGTGGTGTCACCACATGCATTGGTCGAACCAGACATGGCAGACAGCATTTTGCAGGATATCTGGCCCAGCGATTACAATGACCCCGAGTTTGCATCATCTTTGACTTCATGTGTGGAAGATTGCCTAGGAGAAGATCACATTGCACCAAAAACTGTCGGGGTGCTGTACCCACCCGGTGATTTTGGGCTCATATTTGTGGACTTTGTCCATGCGACGGCAATGACACATGCACCGCACTCCAAGGCTGAAATAATATGGGAACCAACCTCGCATCTACCGTCTCAAGAAACCCTCCTTCGGTATTCTCATATTGTTCGATTCGCCAACTTACCTTTGATTTTGGCTGCAGGAGATGCAGTTTTGCAGTTTTCATCTCCGAAAGATATTTCGTGGCGGGATATTCAAGACACGGTACGGCTACTATTATGTTGGCACTGTCAGCTGTCGAATTTGGTACAGCAGGGGTTGTCGTTTCCACTCATGACAGTCACCATGGAACAGATCGACGAGGATGCACTACAACAAAGTATTCTACTAGATGGTTTCATACCCGATCTGGAGCCCAATGACGACGATGATGCTGGCATGGATCCGAACTTTGAAGACCCCTTGCTAGATAAACTTCATGAAATTGCGGATCGGATACGACCACTCTTGCAGCGACTCGACGCGGAGTTTCGAAAGGATCCAAGCAAAAGTACACAAGATAAGAGTCTGGAGGGTTTGGTGCGCCGCATTGTGGGAGAGTTTTTGGTGAATGACGTAGCATGTCCAAGGAATGTACCACCAATGTTTGTACCGTCAGGGGAGGCGGCGCGGGCTGTTTACGAATCCGTTAAGGCGCTATCGTCAGGCACAAGTGATCCCCACAAGTATGACGAGGAGCTTCGATGCACTGAAGATTCACGTGCAGATTCCCGATTTTGTCAAACTTTACCGAAAGGATTCGACACTAAGGGACTTGTCAAGTTTCTGTTTGAAAAACAGAAGTTACGCCTAGCCTCCAATCAAGAGGGGGTCAGTCTTCCCGTGAAAAAGTGAGCAACCCGACTACTCGGTTCCTGATGTACGTGTACTATGAATCGTAGGGAGGTACGGCAGATAGCTGCTCCAATAGTGCAAAAGAGTACGGCGTATTATACCGAGAAGTATCATATTGCTCATGGGCGACGTAGAAGTAGACTCCTCAAGCTAGATGAAAACGGGATCACTGTGAGATGACAGATGACGATAAACGGTTCAGTCAGTCACCAACGATCATACGGGACTCGTCCGTCCGTCCGTCGCCGTTCTGTCATAATGATGATTCTTCACTTCATGATTTCCCGCCACATAAAATAAAAAACGCGATACAAACGACCCGACAATTGAGAGACGACCAGCGACCAGCACACAAAACACAAACGTTACGTCGTTTCCTAACACACTCTTTCCAACTTACTCTGTCGCAGACCAGCCACAAATAACATGGAACAACAATTGAACCAACTCTCACCGGAGCAGCGCCAGGCTGTTTTGATGCAAGCCCAACAACAGGCGAATCAACAGATTATTCAGGATATGATCCAACGTATGGTCAAGACTTGTTTCACCAAGTGCGCTGGAACTTCGGTACGTGTATTCTTATTTTCATCATGAAAAATCCACCCTCCATGCACAGCAAATATTCACTCCAATTTCTCACAATATCATATTTTTTCTGTATTGTATAAAACTATGTCATCAGGGCGATCGACTTGATTCTCGAGAACAATCATGCATGGCCTCTTGTCAGGATCAGTACTTGGAGACTCGTGGCCAGGTGCAGCAGGCGTTAGAGCAAAGGCAGTCGTCGGGGATGCATTAACCTTGAGAATAAGCGCATGATTCTCGGATGGGCTGTTATATGACTGTCTATGGGGTCTTTTTTAAAATAGCCTAGCATGGTCAAATCTTGTCCACTAGTACTAACAAAGTTAGTATGCTCTCGCAGCAACATCATTCAAGAACAATCTTCTGAAAGGAAATATAGAAAAATTCACCTCCTGGTAGATTTTAAAAAGGAGGCCTTGCTTTGACATTTGAACTATGAGTACCGGTATTCTAAGAAGTTGATGAGCGTGGGTCAGGGGTCCATAGCGCCGCGCGAAGAGCTGGCGTGGGTAGACAATAGCTTTTCCTCGCCTCTTCTTGCGCTCGTTCATACCAAAGTCGAACCGTTCGATCGCATGCCTGTCCGACTGTACGAAAAATGACCGCACAAAGATTTACGCGCCGCGCTCTCGTCCTACCGGTATCATACCGGTACTGTACCTCCGCCGGCCGTTTGAAGTTTGAGTTTGTGTCCGAAGTCCGACCGACAGAAGGAGAGCGAGAGACGTGAGGGGACGACGACACGACCATGAGCATCAACCACTGCGACGACTTGATCGTTCGTTGTACCGGTACAGTATCATACTCTAGCAGAGATATCAGCTGTAAACGAAACTCACAACCAAGGCTAGATTAATTCTGAGGGGACTCCTCCATCAGCAGCAAGCGACAAGGCAGGATGGAGTCCATGGATGAGAACAAGGGGGAGGCCACTGCTGAATCCAAAGAACTTGCCAAGCAACAAAGCAACGCTGATGGGGTAGGTGCGGCAGTGGCGCTTGCCTTTCCCACCAGCTTCCAAGACCCCACGCCTATCCTGGCTCCTTTGCGGGACAAGCATTCCAACTACGCGGCAGTTGCCAAAACGTGTCTTCATCTCAATCAATTTGCCTTGAACGGGAGCAGCAGTGCACTCGATGATACTAGTTCGGGCGTGGCGCAGTCAACTTTGCTTCATGATCCTTCCCTCGCAGGATCTCTCAACGGGGCCTTTGCCTCTCTGATTGAATGTCTGCAGACGCATATGGATCGACGGGCAAAGATACTGTGTTGTCAAACACTAGCGATTGTGGCGCGATCTACCTATGCCAGACTACGGCATTCGCCCCAACTATTTGCGCTAAGGGAAAGTACTAATAGTCGCTTGGAGGACGAAGTGGGAACCGATATTCCCATGGCTTTAGTGGGGGCGGCATTAGAAGACACAGATGATGGAGTGGCGGCATCGGCGTTGCAAGCGTTGGGGATACTGTGCTTGAGTTCGGGGGCAACCACCGGGACCATGGTGGAAGATGAGTTGTGGAGAGAAATTACGAGTATGGTGCAACAGCGACCGAGTCCGTACTCGCCGACGCTGGCAGATGTGGAAGATGAGGAATCATATATCCCTCAAGTAGAGCTGCAGACGCGGATTTTGGAGAATGTCATCAGCCCGCGTTTGCTACAGTTGGTTTGGCGGGTGGTTGCCTTTGAACAGGACAGCCATGTCGGTATGATCTTACCCGTGTTGACTACCAGTTTGGTGCATTTGTCCAAGACGTCAGTGACTCTATATACTATGAACCGTGAGACATATGCGAAAAGATGGGTGGAACTTGACTTTGTAAATTTGGTGAATACCGTCGTGCAAGTCTTGCTTTTGCCGGCCATGCAATCAACAAAGAAGGGGCAGGTGGCTCACGCAGCAGCCATGTCAGCCGTCCGATTAGTTCATATTTGTCCGCAGGCTTCTTGGGTTAATGAAGTATGTAAATGGGCTACCTTGGTGCTGCAGGAAGAGCTTTCTTTGGATTCTGTTGGCATCGGTCCCAGCTTGGAAAGTACGATGACCAATCTTTCCAGTCTGTTGATTTGTGCCCGAGCGGTGCCTTTACCCGAGCGAATGTCGATACTATCATTTTGCTTTGACAAAGTTAGGACTTTGCCGTCGACCACCGTGGCTTCCTATGGGATTCATACAGCGGGTTTGCTGCTAGAAGCTCATGGTATGTGGCACTACCGAAGGCCGGCCAGAGTAGCTCTCCTAGCAGAGATCGCGCTTAGTTTTTTCATCGATGGTCCCATCGATTCATCGGCCGATGCTAAAAACCCTCGGAGCAGCTCCCTGGACTCGTTTATGAAATCCAACGCATTTGCCGCAGCGATAAAAGAAATTCAAAAGGGGAAAGCGGTACAGTTCAGAGAGGAAGTTGCTCTCGCCTTTTGTATGGTGGCAACCGGTGTCGGTCGGCGGCATAAGGATGCACCTGAATACTCCAGTGATGCTTCGCCAAATCCTTCCTCCTATGGATTAGCAGCACCGAAAGATGATTTTTCAGAATGGGCACGAATGTCTGTCATGGTACTCAATACATTCAATTCATGTCTGGGTTGGGGTCGCGGTGACACTAGCTCCCAGTCCTACATGGAAGAGGACCTGTCGCTTCTTGTAGCCACCCAAGCGAGTTATATGCGTCTGGTACAAGAGTTGGTTCATGCTGTGGGCCTTCTGCCTTCAACGAGTGTCATGTTGAAAATGGCTCCAGTAGCCACTCCGCCGCACATTCTCTGGGATCAAATAGAGGAATCGGCCGAATTCTTGGGCCAGTACGATTGCAACCCGATCAATAATCAAGGTATTCTCGACAAAGTCGGCAAGGCTCTGGATCAGTGCATCAAGAAGGAGCTCAAAGGCGAGGGGATTACGAATCATCATCTTCGAATTTTCTTATTGGCCTTGACAGCAGATCAATGGGTGCAAGCCAGATATATTGCAACAAAAAAAGAGTTTGAAGGGAAAGTGAGTGGCCCAGCCAATGTGAATGCCAGCAGCGCTACCGACCTGTTACAGGCACTTTCACCTCGGCGCATGTTCGCCAAGGTTGTCGAAGACCAAAAGAATCATATTGAAGCATATCCGAAAAAGAAAAAAGATCTCTACAAAAAGTACGCCCAAGATACCGTCACGATTTGTGTGGCGTGTATTGAGAACATAGCGTTGACAGCGAGCGACTGGCGAAAACGATTCGGGAATAGCGCGGACGTCAAGAGTATTTTTAACGCAGCGATTGCGTCGTTGCAAGGTCTGGGCCCCAATGGCGAAGTAGATCCCCACACCCCTGTGCTGCCCGTTTGTCAGGGGGCGATTGAGCGTGTTCAAGCTGCTTTTGGAAGCAATGATCAACCAAGCATAGATCATTTGTCTCTTTCCCCTCTGCTACTCAATGCTCCGGATTTGAGGCGTCGCCCAGCGGTGACGGCTTCGAGATCCACGCAAGGCAAAGATTCGTACAATGAAGGATATCTGATGCAACTGAGCCGACTCATTGTTGCGGCACGGATAGATCGGTGTGTTCTTGGTCTTCCTGCCGTCTCTTCGTTGCGTGGTGCCGTTCGGAAACAAAACTGGCTCCGCTTGGCACTTCCGCCTCTACCGCTGGGCAGAAACCCTCAAGTGCCTATTTCTGCGCTACCAAAATTTTCGTGGGGCTCTGGAGTATCCGCGCCATTAGGTGGTTCCGATGCTGCAGCGATGACACTTGCCTATTCCGTTCGAAGAAATATGAGATACGACGGGGAAAATGAATTCCGTCTCATGGTGACGATGCGCGTGCACAACATAACTGCGGTGGAAGTTGCCGAAGGAATGCGCTTGAGTCTGGGATTGCTCCAAGAAGCCGCTGCGACGAGTTTGGATGGGCAAGATCCAGTTTCTATCGGAATTATGAATTCGCTGAACGAAGACGGGGAGGAATTCATGAATGAATCCACTCTGTCTTCCGCCACATCCTTGTATAAATTGGAACTCAATAGCGGTGATCATTTGACCTGGGAAGTAATGATGGATCCGTTGCCCATGACTGGTGCTATTCGTCTTCAACCTGCTGTGGAGTATCGTGCCATGGAAGACGAAGCCGCTCATTCGACCTGGATTGGAGTGGAGGCGAAAGACGGCGATGAAGACGACTCGAGCGCAGTCAGTGGAATGAGCCAAAAGAGCCTTTCCAATCAAAACGAGTCAGAAAACAAAGAGAACGAGCAAAAGTTGAACATTACCATTCCGGGTGAAGAAATGAAGCTCTCGCCCATGGTCGGCCTGCAACCATGCCCTCTGGTATTTTTCCGTGATGGTTGTGGGGATGTCGATACTTTCCGATTTCTTTGGTCAAGGATGCCTTTCCAAATCACTCCACTAAAGATCGCTCCAGAATCGAATGGGGCGTCAATTCAGGTATCGTTTGATACGCTACGACTAGCTGCTCTCTCGATGGTCAAGTTTCAAGGGAATGCGATTCCCGGAGGAGATGTCACCAAACTCTGGGCATTCTTATCTCTTTCGGGAAAGCGAGTTTTGTTCGTCTTGGCGGAATCCGCAGGCGATAGTAGAAGAAGGGGACCAGCCGACAAGACAATACACGTCCGTGGTGACGACAAACAACTCCTGTGTTGCCTCACAGGCACGGCGTCAGCACGAACGTCTCTGGTTGCGGCCTTACTGCCAGGAATGAGACCACTGTAATGTTTGCTAGAATCGAAGAATGGTTTCAGGGTTTATCATTAATTATTCCTTAGAGGTCTACTGGTAGTAGGTGATGATGCTACACCGTTGCAATTACGGCAGATCCGCCCACACCACCACCCCCTGGTCCCAGCATCAACTCATCAATTTCATCACTGTCAGGAAATGGATGGTCGATGCTTTCCACCATTATGGATCCAGTCAATGGACATTCTGCAGCAATAAGACCATCCAGCTCTGCCTGAAGCGAATCGTACTTTGAGTCCGAACGTCTGTCACGACCCTGGTGAAGTTTCAATTCTTGTTCGAGTTCGGCGACCCGTGCTGCTTGTTTCTCATTCAGGTAGGGAAGAACTTCCCTTTTCAATGAGCTTTCCAGAATAACATAGCCTGACGGGAACACGTAGAACGGCTCTCCGGCAGAAAGCACCTCCTTCCCTGTGAATGCGCACCGAGCATCCGATTTCATCTCCATTCGATGGGTACGAAGACGACTAATTTCACCTCGAAGATCATCGCAGACCTGATCGAATTCATTCATTTCCTTCAAAAAGCCTTCAATCTTTGATGAATACGAGGTGAGAGCTTCGCAAATTTCATCCTTGATTTGATCAATCTGAGCAAAATCCGGCCTGCCAAGAAAGAGAGAAGGGTAGTGTTAGAAATACACGGTGAACACGGATACAACCCACAAAATATGATGCACTTACAAGAATGGAAGTACATCTTCAATCGACAACACGTCTGGGCCGCAATCCTTGAGTACCGATACGACTTTCGAAACAACGTCTGCATCAGCACGGTTAACTCCTTCCGAGGCAGCGTTTTTGGCGATCATGAGCCACAGTCGTTTTCTTTCTTCCAATTCTACGGATTCTTGTGCCAGTTCCCGGGCCAACGAGGGGTCCACCTTCAGCCCCAGCTCCACTGCATGTTGCCGCATTCCAAATCCCATGTACAACTTGATGGCCGATCGAAAATGCCTCCCCGATCGGAGAATTGTTCGCAAGGCGTATGACATATCCAAAGGACCTGATATACCAGCATCGCCAAAGCCTAGACCAGCAGATCGAGAGACGTCCGACGCGGTAGCAGCGGCAGGCACATGCGTCGAGAGGAACTTGAAGAGTGGTTCCTCATCTTCCAGTTTGACGTAGAGGGAAATTAAGAAACTGTAAATCGCGCTGCTTCGGCAACCCAATTTGATGACTCCTTCTAGATACTTTCTGGACACATTCGGGTCATCTACAAAGGCGCCGACGCTTGAGACACCATGCATAATTTGCACTTCGACTCCACCACCAAACATATTGGTGACTCCTTGGCCAACATCGAGAGGCTCCAATGTTTTACTTTCCTCCACTCCACCGCGTGGATCCGACGAAGCAAAGGGGTTTTTACCCCTCGCCATTTGTGCCACATGCTTGGCCTTGGCTCGATCGACCCGAAGACGCTCGTAGTGCATAATGGCTGGAAGCAATCGTGTCGGGCTCAATCCATGTGTATATCGCGACAGAAAAGACTTGCCAGCCACAGTAGGAGCACTTGCCAAGAGCGTCGTGGCGTACTTGTAGTAGAGCGGCTCTGCCAATTCAAAAGGGGCATCATTTAAAATACGCATGGCCTCGACGACACCCTCTTGACTGGCGGACCCCACACGAAGTGCCGCGTTCACTGCGGTAGCAATGTCCCCACTGCTAGCGGCATAGGCAGCGCACTCAGTCGCGCTGACATCATGCGAAGTTAGGATCTTCATGATCGTCTTAGCATCCATATTATTGACATTGGCAGCCAAGAATTGCGAGAGTGACTGTTTGGTCGATTGCGATGACGACGACAAGTCTCGTTCGTGCAAATGAAGTTCTGTCAACCACGCTCCAATCATAGTGCAGGTCATCTTGTCGTTGTTATTTTTGCCAACTCGCATCTTATCGGAAAGATAGGTGATGAGAGGCAAGTTGCTCTTGAGCGCATCCCGCGCCAAGGCAGAACCCCCGTAAGATTGAGGATCATCAATGTTTAGCATTGGCAGGGCAAGTCGCACGGATGTGTCGGCGAAGGGTTCTAGAATCGCAGGGCACTGTGCCAAGTACTTGGCGGCCAACTCGGCGCGTCCTTGGGACAAATGATACTCCGCTCGGACTGCAGTAACAACTGCCTTTTGAGAGGGGTGGGTACATAGATTCTTGGCTTGTTCAAAAATGGCCTCCTGTGCCTTTTCTTCTTCTGTCATGGTCGATTTCGACCTCTTATCGGGATGATATCCTCGATGACTGGGCGTCGGCATTTCCAAACTCTTGAAGAGTGTGTATTTCCATACATCTCGATCTTCTTGACTGGAAGAAATATGTACCAAGCTGCGCGCCTTTCGAAGCCACACTTGATCCGGTCGTCGGACATCCATCATCAGCTCGCCTGTTCCCATGTGACTTTCGTCCAGTGTTGCCGACGACGAGCTCGCTGTGACCCAATCCACCTTTTCCTTTTGTATGACCTTTTGAGCAACGCGATTCAAAAATCGAACTTCATTGGTTTCCGACAAAGTAATGATATGATGTGGCGTCAGTGCCAATGAAACTGGAATTCCACCCCTTTCGCTGTAGGCCAAAATGCCCGAATCCACTATCATACTTCCTCCCGCAAAGGCTGGTCCACTTTGGGCTCGATCAATGGTCCCATAGTAAATTCCAGTTGCCGTTCGCATGGCAATATTGTCGTTGCAGATCCGAAAGTCGGCATGGTCAATCGATCCCGGCAACTCAACTAAAGACGCATGGGCCTCATCGGCCATGACCATGCGAAAGGAAGATGAGTGTGCCGAGTAGAAGGTATAAAATCGGGTCCGTTTGTTGTGCCCCGATGTGCAGCACAATACGAGTAGCCCTGTACGAAGGCGCTCCATAGCGAGGCCTGTGACGGCAGCATCGACATTCAATTGATGCAATAGCACGGGTTGCGTGTACACATCTTCTTGATCGTCGGCCGCTGTCGAAGTGGTATTGTTGGGGGACACTAGGCAATACTCGTAAATCTCTCCTTGATTGGTTCCCAAGAGAATCTTTTTCGTAGAACCTTCTGTGCCGCGTTCTCGATCCCAAGCCACAGCGGTCACATAGGAGCCCATGGAGAGCCCAGACTGCACTACAGGATCCTTGGAGGACGACTTCTCTGTCGTCGTTCCCGATTTGGATTTCGGCTGGGAAGTGGCAGTCACTCCTGTCAGCTCCTTGGGCCAGCTTCCATCCGCGTTTCTACCGAAGCCTGCTAGTTTTTGTACATTTCTTAGAGACGAATGATGATAGTAGGCTTCGCCGTTCTTGGCAGAAATCAAAGTGTGACACCCCGTTGGATCACAAAAGACGTGCATGATTCTTCCATCGCCTCCCGCTACCGGAGGAGGAAGCGCCATCCAACTATCCACACCGCTCATGCGACGGACATTCCATCGACTAACCAGCCGCAATGTCGGTGCCTGCAGATCCCCAGGACACTCCAAAGCGGCCACCATCCAAGAATTCCCTGTCGCCACACACTTGCTACGAGGAGGCCGCAAGGGTTTGGAGGTTCCACCACTGGTAGGAGAAGCCGCACCTTCCTCTTTCTCGCCTCCCGCTTCCGGATGTGTCGGATTCAATACCCGACTCATAAATCCCGAAAAGTAGCTCGCATCATTGTTCGCAATGCTCGCACTTTTTCGCTCATCTTCTTCCAAGGCGGAAGCATCCGGGGTGGCGGAGGCTTCTTCGGAAATTCCCATTTGCGTCCCCGCCTGTCGACTCGCCTTTTGGAGTTTCTGGTAGTTGGCCAAGGAGAGGGACGACGGAATTGGCCATTCGACGTGCCGCGCCGCCCAAATGGCAGGTTCGTCATTTTGCGCGATGGCATGTGCCGCACTCGATCGCCGAGTGTGGCGTCGACCAGCCGACGACCTCCGCGGATCGTTGTCAAAGGGATTCATGTTGCTCATGGTGGCCTGCACATGTACCTTACGAGAACGCCTCTGCGGTCAGTAAGAGTAGAGTGACAATGTTGTCAGGTGATGATGAGGTCTACAGTACGCGTATTGAGCAAACTACAGTGGAATGGAAAGTCGAACAGTAGACTGTCCATGGTGGAAAACTGTTTTGCGCGTCTTTTACCGCGAGATATGAAGCCGCCTAGCACGCCTTTTGGCCGCTTCGTGCATTGGGGTTTTGGTCGGAAGGGTCGATTAAGTGTTGTCACCACACCACCACACCACGCATCAGCAGCACCCAGCACGCACGCACGCACGGGCGCACCAGGTATGTATTGTTATGCATATATCGGTACTGTAAACTTTAGATAAGTGTATAAGTATCAATATATGAAATCCGCGCCATTTTGTGCGCATATCGCCAATGGTGGCAAAATAGGTCGCCAAAAATCTGTGAGCGAGGAACGATTTTCGAATTTGGAAGAAAAGTGGTCCTGGCAACTACGTATTACTAACTTCTTGTACCTGTACATCCTTTGTTTTACCAACCATCACCAGGCTCAAGGCTTTGAAAAGAAAGTTGTATTGGTACAAAGAAATCGTCCCCAGCAATCTGTCAATCAGTGGAACCAACTTTACACTGTCTGTAACTATGGAAGAAATCATCGCCCACCAACGACCCATCAAGAGAGCCAAACTTGATGCCACACAACATCTAAAGGAAGAATGCGCTTTGAAACCATGGATTCATCAGATAACCACATCACCTCCATCCGACTATGAGAGGATTGCCATGATTCTTCAAACTATTCATTCCACCATCATCGTCATCAATGACAATATTGCGAGGACAACGACGGATGATCCCACACAACCTTGCGTCTCCGATGCATCTTGGATTTCTCTGCGTCGAGTCTTGACCCTTCGACTAGGATACATGACTGGTTCTCTGTCATCTACCTCGACATGCTCTCATTGTGGAACATTTCTCTCATTGGCCATTATCTGTCTCCGAAACTGTTATGAACGAATTTCTGGTGTGGATCACGAATCAATCGAAATAGTCAGGACGGTGGTCGACCTTTTGAATCAACTACTACTTGTTGACGACGACGACAACGACGACTCCTCATCTTTGGATCGCGACTTGGTGGAAATTCTGTGTCAGAACAGTATCGAGTTATTCGATACAATTTTATGCTTGGACAATGACGACAAAACGAATCTATTGGATCGATCCTTGCTGGAAGAATTGGCTCTTGTGTTGGTCAAGGTGGCTACATCATCTTCGCGATTGCACAATCCTTCCACCACCAACAACCGAGTCAGCGAATTCTTCCAAAGACAGAGCCGTCAAGAATCGGAACGAACAGCAGCCGTCTTTTACGTGGCATTACAAGTACTAGACTACGACGATGGGAGTGAGCCATCGTCATCATCGTCCTTGGAGAATAGTGGTGATGATCGGTCCGACGAGGATGAGCTATTTCGCCTCCGATGCCTTGCCTTGGTGGCTCGTGGACGACTATCCAACGAGGACGTAGAACATCTGATACAACTTATTCCCAGGAAGGACGGTGATGATGACGATTCTTTTGATACTTCACTTTCCGTGAAAGTACTCACTATTCTACAGCATTGTACCCAACACCTGACATTGGATCAAATTTGGAAGAGTTCTCGCGCGATTCTGGACTTGGCGGCTTATGCGGACCAAGAGACGGCGACGGAGCTACTTCCAGCGCTCGGATGCTTGGAGGCCCTTTTGTCAACATATCCCACGATAGAATGGACAACCCAATGGGAAGAGCTTTGGGAACTTTGCTCCACACTGGCGCTGGAGATCTCTTTCTCACATCAGCATGAAGTGCAATCTCGTGCTTCTTCTCTATTGCTGGTCCTACTGTCCTCGAACGCCCAACAAACGTTGGCAGAGAAACAAAAACGGCAAGTCCTTACTACCTTGTCGCGAGTACTGGTATTATCACAGACCGGAGACATAACTTCCCGAGCCATTCAGCTGGTATGTGCATGGATCGTCGACAACGAGGATCAACGGAGAGAGATTCTAGACCTTCATCCAGACCTCTTGGTATCGTTGGCTCAACTCGTGACTACGTATCGCGTCACGGCAGAAGACCAATCCAAAATTGCCAATGCCTTTTGGACCATTCTCAAAAAGGAACCCCAAAACAGTTTTTTGGCGAGGCAATCGAAAGTCCTCGAATGCGTCGTTGCCATGGCCTCTCAAAGAAGTCCTGTCGCGGAATCATCGTCATCATCCATGGAAGTGACTCGTGGAGTAGCAGTGGGTATCATATTGACCTTGTCTGAGAATCCCTGTAATCGGAGAATCCTGGCAAAACATCCAGGTCTCCTCTCGTCAATGATTCATTTTGTAAGACAATTGCCAAACCATGATGATTCTTCATCTCCTCCCACGAATCATCATCCTCGGGCTTGCGCTGTACAGCAAAGAGACAATGTGAAAAAGCAAATCTTATTGTTGGCCAAAGCACTATAATATTTTGAGGAGAAGCGTGTTGCTCTGTTCCAATGCACTGTCGTTTATTGTGTAGATCCGATCGTCGATTGCTTCCTGGGAACTGCTTCGCACGATTTCTGTCATCTCCTAGTGAGTCAATCAGTCCATGGCCTCGAGCAAAGAAGTCGCCTGTCTACCCGTACCCTAGCTAGTTGCTACCATCACGACCAAGGTGGACGGTGTCGATTATTCTTATCGGTGAGGCAAACGGCCGCACCAATCTTCTGGATTACTTTTTTGTCATGGTCACTTTGCCCCCGACCATCTTCAACGCGGGTCGACCGTGTATCAGCGACGGCCTCGCGAATTGCGTTTGACAACTTGGACATTCCCATGAAAATTCTTCGGCCGCCGAGAGACCCAGTGATTTTTGTTTTGCCAGCAAACCCGCCGAATCTTCAGTGATCCTTTCAATGTAGCACTTGACGAGATTGCTCTTGGTTCCGTTTTTCTTCTTGTATCGAAACAGACGCTCTCGACATTTCGCACAATTGATACTGACAGTTTGATAGGAGTCCACAACACTTCCTTGTTTCGGTTTGGCGTGTAACGACGAAGGAGAAGTATGATAAAAGTACCTTCTCGATACGACAATCGATGCAAGATTGTTTTCCAGCTGGGGAATCGTCGTCGCACCTGTAGATTGAAATGCGGCTGTGGACGTCGCCACGCGAAACGGTGACGGCGCCGCGAGAAAGATACTCGCCCACGTCACCCGGAATTTCATCATCGTTTGTCACTACTCGTACTCTAACATTGCTTTGGACAGTTAAAGTGGTCCTCTACCGGTACCAGAGCCTGTACTCAGCCGTCGCCACTGTTTGGCAAAGTTTGTCGATCATTGTCGTTCTTGGCCGCATGCGTCATTTCTTCGAAGAAAACAACTGTTCAAATAACTACCAACAACGGACAGACGCGAGATGCATTCACGAATGGCGCACGACTCAGAACACACGAATACTAAAACTCTAAGAGTCTCTGAGATACGCCAAGATGAAGAAAGAAAGTAAAAGACTTCTTTCGACACAAGATTGAGAACGATAGAGATGATGGACGATGTCATTTCATTTGAAAAGTAGAGACCTAGAGCTCATAATTTCTAAGAAGCACAACTTTGCATCTAAAACACGAAATTGTCAAGCACTAGCCCGAATCCCTAAGCCGCTCACCTGAACTTTGAGTACTTGATCTGAGCTTTCCAAAACGGGTCTTATCTTGGTGATACGACTACTGTAGAGGTTGATATGGCGACCGAACCATTGTCAATCATTGTGAAAAAGTGTGAAATGTTTTTTCATAAGTTGCACGAAAGTTCATGAAATTTCATGAACTTTTCACTGTGCTTGCAACCTATGCCCTGTATAAGCCCTTTTTCACTTAGGGATATTATTTTAAAATGATGTGCCGAGTTGGCCAGCTCTTTAGGCCAAATTGATGGTTCTGTACTTGTTGGGCCGGCAATCGTGCATTGCAGGCGGGGCACTGCTATCAAGTTCGTATAGTACTCATTCTACAGGATCCAGACATGCAAAGTTGACACGCCCGTGGTGTGCTGGCTCAGTACTCATTCTACAGGAGCCAGCCAGACGAGTACCTATCTAATCGTTTACCGAACCTGCGTGAAATCTACCGAACCTGAAAAAACGTCATTTCCCCCAAATCCCAGTAGAGGTTGATATGGCGACCGAACCATTGTCAATCATTGTGAAAAAGTGTGAAATGTTTTTTCATAAGTTGCACGAAAGTTCATGAAATTTCATGAACTTTTCACTGTGCTTGCAACCTATGCCCTGTATAAGCCCTTTTTCACTTAGGGATATTATTTTAAAATGATGTGCCGAGTTGGCCAGCTCTTTAGGCCAAATTGATGGTTCTGTACTTGTTGGGCCGGCAATCGTGCATTGCAGGCGGGGCACTGCTATCAAGTTCGTATAGTACTCATTCTACAGGATCCAGACATGCAAAGTTGACACGCCCGTGGTGTGCTGGCTCAGTACTCATTCTACAGGAGCCAGCCAGACGAGTACCTATCTAATCGTTTACCGAACCTGCGTGAAATCTACCGAACCTGAAAAAACGTCATTTCCCCCAAATCCCCGGACTTCGAGCGCGTGGAACAAAAGATGCCACACCCACATCAAAAAATAAAATTGGTGTTTTGCGCGATGGGAGATGGGAGATGGGATCATCATCATCGCATCAGACGAAGACACTGTTTACTGTGTATCGCAGAGTGAGCAGACCACCCTCACAGTCAGTCGACCAATACCATAGAGTCGTCACGGCCTCCATTCATTCAATCCTTTGAAATCCTCAAGAATTTTTTTGAGGAACAAGATAATTACAAGTACACCAGTGGCATGAAGTTTGCGCGATCCGTGACCGCTTCAGGGGTCCTTCTTTCTGCCAATTATCTCATCGTCCAAGAAGGATGGGCTCTCCAACCTTCTTCGCCCACAGCGCGGGTGGGATCCTCTTCCATTTTGGATGTGGATCGTCTGAAAAGAACCATTGGTCTAGGACGCGTCTACCAGCATGAACACTTTTTCTCCGAGGACCAGGTCCAAACTATCCTGCACGAGATCCAAGAGATGGAAAAACAGAATAAGTTTCTACGAAAAGGACTGTCGAATACGGTGCTGGGACAAAATCAGACTTTTGACCCTAAATTGGATCGATCCATTTGCCCCGTTCCGTGGTTCTACGATGCTCTGGAAGGGTCCGATACAAGAGTGATCCCCTCTAAACTGCGAGAGTTGCAACAAGTTCTCAGTCAAGCTTTAGATCGTCCTAGTATTGCCTTGATGTCGTCTTCTCTCAACCATGAATGTTACTATTCAAAGTCAGAAGTGAGATCTCGATTGCCGAGGCACATGGATGAACGTCACGAAGAAACAAAAGGGGCTAAAGGATGGTTACTTCCAAGTCGCCGATCCTTGAGTTGGTTGATCTATTTGAGTACGCCTGCCGACTGGACTCTGGCCGCTAACGGGGGAGCCCTGCGAACCTTTCCGCAACGTTTTGTGGCGAATCAGCATGCTCTCTCCACCCATGATGGAAATCTACAAGTGGGATGGCTGGTAGGAGATGGGGAACAATCTTCCTCTCGCGCCGTCTATTTGGATAGTTGGCATCCGGTGATGGGAGTCGTTCCCGAAGGAACTGTTCCAGAGCCTCATTGTATATTGTATGTTGTCAATGCCGATAATCAGCGAGAGTTTTTGACACGGCCGTGGCTGACCGAGCAACTGCAGGGCATAGCCGCAATGGAATTTATGAAGTTATGTGCCGACCACGACGCGGATACTGATACATCGAAAGAAGCACCTCTGCTATTTCTGCAAGCTCAACATGCCCGCTCGTTTGCACCACTAGAGGATCGACCGGCCTGGGATAAGGGGCAAGATCCAAAAGGATCGGAGGTGGTTGATATAGTGCCGCTCCGGGGATCGTTGGTCGTTTTTGACTCTGTTCAACTTCCACACCAGGTAGAAATAATTGAGAGCGGGACGAGGCTAGCATTGGCTGGCTGGTTCCACGAAAAGACCCAAGAGTTTCCTGAAGACTTTTATGGGAACATGGTCTAAGAGTTTGTGGTTCAGGAGTATGATATCCAACAATGACCGACCAAATGCTTCAGCCGACACATAATTGCTATCGGGCCTCAAACAACACCGGCCCCTGAATCATATGAAACATCAAATCTGAAGCACTTGTTGACGTCCTCTGAAAAGTAAGATCATTGATCCGAGAGAGAACCAAGGGCCACAAGCCAAGTGGAACGCGATCATCCGAATTTAACAATCGGCGCCCCGCTCGATTCAAATTGGTGTATAGCAGAATCATGTCAGAGCAGAAAAAGTTGCGGAACAGATCTAGCTCTTCGATCCCGCAATTTTCTCGCATACCATTGGCTAATGCCAGGGCGCCTTGCTCATCAAAATTGTTGCCCCACAGGGAAAGCCTGCGTAGACTTTTGATTTCGGGGAGCATTCCTGCAAGACCAGAAATTCCAAGGTCGGTGATCTTATTTCTGGCAATGAACAACTCAGAAAGTTTTGGGCAATCACGAAGTAGACGTCCAAGCAAGATAGCATCCTCGTCATCCAGCCGGCAATTGGAGAGATCAAGCATCTTCAGAGTAGTGTTCCGTCGCAGCGAGTCCACAAGCAAGCGAACGTTTAGTCGTTCGTCACTTGTTTGAAAGCTGAGATCCAGCTTTTGGAGATGCGAATGGGCTGATAGCATCTCGGATAATGCAAAACTTGACGCTGGGCCACATTTATTGCCGTTCAAATCTAAACACTGAAGCGTCGAATGATTTTGTAGACCCCCGACCAAAATGGCTGCATGGTGGTCTCTCAAACTGCACCCCATGAAATGTATTTCCTTAAGAGTCATATTTTGTCTCAGCCCGAACGTCAAGGCTTCCACAGAATCGTCACTTTCAAAGGTACTATAGCTGAAGTCTAGAATGCTAAGAGCAGAATTACTGCTGCGAAGCCCCCGCGAGAACGTGTGCATTCCTAGTCCATCAAGAGTCGTGGTGATCCGGAGACACTGCAGCCTAGAGTTCGATAGGATCCCCTCCGAAATAGCTGACCATGCATCGTTGGTAATCTCCGTGTTATTGATGACTAGCTGTATTTCAATTGTATCAATATTCATGCAGGTTGCTATGGCAGCTGCGACATCGCCGTCTATATTCCTTAACTCCACCTTCTTCCACATGCGCCGGGCTTCTAGCCGTTGTTGAAGGGCGGCTTTGACAAGGTCGCACGTCGACTCATCAAAACTCAACCGTCTAAAAACGAGAGCATCATACTTTTCGATACCTTCACCAGCGGTTCCTAAAGCCAGCCGTTGAGCTAATTCCTCAGAATCTCGAAGGTGAGAAACTGTCAACGATCGCTCCGCCGGAATTTTTGTCATCGTCGACATCCGGGTAGCACTATCGACCATGAGTACAAGTGAGTGGGTGCTTGATTCAGCACAGCTTTACTCGGAAGGTGCTCGTTGTGAGTGTGATGTGTGATGACGCCTATTCATAGACTACCCAGTAAATACCCGCGGTACTCGTACTTCGCACTCTGATCATCATCGTCTTTATTCGATTTTGGGATTTTGCGCGAAAACTGCAAGCACCACGAACGGTTTTTGGTGGTCGCACGAGTCGAAAACGATCATATCTACTTCTCATCTACGAGTAGTCTATCTACTCTGTACATCTTCTCCATAAAGTACTCTCTACGCTCCCTTACCGGTAGTAGTACGTACCGGTAGAGTAGTAGTAGAGACCTCTACTCTACTACCGGTAGTAGAGTAGAGACTATCTTTTCTATCGGTACAATACTACAATCTCATCGCGCAGGCGCACACAAAATGCCTACCGGTAGGTACGTGTACGGTACGGTACGAGTACTGAACAGCAAACAGCAAACTCATCGGCAGGCACCATCAGGCACGATGAAAAACTGACTATCCATTCGTATTGTCTATTGTCCTCTCTGCACTCTCTACTAGAGAAAGATAATAAAAGGGTGGGAATTGCTCGACCGTTGAATTGAATACTACATGTTATTGCACTCCTATCGCAATCTACACCCAATCAAAATAGGCCATGATCTCAGCAGGAAGAAGAAGCATCGCCTGCCGATTGCGTTCTCATCAGCTGTCACGGTCATTCCAACGAGGCTTCCTGGCGTCGCGTTCATCAGACGATACAAGTACTATCCGCTTCTTGTCGAATAATGACAGCACGGTCGGCACAAGTACCTCCTTGTCAGCAGATGATGGTGGCAATACCACTTGTATATACCTTCACGTAGGCCCAAGTGGTGATTTCTGGACCGGACACTCAATATTTGCGGCAAAACATCTTCAACCAGATTACGTCAAGAGCGTCAAGCTTGATGAGAAGATTGATGTTGACGCATTATTGGATTTGTTGGAAGAAAACGGCGATGAATGGGCTCAAGCCATTTATGACGAGGGAAAGTTCCCCCAAGTGCTTTTAGACCGGTTAAATAAAGCCTCGAAAGACTAAGCAACCAATTTGCAAAAGCTGCAAAGAAACTACGGGAGTCGGCATCCTAGCAGGATCTTTCCTTTGAGGACATGCTCGACTCTACAACTTCCCCCTGGATGGAGAGCACTACACCTACATGTGCTAATCGATCTCATGCGTTGCAGGGGGCAGCCTCTTGCGGTTGCCGCCGCCTAGGCCTACGAGTACCCAGATCTTCGATGATTCATTCCTTCGTCGGAACAAAAACGGTCTTGGCTCGTGCCGTGAAGGGATGAATTTGGCGATCCTGTAGTCGTGACTTTTTGGATATTTTCATATGCGTTTGCAGCGATCGTCGAGCGGTCTCTCGGTTCTGTCGACGACGCGGAGAAGGAATGAATAAATCATCAGAGAGGGAGGATCTCTACCTGCGTCTACTAGCGAGCGAAACTAGAGGAATTTATGCAAACTACCACAGCATAGTAAAAATAGTTAGTTGGCAAAAATGAGTGGAGGCACCTTCACTCGAAAGATTTTTTGGCCGCCCGCGCCTACCTCCACGCACGCACGCAGGACTCAAACGAATACTTGGAGTGAAAAATGGGACAACGAAAAAGCTAGGCAGACAGAGACAGTCGTAGTGTACCTACGAATGCATCTATTATTCATTCGTCATACCGAGCGCCGATTTCAATTTCACTGACAGCAAAACAGCGTGACATCGAAGTACCCACCATTCATTCTATACCGTAGAAAGTTATTCACTACGTAATAGCTAATGACTTGCTTGAGCTAAAGAGTACGAGTGTGGTACACGTGACGTACCGGGTGCGACGACGACTCCCACGCGGTAATGCCGGTGGGAGTCAAAATCCTTCATTAAGTCACACGGATGTCCATGGGAGTGAACGGAGTGAATCCCACCGATCGAGATAAGAGAGGGAGCCGTCGTCGTCGTCGTCGTCGTCGTCTATTGCCTCGCGCTTGATGTGAATCACCATCCACGACCGACACCTCTTGATTTGTCTTTCTAGGACGTTGCCGTAGCTCCAGTAGTTAAGAAGAACCCGAGTTCAGCGCCGACCATCGATGCACCAATGTTGCTCCAATGCTCACAATCTGGATTTCTCCACTTTGCAAGCAAACCTACTATCGCACCAAGAAACCTCTTCGCCTCCCCAACGCAACATTATCATCTTTCTCTTGAACACAATGCGCTTCTGTAACCTTGTCTTCGCCTCTTTTGCTGGTGCCCTCCTGGCACCATTCGGACGCACCATGGCGTCTGAGGCCTTTGATGCTGCTCCCAAAGAGATAGCGGGAGCTCCCAAAGAGGAAGCGGGACGTTTCGTGGCGTCTAAGTTGGAGGCTCATCAGGCCCCAGCCGTTTGGACGTATGAACTCGATGAAGATGTCGTCGAGACGCCGGAGCTCGTTGCCATGATCCGAGAAGCCTTCATCCTCGCCGCCAACGAAGCCCATGACATGACCAACTTCGAGTTCGACAAGGTGTTCATCAAGGAGGTAATGCACGAGCCGATCGACCTCGATTATGATGATGCCATGATGCAAGGTGATACCGAGGACGAAGGCGATCTCGACGACGATGACAACGAATGGACTATCACCAGCTCCTTCCAAAGCCTTGTCGCTTCCCTCGGTAGATCGAAGAAAAACAGGTTCAAGCGCAAGTACCGCACCAAAATGACCACCGCGGTCAGTTTCGGTTGCCGCCTCTGCGGCAAGAATGGCAAAGACGACGACTCCTTCATGTCATCCACCATTGACGCCATGGATGCTGAATTCTACCAAAGCAACAACGGAGTCGCCGTCCTCAAGCGCTGGCAGAAGGGCTTCTGTGGAAAGCTCCGCCGCGTCAAGCAGCTCAAGAAGCCCTCCCGTTGCTTCATCTTCTTCGACTTGGACCACCTAGACGATCCGGTCGACCAGCCCAGCTTGATGCTCTCGATCTCGGAAAACTAGGCACTGAGGCATACCGACCTCGTCCCCATCCATGGCACGGGCAAATTCTGTCCGATCAAGTGCCTGAAACTGTCATGCACCCAACATTAGCAGGGAAATCGTAAATGTGTAGAAGAACCACTTCATTCAGTACAAAATCTAGTGATCGTACTTCGTGGCCTCCACTACTAGCTCTCGTACCAGTACTGTACCCTTCTGAACGCTCAACGCTTCTTCTTCATGATCGTTTCGCCTAGCACACGCATCACATCCTCGCCCTCGCAACAAGGACTGGATGGTGATTCATTCATGCCTTCCTACCTGTCGATTCTTTTCTAGCTAGAATAAAGTACCGGTACCACACCTCTGATCATCTTCCAACGCTGGTGATACAGGCGATGATCCCTCTGTCTAATACTGCTTCAAGTTGACCATCATTTGTTCGACACGAGATTTGAGTTGATCCAACGTGATGTGGATATTCTGATTTCGTCGCCAACCTCGTTCGTCAAAATGGTCTTGCATGTCTTGCTTGGGATTCGCTCCTCCATCGTAGTACCAATCATGATGGACACCACATTGCTGGGCCAACGTCTGATACATTTCAGTGAAGAAGTTAATCGGAAAAAGTTCCAAAAGTTGGGTGTCCGGTCGCATGAAAATCAAGTTCGTTGCTCCTGCCCCATGCGCCATGATGACAATGTCTTGTAGGGCGAACCAACTCGCCTGATCGGCCAACGTGATATCTTCCTCAATAATCCGGTAGGATACTGTGGCATTCGGAAAGTGCTGCTGCAAGTCTTGCGCCAATTGATCGGAATCAACAATCAATCGACGTGCCGGTCGTTCGACGAAGCCGATGTGCACCCGCGAAGTTGCTGGCGTCGTGCCAGTCGAAGGTGGCTGAATATTCAACGCCTTCCAGAGTCGCTCCCTCAAACTATAACACGAATGAGGGTTCCCAAACCAAGTCTCCATACCCAACGGTTTTGTAAAAAACACTGGTTGTTCCGTAGGAGGTTCGTCTTGTAATAACACCGGAATTTGCTGCGCATGGAAGAATCCGCGGTTCCATTCGGGAAAGCTGGGTTTCACAAGAAAGTGTTTGTAAATGTTCCGGTCAAAAGAAATGGCAGCACGCGATGTTTGCAAATTCGTTTGGTTGTGGGCTTCTAACCATGACCAGCAACCTGCGAACCACTCGACAGCGTAGGGGATGTGAATCGAAGACCGATACATGTTGCCGGTTCCAGCTTTGTTCAAATAACACCAATGCGTGACATTGTCAATCGAAGGACTCGGGAATTCCAACTGAACCTTTTTCAGATGAACTACCTCGCGCTGCTTACCGACTCCCCATATGAGCCAGGTTGTCGCCAGCATCCAAGGAACCAACACTCGGAACCATCGCTGGTTGGCCAAGATGGAATATCTAACCTTGGCTTGCCTGTACAGCGACAATGCCTTCTCCTTATTCTGGGGGTACAAGTGTCCGTCGGAAGAGGACTTCATTTCAAGAGGGGGCAACACGAATGAAAGCAAAAGGGAAACAGCTTTCCTTCAATGGTCAACGGTCAATGATGATGATGACGATGATGATGATGACCGCAATAACTCGTTCATGAACAATGGAAAAATGGAAAAGGCATACCGGTACTGTACTGTTCCTGGTACCTGGTACCGGCACGAAATGGAGCGAACACGCTCGCTCTGCTGTCTGCCGTCGGGCGGGGTCATCGTCACTTTCATACCGGTACGTGTACCAGTATGTACTTGTCCTTGCGTTGTTTTCAGTCATGACACAGATCGGACTGGTCGGTCGGCATTATTATCAACAAGCAAGCAAAACATTATTTATGATGTATAAAAAATAATAATGATCCTATGACGTCATTACAATTCTGTCCGTTCGACGCCGGCGCGCGCGCGCCATTTCACTGTCTCGTACAAAATCTACGTAAATTGCAACGTGGAATGTTCAAGCTAGCAAGATCCATCCGTGGCGGCACTTTTTTCAAATTGAAGCTTTTTGTCTCGAGAGGCCATGCAAATAAAAAATGTTCATTTCGTTTTTTGTAGAAGACTCTCTCACCTCAACTCGCTCGGTACGAGTACAGTAGGCCATCTCTCTAGCCTCTAGTAGCTCTCTAGAGCAGACTACCAGGCACTGGTACTGTACAGTGTACTCTTCACCTCTCTCGCTCTTTGTCACCACAAGTAGCAGTTTACATCATTCATTCAAGTATTATTCTTCGGCCATGGTGAAATCTTTAGGTGTCTCACAATTCCTATCATGGACGCTGCTGCTCCTGTTTTTTGTGGCGTCGGCTCAGTCCAAAGCGCCAACAGAAAAGTCGACAGTTTTCGATCTTCAAACAAGTCTACAAGCAGTAGTACACCGAGACGACGACTGCTCCTCCTCCTCCTCCTCGGTAGAGGATGTCGCCAATAGTAAAAGTCGTGAAATAGTGTCATTGGCATTTATTTCAAGGCCGTTCTATGTTGGTGATTCCAATAAGTACTTGGAGGTTCGTGGGGGATCCGATGAGGAAGAAGAAGGAGAAGAACAGAGCGACGATGAAGGAGAGGAAGGTTCGTCCGACCAAGAAAGTGACGGTGCAGACGATGAAGAGGGCGTCAAGGGAGAAGAATTGGATTTCGCGGCGGTAATTGAAAAAGCTGGAAGTATTACACAATCTACAATTATTCCATACACGAAAAAGCTGTTGATTGGATTGATGAAAGTAACGAAACATGTTGTGATTTCTACTACCAAAGCCGTTCAACGGGCAATCCAAGCAGGCATGGAGGGAGACGAAGAAGCCGAGGAGCAAGATGATGACGAAGACGCAGAGCCGGTTCCAATGGTACAAAAAGTCTTGGCGACTCTACAACGAATGGTGAAAGCTGCCTTGACATTTCCCGAAGAAGACGAAGAAGTAGAATCATCTGGTGAGAGCGACGCCGACGAAGGAGACGAAATGGCTGCTGCGTCCAAAGGAAAGGAGGGGAGTGGGGTCAAGGCGCCGAAAAAATCGTCCTCCAAAGCTAAAAAGCCATCTGATTTGGGAACATTTCTAGCCTCCTCGTACGGTGTCAAAGATGAACGGAAAACCGAAGGGGGTGCTTCTGTCATTGGTGGATCACTTTCCACGGCACTTCTAGAGGCAAGGGCACAAGCTCGGTTGCTTGTAATTTTCCTGCCGGCGGAAAAGCCAAACAAGAAATCTTCAGAGAGCAAGGACGCCATCGCAATAGAGAGCATATTGAGCGACGAGGTTGGGGAAGCCGCTAATCAACGTGCTCGATCCAAGGGTGAGGATACAGGATCTTTTCTGTTCTGGGGTGCCAAGGCTGGATCATCCGAGTCCACCACCGCCATGAAACGACTCAAAATCAAGGCAAAAGCCTCCAAAGATGGAAAGAAGCCTTCTTTAGTGGTGGTATATGCAGCAATGGTAAGCAAAAAATTCAACGTGTGCTTTTCAAATTGTGGTTGTCGTCTCATCCTCGCTTCTTTCAGGTTGTTGATTCTTCTACAGGCCAATCCAAGATTGTGCCCAAGGTCGTAGCACAGCACCATTGCAGCCCACCGCCTTCTTCATCTTCGATGGCTTCTTGGTTGAATACGTTGCGGAAGCGACACGCAAAGCAATATACTGCCATGCAAACAGTACTGAAAGAACTTCAATATTTCAAGGAGCGCAAGGAGGGGTACACGGAGAGCAAAAAGAGCGACAAGGAACGGGAAAAGCGCGAAAAGGAAGAAGAAGAAAAACGACTGGCAGCAGAGAAGGCCGAGCAAGAGCGATTGGAAGAACTGGAAAAGCGGCGCAAGGGGCTCAAGGAAGCCTTGCCGGAAGAACCCAAAGGCAAAGATACGAAAAAAGTTGCACTGCGATTTGCGGATGGCCGTTCTGGTCAACGGCGGTTTAGCCCGGAACAACCACTGACCGACATTTTTAATTGGGTTGATGCCATGTACGAAGTCGAAAGAGAGAATGTCATCTTGACTACCATGAATGGCAAAGAAACATTTGAGTGGGAGGAAATCGGAAAGACTTTGGAGGAGGCTGGTCTAGGCAAGAATACAGGATTTCGAGTCTCGATCAAAGAAACTAATGGCGCTGACAACAAGGAATCTACATAAATTCTGAGCCGTCACAACACTTGTCCATAGGACCAGAGCCTACAGAATATGTTTTCCGACCTTGGAAACACCTGTGCGGCAAAGAGGAATTAAGTTGTGAGCGTTCAAATTTCAAGACAGGCACGTGACAGCACATTTTATATTCACCTTCTGCTTTCATAAATTCCTCCCGTAGCGAGTAGATATATTGCATCACCTGAACCTCAACTGGAGTCAACTTGAGTGTATTAAAGAAATCGACGTGTAGTACTACTCGCTCTTGCGAAGGGTGCTCATTGAAAGTCTCATGTTCGTAGGTGGTATCATACAAAAGGCACTCGCCCTCCTTCCACCTGCGGGTCTCGGGACCAACCCGAATCCAAGCTTTCTCCCCTGGTTTCGGCGAACGAGCAGCGAAGTAGTAGACGGTTTTCAAGAAAGGATTGAGCCATTAAAGAGAAATGAGTACGGCCTGTAACGCCATCGAGTTATCATACCTTCAGGAACATGAATTCCCATTTGACATGTCAGCCTGCAGTGGCAGTGGCGGTTGCAATATTGTTAGAAAAAATGAGACTGTTTCGTTCACCGTGTTCCATGATGCTTGACATTCCGACCTACCACATGTTGTTTCCGTCACTATGCAGTGGAATGCCAGATTCTGGTTGCTGTCGATTGAACCCAGCAATCTGCAATTTTGTGAAAGAAGACAGCAATGTCAGACTGCAATCTTGGATCAAAGAAAACCAGATAAGCAACAACAGTTTCCAAACTCACTCGCCCAGCAAGGGGGACAGTTTCCAAAATCTTCGTCGTTGTGGGGCATAGATGGTATGGGAAGTCTGGGATGCGATGTCCATTGTAGAATAGAACAAGTGTTTTCCATCCACTTTCATAGTTCATGGAAGTGACGGATTGGAATCTATCTTTCTTGTCCGAAATCAATGCATGATACTCCTCCTTGATCGTTTCATAGTTCTCGCTCAGTAGTTTACACAATTTCACTTGACTTGGGTCATAAAATGGTTTCGTTCCTCCTAAGCCAGGCATATATGCGTGTATCTCATTGTGTGGTCTAAACGGATCATTGATGATAGAATCTTCCAGAGGCAGCATAGGATCAAGAGTGTGACGAACCATCCCAGCGACACGTTCTAATTGCTTGTCCGGCACGTTCGAAAATCTGGAGCTGATCAACGAGGGCATGAGCTCCCAAAACGGGTCAATACCTCCCTCTGGAACCGGAGCCGAAGCGACGGCACGACCGATACAAGTCGACGCCGCCTGATTTGCCAGCTGTTCGAGCAAAGCGTCCTGTTCCGACCTGACGAACGGTTTGTTCACGGACGATGCCTTCTTCGGTTTGTCATCCAGCGTATCGGCCAGCCTATTCCCTTTCTTTTTCTTCTTATTAGAATCTTTTGTTGAAGAACTTTTCCCTCCACCTCCAAAGCCTTTGCTCTCCAGCAAAGTGTCGCTCCCACGAAATTCGACAGGCCGCGCGATGCCCGAAGGAACAAAACTGTTTGCTCTATCGAAAATAAATAGCGATGCGATCACCAAAGTCTTGACAGTCGCAGCCATGGTGAAGTCTTAATGAATAGCTGTTTCCGAAAGGTTGCCTGGATTCCCAAGTCTGGTACTTTGGTCTAGGATCAGACGGAATGAGTCCATTGAAATCAAAGTGTACAGTAGATGTTGTGCAACACACAGTGCACACAACAACATCAAAATAACCGGTACCGGTACACATCTCACATCATCTCACCAACGCTGTGTGCGAAAAACCGATGGCCAAAAAGAGGGGGAGGAAGGGGGGGCCGGCCCGTAGAGCACACGAGTACTGTAGGTACTGTACTTGCACAGTACTGAGTACTGTCATGCTGTACTGACTGTCTACCTACGGTATGTGTACCTGTACGGGAGTACAGTAGGTACCAGGTACGGTAGATCCGTACCAGGTACCACAGACAGGTACACGCCCCCCAGGTGCCCGTACGCTGTACGAGTATTTCAAGTCGTATTTGTCGAAGATGATTATGATGATTATGATGTTGTTGTGTTTTCTCAGCATGAATGAAATAATGACGTACACGTACGTACGTGGGTTCTCGTTTTCTGCCCCCGCATCCTCTCACCCCACCTCGACGACCGAAAACAAAACATATGCGGTACCAGGTACGGTAGCAAAACTCTACTACCGGTAGTAGCTTCTCTACTACCGGTACTTCATAGCTATGGAGCACCGTAGACGATGGGCCTCTATTCTAAAGAGATAAATTTACGGTTTCAAAAGCAAATTTAGTTGGTTCTACGTTTTGGAGCATCTTCTAAGTGGCCGCACCAAGCAAGTCGTTGTCTTCGCATGATTTGCTTCCACTTGAATGTAGGATACTATAAGAGGTTACAGTGGTCGAAAGCAGATCAACAGAAATCAAGCCAATGCTTTCTTTGACAACAAACATGTACGTCTCGCATCCCCAGGGACTGATCACAGGGCAGAAGTAGCATATAAAATACCGGTAGTGCTGATGTCTATTTTAACAGTCATTTTATTTTTGCTTGAGAGAAAATTTAGGCGGCGGCAGCAGTTTCCTTGGCAACCTTGTTGGCGGCCTTGGTCTTCTTCTCGTAGATGTCCCGGATGGCAAAGGCAGCAAGAGTTTGCATCAAACCAGTTCCGTTGTTGCTTCCAGGGGCGTCAGCGAGAGCAAGCATGGCTTGCGTAAGTTCTCCGTAGAATTTTGTCTTGGTGTTGCTGAGGGCAGATTCAACGTAGACAAGCTCTTGGAGGTTGTCGAAGCTTCCGTCCATGGTTACTGTTTGGCATGCAGCTCCAAAGTAGTCCATGGGTCCGTAAGAAAGCTTGATTCCTGGGGCAGGGGCAGAGAATTTGGAAGGAGCAGGAGTCCATTCGATGGTGGAACCCTCGTCAAAAAGGTAAGTGGGGATGAAGTCAGCAACACCCTCCTTTTGGATGCAGTTGACCTTGAGGGTCTTCTTGTCCTCGGGGTCGAGGTCGGTGGGGAGGACTTCGATGATCATATCGGCAAGCTTCTTTTGGGGGTCAATGAAGGCATCGAAGTCGGGCTTTCGGGCTTCGATGGAGGCCATGATGGACTCCAAGGAATGTCCACGCTCTTCCATGTCACGCTGGATCTTCCAGTTAAGCTTGACATCGGGGGAAATGTCAAGGTAAAGGCTGAAGTCAAGAAGTTCAAGAACACGGGCGTCGTGCATGGGGTGAAGACCCTCGAAAATGATGATAGGGGTGGGCTCGATGGTTTCAGGAGTGTCAAGAGTACCGTTGACGTGGTTGTAAATGGGCTTGGAGACGGTCTTTCCTTCCTTGAGCGCCTTGATCTGTTCGTACATCAAGTCGAAGTTGTTCTCAAGGGGGTTCAAGGCGGTCAAACCAGTCACCTTACGTCCATTTCGGTCGTTCAAGTGGTAGTCGTCAAGGCAAATGACGGTGGTGAGGTCGGAAACCAAAGTGTTAGTCTCCCATCCTCCCTTTCCAAATCCTCCACCAAGAGGACCAACAACATCTCCTCCGAAGATGCTGGTGAGGCGGCGCATGAAAGTGGACTTTCCGCAGCCAGAGTCAGCGGCAACACCGATAACAATGGGGGTTTGTCCGTCCTTCAACGCCATTTGAAGGCTACTGGACGACGAGGGTCCAGCAACATTTCGCGGCATAAATGCCGTCGGGGCGAAGGCGGCAACAGAGCCGAAGGTCAAAGCGGTAAGAGCGATCTTCATGGTATTGCTTTCTTTCGTCCAAATGAATTTATGAGAACTGCGATCGTTTTGCTTTCCCTTTGTTTTACTTGTATCGCTCGACGACCGACGACGTGCGTGTTCCGTGTTCGACGCGAAAGAAATGAACCTGAAATGCGTGTGTTATTGCGTGCGTGACTTCAATCCTTTTTTTTGGTGATCCGGACCGACGTGGTGTCCCAAAAAGATACGTCCTTAGAGTTATTTAAGGATCGTGAACGGTAAAATAACGTCACCAATCCAGACTTTCATCACACCGACGTTTGTTTCCTTCAAAATACTCTAAACAACAATTATTGGTAAAAGTATTTTATTATTCTTTGGTCACACAAATCTTTCTTCGGGACAGCAATATGTCGTTAAAAGCCGTACCTTGGTAGAGTTTCCGCGGCATCATTTCTCTGGGGACCGACCGACCATCTGTGAAATCCCACTTTTGACTTCGTGGCGCGCCTTTTCCGAAATAGACGTGGCAAGAAGACACGTCCTTCGCTCCATTATTTTGTGGCGGGGGCTCGCTCGTTCTCGAGAATGCGAAAAGCGCTAACATGTGGTAATGTGGTGCATGTTTGCTCTTTACGAGTTCGTACATCTACTTGTTCGTACCTGTACCGACCGTACATACTGTACCAGTACGGCCCCTTCTTCGGACGGTGCTCGTACGGTATGTACTTGCTCTTGTACCGGTACCTGGTACGGTACAGGAAGTTGAGCCCCTAAAGCGTGGACAAATCCGCTTGTTGACACCAGTACAACGAGAGACAAAGGATTACGAACGCAACGACAGCATTGAAATCCTCTACTAGTCTAGCCGGGAGTATTTAAAGTCGGGATCTGCGTTCTCCGAGAGGCAGGATGCTGTTCTTATGTAATGCGAAGCGAAAGATAATAGCCACCAAGATTGACGAATCCTTCTCGCGGCAACAGCACACTTCACTCATAGTGGTAGTCTCTGATATACCCATACTGAGTACACGTAGCTAGTAGAAATCGATTTTCTCGTCAACACAACATTAAAAATGACCTTGCAGCAATGATGATCTTTATACAATAAGAGCACTAAGCACTGCACATTCGTAGTATGGGCAGGCTGCAATTTTCTCGAATGTTGGGTATCATTCCATTCTAGCCCACCACAAATGAGCCATTGGCTATTTTTCCCCTTCTCCACAGGAAGTTTCCCACAGTATCGAAATATTATAAGCCATTCTGTCTCCCTGAATAGTATTGACACACAGGTCCTCTTCTTACTTCGAGTTCTGGTCAAATTGACCATCTATTCAAGTACTCAAAGCAGCAAAGAGCAGACTGGCTGCTGCTGTTCTGCAAGTACCCATACTTTTTTAAACAAAAAATAAATGCAACTCATAGTAGCACTAGAGAGCTCCAGGCTCAGCTATATGTGGTGCTGGTGGACAAATGTACCATATAGGGTAATAAATGTGAAGGAGGTAAAGTTGACACCACATTGGTGAACGGGGAGAGATCTGACCGATTGATCAATTGAATCCAAATTGTGATGATCAAACATCTGATTATCACCAAATATGACTGACTGACTCCTCCCTCCCTCATCATCATAGAGTAGTATTGAAGAAGAACTCGACTACTAGTAGTGTAAGAAAGTTAGTACGTTTTTGCTGACAGCAGAATCATCTGTTGAGGGCCATTGTTTTCATTCAAAAAAGTACACCAATGGATCAAATATGCTAGTACGTTTTTGCTGACAGCAGAATGATCTGTTGAGGGCCATTGTTTTCATTCAAACAAAGTACACCAATGGATCAAATACTTTCATAACTTTCATGTTACTACTTGCAATTATCCTACACTCTTTGGCTAGATTTATTCGAAATCCAGTGTGGCGTAAGTTCTTTGCAAGGAGGATGTCCTCTAGCGGATGGCTGCAGAGTGACTCGTTCAATCGTTCGTATTTTATTTACCGGTACAAGTACCTCGTATTATACCGGTACCTGTACAGTATGTACGGCAATGTAGTCTACGTAGAGCGGGAAGAATGCGAAGTCGACAGTCAGTCGACACTCGAAATGCCAATGACTTCACTCTACTTGTACCGGTACCGGTACAGTACCTGGTACCGGTGCGCTACAGCAGGTATGTACTATACCGCTGGTACTGTGCGGTACCTGGTACGATACTTGTACTGGGTACACGCAGGACCGGTACAGTACGTAGGAATAGTACAGTACGGTACGAGTACGAGTATGATGACATCACATAAGATAATGAGAACCCTACAGTACATACAGTAAAAGAATTCCGGTAAAAATTATGACGCAATAGAAGATCATAGAAGACAAAAATCCTTCACGAACAACAATCAAAGGAGGAAGTAGGTGTATCGGTGGAAGCGTTCTTGCTCTCACCATTCCGCCGACAACAGCTCTATGTTTGCCATTCCAGTTGGAAAGAAACGACATCAAAATTCAGATCATGAGCGGGGGAAACATTATGGACCAAATGCTTCCTGAATTTATCCCAACCGATAGTTGTTCCTCAGTGGATGAATCATCGGATACATCATGCTCGCCATTTGCGTCAAGAGAGTCGTCCAACTCTGACCTAAAGTCAATGGGCGATAACCACGTGGTCGTCGAAAAAGTAACTATCGAAACCCCCAAGAAACCTGTTTCGCTGAAAGATCGCTCGAAAATCCCCAACAGCTTTTATTTGTCAGTGAGCCTCATTTTAACATCTCATTTGTGTGGCGATATCTGGAGCCAACATGTTGTGTTGAATTGGGTCGAATCCATGAGAAATGCTGGAGAGATAATCTGGAACGTTTTGATTCACATGCAGAATCTGGCAAACGATGCGGCTCGAGGAAAGATTGAAAACTGGGTTGAATTTGGTCAAGTGTGCATTTTCACAGGACTCGTCGGATCCTTGCTCTACGTCCTCTTTGTGGCACCTTTGAGAGCTGGCTTTTGGACTGGTTCTGGCTCATCCAAGCACAAGGTGCATCGTTATATGGGTTTGGCTTATCTGATTCAATATTTCGCTGCATGGACGCAATATCTTGCGAACTACGAGTCGGCAAAAGGGAGCTACCTGCCACATTTCATCGCATTGAACGGTAGGTCAAGCCGGGATGTCACTGCAGGAACAAAGTTCACCCCTACTGTTCTTTGCCTAATCATATTAATCATATTACGATTATACTTCGCGCAATGAGAAGCATGAGAACCTTCCCAGCTGACTTTAATCTTCGTTTCCTTGCTGCTTCCTTATGCCGATGTACTACAGGTGTGATCCAAGGCTACTCAGCCTTCTTCTCGTTCAAGGTCCTACCCGAGTTGGAAGATCCAGGGTACTATTCTGACAAGGCAGTGGCGTCTCGCAGCTTTGTTCATGAAAATATTTTCTTCAGCATGATGGCCGTCTTTGGGTCCATGTACTACAATGAAGAATTCCGCCACAATCTCAAGTCTCATCGGGCCGGTCAATTGGTGGAAGCCATTTTTGTCTTCTTTCCCTACATTCTCATTCGTTCCTGGTTTCCAACGACACGGTTCAGCAATGCCGGTAAGGGACGAATGGGAAGGACGAAGAAGAACGAGATCTTTTATACCATCGGCACGAAAATGGTAAAGTTCTTTTACCTCTGGGCCAAGTACTTTTTGGGATTCTTTGTCAATTTTCTAGTCTTCCTGGAAGCGCCGACAGAAACGCAATGGAAATTTCTTCACGGCTTGTACTTGTTGAACTTGGGAACTATCAGCATTGCCATCTTTTTGCACACCCTTCGCTTCAAAAAGGTTTTGCCCGCGAAACTGACCTTTTCCATTTACTTGTTGCAAATCTATGCGTAAGTACTCGCAGAACCAGCAGCAGTGCTTCGGACGAAATTGTGTGGCGGTACTGTTCCTAACAACTGACCAACTTCCTCTGCTCTTGTCCACTGGTGCTCGTCCATGATTATTATTTTCAGTACCTTCTCGGCCATTCCATTGGCGTACGACATGTTTGTCTCCCAAAAACTCTTGTGCGGATTGTGCTTTGTGGGTATTCTCTTGAACCTAACTCGCAGCCGTCCATTGCATGGTGCCTGGTGTTGTGTGGCCATGTATCTGTTGAAGTTTCATGGCAGCAGCATTACCTGGTAATGTTGCTTACTCGTCATACTACCTCTTCCCTTCTCGTTGTTGTCTACTCGTCGTACCGTAAGTGATTAGTGAACCTCTCTGATCTGTGACTGTCTGTGAAAATGGCCGGCGAAGCCGCGACCGCCGACGCAACCATAACCAATAACCATGCTAGACTAGTAATAGAAGAGATATTTGTTTGTGAAGCGAGCTCAATTATAATATAGTCTAATTGTTATAAAAATCCAACCGTAGGAACGGTAGTTAGCGATCTACCAGGTATCTCGATCGTTGTGAGACAGCGCTACAGTTGTTCTACCCGTCGCTTTCCGTCCTTCCCCTTTAGCTCAATGTTCTTGAGGCGCACACCCCCAAAGACGCGTTCCGGCAAAAAGGCATCCTCGGCACCTTCCAAGAGAAACATCATATCTACCACCAAAGTCTTGGTGTAACCCAAGACCAACTTGACAATCCGTTGAGCTACTGGATCACTTGCAATGTCGACGATGACTTCAAAATAGTTGGGTCCTCGAATGTAATAGTGTTTGATTTTGCGGCCCAAAATAGTGGGCTTGCTTCCGACCGCTTTTCGAACGACAAAGTTGCCCTCGACAATCCTCGGAATCAGCTTGAAGGTCTTGTTTCGGAACTCATCGGATTCTCCAAAGATGAACTTGTTCATCAACCGCCCAAAGGGTGTCTTTGGGTGTTCAATCTCATCAAAGTTCTCTACGCCGAAATACGAGACTTGATGGTAAGTCTTGTCTCCCGGGACGCAAAGATTGACTGCAAAAATGAACGAAGGCAATTCTTTGACTCCCGTTTCCCGTTCCCGTTGCAAGGCTAGCTGAATTCGTTCCTGAGGATGAGCACACATGCCAGTGTAAATGGGTTTCTCCGTTTGTACCATATCGACCGTCAACAAACGAAAGGCGGCCTCTTCCGAGGGTGCCTTGGCTCGATCATCTAGATAATTGGCGCCTCGGACATGAAAGGTTTCTGCTGCGGGCTCCGACCAGGCATCCAGGCGGAGCGACGGTGGGTGAGTTCGAACTTCTCCGGCGGGATCTTTTGAGACAGGAGCAGTGGAGGCACGATGCAGCACTGGCTTCGAAATCTTGGAAGAAATATCAGCCGAAGTAGGAAGAGGAGCCACCGCTCGTTTTTGAGACGAGCAGGAGGAGGAGGAGGAAGACCCGCTCATGGTGGGTTTGATCGGTGACTCCTCAGTGGTGGCGGCACCTACATCCTGAATGCGAGACGGCCGGGGCAGTCCGAATCCACTGGAGGATCGCGGGGCCTTGGGCGGGGCCGAGCGTGGAAGAATAGCCATGGTTGATGATTTCCGCGGTGGCGTGGACGAAACAGCTAGATCAAGTTCCGGTAGAGAAATTACTGTTCTTCCTTCGAGCGCAGGGTGTTTCGCGTCGATGGTGGTAGCGATTGCCGTGGATAACTTTCGGCCAACACACACAGCGCTAGGAGAGGTACTACCAGCTTTCGGAAATGGGTACGGACGGATTGGTGGCTCGACCGGTATCGGTACCGGTAGCCGCTGCTGTTTCGATAGCAAGGAGGCAGGCGACGACGATTCCGACTGTTCGGAACACGACGACTCCACAAGATAGGAGGGTGCTTGAGTAAGGGAGGACTTTTTTAATGTTTCATGGAGCTCTTCCGGGGGAAGTGAGCTCGGTGCACAGAACAAAAAGTCCATGATGTCTCCCATCTCTTATGCAAGCAACTCCGTTCTCTGTCTTGTCAAGCGATGTAAATTTGGCTACGGGTATGATGAAAGGACCAATCTCTAACTCTGTATCGTCGATCGTCAGAAAGCTTCCCCGTTGTGCGCACCCGGGGAAAAATTCAAAGGTCCAAGAACGGAAATCGGCTCGTGTTCTGTGAACATGAATCTTGCGAGCAAAATTTTTCCGCCGGCGGTCCCAAAGTGTCCCGAAGGACATTCAACATGCCCTTACAAATTCTACGAAAGCATACGTGCTATCGCCAGAGGGCGAGGCAGGTGCTTTTTACAGCCTTCAGGAATGGATGTTATCATTTCCCTAAAGTGTGACGTCCCGATGATTCGAAGTAGTCCAATTTCTCGGTACGGTACGTACGGTACCAGTAACACTGGTACTGGTACCTGGTACAGTAATACAAGTCGAAACCCAACCGCAACCCCCCGATCAAGCAAGGATCCAAGCCTCGATTTATCGCTCATCGTCTGTCATTGCCACGTCGAATTTTGAATTATTTCCCGCCACGATAAGCAATCAGCCCACATCCAAGTATCATACTGTACCAGTACCGAACCGGTACCAGCAAGTACTGTACGAGTACCGGTACCAGGTACATCACCAAGAACCGCGACGCAAGAAGAGGTGGTGGTGGTGGTGGTGACCTTATGTATTGCAGTTTGGAACACCGGTACGCAATAATTACGAAAGGTGCAGGGAAGGAACAGCAAACAGCAAAAACAAACACTATCATGATAAACGGATGCGTCTGCAATTAGGCATATTATTATTTCAAACAACACCATGACTGCTGCTGCTCGAGGCTGCAACCAGGTGGCGTGCCTGTTGATGGTGGTTCTTTTTTCATTCGGTTGGGTGTCTTCGTGTCAAGCGTTCCATGTGGGCAACCTTCTTTCGTCAATCACATCAAAAAGGACGCCGCTAGCCTCAGAGGGAAGAGTGAAAATTTTTGGACGGATCATGATATCCAACTCATCAGTTCGAGATACTCGAATACTTTCTCGAAAGGACGAAGATTATGATCCTTCTTCTGATGACGGCGAAGATGATTCCTTTCCTTTGATGGTTGTGGCGTTACCACTGGTTGCACTGGCAGCACTTTGGCCTCTTCTTGCTATCTTTCGAGACGCTAACGACCCTACAAGTGGGTTTGATATTGACATGTTCATGGCGCTCAAGGGAATTTTGGACAGCGGCAATGGCAACGATGCAGGAGGAATGATGGTGCTGGGTGACGATAGTATTATTGAGTTGCCACCCCTGAGTCCGGCAGAACAATTGGTGGGTGCGATCTTTGGACCGCCCTGATTTCAAAAAGGCTGTACTGCCTTTTGGTTTTGTCCTTTTCATCGGAAAAAAGTTTTGAAGGCCACGAGCTACAGGAGTATTCGATCCACGAGCGAACACGCTCTCCGAAGAGCAGACATTTTCTCCACAAATCCAATTTCCAATTGATGCTGCAAGAATCATGAGATGTCGGTCATCTTTATGTATTTGTACTCAGGCAGAAGACTTACTTTTTCAACGAGTTCTCATGGCTCCGGGGTAGGAGAGTCATCATCGTCTGGTGGGAACAGAACAATCATCATCATGGCTGACTGTCATCGTCACCAACAAGCCAAAAATTGGAAAGGTTTACACAAGACAAGAAAATGAGTCTTTCCCTTCATAAAGATACAAACTCTACTCGTAGCTAGGTAGCAGAGCTCCTCCCCGTTTGTTTTCCAAAATAGATTTGGGATTCTGGATCCGCGGCCGGGACCATCTTCATGATTCCTCTTTTGGATTTGAGCGTGGCGGGACTGTCAGTCACGATCCATCGGACACCGGCCAGACATTTGCTTTCTTTCCCGCCGCGAAATTATCTCCACGTGGATGACATCAACGTTCGTATAACACGAAACACGCGAAAGCAATACCGGCATGTCTTCAACAACACGAAACACGACGACGAAATCAATTTTCGCACTTCGTGGTTGCTGCTTCATTCACACAATATCCCAAACGTTTGTTTGTAAATCGATTCATTCATCTTCCCAAATTACAAATAACTTCCAACACTATGTTGCGTTTATTGACCGCTGTGCTTCTTGGATCTTCGTTCATTTCGAGTACGACGTCAAGCCCATTCACTCGTGGTTTGGGCCCGAGCTTGTTTGGTGTTCGAGGTGGGGGGCTTTTTGGTGGCAATAAGGACGGTGAACAGGCAACGTGAGTTTGGGGGGTGGATGTTTCCGAGGGGGGTTAGGCGACCTTGTCTATACAGTGAAAGTTTCACTCCCTGGTAGCAAAATGACAATACGGCATGTCAATGTTGACGATGATTCGCGCTCACCATTTTGCTTCTGTCGTTTTTTTCAGTGAAGGAGCCTCGAGTGGTGAGAAGAAGCTCTATCCTGCCTTGTCTCCTGAGGAAATCGAGGATTGGATGGAGCACGTTCCTGTATTTGCCGTCACTGATTCCAATGGGGCCGGGATTGTCTTGAAGCCCGATGACAGCACTAGCGTTTTCTACTTTTTCCTGAATCCACTTGCCGCCAACGCGACCTTGTCTCAGCTCAAGGGAGCCAGCCCGGATATGGACTTGAAGGTTTCAGCATTTTCTCTCGGAAAAATCTGGTTTAAGCTTTTGAACGCTGATCCCGATACTGAAGTTACGGTATGTTGATCAACTTGGTGTGGTTTTAGAAGATCCGCAACATCCAATCGTCTCACAGATGTGATAATGTCAAAATCATTTTAGCTCAAAACGCCAGGCGGGGAAGATAGCGACACCACGACAGCCAAGGGTGTCGAATATCGTCTTGTTCCCGATACCCGTGACCTTCTTGGTGCCCGTATGTTGTTGACCATGACTCCCGAGGATAGCGAAAAACTCAAGACCGGTGAAGCCATGACACCCGAGATGGCGCAAAAAGCAATCGAAAAGGCCATGACCGAGGCGCCAAAGTTCAAGGCGACCTTCAACGAAATTCCTGTTTTCACCATTGCCCAAATGCGTATGCAAAAGCAAGCTTCTGCCGGTGATACTGATGAGCCAGTTACCTTGCTACCTATGTACTTCTCCTTGCAAAATATGGTTGGAACCTGGCAACAGTTCATGTCCCAGGCAGGCCCAGAATTGCAGGGTGTAGAGCCAGCTATCAACCTCATGTCTCTCCAGGATTTGGTTGAAATGATGCAAAAGGAATCCGAAATCGACTTCCGTCACGTGGTTCTCGTTCCGCCTGCCCCAGATGCTGAGGGATCTACCGGATCAACGACGTCTGCCGATGCCGACCCAATGGCCAACATGGGAGGAGCTACCTTGGGGGATGTCTAAATCCTCAATTTAGATGACTTTACATTATACACTCTAGATTTCTTATTTAACTTGAATCAATGGCGTTTCGGAGCGCTTCGCAGGTTTCCTTGGCATCTCCTAGTAGAACATCCGTATTGTCCTTGAACAAGATTGGGTTTTGCATGCCAGCGTAACCAGTATTTCCAATGGAGCGTTTGAGGACAAATACTTGTCCTGATTTCCACACACGCAAAACTGGCATCCCATAGATACTGCAATTGGGATCGTCTTCGGCGGCGCTGCTTACTGTGTCAGAAGCCCCGATGACAAGGGTGACATCGGTATCTGAATGAAAGCAAAAGGCAACATAAGAAAATCTGCCAACGACACAATGATATAAGGTTCCTTTGGTTGACTTACCTTCAAAATCGTCATTGATTTCTTCCATTTCAAAGACCATATCATAAGGAACACCGGCTTCCGCAAGCAAGACATTCAACTGACCCGGCATTCTTCCAGCAACGGGGTGGATGCTTTGATAAACGAGGAGGGTCAGACACGATAGCAAGAGGTGAAGCGACGAATTTTGAATTTCGATCATGAAACGTACCCAAATCTAACCTTCTTCCCCTTTGCTTTGAGCTTCTTGGCAATGTCCGCAACTGCAAATTGACCCTGAGCTACGGCCAAACCATAACCAGGAGTGATGATGACATTCCTAGCATCCAAAAGGGCAGCAGCAACCGCATCGATGGTAGCAGTGGTGATTTCTCCGTCGAATTCAACAGTCTCGCCAGTAGAGGGAGTGTTATCAGTTCCAGCACCTCCGAGGATCACGCTCACAATGTCACGACCCATGGCCTCGCACATAATCCAGGTTAGAATCGCTCCAGAGAAACCGATTAATGCACCGACTTGAGCCAACAAGGGATTATTAAGGAGGAAGCCCTCGGCGCAGAGTGCCCAACCGGAATAGGAGTTGAGAACAGTGATGACGACGGGCATGTCGGGACCACCAATACTGGCAGTAAGATGCCACCCGAGAACGGACGACAAAATACCTGCCATACCAAGTGTTGCAAGGCCTACTGTGTCGGGATCCATGGCTGCCAAGCTACCAGCGAGCTCCGGGTTCATAAAGGCAGCCAGACCCATGGCACACACTGTCAACATACCAAGATTCAATTGATCTCTTCCGGGCAGCTGAAGTGGCGCAGAGCTCATCATGCCGGAGAGCTTACCAAATGCGACGATGGATCCTGCAAAGGTGACACCTCCAATGAAAGTGGCCAAGTAGATAGAAGATAGGGTTCCAATAGCTAGGTCACCTGTGTTGCCCAAGTATTCTCCGGCGGCTCCGGCCATCGCAGCCAAACCAACCAAAGAGTGGAAAGCAGCAACTGTTTGCGGAAGCTCGGTTGGTCCGACCCCCGACGCGAGCACAGCCCCAATGGTAGCTCCAACACCTCCCATAGCACCAACCTGTTGAAATGCGGTCGCACTCGCCCCAGCCAGTTCCATGTCAGCCGTAGTGGCAGCAAGGCCCAAAGTTACACCAGTCATACCGAGCATGTTTCCAGTCCTGGCAGTCTTTTGGTTGGCAAGGCATGCAATAGCCGAAATGCAAAGAACGGCAGAGGCAATAGCGACAGATCCCGACATCAAGCCAAGGTTTCCAATGTTAGCGAAAGCTGCAGCCGCCATACCTGCCAGGAGTACAGAAACCGGAAGACCATAATATTCGAAGTATTCCTTGGGGTCTTCCGGCCGACGGAAAAGATCCAACATCTTCCCGGAAACCAAGAATCCTCCAGCAATGTTTACAAAAGAAAGGGTTGTGGCAATGGCTCCCATCCAATGAGATGGAGAGTCAGGAATGATGCTGGTACTTTCGCCAGATCCATGCGCAAGTAGAAGCATACCTCCTAGGGCGGTCATTCCTGAGATAGCGTTTGTCACGGCCATCAAAGGCGAGTGAAGGGCCGGGGCCACACCCCAGACTACTTGATAGCCAGCCAAACCAGCCAAAGCAAAGGTCGCTAGCAGACTAACCGCCGATGGAGAATCCGCTGACAAACCGAAAGCAACCAACGCGGCAGCAGCGATACTTGCGATCATTGTGTTCTTGACAAATTCGTCCTTGCTTTCTCGGTCGATCAATGCCTTTTCCTGTTCCGGTGTGAGCTGCACAACTTCGGCTGTTTCAGTCTTTGGTGGGGGCGGAGGAGAAAATGGGGTAATTTTATCCGGCCATCTGGCTTCTCCATTGTAAGAAATCAACATGTTTTGGACGGCGTCATCCTCCATATCAATTTGGAATACAGCCTTCTCTTTCGTGGTTTGTGGACCAATGCTCAAAACGAATTTAGCAACGTTGTTGGCAAACTGTAGTAGGAGAAAAGGGGCCAAGACAAAAATGAGTTACGTCCGCATTGGCGTCAATCGTCCCTTTGCTTTGAATAGTCACACTCACCAAAGAACTAGCCGTGCTGGCCAAGCGAGATGGTAGGTCAGTGTATCCAACAATCTTGACGCCGTTGGAAGTGGTGACAATTTCATTTGGTCTGGTTTGGGCTACATTTCCACCATTGGCCGCCGCCAAGTCGACACAAACAGATCCAGCCTTCATGACACTTAACATTTCTTCGTTGACAAGAACAGGGGCCTTCTTTCCAGGGATCAATGCGGTCGTAATGATGATATCCACATCGGCCGCTTGTTCCATCATCATTTTGGCTTGTGCAGCCTTATATTCGTCTGACATTTCCTTTGCATAACCTCCAGTTCCCGATCCATCCTCTTGAATATCGACTTCTAAAAAGGTAGCTCCCATCGATTCTACTTGTTCCTTGGTGACGGGTCGGACATCAAACGCTCTTACTATCGCGCCCATGTTCTTCGCAGTCTGCACCGCGGCCAAGCCAGCGACACCAGCCCCTAGAACCAACACTTTGGCAGGTGGGACCTTTCCAGCGGCAGTCATTTGACCGGCGAAGAAGCGAGGAAAGACTTCGGCAGCTTCGATCACAGCCCGGTATCCAGCAATGTTGGCTTGACTCGACAAGGTATCAAAGGCTTGACCGCGACTCAACATACGGGGTACGCAATCCAAAGCAAATACATTGGTATTTTGTTCCGTCAATTCCTTATACAAATCACTATTGATAGCCGGTTGGATCATACTGACCAATGTCTTGCCCGCCAATTTGGGAACTTCCTCGTCGGTGGGTGGTCAGATTTTGGTGATAATGTCGGCATCTTGCAGGACTTGTTTGCCTGGCAAAACCACAGCTCCGGCCGCGACGAAAGCGGCATCACTAAAAGAAGCGTTTTCTCCAGCTGTGGTATAATAATAATGTAGAAATGCGAGTGAGACAATTGTGAATGTTCCAGAAGTTCGTCCACGAAGAGTTCTTCAAAATCTTGAGAGAAGGGATACTTGTTCTCCCAAGTACATAGTTAGTACGCGAACGTATACGTCGTAGTCTAGTACATACCTCCAGCCTCCACAACGACGGTAAATCCAGCCTTGATCAGTCCTTGGACTGAATCAGGTGTCTGCGACACTCGGTTCTCGCCGGGAAAGGTTTCTTTCAAAACGCCAATCGTCAACTCCGAGTACGGAATGGGCTCCTTCCAGTTTTTGGTGGAGGAGCCAGAAGCGCTGAGGAATGAATCCGAGGTCTTGTCCTTTTCTTGACTACTAGACTTTTCTTGTTCCAAGTTGCCCGAAATGTAAAGTCGAGAGGATGCCGATGTGGTAAGAAGAGGAAGAGGATGATTTTTTCTGCTCGCAATGCCGGCGGGTGCCCATGCCGACGTCGGGTAACCTCCGAGGAGGTGAAGAAGAACCGACAAGCAGAGAGCGTTCTTCATGGTCGCCTGGTGAGGATGCGAGTTAGTTTATGACCTTGAAATCCTTTCTTCTTTCGTCACAACCGAAAAAAGCAGATGACAGAAGCCAACGATTGTTGGATTGCGTGATGGGGTCGATGGGGGGTGATGAGAGATTGATTGGGTGATCGGTCGGTGTCGAGAACACTACTAAAAACAAAAGGAAGAAGAATCCTAGAACACCACCTTTTCTTCGACAGAAGATCTTCCTTCCGAGAGCTGGAGGAAATGTATCTTAGTCGGCCCAACTATGTGTGAACGTAAGGATGGCATATTGAAATTCTCTCATCTCCCTGGGTTGATGGCATGTCTCTACCGTGCGTAATTCTCGTAGTCTCACATCCAGCTAGTAGAGCAGATGGCATGGATCGCTCTCTCGCTCGGTGATTGGCCAAGAGGCCTAAAATTTCGGTTTGACGGTCGAATGACAGACAAATAAATGAGAACCGTTGCCTTTGCACGCGAGCTCTACAGTAGGTCTCACTCCAGCATTTTTCAGCATTCTCTTTCATTTTTCTGCATCGGCGGACGGACGCCCACAATGACGCCCGCCAGACGCCAGATGCCAGATCATCGTCCTTGCTTTCAAAGCGGCCCCACGAGGACTATTACTTGTACAGCGTACCTGGTACCGGTATTGCATCAGTACAAGTACATACATCAACAGAACATAACAGAATGAATCAATCATCTACCCCCGCCCCGAGAATAGTCTCTAGACAATGACGAGAGCTTGACCAAAGAGGATTCGGACATCACCAATATTCCTACCGTATTCACACCACCATGCCTGCATCCAACAAGAGGAATCAAGTCGCCAACAAAAAGAAAGGATTCGCCAAAAAGAACACAGACAAGCCGGCTCACCACCCCCATAACCTTAGTGGGGCCAAAGATGATAGCACAGCCGCACTTTCGAGAGTTCTAGTGGTGATGGTGTCCATCATGGTGGTCGTCGCAGCTGTTCTTATCAAACCGTTGATCGAAGAGAATGGATTTTTGTCCATGACAACGCCCCCGGAAAAGGTGGATCCAGCCGATGATCCCACCACGTGGCCCGGGCCCGATCCTCGGATAGGATTTTTAGTCGGCCGGGCCTGCCTGGGGATGTATAGTCAAGTGCGCTTTTTCTGTCACAAGAGTCTGCAGATCAGCAAACGGTATTTTCGAGCCACGGAAAGGATTGAACCGGGGGAAGTTCTATTTGAAATTCCACGGTCCCTGCAATTATGGGATCTGGATGCATTGAGGGATCCATGGATTCGTCTGCATTTATTTGAAGCGAGTCATCGACAATCGGGGAACAGCGTGGGAAGTGAGGCCTTCTTGGCGGCGTATCTAGCATTGCAACTGAAGCGAAAGGCGGACACCAGCCGGGACTGGCAAATGGAAATCCTGGAATTGGCGTACTATGATGTCTTGGGGTCGTTGGAAGATTTGGAGAAAAACCATCCTTTGTTTGCAGATGCCGACCATATGAAAGATCTTCTTGGATTTTCCGAAGGTTACGGTGTCCTGCAGGCCTATCGAAACATGATAATTAGCGAGTGGGAAGCTTTTTCTTCCTTTTCACCAAAGTTCAACGAGATGATTAGTCAGAGAGAATACTTTGAGGCTCGGATGAATGTCTTAACGAGAGCAATACGAGTAGGTCCACCTGGACCAGAACAAGCCATTAAAGGAACTTTTTTGAAGGCCCAGTACAGTCCGGAACAGTTGCTGCAAGATGAGCTCTCGTCGTACAAGGATATCTTGGGTATTGATCTGGAAAAAGATGGCTGTATAGCGCTCATCCCAATCGCCGATTTGTTCAATCATCACCCTCAAAACAATGTGGAGTACGGGTACAACATTACGGAACTCAACAGCGATGGCGCTTTTGTGGTTCGTGCTGATAACCGTCGGATCGAGAAGGGGTTTGAACCCATGGCCTCGTATGCCACCGGCATCACCGATGCACATCTGTATGCTCGATATGGATTTGTCAATGGTGACGGGAGTTCGCCCGCTCAAGTCAGCTTGGCTTTCTACCACGATATTCTCAAGCTCAGTATATCCTCCCAATATGACTATTTTCCTTCAAGCGGACTCACATCCCGGCTCTTTGAATTCATGGAAAGGCCAGTTGCCGAATATTTGAAATTTGATGACGGCTACAGTGAATGCATACCTGGACCATCCACACACCCCGACGAAGCTGACTTGAAATTGTTGAAGCACAAACATCTACTACGCATTGCGAATATTCCCGAGCGATGGCAGTTTTCGGTTCCAGCTCGCAACCCATATTCCTTCCCCGGCATCACTCATGATACCCCAATTATTTTGGAACCGCCCACTCCCATCCCCTTTTATGCTAAAGAAAATCTCGACCTCGAGCTTCCAATGTCGACTTGTCGTCTCATGTCCTTGGTTGTGAGTGATCTTGATGGTAAGGCCTCCGAGGTCCTGCGAGAAAATTTGCATAATAAAAGCTTCATCCTGAAGAAAGGAAATGATTCATTAGAGTACCGATCCTGGATGTGTTTACGGCGATGGATGAGAGCCGGTATCATATCCTTTGAAGCGGACGTGCGCTCCGAACGGCAACGAGTCCACAAAATGAACAAAGGACGTGCCTTTGGATCCAGAGACTGGGGAGCAGCGAATGTGCGCCTGGGAGAAATGCAGTCAATGCAAGTTGTAGCTACCATTGTCAAAGAAAAAGTGTCAGAACTGTGGGGAGATACACTCCCAGACAAACCAGAATACAGCACCATGGAGTATCCATGTCCCGACGAGTACCAAACTTTTCTCTTTGACGAGATGCATAATTCCAAGTATAAGATCGAACTATAGAGACAAACAATATAAATTGTTACTTGCTACTTGTAGCCGTAGCAATGGTGAATATAGTGGACGAGAGTAGGCTATTATTTCAATAGAGTAATGGTATCGGAGCACTGGGCATTGGGCTCGCAGTAGGGGCTGTCTCCACCCTCTAGCTAGCGTAAACAAGAGATTGGATCATGAAGATACCTATTTCGCCGAAGACAAGCTACCCCACGAACTAGATTTCGAATCCTCAGGAGTACCGGTACAACTTCTTGATCATTTTACAAGAGAGAGGGGGAGATAGACGAAAGAAGATTAAGAAGTAAGCCAGCGATGAGCATTGAGCATCACCACCAGCTAGAGTAATTCGAATACCAGGAGGTACTGTAGTGATAGGCAGAACTCTTCCAATCATCATTATCGACTAATTAGAACACTCAGGATCACGCCCTCCCCAGGGGGTAAATAAGAGTGGTCGTAGTACTGGTACTGTCTGCACGCAGCCCCCCTCGCCCCTACGAACAAGTACAGGTATGAGTACCTGCACAGTACAGTACCGGTATTAATGCGTAGCACTTCCAATACCTGGTACTGATTCTGTACAGGTTGTACCGGTACCGGTAGCGTGTAGCGTTTCCGACATGCCATTTGCCATTTATGCGGTCGTAGACGTACCGGTATCTCCCACCAAGGAACATCATCTTCGCATCCCTCCCCTGCCATCACACCATCTTTGCGATAGAGTTCCTCCATATATTGTCGTTCCCATTGATCATCATCCTTCTGCGTAATGTCAGGCTCCTTGTCTTCATCAGCTGACGACAGCATTCCCGTCGTGAACTTTCGACCCATCTTGCCCGGAGTCCCCGGCGTAAAGTTATATCGCAGTTCTGCCCCAGAGTCTGCGGCCAACAAAATCGAGGGCTATGACGATTGCCAATTAAACGAGGCCGAGCGATTTATTCTCAATGAAGCGGATCTGATATTGGATCTTCGACCTAGCCACGAAGGTGATATTCCGTTGAAAGAAAAATTGGTCGAAAAAGCTCCAGGCGGTGCTTTTGAAGTGCAAGATAACACAATCCCAGAGACTTTCGAAGTTGGGAAAAGATACATGGTTCGAGTAGATTTTATTGGAAATTATGCCGAAACATTCATCTCCTTTATCGACAAAAACTGGCTGGCGCCGAACGAATTAAACGGTTTGGATGAAAAGGCTGTATTTCAAAAACGACGCAGCTCTTTCAACAGTCGAGGGCTGGCGGGTTTGAATGAACTAATACTCGAAAGGAAAGAATCGATGGAATTGGTGCTCAAGCTTTTCACCAACTATCTAGAGCAAGTCCCAGATGCCAAGATTCTGGTCCATTGTACGGCTGGTAAAGACAGAACTGGGATGGTCTGCATGCTTCTACAGTCTGTCGCCGGTTTCTCCTATGAGGACATGGTAACCGAATATGTGATAAGTGAAACGGAGGCGAAGCACGTCATGGCGATGTCTTTCAAGAAGCACAGTGTCGCACTGGTTGATCCAAAGATTATGAGCGGGGCCAACAAACAAGGCCTCGATGGCGCCCTGTCCCATCTTCGGGCCAAATACGGTTCCGTGGAGAACTATCTTGACGAGATTGGATTCGATGCAAGCTGGCGGGAACGACTCAAACGAGTTTTGTTAAAGCAATGAAGAGCTGATGGCTTATCTTGTGTTGCTCCGTTAAGCGGACAAGTTTGGATGCATTTTTCGGATGGCAACCCAAGAGATTCCCAGGCCCTACATAACGTATAAACCGTTGCAGCATAGGTATATCTGCACCTTTCTTGCTCATTACATTGTCGCCATTTGCCCCCGTTCGCGTCCCAACGCCTCGACGTACTCCTTCGGGCAGGATCGCTCTCGCACGGTGTATTCATCCGGAATCGGATCGGGTAATTGTTCTTGCAATTGTTTCATTTGGCCGAAGGCCAGCCCCGACAAAACGTGTAGTGTCTGTGGAAATAGCGAGGACAAATTCGTGATTTGTGAGGGGGCAAGATACATCCAAATGAATCTGGTGGTACGAGACACCATACATATGTACGTACCTGCATCTCTCCTAGCCGCAAATGAGCCGCAGTCCAATTCCGGCTGCCAAAAGCTTCTCGATTAAATACGGCTACATTTTCTTTCTCATCCTTGACGTTTCGATTCTCATAGTTCAGCAGTGTTGTGCTCGATAAACGAGCCAGACTACAAGATGCGTGAATGGAAGCAAGTGAAGATATCGCAATGAGATTTACCTGCCAAAAACAATAAAGAACACTCACCACGAATTACAAGAAGAAAATAATGTTGTAGAACATACCACATAAATGCTCGATATTCCAAGGCATCACCGTCCCGTTCCAAGACAAAATTGGGTGTCTCCAAGTTTTGTCGTAGAATGGATATTGCCTCTCCGTCATAGTCTTTGTGAGTCAATGACAACAGACGGCACGTTTCAATCAACGGCATAATATTGAAACGAATCGTTTGGACATCCATGTCGGGTGGTGCTTCGGTAATGATTTCCTGACTGGATTCGACAGGTCGACTTTTTGGTTGACGAGGTGGGACCGTGATCACCCATCGAGATGCATCATTGGCCATGCGAGCCAAATGTTGGAGTTTGAGCTCCTTGAGCTCCCATGCGGCAGGATCAGCACCAGGAGCCTCGGGGCCTGGAATACATTCGACGTAGCCATCGTCGTATTGGAGGTAGCGTACCAGCCCATTCCGTTGTGCCGCTTGAATTCGTTTCAACGTCTCAGGATTGGCGACACTAGTAGGAAAGTGTGAAAATTCTTCTCCCATCTGGAGATCGAGCATCCGATGAAAGAGACTGATCGTAGTTTGGGTATGACCCGATCCATCTCCATTGACAAAGCCGAATTTGGCAAAAAGATGCGGGTCAGAAAATTTTCCATAAGAGTCATAAAGCTCGAAACTGGGCGGGATGGTTCTTTCGGCGGTGATGACAAAGGCCCGCTTATCAGGATTGTAGGAATACGCCACATTGGGTGCTGGATGATGGTTGAGCAAATCCAAAATGGGAACCATGGCATGACACCCCTTCTGAAAATCGGTGCCTACATGTTGGGCAAAAAGAGCTCGCTCGTCTTCCATCAATTCGTTCTGAGGTCCTTGGGGGCCGGGACTGAAACTCCTCGTCAAAACCCACAGGCGTGCTGCCGTGTAGTCGGTTTCATGGATAACAGTAGCAAAGGTGGGAGAAGCAGAAGCCAGAGCGCCATATTCGGACGCCACCATTTCCTTGTAGGTGAGAGCGACTGCAAAACTCAGTGAAGTACGGCCTAACAATTCGGCCATCTCCTCGGTCGTCCAAAACAGCGGATGATCCGATAATTCTTCCAATGATGGCAATACATGAAAGTAATCTTTTCGAACTGGATCAAAGGCAACACTGTCATTCATATATGTTGCAGTTGCATTGTCATTGTCATTGTTGTTTTTTGTTGCTTCAGATGATGATGATGGCGATGATTCTTGGAGTTGGTGGTGGTAGAATTGCAAGGCCAAATAGGCTGCCAAAAAAGCTCCGCTTGGCAACCTGTTTCCCGTTCGTTCATGACGAGCTGGCAACAACTCCGTTTGAACAAAATCGTCTCGAAGGGCATCGATATCCCATATTTGAATCGACCGAGGGATTTCTGCCACAATTTCTCCCGGACGTATCGGACGAGCCGCTTCCAGGGTTCGTCGAATCGGCCTCACAAAACGAGCGCATTGGGCCACCCGGCAGATTCGAGGCCAGAAACGAAGAACGCGAGGATCGGTGGAGGAGTCCAAGGCATTCCACATGACTCCTGCTACAATGGCGACAATCAGCACACTCCCTCCATACACAAGTTGTTTGTAGGCGCCAGGGCTGGTTCGCGTACTACGTTGTTGTTGTTGTTGTTGTTGTTTCTGCTGCTTCTGCTGCTGCTGCTGTTGTTGCTTGCCAGCTTTGGAGTTGGTGGCGGTGTTGCTGCTGTTCGTGTTGTCATCGTCTCGAGCGCGTTTGCGATGAGCTGGAGCATTTCGTTGTTTAGCTGGCATTTTAAAAACACTTGCGACAATCAGACTTGAAGAGACAAAAAAGATGATGATTGATTGATTCTTCTTCTTCAGACAGATGAAACGAGAAGGAGTGAGGAGTGCATCAGGAATCAGCAAGTTGTTGGGAAGGTGCAAGTTGCAATGTGCAATGCCAAAATTGAAAATGATGACAAAAAAATCCAAATCCAACTTGAAAATTGAGGGAAAGGTGGGAGGATCGAAAAAGGGGCGCAAAGGATCTCACACGCGAATTCGGTTCGCGGGTGTTTTCTCATCGTATCCTTTGAGTCAAAAATGATCGAGTACTCCGATTGCAACAATAATTTACCTCTCACCTCTCCACTAAATCCTTGCGAAACACGTAAAATCACGTAGAAATGTACTACTGGCGCTTCCGCCGTCCTCCGACGACGACGGAGGGCGCCGCAAATAATCGAGCAACGAACGATCGATCAACGATCACCAAGAAGCAGGCGGCAGCAGAGCGACGACCCCCGTCTCTGTCTTACTACCAATATTTTTGCAACAATAGCAAGATGGTGCGTACTGGTTTGTGTTGATTGACAGCACTTGTAATATATGGTGTAGAGAGATATTATAGTGTATGCAGCATTAAAACGGGATGAAGTTGGGACAGAATATCTGCTTTCATGCTGGATAATGCTGCCGCTGTTGGAATGGCCGATCAAGCTTTGCGCTTGCGAAATCGTCTATTATCATCACGGATACATGAAAAAGTGTCGCCTGTGTTCGAAATCCCTGTTTGTTGAATGCTGTCGTCGAAGCGTGCTCGTTTTTTTGATCGACTTGTGCATGAATGTTGGACCTTGGATGTTTCATTTTTCTCACGCATTTATCTTTTGTGCTCTTTGCTTCTATCGATACTGTTTGCGAATTACAGACTAAGGGTACGACATCATTCGGAAAGAGGCACAACAAGTCTCACACTGCCTGCCGTCGATGCGGTAAGGTTAGTTACCACATCCAAAAGTCGACTTGCTCGTCCTGCGGATACCCCAGCAAGAAGATGAGACAGTACAACTGGGGACAAAAGGCCAAGGGTCGCCGAACTGATGGTACTGGACGCATGCGTTACATGAAGACCATGACCCGCCGCTTTAAGAATGGATTCAGGGAGGGAACTCAAGCAAAGAAACAAACGGCTAAGAGTGATTAGATGATCTGATTCTTCCCCTGTCTTAAGAGTCAGTAGTAGTAGGGCGTACTGTCTTTAGTACGTTTGTGTTTTTCCTATGGAAGCTGGTATCATACTTGTTTGATGATTTTTAGATTATATGCATTGCGACATCATGGAGGCCTATTAGATGGTGCATGGAAGCATTGAAAGAGTACAGCACTATTGTGGTAGGATGGATCTCCTACGAGAAGATAGCATTTCACGCAAGGGCTCGGTGAACCATTGTAGATGTACTGAGCTCACTGTATCATAGCTTCTGTGTTCTACAGTACACCTGTACTGCATCGATTCAAATAGCTTTCACTTTCTACATCTACGTATATAATGATCCTTAGTCTACTCGCTCTTTTCTTCGACGTGCACCTCAACTTCACCCATCTTGGTCATCTCCACGGCATCGGAGGCGCAGTCTGCCAACTCGCTCATTAGGTCGTCCACACTAAACGAACCTAAATCTCCCAACTTTCGGCTACGGATAGCAAGTTTCCCTGTTTCCATTTCCTTCATGCCGACTACGGCCATGATTGGGACTCGCTGTTGTTCAGCATTCCGAATTTGTTTGGCGAGACGCTCGCTACCTCGGTCCACTTCCACCCGGATACCTGCCTTTTTGGCTTTCTTGGCAATTTCCTTGCAGTAGTCTTGCACAGCATCCGTCACTGGCAACAGCTTCAATTGAGTGGGTGCCAACCAGAAGGGAAAGTCACCCGAACAATTTTCAGTCAAGATACCAAAGAAACGTTCCAGGGATCCAAAGATGGCGCGGTGGACCATGATGGGTTGCTCACGAGTTCCATCGGCGCTAACGTACTCTAATCCAAAGCGTTCGGGTAAGTTGAAATCACACTGGACAGTCGAACATTGCCATTGACGACCAATGGCATCTCGAATCTTCACATCAATCTTGGGCCCATAAAAGGCACCGCCTCCCTCGTCGATGCCATATTCCCATCCCTTGGTCTTCAAGGCGCCTTCGAGGGCCACCGTGGCAGCTTCCCAGATCTGATCTGATCCAACAGCCTTTTCGGGACGCGTTGACAGCATAATGTCGTACTTGTCGAAACCAAATCTCGTCAAGATCTTTTCGGTCAGGTCGAGCACGGAAACGATCTCACTTTCCAGTTGTTCCGGAAGACAATAGATATGAGCGTCGTCCTGTGTGAATCCACGCACGCGCATTAACCCGTGGAGGGTTCCAGATCGTTCATATCTATAGCAGAGAGAAAGTTTTCAGCACATGTTGGGCCAGATAACACCAAGAACACCAACGAGAACTTACCTGTAGACGGTTCCAAGCTCGGCCCATCGGATCGGCAAGTCACGGTACGACCGAAGTTCGTCCTTATACATCAAACAATGGAAAGGGCAGTTCATTGGCTTGATCTGATACTGCTCGTTTTCGACATCCATCTGGTCAAACATGTCGGATCGGTAAAAGTCAAAGTGACCTGATGTTTTCCACAAGTTTAGGTTGGCAATGTGGGGAGTGTAGACGACGTCATAACCGCCCTCGTCGTGGGCTTCCTTCCAGAAATCTTCAATGAGCTTTCGAACCTTGGATCCCTTTGGATGCCAGAAGACGAGACCACCACCAGCATCTTCTTGAATAGAAAAAAGATCCAACTTTTTACCAAGCATGCGATGGTCGCGCTTCTTTGCCTCTTCCAAAAGCTTCTTGTATTGCTTCAACTGGTCGGGATCCTTCCAAGCAGTCGCATAGATACGTTGAAGCATTTCACGTTTCTCGTCACCACGCCAGTATGCCCCTGCTACGCTTTGCAATTGAATTGCCTTTTTCGGGATCTTGTCTGTGCTTTCAAGATGAGGTCCTGCACACAAATCCCACCATTCGTCTCCGATATGGTAGATCGTAATCGGCTCTTTCAGGCCCTCTAGGATCTCCAACTTGAAGGGCTCATTAATTTCCTTGATCCGCCTCTCTGCTTCTTCCTTCGTAACCTCTTCCCTAGTGATTGGATATCCCTTGGAAATAATTTTGTCCATTTCCTTTTTGACGCTCTTCAAGTCCGAGTCGCTAAGCTTTCTCGCTTCGATGGTCTCTCCACTCTCTGGATCAGTCGTCGCTGGGAAGTAGAAGTCGTAATAAAAGCCATTATCGATCCATGGCCCAATAGTGACTTGTGCCTCTGGAAATATTTTCTGGACAGCCATAGCCATCACATGCGCCGAAGAGTGACGGATTCGGAGTAGCTCATCGTCTTTGTCGTTCGTCGGCAATTCAATGACTTCTTCGTCTGCCTCCACCGGTGGAACAACAGTTGCCATCCACCGCGAAACCACAGAGCTGCTACCACGAAATATCGACTGTGCAAGAACCGACGACTGTGATGTCCTGGTGACGTGCGAAGGCGTAAAAGCAGCCACTCTAGCAGCCGAAAACAACAGCGCAAACATGATGCCGGTAGGGGCACTCAACTTCATTATTTTCTTTTCACGTTTACGTCTACGTTTGCGGCAACACCCGTGAATTGGTGTGGTAGTCTAGACGTGAAATCAAAATATATATACCACTCTTGACTTAGGTCTTGCCACAGCGTCGAAATCTACAATACTTGGCAGAGGCAAAGAAGATAACGGAATGCTGTGTTTGTTGGTTGTTGGATGCTTTTTAGGATCTACCGGTAATAATCGTACAGTATGTTGTGATGGCTGATGGCTGCCATGTTCGACTGACTGTGACGGTTTTTCCATATTGACGCACGCGTCCGTCATCGATCGGCGCGCGGTTGTTTCTTTCCACTTATGTCGCTGTCGTCTGTGCCTGCGATGCGCGTGGGGAAGACACGTGGAGAGAGATAGTGAGTGAAGAAAAATAAAATCTGGGGCGCGCTGCTGGACGCATGGCGGGTTGAAAAGCAATGAATCATCAATCCCCCTTTTCTCTTTCATATTTGGGGAGCAGGAAGTCGTTGTCCTCTCTACTGTACAGTACCGTACGTGCTGTAGTAGCTACAGTAGAGACAGTCGATTTGACTGGTCTTTGCTCCAGCAGTATGCTTTTTACATCAGCAGTTTGTTAGTACAGTCAGGAGTACTAAAGTAATGGTACTGGAGAGGACAAGCAAGCAGCAGGGCAGGCTGCTGAGTGGTGGTAGTGGTGAAAAAGAAGTAGACCTGCCTGCAGCAGTAGTAGATCTTCTTTGTACTCTTACTACTAGTACCGGCGACCTCTGCTGCTACTGCTCCTACTGTACTATGTAGTAGATACTCTTCTCCAGAAAATACCCAAGAACAACAGCTTCCTGCTTAGATGCTTCTACTCTCTACTACGGGTACAATTGCGTTGGAAGAGATCTTCTTCCACGGTAGCTGGTACCGGCACCAGGTACTACTGTACTCATATCCTCGGTACGAGTAGAAGTCTCTCCGTCGTCGGTCCCGTCCCACTGGGGTCGTCGGTGTCCTTCTTTTCAAGACTGATTTTTTTGTGGCCAGGAATGAAAATGTGGGACGGCGCACCACGCAATTTCGCCGAGCGAAGAGACTGCAAGACGGCGCGAAGAAGGAAAAGTTAAACAAAATTCCGAAATTCTGACACCAGATGATGTAACGCACCGCCAGATTCCGAACACTTGATTGGCGGAGAGACACGCATGGGTGTTCTTTCTCACAAAACTGCCTTTTCGTAAAAAAAATTCTCTCTGTAGAATGCACTTACATTTTGTACTGTGAGTCGTCGTATCGCGATGGAACAGCTTATCATCGACCCGATCCTCTTTCTTCCAGAACCACAACACGAGCGCATGCGTTGCGTAGCCGAAACAGCTGGGTCTGTTTTTCCGCATTCCCGATGGATCATCGCGCCCTCCCTCGATTTCTTCTTCTCTCATCGTCTGCATGCCGAAGCGAGTGGGAACCACGTGCACATTGGACATACGAGTACAAGTTACAATTTCAATCCCTTCGTTTCATCAACAACAAAAATATCGCTAGCCCACTCACCACCACCCATTAGCACTCCATCAGAATCGACCGTGAGTACATCAAATTAAAAGCTTTTCTTCTCTTCGGTCGCGAAACTGGCCATGGTGAAGATTAGTTTTAGGAGGAAATCGAATTGTGTTGGACCATCGGACTCGTGTTTGACGTTTCTCGAGTCACGGATTATTTACCATCCAACTCCCAATGAAGGATTGGAATGGTGGCTACAGTATGGATGCAATTGACGTCAAGCATAAGAGCAAGAGTTTGATGGGGGCTGTGTTGTTGGAAAGCGTGGCTTCCTGCTCACCATGGCCAGCTGTTTCTTCGGGGGCTTCCTTTATCGGGACAATTTCGTCCGTTCTCCTTTTCCGCCTTCAACTCATTTCGTGTTTTCTCTTCTTCGTTGGCAGACCACACTTCATTGAATCATCACTCACTTCATTCTTGCTAGCATTCGAACTTAACTTTGTCTAACTGTACAAAGTATACAAAAATCAAAGGAACATTTCGAAGATAACAACGATGTCGAATTCGCAATAAATTGCCCAAGCGGCCACACAAATACACAACACTTCTCAAATCTTTACAATGGAAGCCACCCCAGAGCAAGCAGCCGAAGGTGCAGCCATTGTCAAAGTTCTAGCCGATGTCCTCGATAGATTGGTCGTCTCGAATGCGGGTCTTGCAATGCAAGATCCTGGTCAGGTAACAAAGTTTCACGCACTCAAAGCTCCTGGCATCGGAATTTTCCCCTATCTCGAAAGGTAAGTCTTTTCGCTGGTCTTGGCATTCAGCTTCGCTTTCTCTGCTCAAAAACGTCGCCCTACTTCACTTTACTTCGGAAGAATACACAAATACGCTTCTTGCTCGAACGAATGCTTTATTCTTGCGTTGATCTACATTGATCGGTTGATTCAGCGAAATAACTTTCTTCTGACGGAGCTCAATGTACACAGAGTCGTCATCACAGCGATTCTCCTCGCGGCGAAATTCTTCGATGATGCATATTACAACAATGCTTATTATTCAAAAGTTGGTGGGGTTCTGGTCAGCGAGATGAATGGGCTCGAGGTAGACTTTCTCTTCAGAATCAATTTTAGTCTTCATGTCACCCCCGAGTTGTTTGAGAAGTACAAGGCAGAGCTTGTTGCTCACTCAATGCATGCTGTGATGGTTCCACAAGTATCACCACAGATGCCACCCATCGAAGAACCAAGCGCAGCGGCACCGCTTCCAGCTTTCCAGCCATCGCAGGCGCTGGCTGCACCAGTAGGATTACAGTCTCACCAGTCTCACCATGGTGCACACCAGGTAACACCTTCACCCTCGCATTTGGTACCACAGAATGTAGAGTCGAGACCCATGTTCCCTCCGGCGCCAACGCTGGAGCAACAGTCGATGTATGCAGCCGAGCAGCTGATATCGAATGGTTTAACGCAGCAGCAGATTCTTCAAAGAGCCAACTCTCTCCCTCCTTTTCCATCGCATCCCGGTCGGTGCTCGCAGAATACAAAGCATCCGTTCAGTGCACCAATGGTTTCAATGCTACCAGTTGGAGCAGATGAACAGTATATGCTTGCTGTCAGCAGACAACTTTTGCCTCTTCAAACAACGCTAGTTCATCATCACCATGGAGTACATGATCAACTCGCCTTTCACGCGCAAACAGCTGGTGGACCAGCTTACTCGTTAGGTAACAACAGCTTTGGGTCGCTGGTTGCGGGGCACTACTAGCTAGCTAGAGCGAATGCGAGAGGAAGAGATTAGGGGTGCATCAATCATCGAATCTAAACATGGATACTTGCTATCTACAACAACAAAAAATCTACAATAATATCTAATAACCTTTTTTGCTACCTCTTTCTACCACGAGCAAACCTGGTAGCTACTCTACTCTTGTAGGCAAGCTTATCTGGGTGAAATAAATCCGTCGGGTAATGGTCGGAAGACTAACCCCTCCTCTTGCTCTCGCTCGGGAGAAAGCAAGGAGAAGAACAGAACCGGCAGCATAAGATACTTCCTACGTGCTAGAAGAAGAATAATTGTCGGCGGGGCGAAGCTGCACAGAGCACGTCAGAATTGATGGGTCAGATGGATGATGCAAGAGAACTTTTGGACATCTCGTCCGCTGAGCGCGCCGTATGTAGTGTACGGTACTTGTACGCACTGTACCAGTACAGTACTTGTAATACAGTACCAGTCGGCGCCGACTTCGTACGTGTACTGTACCAGGTACCGGGTACGGAACCGCACAAAACAGATGGCGGAATGCATGGTGGGCATGCATGCCACGTCATCCTTGCCGAGGGGCATGTGGAAAAAGTACGTAGTCGAGTCAGTCATCTCTCACTCTCTCGCCGTCGCTCGCTCGCCGCTACATACACCGGTAGAGCTCCCTCGCTCGTGCGTGGTGATTGGTAATGGCTGGTACGTAGAGAGCTACCGCAGGCGGTACAAGTACCTGGTACCTGTACAAGTACAGTGGTTGCGCGCAAGCGCGTGTGCGGTCGGTTGGGAAGAAGAAAAATTCTCGTTCCAACCCCAGCGAGCGCATCGATGGCACCATTCGTGTCATCCAAACGCCATCGTCATGATGTTCTATGATACCGGTAGGATCTTCATTGCACTCGCATCATCTCGCACCAATAAAAGTACTAAGCAATAAAAGTAATATACCTATGGGCGAAGAATAAAATTGATTGCAACCTACTCCCTGGTACCGAAAGCGACCTTGGCATCATTTCCATACTCGTAGCGCTCCGTCGCAACAAATATCAATCAGTACATACAAGCATTTGATAGTCTAGTCTCAGTATCCCAGACAATGTGTCCTGCGGGCAACGCGAAGTCGACCGGCGAAGGTGAAGCTGGGCAACTTGAAACCACTACTACTACTAGTAGTGGCTCACGACAGGAGGCAGCGCTAGCGCAAGATAATGGAAAGGAAGCAAACCGCATCGCTCACCGCAGCCCGGGAGATCAAGGTTCCAGTGGAAAAGACCACATAAATCATCACGATGGCAGCGACGACGACACGAGTGATCCAATTGTGGTGAGCCCTGCGAGTAGTCCACTACCGTCCGTCGGGGACGACGGCGGAGAAGAAATCTTTGAAGATGCCAATGGCGAAGTGATAACTCCAATCGTGCCACCTCCCCCATCTCTCGTTGCGGTGGGACTTCACCGCAAAGCAAATCCGCTCACGCTGACATCATGGTCCGCTTTGGCTTTGACCTTGGATGGCCGCGACAAAATCACCAAAGTGTTTCAGTACTCTGCACGCTTGTTGGCCTGGTGGTTTGCAGGTACTGGAAGTAAGCACCTGTCCTTTCGTTTTTCGACTTTGTACAAATCGCTTGCGAATTCAAGAAAAGCGTTTCGACTTGGTCGATCCCTCATTGAAATCGAGAAGTTGCGCAACATGGGCCTCGGTCCTCTAATTATGTGGCACCTGCGAAACACTATGGGACTCCATGATAACAATACCGACGTCAATGACAGCGGTGACAAGACGACGCAATTGACGAAGAAACGACCACCAAAAATACTCACAAGACGAGCCTCTTCCAACATTGGCTGGGGACCCATGACGTTGGACGACGAGGAGGACAGCATCGGTGCAAGGAAACGAAAGCCATCGTTCGTTCGATCTTTGAGTAGCAAAGCTTATCGAGCAATTTATCGCCCCTTGCGTTCCACTCTATCAACTGTCATGGGTGATTCTTCCTCCTTGGAATCTCGTCCGGCAGCCGAACTGTGGACCGTCATTGGGTCCGCATTCAAAATGATAGGCTTGCTCGGCTTTTGGGCAGGAGACAACATCAACTATTTGTACTCAACTGGATTTTTGGATGATCATACCCTACCAACTGCCGAGGAACGGCTGGAAAAGCGCAATAAGTTACAAACGCTCTCTAGCACGAGAGCCAATCAAGCCTACTTTGGTGGTTCTGTAGCAGGTCTTCTGGTCAACGCATACTCGTATATGAACTATCGCCGCAACAAGCTTATGACTGCACAACATCAATGGGAGGAAGCCTGTGAAGAGGGTGAAGAAGAACGAGAGCAGGCTTTGCAAAATTTGAAGAAAGTCAAGGAGAAGCAGTTTTCTCTTTTTTTGGCGCTCCTCAAGGTATGTACAACCCATTGCTTGACACAAGTTTGTTTTGTTTGACGATGTACCTATCCGTACTCACATTTGTATTTTTTATAGAGTTGTTGCGATATAATTGTTTTCAGCAACAACCCAGGCATCGACTTGCACCAAAAATGGCGTGGAAAGAAGAACCACGAAGGCTTCCATTGTCTATGTGGGCTTGTGTCGGCAGGAACGGTGCTTTACAATAACTTCCCGGATGCCTAAGAGAAGACACTTGCTGTATCTCTGTCCAATATAGAGTTTTACCAGATTTGATGATTTCTTCATGATTATATTACCTGCTTTTTGTTCTTGGAATAGGCGTAGCTTTACTTATAGTAGAGCTGCTCTCTGCTAGTAGTGGTAGCAAGGGTAGTGTACAGATCCATGCAGGAGTGGTTACTGTAGTTTTGAAGACTGACGACCACGACCACTCCTTCGGGACTCGACGGAAGTTTTAGGTGTTGACTAGTATGACTTGATGAATGGCGGACACATGACGAACGATGATGCGATCTTTTTGTGCAGTGGTCGCCTCTTCTACCGGGTATGATACAAGCAAGTACACGCGTACAGCAAAAGAAATGCATCATCATTCATCATTCATCATCAACCGACCATCAACCATCAACCTCCACAGCACATATCACATCACACTCCCGTTGCATTGATGCAGTAGTCCCTAATATACCAGGTACTTCAGATGGTACTAGATCCCCATAACGACTTCAATATCAGCAGCGTCGATTTGTCTTCTAAAACACCGTAGCAGAATGAGTGGGAGGTCACCTTCTCATTATCGGGAGACCGAGATGGAACGAGTAGCTCGTGAGGCCCGTGAGTTCCGAGAAGCCGAAGCGAAACGGATTGCCACCGAGAAGGAAGAGGTTCGACAGGCTGCCGAGTTGCAAAAGCAAATAGAAAGGGAACGCATTGCTTTGGAGTCCGGTCGATTTCTAAAAGATGCTGTGAAAGAACGAGAGGCCATGGCCAGACTGAAAGCATTAATGAGTCAGCAGCAAAAAGAGCAGAACTTGAAATCGGGGATTGATGTGTCTGGAACAGCGAAACAATTTTCGGAGATGGAGGATCTCGAACGAAAGAGAAAGGAAGAGAGAAGGATGTTAAAAGAGCTGGGTTTGAGGATAGCGTCCTCCCGGGACTCGGTAGACTCTGCCAGCCTCGAAAGCCTATCTGGCGAAGCTGAAGAATTTGAAGAGTTGAGAGGAAGTGCCCCCGCGATTTCCAGGCAGGCCTCTTTGTACTATGACGCTGCAATGAGTCAATCGTCACTAGAGAAGGATACGCCCAGGTCCACTTTTTCAAAGCAAGCCTCTGTTTACTTTGATGCTACGATGAGTCAATCGACGTTGGAGAAAGATGCTGTCACCGCGCCACTGAAACATCAGGAAACAATATATTATGATACCAACGACACACTGTCGGCAGAAGAGTCATCAACTCCTGCCTCGAAACTGGATTCGTCAGCAGTCTTTCAAACTCCATGGCAAGATGCAATTCCGAAAGAAGAAGAATCCAAGGAAACTGTCTATTTTGACGCCCGAGCAACTAGCTCAATGACGCCTTACCAGAATCCGGGACAGGGGAGCACCGAAACATCGGATTCTGGTGCCTCGGTTGGGGCAAATTTCCAAACACCACGGGACGTGCTGAGGGGGGAGAGGTCATCGAAAAACACATCCTATTATGTCTCCGAGCTCGAGGATGCCACGAGTCCGGCAGGAGTGCAAGCCCGAGCCTTGTTCTCAGCCAAGGGCGACGTGGGAGGGCCCTCAGAGGTGGAATTAGACCTAGTAGACCCAAATGCGCAGGAGAGTATCATGACCAGACAACCACGAAGGGTGCCTCGGAAAGTAAAAAAGACAGACATACGTAGCGACGAAGAGCTGTTGGCGCACAATCGTATCCAGGAAGCTTGCTACGAGATTCCGATTGAGTACAATTCCTCGGACGGAACCTTCACAGTTACACGCGATGCCGACTTATCTATGTCTACATCAATGGCACCCTCGCGAGTGGACGGGCGTTGGAGTGGGGTTCTGGAAGGAAAGGCGTCCCTTGGACCATCTGCTCTGGTCAACTCGGCCTTCGGATCAGTCGGGCTCGACTATGCCGTCAACTCGTGGAGCAAACTTTCATTAGGAATGATTCGTGGCCATGAACTATACCACCCACTCATCATGATCGGAGGATCGCTTCTCAGGCAAGGTTCTGTTCTGGGGGTCACTTTCTACCACAATGCTTCTTTTCTGCATGCAATGCTGTTGGAACATTCGATGTATTCAATATCCTTTCGCCATTTGTTTCCCAACACTCGGTGGATCTTTTCATCAGAGTTATCGCGTAGGCAGGAGTTTTCTCTAGCGATTTCCAACACCAAGCTATCCTCCCGAGTGAACTGTTCACTGCGAAATCCCAAACTTGTTTCTGCTCGGCTGGACCTTCGACCCAGGATAAATGAAAGTCGAATTGCACATATCTTCTGGGAATGGAAGTCTGTGGGGTCGTGGCAAGTCGGCGGATCTCTGATACAATCTCTCCATTCCAGAATAGCCACCGTAGGACTGGGCATTCGTTTGTTTTCAGCAAGGGGCCTGGAATGGGTCCTGTCCTGGACCAGAGGAGAGGCCACGGTGCGCATTCCTGTAGTGGTGGCTAGTGGCGTGCGTAACGTACATCCGATTCAAGTCTTGTACTTTTCTCTGATATCTTTTCTGATCCAAGAGGGGATCGCAGAGCTATGGGGCTGGAATAATCCTGTGATTAAGGGTGAGGAAGAAGGATCGACCAAGACTCTTGCGGCAATCGCCACGACCAAAGCTCGTCAAGATGCAGAACTCCAAAAGGCTCTAATGGCAAGGCAAGCCAAACGCAAGAAGCGGGAGGAGGCTGAGAAAGAAGGATTGATTATCCATAGGGCAACTTACTCAGTAGAAGGGGGCGAGGAGTGGGACGCAGCCATTCCACTTCAATTCTGGGTCAATCGGTCTTCTTTAACCCTACCAGCAAAGTCGAAAAGTCAGCTTTTAGGATTCTACGATATTTCTACCAAGAATGCAGAGAAAGAGCCCGACATGGCCGAGGATACACACCCTTCTATTGGATCTGTTCTGTGGTGGAAAGCCATATGGTTGGATTTGCTGGATAGGACGACGGATCCTTCGCCTTTGGAAAATGACTCGTCCGGTCCGTCTCCGACCCTGGAAATTCGCTACGACTTCCAGGGTCAGTCCTATCGAATCACAATTCAAGACAAACAAGAACTAATCCTGCCGCATCCCAGGGCAGAGAGGCTATAGACAACATCTGGTTAGCTATGTTCGCGTACGGCGTTTTTTGAATTGTCCTGGTCGTTGCTTCTGAGTTTCCCATCCTTTACTCTTGTCACCCCGCCCATCTAGGGCAGGAACTCGATTCAAAGTCATCGAGAAGACATTCACGTCATCTTCGTTGTTTGCATCCATTAGAAAGTCATCAATCTCGTCGTCTGCATTGCCCATATCCTTGGCTTCTGCCTTTCTCTTGGGCTCGTCCACCGAATGGGCATCTCCCTCGTCGCTAATATCACCACGGCTGTCTGAGTCATCACTAGAAGAATCCTCGGCGCCCTGTTCTTGCCCTTGCTCCTTTTTGACATCGTCTTCGTCCGAAGATGAATCATCGCTACTGTCAGAGTCGCTGCTATTTGATTCGCCAACCGTCGTCTGAACTTGTTTACTCTTTTTTCCCACTGGAATGATGTTTTTCTTTAGTCGTCGTAAAGGGTCTGCCACACCAGTTTCCTCGTCCTCGCTACTGCTACTAGTGTCTGAAGAATCGTCACTCTCTGCTTCGTCCTTGGCTTTTTCATTCCGATCCTTTGCCTTTTCTTGTCCCTTTTCCTTCGTAGCCTCGTTTTCTGACACTTCACTCTCGGGATTCTCTTCCTTCGATTCACTTTCGTCGTCGTCGTCGTCGTCGTCTAGTTCTGCGTTTACTTGATCGGCGACTTGTAAAACAGCATCGTGTTGAGGTGCCAGCTCAAACCTAGAATCATGGTTTGCCTTCTGCATCGACTTTTTCGATTCCTTCATCCCTTGTCGAGTTACGCTACCACCAAAGATCCGCTCTTCATCTTGAATGGTCCATTCCACCGAGGGGAGACGATCATATTGGTCTTTTGCAATCCACGTGCAGTTTCGTTTTTCTTTCGTCAGCGCCTTCAGGATGCGACGTCGAGTGACAGCCCGTCGATAGAGCTGCCGACTATTATCCACCACGCGTTCCCCTTTCCGAAACAGAGGCATGTACTTGACATCGTTCGGATGATGAGCGACATACACTTGATCCAAGGCAATCTTAAAAAGCTGGGACTCCATGGTGGTTGTTGACTTTTGCTTACGTGATTGTTTTTCCTGACGCGTTAGCTATAAGAGGAGTCCAATTCATTGAGATATGAGACACGAGCCGTGAGTCTTTTCAGGTCCCACCAGCAGCAGATATTCGCAAACTAGATCCGAATAAAAATTGCCCACATTTTACACATTACGTACCCGTTGACGGTCCAGGAAGCGCTGCCCGTGGGCCTTTTCGGCGTGTTTCTTTTCCTGTATGACCATCTGCTTGTCACCAATCTCCTGCTTCAGCGCTTGGACTTTCTTTTCCAATTCATCCCTCCGTTCCTTGTCTCCTTCGGGAAGTTTCTGTAGTAGCCGTTCGATGCCTCGAAGTTGTTGTTTCAAAGAAGTGCGCTTGTTCGATTTTTCCGACTTGCCGCGACGCCATGACTTGAATTTTCGGTCCAAGCCATGTTTGGTAGGCGCTTTGACGATGACCATAATTTTGTTGCAACTTTCGCTCTGCTATCGTCAAATGATAATGATTGATGACAGGAAGGATCAACCGAAACTTTGTTGTATTAGTTGTTGCTTGCTTGATGGTGGAGGTTGGAGGGAAGAACACGAGCATCTCATGGTTCTTTCTTTCGATTTGATTTTTGATTTCTGCGTAATTCTTTTCTTGGTGGTTCCGTGCGTGTTCACTTACAATGATCCCCCAAAATAATTGAAGATTCTAGATTCCATTATTTTAGTCGAAGAAGTCCTCAACGTGCCGATGATGATGAGTGAACGATGGACGACGACCGGACGGCGACGACTTCAGACTTCAGACTACACTGAACCTGAAAACGCGACGATGACGTGAGACGTGAGACGTGAACGCAACAGAGAAAGCAGCAAGAGATGAGGGATGAGCGAAGAGCAACAAGCAAGATAACACAAGTCAAGTTTGCGAAGTATAACACCGAACAACCATGACCGCAATGGCCTTTCGTTTCACCATTTGCTGTATACTTTTGACGGCGGCCATGGCGTTTTCACCGAATCATCATCATCATCATCATCGCCGATACCGATGCTCCTCCTCCTTTGTTCTGCAGTCGACAAAAAAGGAGATTGCTGGACTGGAGCATTTGGAAGAAATACGAGAACAACTTTCTGAGCACATTACTCAATGGGATTCCTGTGTCGAGGTTGTGGCGGGCGCCACGGGAATGGAATCGGAAGAGGCTGAATTGCGATTGGCGGAAGCCACTCGGTGGAAGGCTTGGGCAGTGGTCAAATCGGAACTAGCTCGCAAGTACATTAAAACTGTGATTCCCAGTGTGGAAGAGATTACTGAATCGTTCACATGGTTGCAATCTGAGCCTCTGCTATTGAATCAGGAACAATTGGAGGTCGCCGTAAGGGACTATGCCGAAATCTATTTGAGAACACCCGCCGCGAACTTTCGCAAAGCCAAGAATGTTGCCCCCCGAAAGTTCAGACAAAACCCGGACGACTTTTGCCAACTTGTGAGGAACCGACCACGAGCCTTGGGCCTGACCTACAATTGTGCCGATGACGGTTGTGCTTCCGAGTGCGGAAGCTGCTGGGTGACCTTTGAAAATTCGTCATGATGTTGAATAGTTTCAGAATTGTTGGAACTCATAGTTCACCGTACCGTGTGTACATGTAAATATATCTATACTATTATAATACATTGAGAGTGCCTGGTTTCTAGCATTCAAACTGCCGGCCTTTACCCATAGCGAGTGCTGCTTCGATGTCCGCCTCATCTCGATTCGCATCCACCATCCAAGGGTGTTCGTCGTCGATCTTGTTTAGGCGATACATTAGAGTGGCTCTGGACAGGAAAGAGTCGGCCATGTGAAAATCTTTGCTGAAAAAAGCTAGCTTCCCGAGCTTGTGTAGCAGCCGGGCCACATCCACAGAGTGACGACCAAGGCACGCGGACTTTATCCTCACGGCTTCCTCGTATGACTCCATTGCATTGGAGTATTCACCGATCTTCTCGTAGACGTCACCCATACATGCAGCTGCAACTGCCACGGAAATATGATCCTCCCCGAACAACTTCTTCTCCAACCCAATGACCTTGCGGTAGAGCTGCAGCGAATGATCATAGTTGCCACGAGCCGCATCGATAGTGGCAATATTATGCAGCTAAAGAAGAGTAAAAGGGTCGATGTAAGAGACAAGGAAATGGGGAAAAGCAGCGGGCCCAGCTACTGCTCCAGCAACTTACCGTAATCGCCACATCAGGGTGACTGAGACCCAGCCGGTACGACTCAATACCAAGCACTTCCTGGTAAGTGGTGTAGGCTGCATCCATGTCACCCATTTCCTTTTGAAGGTTCCCAATATTACCAAGGACCGCTGCTACATTCGGGTGATGTTTTCCAAGGGCGTATTTCATTCCGCGAAGGGCTACTGTGTACGCATCCAACGCCCGAGCATACTCGCCTTGGCATCGATGTAGCTGTGCAATCTGGTGCAGGGTTAATGCCAAGTCCATATCCGCGTGAGCATCTTGTCGAGTTCTCTTGAGACCATTGCCACTGGTGGATGCGGTCCCCTTGCTGCTTTCGAATTCGGCCTCGAGATGAGCAGGAAAGAATGATTCATACATGTTCTCATTGTTCTTGCTCACTCCAAATCGTTTGGGTGATCCAATCAACACCTCCATCTCACCATCTCCATCGCCATTTCTGTCTGAAATAGTCTTAGTCAAGCGCACATCGTCGATGGAATAGCCCTTAGCCGACTGGTCCGAATGCTCCGGTTCCTTGTTGGAATGCACTTGCCCGTCGTTGAGAACGGCTTGTTTCCATTCGAGGACACACTCGAGACTCTTATGGTAAATGTTGAGTGCCTCTTCAACCTTGCCCCATCGCTCGTAGATAACACCCATCTCACGGTACGTCACGCTTTTTGCCAATAAGTTTGAAGGGGGCTTCTGGAACTCCTCCTCTTCGTTCACACCGAAAATGACTGGTGAGTCCATGAGCGCCAGTTGGTAGATTTGCATGGCTTCCTGAAGTTCACCGCGCTTGATCTGAATACTTCCAAGCATGTTCAGCAACACGACCAGACTCGGGTGATTGCGACTGAGATTGTCTCGTCGAATCCTGTAGGCAATCGTGTACATTTTTAGTGCTCGGACGAGCTCACCCGCATCTTCGTACTTGATTCCCATCTTGACAATATTGGCCGAGTTGTTGTAGGAGCTCAAGACATGGTGAGCATTGTTCATCATGTCAACTGTCCTCACTACAGCCGGGTGGTCTTCTGGATACTTGGCTTCTTTCATGAGATTGAGCACCTTCAGATAGCATTGGACGGCGTACTCGTAGCGAAAATGCATGTGCTCTGCCGTGCGGGCCTTGTCAAGCAGCTTGCCGACTTTGGCTCTAACTTTGGGATCTTCCGCGAAGCTCAACATGAGCTCGGACGCTTCACCTCCGAAACTCTTGCTTGTGTGGATGACTTCAGGTCCGGTCGTGGTTCCCGTACTGCTTTCCCAGACCAAAGATCCTCCTCCGAGAGACGCAACCTCAGCTTGCATCTCCTCGTGGAGTTTGAGAGAGGAATTGGAAGAACCAAACAAGGCTCGGGACATGAACTGTTTGATATTTGCGCCGGACGATTTGCTTTCGTCCGTCGGGGATGCTTCTTCCTGCCTCATCTCCAACGATGACATCGACGGGGGCTTTGTTTCCTCGTTGCCCTCCAGGGCGAATCTCACCCGCTGAGTGTTCCTAGATTCAAAGATTTGAATGACGGGGTCCTCCTCTGCTGCCGGGCCTTCATCATCTTCTTCTGGATCCACTACCTTCGCAACCACCTGCTCCTTCGGCTTGTTGTTCCGGCGATCACTCAATCTGAACGAGAGGCGTTGACCAAGACTGGACATAGTGAATTTAGGTTTCTGTTCTTCCTTTTTTGCCCGTGCTCGCAAGCTGCTTGACGGTGTGGGTTGTACTTCCGTGTGAACGGGCTGTCCTTGTGGCCGCCGATACTGTTCTTGCTGTTGCTGCTGCTGTTCGTGTTGGCGTCGGTTCGGCTCTGCTTTCTTGTTTCTTCGGAAATTGCGGAGCTTTACTGTACACGTACGCCGTTTCACCTTCTTTGTAGAGGTGTTCGATGGGAGAAGGGGCTGATCATCGTCCTCGATTTTCTTCTCCTCGTCATCGTCAGAGAAAAAGCTCACATGGGTCCTTGCAGGCGAGGTTGGGTCGTCTTTCGAAGACCGGAAAGACGGCGGCAACTGAATTGGGATCTGCTTCATTCCAGTATATTGAGACGACTCGGGTTGCACTACACTTCGTTTCTGGTTCCTGGACACCATTGATGGTCGGTTGACTTCAGGTAGAAATTCTTCTCGGACGAAGGAGTTCGAATGAAAAGAGGATGATGCTACTACGCTACAATGGATGGTTTCTACTCTACACCACTAGCTAGTAGTAGAGTTTCTCGCTCGCTCGGTTCGCTGTTCCAATACTGTACAATACGAATACCGTACACGGTACACTAATGACTTGTACTCAAATAATGGACGACGACGACTCCTACTGCTGTGCTCTTTGCACCACCATGCATTCGTGGCGCCAGCAAACGACGTGCTTCCTCGTCGCGGGGCGGGTCTTTTAGCCCTCCCTCAAAATGTGGCGGGCGTCTCCGCGATTCCTGCTAAAATCGGCTCACATGGAGTAAAAATCCAATGAACGGATATTTTGTCCTAAGTAAAAGTATCGAAAAATGAGGATCGCAATCGAATTTGTCCACGGTTTCTTATCTACATCGCCGAAGATCACATATTTCGACTCACACTAAATTTTTCGATTCTTATATTTTTGTCGGCATCGTCACACTGTCTGTCCTCCCACCGTACGTATTTTTTTAATTTTTTAGCAAGAGAAAGTCGCGCGACGCGACAGCCTGGTATCGCGTCGTTTGACTACGGAGGGCTGAGACATAATAACGCGTGCTTTTCTCGTGCTTCGTAATGACATTGTAATGACATGATAATACCATAATAACGCGTGCTTTTCTCGTGCTTCATAATGACATAATAATACGCACACACGATGATAGCAAGTCACCGAACAATTATTTTTATTTTCTCAAGACGATTCCTCTTACCGTACTTTCACTGTACTACGAGCCTTCGCCGGACTTTATGGAGTAACTGTTGTGTTCACTAGCAACTCGTAGTCTACTAGCAGTCAATCTCTCTACTGCACGTTCCTTTTCGTTAGAGGTTACTCCATACTCGAAACTGCAAACCGAGATCGCATTGAGTACAACGGAGGCTGAATACGTGTGCCTTTCTCAATCACTGCGCACAGTGATAGTCCTGATACGCTTCTTTAAGGAATTATCGAAAAGAATCAAGGCTTTCAAGTACACGAAACCAAATTTTCATTGCAAGGCCTTTGAGGACAACAACGGAGCATTGGCGCTGGCACAGGCACCGAGCATGAAGCCGAGAACTAAACACATCAACCTGAAGTATCATCATTTCAAGTCTGCGGTCAAAAGGGGACTAATAACTCTCGAAAAGATCGCTATGGAGGAGCAAATAGCGGACATCGGAACGAAACCATTGAACCGAAAGGCGTTCGAGTATTTGCGTAAAAAGTTGATGGGGTGGTAAGGTCAAAGAAAATGTAACGATAGCCGCCTCTCTCTGAGAGGGAGTGTGAGAATATGATCTCCGAGAATGACGTGACGCGCATGACGCGCACTGAATGGAGAAGATCTTGTATAAACATCTCGAGGCGGTCTATGAAGACACTTCGACCTCCGGAATGACCCTCTGCGAGAAGCGAGAAGAATCAAGCAATACAGAATGTATATTAATAGATGTCACAATTAATTCGTAGCTCATCCTTAAAAAGCAATATCAATTCACACTTGTGGCTCCAATTTTTGCATTATATATTTCGTAATTCCGAGATGGCTCTAGAGCTAGCTCCAAATAAAAAACCACCCGGGCAATCATTAGTTATTAGTTCGTATATCGATCCGTGGTGAAAATATGGCCTCCTAGTCACCAAGCAACACATCTGCACAATTTTCTCAAAGTAAACCTGCCCACCACTTGGTGTACGAGAGTTGCCGTGCCTTCTGTATTTCTCGGGCAGCACTCCATGCCTGCATAGTACGTATTCGTACTCACACCAGACAAAGGGTCCTCCTTACCAGCTCGAATAAATCATTCATAACTACTGATGTATCATATGATATTCTTCTCTTCTTGAAGTTCTAGTTTGCTTTTTCTTTTACCACTGCAGAATTTTGTTGGCCCGAATGCAATTTGATACAAGTGATAAACCAAGATACACAAAACATCCCGCACCCCGCCGCGCTCCATAACACTTCATAAATGTCGGGCAGATGAGATGGTGGGGGGATGGCTAGCTGTACCACATGCAGGGCAATCATTCCCACATAACTCAGGGCCGGTATCCATCGCCATGGGACGGCACGAAAGATCGAAATGGTTTGCCCCGTCGTGGATTTCCGGAGACGGATCATCGCTTCAAAAATGAGTATGCAACACACGTAGGGAACTTGCAAGCGGTCGGTTTGAAGAAGTGGCCACAGAGTCCAACAGCAGATCATCGAAAACCAATCAACCATGACAGGGTCTTGCCACAGTAGCAGTGCACATGGCGCCAATGCCAACAGGATGCTCTTTTCATGAACTTGAAAACTGGCCAAGAAGAAACTGAGAGCCGACGACATGTTGGCCCATAATAACAAAGTCCAATGTCGGTGAGTGACGTCTCCAAAAGTGATATTAGTCCCAACTGTCCGTGTCTCGGTTCCCAATCGTAGCATACGAACGCAAGCTGGGAGAGTCAATGCCAATGTGACCGCCAACGCAAGTAAAGGCTGCAACTCGGGGTCAAGTCGTTCTCGGATTCGGACAGGTTTGGTGGAGAGGACACACCAAAGATTTGCCACTTTACCCTCAAAGAGACCTCGTTGAAATGGGAAGATCCGTCGCAATACATGGAGCAAGCGATCGAGATGGGTTGTATTAGGAGGGCCGTAATAAATCACTGGGGCCCAAAGCAGGCCGAACGCAATCAAAACAGTCAGTCCCAAAGCCATAAATCGTAATACAAAAAGTTTTGGCTCGGAAATGCACCGACCCAGAAGATAGCAAAAGACCACCGGGGCGTAGTAGAGGGTCATTTGCTTGAAATTCAACGCCAAACAAAAGAAGACCGAGCCGATAAGGCAGTTTTTGAACTCTGGTTGCACCATGTAGGAAAAAGCAGCAATGGATAATCCCAAGGCAACTGTGTTGTATTGAAAATGACCATGGTCGATCAAAAGAATGGCAGGCTGCGCCATTGCCAAGGCAAAGATCCAAAGGGACGACTGCCGTCTACCGTCTGTCGATCGGTCCACGGAATACCAGACTGCCATCCCGTATACCATTAAATCCAAGAACAGCACCGTGGCTCGCATGAAGGTTTTGTGGGTTGGGTCTTCGATCCCTCGCGATGTAAATAACGCAACAGTTTCCGGGCCCACCAAGACATGTGACAGCAAGCCACAGACGTAACTAACATAGGCAGTAAGTGGCGGATAATCGAGGCCCCAATATTCCAAGTCATACCAATACCATTCACCGATCGGAAGTTGCCATGTCAACTCCATCCAATGACGCTGGGCCTCAAAATCGCCACCATAAGCGACTCGACTGCCTTCGTAGTTATCCTGACCCGAATGGGGGTGAAACCCGACCAGTGCGCGCAGCAGAATGGCGAAACTGAACAGCGCCGTCTCTAAGCTCTTCTGCGAGACGACATCGCGTCTCCTCTTCATCGATGCGTCTGGTGAATTCGCATTCATTGTTGCAGAGAACTGAAGCAAACTGGGGTAGAACGAGGAGTTGGATAGGATGATGGGCTTGTGTCATAGCAACGAGAACAAGTACAATGCTGTCGACTCTGTCCCATCGTCAATCGTCATTTTTGCCAAATTTCTCAAGTCTTCAGTTTTAGTCATCACGTGCGAAACCAAGATCGTCGATCACTTCGATCAAAACTTGGAGAAGTCGTCTTAGTCAAATACTTTTTAAGTGGTGATGACCTGTTGGACTACTCTCATACTCGACACCTACGGTAAACCACGGTAAACATGGTTCCATGCATGGTTCGCCTTCTTCGCGTCAAAGCATCTGAAAGATCCAACTCCCAAAGATTTAGAATCTCGACTAAGGACAATGGCCCGCTTCTTCTCAACTAGAACAAATGCTGCAGTTATTGATCAGTGCCCACACTAGTCTACTGCTATATTATTGAGCATCACAAGCCATAAGTTGGGGGGTTACTGGTCGGTGCGAAAGTCGACGTAAGATCCTGATACCTCACCACCACGTTGATTTCAATGCTTCCTGTCCGACTAAAAACGTCACGACGGCTTCTCGTTTCATTGATACTCTTTTTTACCCGCAGGGAGTGGACCGCTGCTGCATTCCAAAAGCCTACAACTACAAATTTCTGTTCCATTCGTAGAATGTCGATGCTTCGATTGGTCGAAGACGATTATGGAGTGTACCAAGATGGCAGGCTCGAGATATCGCGGAAGCCTTCTTCCATTTTCCAACTCTACTACCGGATATATCACCCAATGGGAACCCGAACACCGCTCGTCATTGTTCATGGTGGACCGTAAGTTGTGAGAACGAGTGTGTGACGGATGGATAGAGTGTAAGCGTTTCTCAATGGCTGCCTTGTGGTTGCACCTTATGAATACTTTCACACCGCCGAAAGATCACTGCCATCGCAATATTTATATCCATTGGTGAATATGATATCCATTGATCGGCCCGTTATTTTTTACGATCAGCTAGGTTGTGGTGGGAGCGATGAACCAAAAGATCTTTCGTGGTGAGTTTTCTGTAGACTCTCTGGATGATTTGCTTCTACATTCTCCCGGCTTGTGGAAGTGCGATCTCATTGCAGTCTGCGCCGCTAATTGCAACCAGCTACTCCATTCCGTTATCCGTTTTGGACATGAATGTCGTTATAGAGCACACTTTGCGGAAAATTTCGCTTTCGAGAGCGTCGGAGGGAAATGCAAGTGTTATACCACACGCTTGTGACCAGTTGCACTTGTTTGGGCATTCCTATGGGGGGAGTTTGGCGTATGAATATGTGAGATATCAACTTTCCCAGGCCAAGGATGATGCGACATCTTCACGGCAGTCTCAGAGCGCCATGCATCCTTCTAGTAGTAGAGCAGACTGCCGATCCTTGATCTTATGCAACGGCATTCAAAATATGCAACGGTCCAATGACGACTACGACCAACTTTATACCATAAACCCCAAAGGTTTTTGGGGCCAACATGCCTGTCGCGAAGGAATTCCGCCTCCACTGCAAGATTCTTTGGACCATTTGGGGACTACATGGGGTGGAATGGAGTCTGTTTTAGACTATGTTGCAATGCCACTGCCCAAGCTGTCGTCGCCTAAGCCAGCCACCCTCATCATTGTGGGCGGACGCGACTTTGGCTATCGAGCGTCTAACGAAGAGGTTTGGAATCTACTTCTTGGTGATGCTGAAGTAGAGGTCGTCAAATTCAATGATTGTGCACACTATCCGTTTTACGAAGAAAAGGAAAAGTTTGGACGTCTTTTAGAAGGGTTCTTGGAGCGAATAGATTGCAAGTGGAAGTATCCTTCGTCTACCATGCCTGGGGGTCAAAAATTCTCTTGATATAAAATCGGCTACGACAAAACTACTCTCGCAAGAGATACCACTGGCCAACTGAGGCCAATTCAATTCAATTCGATCCGAGACGAGCCTAGCCTAGCCTAGCCTCTTTTTCGCTGCATTCCCCGCCCGCGCATAACTCATCGTGTCCACCCGACGCATATTGATTATTCTACGGTTCCTTCACGCATTTACAGTCCTCACAGGTGTAATGATACCACGATAATCCCATTTGATACTCGCATTTTGACCCTACACATCCATCTTTGTGTTGCCAATGGCACATGCATTCTGGAAACGAAAAATCATCGGAAGATGAGGAGAAAGGCCAAGTGAGAAGTGGAAAGGCAGGCTCCTGGCTGGAACTTTCCCTTCTTCTCTCCAAAACTACTCACCACCAGTTGTAGCTGTGATATCTCCCGTGTCTTTTGGACAAAACTGGATCGTTTTCAATTCCCGTACATCGAGAAACAAGAATAGCGTAAGAGAAATACGAGTACTGTAAATCACATACTTTCATTTATGCGACACTCTATCGATGACTCACGCCGTCGGGCAGTTTGGGAGACTTCTTCGGCGCGCCGGCTGCCAGAACGCACGGTAGGAAGCAGATGAGAGATATCAGACGCATCATGGTTCGTAGACTGTGGTGCTTGCAGATGGGAGGAGATCGACAAGATGAACTGAATGAAAAATGAAAAATGCGCCTGTCGAAAATGACGACTTTTATTTGATGATTCTTCACTCCAACAACTTCGAATAAATATCGAGAAACGTGGTTTTGAGCGTGCTTTGAAAAGTACGAGGGACACGGACGGACAGAAAAACAAATTTTAAGTTTTCCACTTTTACCAAAATTCAGTATTTAGAGGACCATTGGCATTCAACCAAGATGAGCGCTCAGCGCGTTTGCCGGCCGCGTTTTCTTTGGCTATCCGCTTCGTTCGTCTATATCCTTTCACTTTTCACTCTCTCTACAGTATTACATTGCAACAACTTGCAACACAATAGCAGACATTGCTTGTAAAACTTACACAGCACAACTTATATCTACACACTTGCATTCCGGGATCAGAAATATACCGTCAACATGCCTCCCGCTCCTGGTCAGGAAGAGCCAATCAAGCGAATGACGAAAATCGTGAATTCCTTGCTCGCCCGCGAAGACATTGCACCGTTTCGTGAACCCGTCGATTGGCGGGGTCTTGAGCTCTACGACTACCCCAAGGTGATTTCCAAGATGATGGATCTGGGAACCATCAAGCGCCGGCTGGAGCGGGGTCAGTATGCTACTGCTCATCAAGTAGCCGAAGACGTCCGGTTGGTCTGGAACAACTGTATGACCTACAATTCGGATGGTAGCGATTTCTGGCTTCTCGCCAAGAGTTACGCGAGACGCTTCGAAGATCGGTACCGGAAGGTTCGCGGTGAATGTAAGTCTCTAGATAGCTTGTGTGTACATATTCTTGAGCCATGTAATCTCAGGGTGTTGCTGCTTCAGTCGACGTTGGAGAGGATTTGGATGAAACAGGCGAGCCGAAAGAAGCAAAATCTCCTGCCAGTATAAGCGAGACGAAATCGTTGCAATCGGTTTCATCCACCAGGGAAACTGCGTCGGCCACATCTTCTGCCGCGCCTACCTTGGACGCTAGAGCTAAATTTGGTGCCAACCTTTTCCTCTTGAGTGGAGTAGAACTTGGGTGGGTTTTTACAGAGCTTGAATTGAATTGCCCGCAAGTCTTGGAATCGTGGGGAGAATCCAAGATAGAAATAAATGTTGACGAAATCCCATCTGACATTTTTGGGCGACTTCAAAAGTACGTGAATGGTCTGGTAGAGGAAGAGGATGATGAAGGGCCGGAATCCCCAGAGTCGGGAGGTCCGAAGAAGAAGAAACGAAAGTCATAGGTGCGAGCTAAAGAGACCTACTGGAGCAAATTGTGTGTTGCAGTTACCCTTAGTTTCGTTACTTTTAGTTATTCTCGACAATCGAAAACCAGTTTGCTTCGGATCCCCCCTATTTGGTTGGACTGCCAATTGAGAGCTTCGCTGACATCATTCAGCGGAAAGACTTGGCACGGTGGGCACACCACCCCTTTGCTTTTAACTGCGCGAGCCAAGTCATCAATCAGCTGCTGCTTCGCTGGCAAACTATTTCGCACCATCCATCGACTATGCCAATATCCTATGGCCCGAAGATCTTTGAAAATGAGCTGCGGAGTCCCCACAATAACCGGCTTTCCCGACATCCCGCCATACGTGACCAAGCTACCGCCGGTGTCGAGAAGACGCAGTAGACACTTGGCACTCTCTCCCCCTACTGAATTCAGCGCCAGTTTGGGTAGCCGACCGCTCGCTGACAGTTCTTTTAGTTTTGCTTGCACCTCTTTCAGATATTGAGGATCTTCCATGTCTTCTTCCATCAGTACCATGGCGTTCTTGCCTACTGTTGTCAAATAGTCTATCAGCTCGTCCATGTCTTGGTTGGATTTAGATCCTCGTCGCACCAAACTCACTACTGGAGCAGCAAAAAAAGCCGGAGCGAGTTGACTGACCATCAATCCTACTCCTGAATTCCCGGCATTCTGAATCACTAAATCTCCTGGTTGAACTGAAACAAAATCTGTCAACATCCGAAGAGCAGTCCCGCCCAATTGAAAGAGTGTTGATCCAGCAGGGCCAACTTGATCCAGCAATTCTGAAGGTACATGAAGGACATCACTTTCCGACGCCCAGAAGGAGGTGCGCAAAGTTCCCAGCCCTGGTGTCCCAACCGTCACGAACGACCCCGCAGGAAGACTGGAAGATTTTGATGTGACAATCCGGCCCCAGCCCTCGGATCCCGACACAGATCTTTTGGGGAAGTATTGGCTCGCATTGTTGGGTGGTGAAATATTGGTGCCATTGTACGGAGAAGCATATTTTCCTTGGACCGTATTGACATCAGCTGGGTTCCATGGAACGTGAATCATTTCCACTTGGACCATTTTGGGATCTTGTGGAAATTCTTTTAGCTTGTCGGTCGAAAGATATTCAAGAACATCGGCTGGCTCCCCGTGTTTTGCGTAAGAAACCTCGTGATAACATCGTCTTTTGGTGGGTTTGTGGACTGAAATTTGCCCACATGGACGGTTGCAAGTAGCCAATGGAATAATACATCGAAAGGCTGTTTGCGTAACCCTCGAGGTTGTCATAATTCGTTTCTTAAAATGATAGAGTACCCGTGAGCTCTACCTATGGTACAGAATAACAATGAAAACAGGGTAGACTACTACTTTCACCCGCGGTGAGCGCTACGAGTACATCACACATGGTGAGTCAAGCATTCTGTCTGTCCGTCCAACAGTCAGATGATCAGATGAGTCGAGTCTTGGTCTGTCCAGCCACGACCCGGCGAGTCATGTCTACCGCTTACTCGGAACTCACTTACACTCACTGGTATTTCACAAGACAGTCATCCACCTGGATTGAAAAGCCTATCGCTACTAGTTAGTTTGTCTCTACTAGACCTGACCGAAGTGCAACGAGACCGGACATCTCGTCTGCACCTCATCGGATCTACAGAGTACGAGCCGAAAACCTCACACGCTCTGAGTTGGTGTACAAAATAATGTAAAAAGAACGCGTTTTCACCGCTGTGAGAGCTTGCAGAATACGGTACACGTGTACAGTACAAGTTGTTGGATGAAATATTTCCACGCATTAGTCCTATTAATCAAAAGTCATTATGACTCCCTCCCTTTTGAAGAGTATCCAAAACAACAAACAACGAACATGAACAACATGAGAGAAAAGCTCACTTTATTGAATGAATCTTAGTCTACACAGTATCAAATCAACATCTACATAAACCAAAATCAAGTCACTAGACTGTAGCTTTCTTGACGTATACTAGAGGTATACAAGAGATCACAAGGATCCAGAAATTGCTAAATCAACATTCATTCAATAAAGTCCGTTTCGAGTAACGTACAAAAAGTATCCCTTTGGCCATGAGAGGAAGACAAGGTCCCAGAGGAAGAGGTGGTGGGGGCAGGCTTAATAACCAACGCCGGACATCTAACAGTACCAGTGCTTCAAGCACAAAGAAGAAGACGATCGAGGATTACGTGTTCTACGTTGGGTCAAACAAACAGACATCAGATTTTGAAATCAGTGCTAGGATCATAGATTGTCTCCGAGAGTCTTAGAAAGAAACTTGGAGTCGTGCGTGATCCAATCGTGCGATATGTGCGGGTTTGCGTAATCGTGAACGCTGGTCGCGTCCGTCCGTCACTCTGTGAACGCCCGTTGTAAGTAGATATTCGAACAGACGTCTCTTTCCTTGTTTTGGGACCAGATGACTCGTTCGAGTCTTCACCACTTCCAATCTCTTCAACCTTTGTATGTACATTGCCCATAGTCTGGCCGACGAAGGGTGAAGCTACGTGGGTGGCACAGCGAAGCGAATCCACATGAGAGACGGATAGAGAATACTCGTACTCGTTCAAGGACAAAGGAAGCATTGCAAATTGCAAATCTCTCATCAAGCCAACTATGTTTGATATAATACTTACTGTGCGGTAGTTCGATCCTTGGTATTGTACGAGGAAGCTGTGTTTATGTTTGAAAGCTTTCGTTAATACGGCTTTATTTTTATCTTGACAGGACGAGTCAGTCAGTCGTCGTAAATATTTTTCAAGTGGAAACTTTCATTTTCTGACACAAAACGTTCTTTCACGGGATGGGAAATGAAACTTCGACCCCCAGTAGTGGCAAGATCGACGAGAGACAACTTCGTCCCGATGCTTCCTCCAAAAGATACCGCAGTTTTTCTTCCGATGGGTCAGATGGTGCTCCTTTGTGGCTTGCTAATGACAGGACAACCTCAGTGGATAGTCTTGACTCGTTCGGCGACGATGATAATATTGGCGAAACGAGTCGACCCAAGCGGCCTCCTCGATCTTCTCCTACTTCGAGACGGAGAGTTAAGAGTTTCGATGGTGGCTCTTTGAAAGGAAATATTGCGGCCTCTCAAGATGAGTCGAAAAAGGGCTTCGTTGACCCAATTTTGTCGGCAGCGGCTGTCGGAGCCAAGGCACGAAAGTCCAAACATTCCTATCTTCTCAAACAAAGGCAACTCCAACGTCAACGAGAAGAACAGCAGCGAATAAAAGAAAGAATTCGAGTCGAAAACGAATGGAAATCGTCACTGCGAATGCTTGCTAGCGCGGCAGCCTCAACAGCGGCTACTGTGGCGCATGCAACTGCTCCAGTTTTGAATGAGGCGACGACGTTGGTCCGAACGTCGGCCAAGGAGTTTGCACAAGAGCTCAACACGGAATGGAACAAGGAGGATGAAGCGGGATTCGAATATGATGAAGAGTCGGTGCAGCTCTACTCGCCAATGACGACTCCCTTGAAGAATTATGATCTTAGTATATCTGTGACGACGACTCCCAATGAATCCATCAATTTGGTGCGGACCTTGGATGTTCCCATCTTGCCAACCTCTCGACATACTGGATCCCTACCGCGGGGTGTTCCGTCTCAATTGTTCCCGCATCATTCTTCATCTTCCTTGGATGACGATCATTCTGAAGAAGCGGGCACAGCACCGTTGGAAATAAATAAAGGCGAGGATATGTCAGAAGCCATCGGCAAGGAGGACGCTAGTGCAGTGCCCGGAGGACCTGCTTTGAAGTTAACCCAAAGTGAGAAAATGGCAGAGGAAGATCTTGTCAGAAGTGTTCCTAAGGATGATGAAGAGGTAGAGCTTGAGACTCGACGAGCCAACAATGCATCCAAAGAAATTTCACAGTCGCCAATCGAGCTGGAAAGAGCCACGACAAATGAAGCGGTTGGAACAGAAGAACTTACGAGTGATGACGAAAGCAAAACTGGCGGTAATTATGAAAAAGAAATGGACGCTCAAAAAGTGGAGAATGAATCCAAAGAAATTCCAGACGCTCCAGTGGATGTGGAACAAGCCCCGTCGAGTCAAGCGGTTGCAACAGGAGACGTTGCCAGCACCGACGAAAGTAAAGCTGACAGTAGTCCTGAAAGTGACGTGGACGCTCAAAAGGCGGAGAATGAATCCAAAGAAACTTCACAGTCGCCAATCGAGTTGGACGAATCAACCCCGACGGGTGAAGTGGTTGGAACGGAAGACGATAAGATCAACTACGAAGGCATGACTGACAGTAATTTTGAAAGTGACGTGGACGCTCAAAAAGCGGAGAATGAATGCAAAGAAACTTCACAGTCCCCAATCGAACTGGAAGCAACTCCGACGAGTGAAACTGTTGGAAAAGAAGACGTTAAGATCAACTACGAAGGCATAACTGACGGAAATCCTGAAAGTGACGTGGACGCTCAAAAAACGGGGAATGAATCCAAAGAAACTTCACAGTCACCAATCAAGTTGGAAACAGCCACGACAAGTACAGCGGTTGGAAAGGAAGACGTCAATAAGAGCGATGGCGAGACCAAAGCTGACGGCAATCCTGACAGACACGTGGACACTCAAAAATCGGAGAATGACTCTAAGGATACCGTACAATCGTCAATCGAGATTGAAACGCAGGAATTCAGTCCGTCTCATTCCCAAGACAAGAAATCGAGTGATGTACAACCCATATTGAAGGAATCAAAGGACAAGCTTCCACTATTTGACGCCACGGATGAGCTGGTATATGAGGCCATCACAAACGAAAGCCTTGTATCAGAATCGAAACAGTCAACAGCATCCTCGTCACGGCGACACGACCCCGTGTTGCCAGAATCGCTGGACCTTCTCCACCGCCCGAAGAATCTATTAAGTTCAATGATTTCTAAAGCATCTGGTTACGAGTTCACATTGAAGAGAATACGTGAGCCGGGGGGGGGGAGCAACTTCCGAAGAACATCCGAAGAAATCCCCAGGAGCGTCTTTGACGACCAAGTGGCGAAAATGTCTTCCTCTAGATCAGTTTCATCGAGCGTTTCTCCGCCTGAAATTCCGTTTTTCCCTTCAGAGAATGATAGCACTGATTCATCGAGTGAAGACAACATGGGCGAGGCGGTCCTGTGGGACTTGTACCCACCAAAGCAAGATGTGGTACCGGGGGAATACTATTTTTCTGGTGGCAACGACCTTCGGGAGAAAAGGCAGGATACATCGTTCAACATTTCGGAGCCAAACAGTGGATCGAACTCCTTGAACGAGCTCGCTCCATCAGTGGGCTCACCGAAAAATGTTGTTTTTGAGCCGGCGTCGTCTGACCCCCTCCCCAGGAGCCCCAGGAGGCAAGCTCGGCGATCTAAGCAGAGATATTCACAGAAAATGTCTTTGGACACTTTGAATGCCAGTGAGAATTTCATATCAGGTCCAGAGGATGATGGCGAACGAGATCAACTAAACAAAGGCGTGTCCGGGTTGGAGCAGAAGCTCGAGACTCTGACTGTCAAATGGGAAAATGATGATTCTGGTAGTTTTCCAGGTGTTCCCGACGCCGAGGATATATCAGAAACATATGAGGGGGGAGACGTGCTGGACGAGGCCCTTCTGGCTTTTTCCTCCCTCGACGATGTCAAATTCCTGAAAACGATAGAGGCACTTCCCATAATCAAACATGGCACACCATCAACATCCTTACCGTGGAGGCACTTGCTTGCGAGCTGGAAGCATGCTGAAATCTGGAAAGCAATGATCGCAAGTCCGTGCACTTTACAAGTTCAAAGTTCTTCTCATGAAGTGCCGGGGGCTTCTGACGTAGATAGCTTCTCCTCGACGTCAACCTCCCAATTCCAATATCACGAAAGCAAGATAGACTATGGAATTCGCAATTCAGAGAAAAATGACATGCTCTTGGCAGTTATGGATATCAGTGGTTTCAGCCCACAAACTCTGCATGGTGACGTTAAAGTCTTGACCGGCTACATCTGCGACATCGGTCCTACATCATTCGAAAGAGAAATGACCGGCGACGAACAAGCCGCCTATCACCTCCACCAACAGCTTCCACCGAACCCATCAAAAGAGAAAGAGGGATCAGACGAAATTTCTGACTTCCTTAGATTCGCCGAAGAAAGTCAGACCACATTGGATGATGTTGTAAGGAGTGTTGTTCAGTTTTCCTCTCGCAATAGCCTCCTCATACCCGAAGACGACGCAATGCCAACACCCTACTCGATTGGTGTGAAGAGCTACTCCTCTGCCAAGAAGAAGGCAGCGAGAAAATACGCCGGCGATATTACACGTGTCCTGGACCTATTGAGGGCACAAATAGTATTCCCGGACGAGGGATCGTTAATTTGTGGTTTGGTGAAAATTTGGAGCTTCACCAGGAGCACCCTAGACAAAGAGTCCGGGAAAGGTTGTCCAGTGATCGAAATTGTACGTTTGAAAAATCTTTTTCGAACTTCGCCAGCTGGTACCACCCATCTTCCGGCCCTCCCAACTGGATACCGACATATTCTTGTCAATATTCGACTTAGTACTGGTATTATAGCAGGTAAGCGTCGAACGGTTTCTCGTGTGCACCAGTGGAACGTTTCTCAACCGACTTTCCCTTCAGAATTGCAATTTCAGTTGTCACAGTTTTATGAAGTATTGGGTTCTAAGGGCTATGAATTACACCAAGCTCTGTTTTCGGGCAACGAAGATGACACGAAATCCCAGACCACTTTGCCGCCTGGCTTCGACATTCTCAAGTTTACCAAAAGGATTCTTGGAGAGAGACCATCTTATGTTTCTCCTGAGACCGCGAAGAAAAATCAAGCACCTGAGGTAGGCTCGGTCGCGTCAGCTAGCGCAGCCGCAGCGAAAACGAAGAAGACCAATCCAAATCCCCCAGTACCAGGAGTCGGTGGTATCGCCGCCATGGCTGCAGCCGCAGCAGCAAAGAAGAATCAATCGCCTGAGGCGGGCTCGAACGCTGTTACCGGTGGTGGTGGAGGAGGAGGAATTGCAGCGATGGCAGCTGCCGCGGCTGCAAAGAGGATCCAAGTTGTAGCCACGGGCTCGAACGCTCCGCCTGGAGCAGGGGGCATTGCTGCCATGGCCGACGCCGCCGCGGCTGCAAAGAAGAACCAATCAGCCGAGGTGGGCTCGAACGATGTTCCCGGTGGAGGAGGGATAGCCGCAATTGCAGCTGCTACAGCAGCAGCAAATAAGAATCAAGCAACTGAGGCGGGCTCGAACGCTGCACCCGGTGGTGGAGGAGGAGGAGGAGGAATTGCGGCCATGGCAGCTGCCGCGGCTGCAAAGAAGAATCGAGAAATGCCTGGTGGTGGAGGAGGGATAGCCTCACTGGCTGCGGCCGCAGCAGCAAAGAAGAAGCAATCGGCTGAGGTGGACTCGACCACTGCACCCCGCGGTGGAGGAGGAATTGCGGCCATGGCAGCTGCCGCGGCTGCAAAGAGGAGCCAAGTAGTAACCACGGGCTCGAGCGCTCCGCCTGGAGCAGGGGGTATTGCTGCCATGGCCGCCGCCGCGGCTGCAAGGAAGAATAATGCCGCGAAATCATCGTCGACACCAAGTCCAGGGGTTGCAGGAATCGCTGCATTGGCTGCTGCTGCTGCTGCAGTAAAGAAAATTGATGCTGCAGCTGGTTGGAATGAAAAGACCAGCACACCCTCAGGAGAGCTCGTCGCCGAGGAGAACAAGGAATTGGAGTTGGTATTGGCTACGATGAAAGTAGGAGCTTTGGAGGCACAGGCTTCTCCGCGAGATTTCTCGTCGTTCTATTGTCTCTATCTTCTCGCGAGGCGCCTGAACGATTCGAACTGTCTTGGGACGGCGAAGGCGACATCAAATATCAAAGTGAAAGAGATACATACTATGGCAAAACGTCTGCTTTTACGCAGTCTTGCTATTAGCAACCAAGCGACTTCTATGGGGATGGTTGGCTGGCTAGAATATGGTCAGAGCGATCCGTTGGAGCGGACACTGAGCTTACCATTTGAAGTATTGCGTCAACTTTCCTGCAATCTTGCTGCCGACGGTGACTGGGACTCAGCATCAGATGTTCTGGGGTCGTTGGTTCTGCGATGTGAGCAATTATTGCCACCATATCATCCCACCACGCTGAGTGCCATGCTTGACCTTTCCGCTGCTTTAAGCATGGCAGGTAATGATATCTTGGCCCATGGGCTTATCACAAGAGTCTCAGACTTGCTATCGCTCTATTTATCCCAACACGAGCGACTGTTCTACCAGAAACAACAGGCCCTTGCCCAATTCGAATACGACGGTGACAAGATGGTCTCCTTTGACGATGGCGAAGATGTTATTGCCCTTCTCAAGGCATTTGCGACATCGTTTTGGGAACAACTTTCTCGCGACTTCTTGCAGATAGTCCCATCAAACCACCAAGTGAAACTTTTCAATCATTCCTTTGTCGCCGACTCCTTGGCAGTTTTGGCAAATTGTCTTTCTGCTTGCGAAGAAAGAACGACCGAGCCGAAGACCAGAGGGTCCAAGGGTGATAATACGTCGTCCACGAGACACAAGTACTACTGGTCCCTGGCGTACGAACACTATCAACAAGCGCTACGCGGTTGGCTTCGAGTTTGCTCACTCACTCAACCAAACGCTGCTGCCACTGCATACTCCGTGGCTAGATCCCTCCGCGAGCTTGGAATGTTGGAGCAAGCCCTCAAAATTCTGACGGCGTTAGCATCGGCTTTGAAAGAGAATCTGAAAAGTTCTCTAGCGACATCGCGAGAATTCTCTCATCAGGTGACATTCTTGATGCCACCCCCTCTTGCCAACAAAAGCAGTGGTCGAGGAGGCCATCTACCAGCCCCATCGCTCTACGAATCATGCCGCAACGAGCAGACCCTTGTGCTTGGGTTGTGGTTGATGGCTGTCTTGACAGTTGAACAGAGTCCCGACGAAAGAGGAAGGATCCGTGCCCTCAGTCTCCTTCATAGTGCTTCGGATGCGCTGCGACGTATTTTGGCCCACGTCAAGGACTTGGACGAAGTGACGAAGACGATTTGTTTGGAGTTGTATGAATGCATTGAGCAAGAAGCTCGTGTCTTGTTCGAGCCAATGCAATTGATTCCGATGCCCCGTCCACCGAAAATACAATCGGAAGCCGAAGAAAAAGATGCATTTGGCGACTTGCTAAGCCCAATGCGGCTCAAACGGTGGTACAATGAGAGGAAGAATAATCAAGATCCTTCCCCGTCCCATCAGCGGCGCGAATCTCCACTAGACGCCGATCGGGAAACCCATCGAAAACCCATCATCCACTTGATCTAAGCGACCATTGATCGGCGTGAAAAAGTACGGATGCTCAATAATTTCGACTTCAGTCGTCAAACCATTGTTGAAGGTGTTGTCATCATTGTCGAAAATCAGAGCTTATCTCTCGTTTTGTTTGGACCGTGTCACTGCTACAGTCGGTGCAGTACCAATGGAAGACTATTGATCCTCTTCTAGTGGTGCGGCTTTATGTTGTGGCATTGTATTGTGGTATTGCCGGTCTCTTGATTAATCTCCTTTCTCTCTACTAGTAGAGAGAGACTTTGTCACACTGATCTACTCTATCTCTGCTGGAGCTACTACGTAGCGGTAGCTCTACTCCAGGCTCTCATACACTCTACTCTCGGTAGAGGTCGAGTCCGAGTATGCAGACAAGATAGAGTACATACCGGTATTTAGGGGGACGACCAATAATTTTTTTCAGCCCGACCGACCGAGGCCAAAAGCTTCTCCCTCAAAAGAAGCCGACCCGTTGAACACTTTCAACGTACAATGGCTCTGCATAGGTTATTTAAACGACTCGCGCATAAGTAGCAGGTGGGGCATATAAATCCAATTCCTTCTTTTGGTTGGCACATAATCGAAATTTTTGGATCTAGAGGGCATCGAGCGCCCATCGATTTGAGACTCCTCATCACTACTCATCACTCCATCCGCCGCCCGGCGTCCATGCAAGCAGCAATGCTGTGTCCGGCGCGCGCTCGCGAGCATGAAATTTGTACTGTAAAAAAATAGTCCCCGCCGACCCAGCACGCTCGCTCGCTCATGATGTGGCCTTCGCATCGGCTCAGCGCACGTCACGCACGCACGCCAGTGAGCAAAGGAACGACCTACCCCATGCTAGCATGTTGTACCGGTATTCGTAGTACTGGTACGGTACAGTACTGGTACTACCAGTACGGTACCGTACTCGTACCAGGTACACCGAGCCGCGAGCGACGACCCAAAACAAAAAACTTGAATAATTGAAACTGTTTGAGCCACAACATCGAAAGTTGTTGTCAGGTATATCCCAGCACGTTTTGCTTGAGGTCTTTGCTATCCCTTCCATTCGATCGCACCGGACTTGTTACCGCTATCATACAGAATCCCGCCTCGCAGCTGCCACCCCCCCCCCCCCCCCACACTGTTTCGGTTGCCATCTTCCAACATCCGCAACCAGCCAAGTCATCATTGCCTTGATACCAGTGCCTTTTCAATCCATTTCGTATTTTATCAACGCAGCAAAAGCTCACACCACTGGAAACGATCAAACTCTTACCTGTGGTATTTTCCGCTGCCACCGACAAAAGTCAAAAGTCAAAACATTTTCTAGTTCGGTTTTCTTCAAGGCTCAAAAGTTCCTATGGGCCGATTTTGGACCGTAAACAAGCAACACCAGGACCTTGAAGCAGAACGAATCTCTCACCAGTCCCTGGGTAAGACGCTTGATTCCCAGAGGTTCCAGAGTAGCGCTGGTACCGTGGTTGTGGACGTGATCGAGCCCGACAACACCGCCCCAGACAACTCTTCCGAAGAGGAAGAGTACTATGAGGAGGCGGTTGTTCCGCTGACTATCAAAGCGACTACTGGACAAGAGTCCCTCACGGATTATTTCGAAGGAACAGAAATCACCATGGCAGCATCACGCAACGTAGACAAGTATGGCTTTATTCTTAACATTGACGAGAGGGGCCTGGTATATGAAATTGACCTGGCCGACTCTTCGGGCGCTCCCACCTTTGCGGAAGCCAAGAAGACGGCTCGCCGTGAACGCAAGTGGAACACCACTCTTGACGTCTGGGAGCGGCGGCGATCCAATAAGGTCAAAGAGCGTCTTCGTAAGGGCGTTCCAGACTCACTGAGGGGTCAAGTTTGGCTTGCTCTAGGTGGGGGGGTTCGAAAACCTGGAATGTATCGAGAGATTTTGCAGAAAACAACGGATGCCATGCTTGAGAGCTACAGGGAATTGGCTCGCCAGAGTATTTTAGCCTCCCAGGAAGTGCCTAGTACCAATCCAGTGGATGGACGGGAGGGATCGTCTGGTACGATAACGTCTCCTACAACATCGTCTTCGGACGCCTCCTCTCCAACCACAGCGATAGGTGATTCTCAAAATGGTCAGCAAAGCAGCGTTCATGCAAAGAACTACTCGCCATCGAGCAAGCGACCACAATCGCCGTCGGCTGATCAGGACTATGCTCATTCCAAAGAATTTCGGATTGTCCAAGATACCATCGAACGTGATATACATCGAACCTTTCCTCGACACAATCTCTTTTTCGAAGACGGCAACGAAAGAGACGTTGACGCAGTTTCAAATGCCGCATTTACTCTCCTGGGGTTAACGGGAGCATGCGACCCTGAACTGGCATCGTTGATTTTAAACCTGGAGCTGGACATTAAAACAATTAACAATGGTGCTATCACCAAGCCCTTGATTGCCTCTCCATCGTCTCCTTCCACCATGGTCAGAACTCCGAATGGCCAGGCTGCATTGAGACGCGTGTTGCGAGCCTACAGTTATTACGACCGGGAAGTTAGTTATTGTCAGGGGATGAATTTTATTGCGGGCATGTTCTTGACCGTAATGAGCGAAGAAGATGCCTTTTGGCTCCTCCTGGGTACGTGAGATTTGCGAGATAGTCAAGTGGATACACCGGCCATATGCTCACTCTTTATTTCTTGACACTTTCTTCAGCTGTAATGCACGAGAAGCCGTGTGAAATGCGTGGGATGTTTGGTGAGGGGATGAAAGAAACGCATAAGGTTTTGCACGTTGCAGAATCTCTTATTCACATGCACTTACCTAAGGTATGTCCTCAGAGTGGCACGAACAATTCACGAAACCATTGCTTTGTAACGGTATGCATGCTAACACTGTAGCTCCTGCTCCAGCTTGCACGTCATTTTGATAGAGAAAACATTCACGTGACTATGTATGCTACTCAATGGCTGCTCACTCAGTACACGAGCTCATTCAAATTTGATCTTGTGACTCGTGTCTGGGACGCCTTCTTGGGAGAAGGGTGGAAAATCATATACCGAGTAATGTTGGCCCTTCTGCAACAATGGCAGTCGCAGTTACTGAAAATGAGCTTTGAAGAGATCTTGGCTTTCTTCCGTGAATTGCCGGACCGAGTCAATGGCAACTCGGTAATGGAAACAGCTCTCAGAATCAAATTGAAGACGAGACAAATTGTAAAGCTGGAAAGAGAGTGGGACCAGAAGCAACAATAGATGTACCGGTGTTCAATTCGGAAATACTAAATTACTCGTCTGTCGGAAGACAGACTGTCGATTCCGTGAAACATACCAAAATTGTTTCGCATTGTAATAGCTAGCAAAAACCCTACAATATTATATTCATATCTAGCGTATGCACTGATCTATGTTCTCTTTGGCTGTCTTACATGACGATGCAGGCGCAATGCTGTTCCGCACCGCTCTCCAGCAATGTGGTTCCCTTGGCCGTCTTCCCACGCTCCTTTTTCTTTTTCTTTGAAGCCGGCGGCGTTGGCGCCGAAACTGCTTCTTCACTCCGCTTCTTAAATTTAGGATCCTGTTCCAGCAAGGTAACAGAAGAAGAATTCTCTTTGGCTGGGGATGTTACGACTGGGATCCGGTGGATCTTTGGATCTACCGCTTTCTGAACATTAACATAACTATTTGATGATGGCCTCGACGCACTTTCAATTCTCATTTCTTCAGCTTCATTGACGTCGAATGTATCTACAGCAGCAGCAGCAGCAGCAGCAGGAGCAATATCAGGCGTAGATGCCACGCGAGGAGGAGGGGTTGGTGGTGGAGCAAACGTTGCCATCACTGCATCTTGAATATGCGGAGGAGCTCCGTCGTTCATCATTTCCTCTTTGACGGCATCCAACGAATTTCCGTCTCGGACCAGACCACGATAATGATCTGCCACCTCTTCTTCATCGGGATCCAGTTTTGGGAGACTCGCTGCTACCTCAGTCACCACAGGTTTGACAACAACAGGAGCAGAGGCTTGTACCTTTGGAGCTGATGTTGGAGTAGGCCCAGGAGGGGGGCTCGTCCGTCGGCGGGGGGTCGTCGAGGTCGGAACTGGTCCACCTGATGATCTAGCTGACTTCGCAGCAGGATTGCGAGAAGGAGATGGGCCTCGACGTGTAGGACCACTAGACGACGGAACTGGTCGGGGTTCGGGAGTTGGGGTCGAACGAGGTTTCGGACTTGGAGCAGCTGGAGCTGGCCTAGGTTGTAAGGTGACCATTTGTTGTGGTGTGGCAATGACCTTCTGGGGAGAAGGCTTTTGGTCGAACTGTTCCGGATTTGAATCCTGCCTATTGGCACGACGAGCAGCAGCGGCAACAGCTGCAGCAGCCAAGGCCCCAGGGCCCGACGCACTTTGAGTTTTTTGTGGGATTGGATTTTGTGGAACCTGTCGTGGTGCCCTTTTTGGTCCAGAGGCCCGGGCAGCAGCTGCTGCGGCGGCGGCAGCTGCCAGGGGTGATCCCCCTTGGGAGCCGCTGCTGGAGGTGGCTGCAGGTGCTTGCTTAGGCGCCACTTTCAAAGCAGCAGCACCAGCAGCAAACGCCGCGGCGCTACCTCTACCTGAATCAGAGCTCTCAACTTGAGTTGCTGGTGTCTCTCTTGCCATGACAGAATCTTGGATATTTTGGGCGACACCGTCCATTGACATCTTGTGCATAACAGCGCCGTCAGGGAGTTTCATTGATATCATTTTCCTATATGGTGCCGCAATTGTTTCCTCGTTCGGAGAAAGCTTTGACACTGGACCCACAGCAGCCGCTGGGGTTGCACCTCTCGATGGAGCCGGAGCAGGCTGGCTAGAAGGAGACCCACGACTGCCAGCAGGCACCTCCCCAGCCATAACTGAATCTTGTATTTTCTGTGGCACTCCATCTGAAGTCATCTTATGCATCACCGCACCCGGGGGCAAACCCAGCTTGACCATCTTTCTATATTGTGCCGCAATTTTTTCCTCGTTTGGCGAAAGCTTTGACAGGGGACCACCACCAGCAGCTGGAGCTCGACCCGATGATGCTGGGGCAGGATGGCTAGAAGAAGATCCACCACTGCCACCAGGCACCTCCCCGGCTAGCACGGAATCTTGTATTTTCTGTGGTACTCCATCTGAAATCATCTTATGCGTCACCGCACCCGGGGGCAAGCCCAATTTGACCATCTTTCTATATTGTGCTGCAATTTTTTCCTCGTTCGGCGAAAGTGACGATGCACCGCCTCCAGATGGTTTCGAAGGCGGTGGGGGCGGCCCAGGACGACGAGACGAAGATCCCCCGGCACCGGATGCACCACCTCCTGACAAGACTTCCTCAATAATGTTTGGTGGAATGCCCTCAGCACTCATCTTACCGCGAATCGCTCCTGCTGGGACGCCCATCTTGACCATTTTTCGGTACTTGTCAACAGCAGCACTATCGCCTTGGCCAGCCGCCGCGGGCGGAGGGCCTTTAGGTACCCCTCCTCCAAGCCTCGAGGCAATGGCAGCCGCAGCTGCGTTCTTAGCCTTGGAACTTTGTTTTGGATCGGCGCCAGTTTTAATCGGCGCCTTTTTCACGGGAACAGCGGCTGCCGATGGCGGCGGAGTTGTTCCGTTCCTTTTGTGAGCTTTTGCGACAGCCGCCATGGCTAGCTGCTTTTGGATATCCATGCTGAACAATATCCCCTTTCTTGCAGAGGAAGGGGCTGACAAATATTGAATTGAAAGGATACCTTGTCAACACTCTTGTTGCGATTCAGAAGACGACAAAGAATGGAGATGCTTGAATAAGATGACGAGATGGAAACTAATGGAAAACGTCGGGGTCGGATGTCGGATGGCCCTCGCATCGGAGTGAGAATGACCCTTTCTTCGTCTGGCGCGGGTGAACCATAAATCCACAATTACGAACGATCGTTCGCACCTTTGTTGTCGTAGATCCCAAAAATGAAAATACTGCCAGTAATTCTAACGTTGAGGCACCGATAGCTCATGTCCCACAAGTTATATATGCCCACCACGATAACCCCCAAAAGATACCAGCCCGCCGCCCATGTTTTGGCAAAAGAAGAGAAGCAGTTATTTATGTACCGGTAGAGCACGACGGTACCAGGTACCAGCAATACTTAGTACTGTACCTGGTACCGCCGGTACGGTACCAGGTACCGGTAGACGATGAGGGATGAGGATAGGAGGTCGACGACGACTGAAGTGACCCTTGACTTCAATTGTGTCTGAATCCATCATATTCCATTCTATCTATTACGATCTTCGTGCGTTCCCTCCACCTCCGCCCTCAACATTTACTCAATAACATCATACCGGTAGTACCATGGCTTCATATGAGTTGTTTGTTCATATATTACATCCCTAAAGCAGATGTCCCGTGCCTCCGAAAATTGAGCCAATTTGAACCTTGGGACGACGAATTTTTTATCGACCATGAACCTCCGTATAGTGATTTCACTGTTGGTCTCGGCAATGCAAAGTATCTTTTCCCGGGCTTTTATTTCCGTCAACGTTCCATATCGAGCTTCGAAGTTCCCGATATGGCAGCCACAAATCCTAAAGTTTGCTGCCGAAAATCATCACCCAGGCGACCAAGATCTCCGACAGGGATACGAAGAGGGAAACACAACCACCGCCTTCCCAGAAATTTCCGTGGAAGAAATTATGAATTTTGCTATCCCCGCGATCGGAATATGGCTATGCAGCCCGTTGCTATCGGTCATCGACACTTCTGCCGTAGGGCTACTAAGTGGGACGGTCCAACAAGCTGCCCTCAACCCTGCAGTGGCTGTCACAGATTACTCGGGGCGTTGCATGGTGGGTTGCTCCTGATCCGGTAAATCAAGGATAGGGCGTTCAAGATTGGCTTCCGGCTCACTATATTATTTCTCTTTGCCCCAAAGTCGTTTCTCTATACTGCCACTACAAACTTGATCGCAGTTTCGTACGAAAAAGACTTGACGAAATCTGTCAAATCGTCCTCCAGGAATACCCTGGTTGGGGCGCTTCGGGTGTCACTACGGGTGGGTATTTGTATGTGTGGCTTCTTACTTGTCTTTGGCAATCTAATGCTACGTAATCTTGTCGGGAGTAATATTGCGGCGCAAGAGGTATTGCTGGCTTCGCGAAAGTACGTTTGGATTCGGGCACTTGGAATGCCAGCGGCGGCTATGATTGGAACTGCACAAGCCGCTTGCCTTGGAATGCGAGACACGAAAAGTCCGTTGTTGACGACCCTGCTCGCCGCTTTCGTCAATTTGTTTGCTGATATTTTCTTTGTTAGACATAATCATCCGTGGATCGGTGGAGTTGCTGGAGCAGCTTGGGCTACCATACTATCCCAATATGTTGCTATTGCATTTTACCTCAGGTGGCTCAATGGCAACGATTTACCGGGACAGAAGCTTTTGGCTTCATTCAAAAACAAATATCTCGAACAATCCAGTCAATCAAACTCGTCGGAGCAGAGTGGACGAAGGGAAGGGGATACTGTACGGGGGATACTGCGACACCGAATGCTGGCTCGAGATTTATTGGTTAGAAGAAAGAACGAGCCAAGTACTGCCAAAGATTTCGCGCCTTATGTGGTCCCTGTAACGACAACTCAGGTCGGAAGATGTTCCGTCTACGTAGCAATGGGAATTGTTGTGTCGGGAATGAATGTCGTGAATATGGCCGCAAACCAAATATTGACAGCTTTCTTTTACGCGCTTATCCCTATTGCGGATTCATTGAGTCAGACGGCGCAGGCACTCCTTCCACCTATTCTTTCGAAAGATTCCTCTCCAGAGAATCTCGATCGACTTCGACTCGCTTTGAAGAGCTTTCTGAAGGCAGCCATTTGGTGCGGTGCTGGTTTGGTTGGTATTGTCGCATCAATACCGCTTCTCACAAAATTGACAATGACAACGGATCCTGCAGTCCAAAGTATTGTGAACTCTGTAGTACCCATACATCTCCTGATATTCCTGTTTCACGGTGTATTCTGCGCTTCCGAGGGGATTCTTCTAGCACAGAAGGATCTTGGATTTCTGGGAAGGATGTATGGCGTTTATTTTGCAGTGGTGCCGGCGTTGATCTTACAACTCCAACGGTATGGGTCACAACTACGCCTGCAATCGGTATGGTATGCCTTTGCGGCCTATCAGTTCTTTCGCATCAGCGTCTGGGTCAGCCGTGTCTGGCATTTATATCGAAAGAGAGCTCACGAGAGCACTGTCCAAGATGTGCCATCGTAATATTTAGGCAATAACAAACTACGCGTAAACAAGTTGTTGACGAATGGGTTCAGTCGAATCATATTGCTAGAAATCCACGGTTCACAATGATTGAATGTGTGTCTTGTTTTTTATCACTCCACGCTGTTACTCATACATTGTCACAGTCAATTCCTCCTAAGCCACGGCAGCGTCACAAAGTTCCTTGAGCAAAACTCGGTAATCGCCCCCGATTTCTCCCTTCAGCAGCTCTGGAAGAGTTTTACCGTACAATTCTTCGTAGGCCGCCATCACCTCCTTCAAGCACATTTGATAACGAATGATGGTCGAAGATAGGAGCAACTCGTTGGTACCTCCTCCTTCGCATGCTCTTTTGATCAACTTGGCAACTGTCGCGTATGGCTTGATCTTCATGCCCACCAAGTAAAGCGTAGCATCACGACAGTGTCCCTTCAATTCGTCCTCCATGATCTTGAAGAGTGTCACATCATGTTTGTCTGCGTATACCGCATTGACTTTCTTGAGGTGCTCGGAAGGACGCAAGCACAATAGCTTAAACAAGCCGGCTTCGTCTGTTCCAAACTTTCCCTCTCCCATTTTGTACAAAGCCTTAACGTCTTCCGCGACCAAGGCATCAGTGTGGTAGCCAGGATCAAAACCCTCCTCGACTCCTTGAAGGCAGTTGAAAATAAGCTTTTCGAAATCCCCCCCAAGTTCCTTGTTCAAAGCAATAGCAAGATCCTGGTTGTACATCTGAAACATAAATCGCCCGGTCAGACTGGAATGATTGATTCACCAGCATTATTGACAACCCACCACATACCTTAAAGAATTTCTTCTTCAACATATCGATTTCAGCATTGGTACGTCCACAGATTACTGGGTACAAAAGCAGCTCGTCAGTTCCGGCGCCCTTGCATGCCATCTTGATCATCTCACACTCCGCCTCGTCGGACGGAACTGCCAAGAACTGAAGAGCCGTTCCAAAGTCACGATTACCGCACTCTTTCTTCATGACCTCCTTTAGACTCTTTCCATGAACTTTCTTATATTTGGCGGCCACTTGGGCTCTTTCTTGCGGAGAGCAGTAGGCAATCGCCTTGATCAGACGCCTGGAGAAACGAAGACGATTACAAATAATTATGACGAATTGAGATCAATTCTACTACTTCGACAAGAAGAGGCAACCAGTAAAAAGGAAGTTGATCACTCACATCTCATCTGTGCCGAATCCTTTGGTTGCTTGATAGATTTTCTGCAGAATGATACAGAGAACACAAAATATGAGAACCCTCTGCTTAAGATCTGAAGATCCATGAAAACTGAGATAGGCTAGATCTCACTCACCTCAATCTTCTCATCGACTTTTCCACCAACATCATCAGGCGTGAGGTCTCCTGCGTAGATGATTTCTGGGTAGAGTGGGATCGTCATGGTAAGGTAAATAGTCGATGGTAGAAATTGCTCTTCCGGGAAATTGTGATGAAAAACGAATCCTAGTCGTCGTTTCGACGGAAATAATGACGATGATTGTCGATGGTTCTCCGGCGTGTGGGTTGTGGGTCGTGGTGCTTCGCGGAAGCTTCTTTGTTCCTCTCCGATAAAAACGGTACAGGTACGTGTAAATGTTACGAGTACAGTACCGGTACCGATACCAGGTACCTGTTACGTACCTGTACCGGTACTGGTACACGTAGTATTGATCGAAAATATCAAAAGATTCAATCTTCGCACGAAAAGATCTGCCTGGTGAAGATAATACGCGGGACTCCTCGTCATGGACTAAATTTTTTAATAAAGCGGGAGTAAGTAGTAGGGAGTAGTCGCCCCTTTTTATCTCCTACGTCTGCCTTCATTCTAGTCTGATTTCCGCCCTTTCGCATCCTCTCTTTTGTCATCTCGATTACCGGCGCCATTCTCGTGGCGGTGGAAGGAAAGAAATGAAAATGGATGGATAAAAAGAGACGCTACCAGCTACTAGAGGTACCGGTGTACCGGTAGCGTCTCGTCTCGCTCATCGTCTGGATTTTCAATTTATTATAATATTCTTGGAGAGGGATGCGTTCGAACCGACTTCATCAAAAAATTCGATTTGGGGGGCACTTCAGAAAGGGGGGTAGGTCAAGGCCACGAACCTTACAGTACACGTACTGTACATAGCATTATTTAGCATGTGCCAAGAACCAAGAACCGCTTGGCCAAGATTCTTCTTGGCCACGCGAAGCAGTCACAGCGTGCTTTTCCTTGGATGTTCCTGTCCCCGCATATGACTACTGATGATACATTTCGTACATGATTGCCATCTCTCTCTAGTCTCTAGTCTACCCTTTCTACCCTCTACTAGAGAGAGTTAGAGAGAGTAGCGCGTAAGGAGTAATTGTACTCTTAGAGGAGGAAATAGGAACGTAGTAGTAACACCATGAACGTGTAGAAGTAGTCCATCGTTTCTTGATACGGTAGTAGCAAGCCACCAAAAGCTTGCGATGACGCCCACCCGCAAAGATTATACTCGTACAATAGTGAAAGAAATAAAGACATGCTATTGTTCACAAATTAATCTAACGAAGACGAATGATACCCGGCAACCTGCTCGTACTATACGAGGATGTCAGTTTATTGTCGTTCGATTTTAGATACCAGCTTCAGGCCAGACAGCATTCAACACGGAAAGGAGCAGCGACTTGTATTTTCCTCCGCATTCATCACGGATACGATCGTGTACACTCTTTCCAAATAATTCAATATGAGCCGCCATCACGTCCTTCATGACCATCTGGTATCGAATAATGCAGCACGTCAATAGAAGCTCGTCGGTACCAATGCCAGCACAAGCCGTCTTGATGAGTTTAGCAATCGTCTCGAAAGGTTTCATTTTCATGCCCAGAAGAAAGACAGTACCATCTCGCACATTTCCACTCAATTCCTTCTCCATGGCCTTGAACAGTGTATATCCGTACTTGTCGGCGTAAACATCCGAGATGTTCTGGATGTGTTGAGGCGGCGCGGCACACAAAATTTTGAAGATAGATTTTTCGTCGGTACCAAACCATTTTCCTTGTCCTTTCTGATAGATCGCCTCGGCGTGCTCGGTGGCCAGATCTTTGGTATGATACTGAGGATCATAAGTTTCTTCGCCGGCTTGCATGGAATTGAAAACGAGTCTACGAATTCAAGGGTGAGGAAAAACATAATCATCATGGTCTGCATACAGTACCCCCCAACAAAAACAGTGTCTGCAAACTCACCGTTCCATATCACCTCGAAGTTCACTTGACATCAATTTCCCAAGGTCTTTTGTGTAAAGTTTGAAATAATTCTTTTTGACTCGGTTGATCTCATCGTTGGTTCGTCCGCACATGATGGAATACACAACAGCAATATTGCACCCGACTCCATCGGTTGCCTTTTTAAGCATGTAGCACTCCGCCTCATCGAGAGGCATCGCTAGGCACGTCATACCAAACTTGAAATCGCCCTTGAATTCCTTCTTCATGAGTTCGTCGAGTGGCTTGTCGAAGAGTTCTTTGTACCGGCGAGAAAGCTTCCAGCGTTCATTCGCATCCTTATTGGCGAGAGCGTCGATCACTTTCTGGGCGTTGGCGCCCCATCCCTTGGTTGCCTCAAAAATGGCCTGATGGGAGAAACGAGGGAAGAACAGGGTGAGAAGATTGATTCGTTGGTCACGCAACGGGCTTGTGCGTTCAATTGCCCAGGTCGGCGCTAGGTTCTCATCTCATATGTGGGGCCTACCTACCTGGCAATCTTCGTCGATGTCTGTCCCAAATCCCTCATCCGGGGAAAGATCCTCCCTACGAACTAGCTCTGGATAGATATCAATCGTCATGATGTTAGTGTATTCTTGTTACTATTTTGATTTTGCGAAGCGGAAGGTGTTTTGTTTTTGTTTTTGTTTTTGTTTTTGTGACGATGCGTCATGCAACAAAACGAAGAAAGGAAGATATTGGGTCTTGGTTGCGATCGTTGAGTTCTTTACTCTCGTAGAAGTACAATAGAATTTACCATGGATCTTGTAGAATTTTACGTACCAGCTACTACTGTATCTCCCTGAGTCGTGTCCTTCCTCGTGCCGTACGGTCCAAACCCGAGTTCGACTAAACGGAGCAAAAAATAAAAATCGCACCTCCGAGATAAAATACCTAGATAACTTCACATAGAATCAACAAACACAATCGATCCAAATTCAAAATTATGAGATTAGAACTTTGTAAACTATGATCTAGTAAAGAATTGGATTGTCTGCATCGATGATCGAAGCAACGAGATCCAAGATTAAATCTAAAAGATATTTTGTTCCCACAAATGAACTAAGATTCGTTATGCTCAGTGAATGTATAGTTCCACATCGACACGGCCTAAATGACGTGACCGATGTGTCCGTTGAATCGAAGATGACATGATGGACGGTCGTGACTCCAATTGGTCGGACAAGACTGAGTTTCCGAGTCCGATGGACGGTCGGACGCGATTCTGCCTGCTCTGCGCGCTGCGCCACCTCCTCGCCTGCTGACAAAACTTGCCTCCAGTTTGGCGCGGCTTTTGTTTTTTTGGAAGGCACCATCATGTACCGGTAGAAACCTACGAGTACCGGTACGAGAGGTTCTCGAAATGAAGCGCTCATCGATCAACCTTTTGCCTGTTATGCCGCGGGCGGGGTGTTCCCTCCAAAACCCCGAGCCACAAGCCAACTTCATTGTCATTCATTCATTCGTTCATTCATTCCTTCAACTGCCCAGTTCGTACGAAGTACTTGTACTGTCCTTGTCCTTGTGTGGCATTTGCATTATCCTCTTGGTATTCGAATCAATCCTCTTACACTCGTCATTGATTGTAGTTTCAGCATCGCTTGGTGTCTTCCTTGGTATCATTGGTAAAACAACAAGCTGGCACGATGGCAACCATGACGCCAGATGAGCGCTTGCAGATGGTCGGTGATTACAAGCATGGGTCTATCAAGCGTGTCAAGCTTCGAAACTTTTTGACGTACTTTGATGTGGAAGTGACCCCCGGACCACGGTAAGAGAGGCGGATGGAGGCATGCCACTGGCTTGTTTGTATGCACAAGTATTTCCTCCTACGTACATTCTCGCTCACGTACGTTGTGTTATTTCGCGATTATTTACGCTCTCCAAACTCCCACAGACTCAATATGGTAATCGGACCCAACGGCACTGGAAAGGTAAGAACTTTACATAGTCAGTGTCCTTCGAAATGACGCCTCGAAGCAACGATGAATCGTGAAGCTTTTCACAAGAATATCGTAAACTCATGATCCCTCTCTTCCTTGCGATTGTTGCAGTCCACGATTCTTTGCGCCATCTGTCTGGGCCTCGGCGGAGAGCCCCGCTTGCTGGGCCGAGCCTCGGAAGTTGAGACCTTTATCGCAAATGGGGAAGACGACGGAGAGATTGAAATTGAGCTGGTCAATACCCTCGGTGGTCCCAATCCCGTCATTCGACGCGAGATTCGACGCAATCAAAAACCCAAGTCCCTCTTCTACTGGAACGATAGCCAAAGCAGTGGAAAGGCTGTTCGAGAGAAATGCTTGGCCGAGTACAATATCACAGTCGATAATCTCTGTACATTCCTGCCGCAAGATCGTGTTGGAAGCTTTAGTGGTTTTGATTCCAAGCAGCTCTTGATTGAGACCGAGAAGTCCTTGAGTGCTGATCAAAAGCTCTACACCACTCACCAAAAGCTCATTCAAGAACAAGAAAAAATGAGGGGCGGAGGCAATCAGAAGGGGAATCTTGAAGACAAGCTGCAGCAGCTTCAACAGGAAGCCAAGCGTCTGGAGCGCGCCAAGGATCTCATGCAGGAACGTGAGACTGCCGAGGCGCAAGCCTTACTCCTCCGAAAAAAGCTTCTTTGGTTGGAGTTCGATGCCCTGGTGGAAGCCACTAACCTCAAGAAAGCTGCCAAGGCAGACTTGAAGAAACAGTATGCCGAGCTCAAGGCTAGCATCCAACCGTTGGAAAATGAATACAATGCGGCGAGAGAAAGATTGGATACTTTCACGGACGATTCCAGCCGTTTTGATGGCGAGATTCGGGCTCATCAAAAGGAAATGGATAAACAGATCAAAAAGTACGAGAAACACGAGGATCAGATTGAAACTCTCATCCAGGACCTTCTTGCACTTGATGCCACAAGAGCTGCCAAGGAGAAAAAGGCAGAAGAATTACGACTCAAAGTCCAGCAGTACTTGGATCAAATGGAACAATTTCCGTCTATGGATGCTCTGAAGGAAGAGGAGATCCAATGCCGCAACGATGTAAAGGCTGCCTCGACACCTTACGAGAATGCCAAGCGAGAATCTGAACGCTTGAATGAAGAATATCGTGAGGTGGAAGACGAATACAAGCGAGTGCAAACGAAAATGCACAAGTTGCAGGACGAGAAGTCCCGTCGGAATGACCGCATCTTTCGCCAGCTGCCAAACTTGAAAACAATTTCAGATTGGATGCTCGCCAATCGTACCAGATTTCGAAAGCCCGTTGTGGGTCCTGTCATGTGCGAGATCACAACCAAGAATCACCAGACGGCATCGTACCTGGAACAGCACGTTCCTAATGCTGCTCTGAAGAGTTTCGTAGTGCAATGCAAGGAAGACTACGACTTGCTCTACCGCTCCATTCGTGAAGAATTGGGCATCCCTATCAACATCACGATGATAAGGGAAGTTGAACCCGTGAAAAGAATGTATTCTGACGAGAAAATGGCAATTTTGAAACGTGATCACGGCGTACTGGGTTACATGGATGAAACTTTTGATGCGCCTCCGTTCGTCATGGCCGCACTTCGATCTGCTGCTGCAATCGAAAAAGTGCTCATCGGAACTGAAGCAACTCAAACGAGTCTGGACAACAAGGGTTTGCTCGAATTTCTTGCACAGCCCGAAGGAGGGAGTTCCAACCAGAATCTGCAAGGGAGTTGTATCTTCTCTAGCCAGGGAAATAAGTCTTTCAAGTATACTTCCATCATTTCCAAGTACAGTGGCAAGGCCTCTCACAGAATTGACACAGTGAAAGATGCCAAGTGGTTGGCACCAGGTGTTTCTGATGAAGCGAAGGCAAATGTGAAGGCAGAGCTTGACGCGGTTGTCAAGAATCGCGAACGTATTCAGCCAGCAATTCAGCAAGCGGAGCAGGAACTGGCTGAAGCGCAAGAACAAGCACAATTGCTCAGGGCCAAGGTCAAGGATGCACAGGAAAATCTCAGGAATCTGCGCAAGATGGAAAACAAGTACAACTCTTCCAAAGCCAAGTTGCTCGAAATCGAAAGGGACCTTGAAGTCAGCAATGACAACGAAAAGGAGAAGCTGACTGGGGAACTCAATAACCGTGTCCATCATTCCTTGCAAGCCTTGGAGGCACACTCGGACAGCTACTTGAAGCTTATGAAAGCTACAGTGAAGTACTCTGGCATACGCTTAAACAAGGCTGCTGTGGAATCGGAGGAAAAGAGGTTGAGGTAAGTGTTGATCGTCACTTTCGTTTCGATTACAAGTACTGCTGTTTCTAATATTTGTCTGCACGTCCACAGCGTTATATTGCAAGATGCATTGGAGGAGATCAGAACCACAGAAATCGAGTACAAAAGTGCTCAAGCAGATTTCAAAGAGTCGATGAAGAGGACAGTCGCTGCCAAGAAGAATGCGGACGAGATGGCACCACTGGAGGACCCTCCTAATAGTGGTAACCATCTGCCCCTAAAAGCAGAGCTGGAGGCTCTTGGTGTGGAAACACTCGATGAAGCCCTTCTTGCACTGGAAGATGCAGAATCGAAGGTCCAGAATATTCACGCTGATCATAATGCGATTCGAGAATACGAGCGAAACCAAGCTGAGATGGAAGAGGTCCAGAGTCAGTTGGATGACCTGATCGGTATGAAGAAGAAACAGAGGCTCGAACTGGATGAGGCAGTTGCACCTTGGAAAGAAGCATTGACTCTTGCAGTTCAGAAGGTCGATACTCTTTTTGGCAAGTACATGGCTGAGATGGGATGCACAGGTAAGTTACAGAGTTCTTGCTACCACTTGCAGTGTCAGATTGATCTTACATTTCTTTCACCCAGGTGAGGTACAGCTGACAATGGGAGGAGAGCCGACGGAAGAAATGCCTTACGGCAATTTCAGAGAATGGGGCATCGAAATCCGAGTCAGCTTCCGAGAAGGCCACAAGTTGCAAGTTCTTTCTGCGCGAGTGCAGTCCGGAGGTGAGAGGTCAGTCTCTACAATTATGTATCTGATGGCGCTGCAGGGTATGATGGTGGCGCCCTTTAGATGCGTGGATGAGATTAACCAAGGCCTCGACGAGAGGAATGAACGTCTCGTTTTCAAGCGAATAGTTAGCAATTCGACTCGAGCGCCAGGGGAAGAGGGGCCAACTGATCACGAAGGACAGTACTTCTTGATCACCCCGAAACTTTTGCCCAACCTATACGACATGGAGGTGGAAGCGATGACCGTTCTTTTCATTTTCAATGGTCCTCACAATGTCAAGAATCCGCAGGATTTCGACATTGCCAAGTTGCTCGCCCTTCGAAAGCGAGCTATCACTGAAACTGAGGCAGCCCAAGATGACGAAAATACGCCCAACAGTCAACCGAGCAGAACTCCACGCGCTGCCAAAGCGCCTCGTCGTTCTCTTTCCTCCAGGAACTCTGACACGGTTGCCGTCGTAGACGACGTTTGGCGTGGATGATTTTGTATTCGCTTTGAACCCGATGATTCGTCTATTTCATTTTGACGATTGCGTGTTTTCTTCCTCAGGAAAACTTGCAGAGTCCAACCTATCTCAGAAATGTTTGCTACCCCGTAGTGTCGATTCCATCCTTCCGCGAAGACATTCTAGTAGAATGGACAATGCTCACACTTTAGTAGAGGTCTAGCTATGTGGAAAGACTCATTTTTTCGCCATCTACTCTGGTACGACACGGCCCGGGGCGTTCAATCTCTCGTTTACCCTACGTACGGACTCCTAATAGAACAAAAGGGGGGGGAGACGTGAACCATCTTCTACTGTACTGAATGTAGTCTAGTAGAGTTGAGAGGCCTTGACTACCTACATACATCGTGCGGAAGGGGGATTGGATGGAGGTAGTGAGAATTCGAATGAGTCGTCATCTGAACCAGAGCGAGAGACATCGGAGGGGCAGAGTGAAGTGTTGATAGACGAAATCGGAAATAAATTGTGCAGAGACGGAAGGCGCACAATCTACTGTACGAACCGACAGCAGGAAAGAATGGACAATGCATGCGCTGAGAGATTTTCGGCTAGCTCCTCCTCCTCGTACAGTCCCTTGTTTTAAAAACTCTTGAATCAATCAGCTTGTTCAAAGGGCCTTCAACGACCGGCTACTATTAGTCTACACAACGATTCGAAGCTAATGATGTTAGGCGAATGACAAGTGCAGCAAGAACAAGTACATGCTTGCCACGTGCATTTCCGAAGTGGATCACATTTTAGGAGCTAGTTGATAGTCGGACCGGTCCATGGTTGGTAAATTCGACTTCGAACTTCATCAGAGCTCCAGTGTAAGCGGCATCGGCGTACATACCACCGTAGCATACTACGGGAGCAAGCGGTCTAGGCAAATGATGCCCATCGCAGAGTGCCAGGCTCCAAGGTTGCTAAAGCCGGATTTGAAGCTTTCCTCCTCCTCGAGCTTTGTTGCCGCACCACCACCGGGGCTGTGATGGCCGCTTACGTGCCCTTCTCCTCGTATATGTGTGTGGCCTTCTGGCGCGCCAAATTGTTCAAGAATATGTGTGTTTTGATAGAATGACAGTTCGAGGTAGGTGGAGCCTCCGTCGGCAGCACAGCCGAACCCATGAGTAGATGCGACGGTCGGGATTGTGGTAAGATCGCGTGGTGGTCCACCACCATCTGGGACATGCATAGTGTCCTTTAGGAACAAAATGATTTCTTTTCTGCCGGGAGCTTCAGGCGCAAGGTTGGGAAGGATCTCCGCCATCCAGTATGCCATGGTATGGTCGCAGCCACCGACATTTGGTAGCTCGAAAGTTTGACTCTTGTCTGGAAGATTCTCAGCCGGAGGAGAAATTCCACATTTGGCGATCACCATGATGCTCTGAAAATCAAAGCCCTCAAGATAGTTCTTGAGCCACAGCAGATCACCCTTACAATATGTGAGAACAAGAGAAAGGGCCATGTTCTTGCGCCAGCCGTCGGTATAGCCTGCATGATCATGATCGGGAGGGGTAGAGGAAGCACGATTATATCACAGCTGGTCAAACTCCTCGCCATCCAGCACCCTACTGTCTTGTACGAGGGTCGACTCTTGGACGATGTCGCGTTTCGTCAGTTCCCTTGCAGCCAGAACTTTTTTGCAGGCCCTGTGCAATTCTGTCTTTGTAGTAACATTTGGCACCCTGAACTTCATCAAAGCTCCAGTGTAAGAGGTATCGACAGGTGGATACGCCATAGGACTTCGTTGAAGCAAAAGCTTCACCTCCTCTTCGGGGAGTGGAGGAGATAAGAGACCCGCCCACGTCCTTTCAGCGAAGTGACCTTCCTCGATGTTATTTCCACGCTCGAGGCTGTGTGCAATCCTACGGAAGACACTGTTCGGTACTTCTTCGATACGAGATCGCTGCACGGCGTACATACCACCGTAGCATACGGGAGCAAGCGGTCTAGGCAAATGAATGCCCATCGCAGAGTGCCAGGCTCCAAGGTTGCTAAAGCCGGATTTGAAGCTCTCTTCCTCCTCGAGCTTTGTGGCCGCACCACCACCGTGGCTGTGATGGCCGCTTACGTGCCCTCCTCCTCGTATGTGCGTGTGGCCTTCTGGCGCGCCAAATTGTTCAAGAATATGTGTGTTGTGATAGAATGACAGCTCATGGGTGAAGCCTCCTTCGACAGCACAGCCGAACCCATGAGTAGATGCGACGGTCAGGATAGTGGCAAGATCGCGTAGTGGTCCACCACCACCTGGGACATGCATAGTGTCCTTTAGGAACAAAATGATTTCTTTTCTGCCGGGAGCTTCAGGCGCAAGGTTGGGAAGGATCTCCGCCATCCAGTATGCCATGGTATGGTCGCAGCCACCGACATTTGGTAGCTCGAAAGTTTGACTCTTGTCTGGAAGATTCTCAGCCGGAGGAGAAATTCCACATTTGGCGATCACCATGATGCTCTGAAAATCAAAGCCCTCAAGATAGTTCTTGAGCCACAGCAGATCACCCTTACAATATGTGAGAACAAGAGAAAGGGCCATGTTCTTGCGCCAGCCGTGGGTATAGCCCCCGTGATCGATAGGGGTAGAGGACGCACGATTATACCAGAGCCGGTCAAACTCCACGCTATCCACCACGATCGGATCGGTCCCATTGATGTCTTCTTCATCTTCGCTCGTCGTTTTGGTTCGAGGAATTGGACTTCTGTTCTTCTGAAGTTGTCCGGCGGCCCTGCGGAGGTTTTTCTCTGTAGGATTCGCCACCCTGAACTTCATCAAAGCTCCAGTAAAAGAGGAATCGACAGGTGGATATACCATACGACTTCGGTAAAGCAAAACCTGCACCTTTTCTTTGGCAAGTGGAGGAGATAAGAGACCCGCCCACGTCCTCTCAGCAAAGTGACCTTCCTCGATGTTATTTCCACGCTCAAGGCTGCGTTCAATGCTCCTGAATACTCTGCTCGGCACTTCTTCGATACGAGATCGCTGCACGGCGTACATACCACCGTAGCATACGGGAGCAAGCGGTCTAGGCAAATGAATGCCCATAGCAGAGTGCCAGCCTCCAAGGCTGGCAAAGCCGGATTTGAAGCTTTCCTCCTCCTCGAGCTTTGTTGCCGCACCATCGCCTCCTCGTTTGTACTCATGATCCTGTTTGTAGTGTTCCAGAGTATCTGTCTCGTGATAGTATGACAGTTCGAGGAAGTCGCGGCCTCCTTCGGCAACACAACCAAACCCATGAGTAGATGCGACGGTCAGGATAGTGGCAAGATCGCGGGGTTCTTCACCACTTGGGACATGCATAGTGTCCTTTAGGAACAAAATGATTTCTTTTCTGCCGGGAGCTTCAGGCGCAAGGTTGGGAAGGATCTCCGCCATCCAGTATGCCATGGTATGGTCGCAGCCACCGACATTTGGTAGCTCTACAACTTGACTCTTGTCCGGAAGATTCTCAGCCGGAGGAGAAATTCCACATTTGGCGATCACCATGATACTCTGAAAATCAAAGCCTTCGAGATAGTTCTTGAGCCACATGAGATCACCCTTACAATATGTGAGAACAAGAGAAAGGGCCATGTTCTTGCGCCAGCCGTCGATATCGCTTGGATAATCAGCGCGATTATACCAGAGCAAGTCAATCTCCCTGCTATCCACCATGCCGTCTTGCAATTCAGGTCTCGCTATTTCGGGTATTACATCAAAATCTAACCACCAGGTGTCGCTTTCAGGTTGATCATTGCCTGCCTTGGTGTCAAAAGAGGACACCAGAGAGAGGACGATATTCGATGAAAAACGTCGAATCATGGAAATATGCACCATTGCTGCTACCAGCAGAACGGCCAGGAGTTTTTCCTTTAATTGCATGATGGTGTTCAAGAAGAAAAAGGCGACGACTAACTTTTGATGATGAGGGTGATGATACTCTAATGGCTAATGGTGAGATAAATGAAGCAATCTATCTAGAGAGAAGTGCAGGCACGAGCCACAGAGGTTGTGCGCAAAACAATGGGATCCAACTTACAACCAGGATCCAACGGCCGGCTGAAACAATAATTTGCAAATAATGCCCTGCATGAATGAAGAATAAAATAAGAATGATCGCCTCGCTCGCTTTTGCCTTGTCTTGAACTTCATACAGTATCAGTATCAGTATCCAGTATTGTCAGCCACGCTCGGGAATAACACGAAAAAACTGTGCTCTGTGCGTTGAGAGAACGAGCCAACGTATGAAATTGATCATTATTTTTTGTTGAGTTACATACAGTACATAGACGGCACTGATACTCTAGTAGTATGAGTACCTAAAAATACGTTGAGCCCCACAATAGCAACATTTTGTCAACATTTTCGCGCAGAAATGGTGACTCCGTCCGCGTGTTACCTTTCATCTAACATGCGTCCGTTGGACAAAATTGTTTCAGGACGCGGGCTACCGGTGTGCTGGTACAGTACCTGGTACTGTACGCTAATTTCGCTGGACAAGAACCGGAGAGTTGCGCGCCATATGAAAGATTTGCGGGATGTCGAAATGGAAATCCGCATACCAGTAGTCTACCATTATGGTGGCATCATCTCATAAAAATACCTCAACCCCAGATAGTACATCAGCGCCACGGTATTTGTTGATCATTGCAAACAAAAGATAATGGATCACCCACCAACATCATACTCGCTGTCTACAAAGTTGACACATAGGTGTTGCTTGCTGATGTCCCTGTTGTTGTGTGGTTTCTGGTCGAACCGGCAGATGCTCTTGAAATACCCAATTGCTATCAGAGATGGCACGAGTGTGGTTTCGCCTCCATTAGGTGTCTGGTCCTTTTCGGGCAACAAATCTCGAACTTTTGAAGGGTGGCTTCCGTTTGCCTCCACAGGTCAATCATCGTTTTTGCGAAATCCGCTTCGCAAAATGCCTACCGTGCGGGAGTTCCCTCGGTTTGCACCAAACTGCGATCAGTGGGTGGTGGCCATGCTTGGTGACAATGACCATGGAAAAGATTCCGAGTCATCTCTGGCCCTGGTGAAATCGTGGGCAGATTGGTGTACGATCATTCTCATGGACGATGAGGGATCCAGTTACCATGATGCTTTGAAACAAAAACATGAAAACGACAAAATGATTTTTCTTTCTGTGGCTCAGCAGGCCGAAATTCCGCACCCTTTTGCCCAACAAGTATTGTGGTCTTTAAGGAAGAAGGATGCTGCCAGCAAAGGAATACGTAAAAATATTGGATATCTATTTGCTATTCGACATGGTGCCAAGGCTATCTTTGATTTTGAGCTATCGGGTCATCAAGGTATTTCGGAAAGTTGGCTTCCTTTTGGTTCCTCTTCTCCGTCCAGAGTACTTGTAGGCTACACCAAGAATCATCACAACGACAAAAATAGTCTTCCCCTCTTCAATCCGCTTCCACATATGGTGTCGTCGAAATCCTATGTCCACAAGAGACTTTTTCCACGGGGATTTCCCGTCAATGCAACACTATTAGAGGACAACGAGAAGCCGCTTCCTAGTTACTACTTTGGGTCAGTCGAGCATTCTTCGGTGGGTGTGGTGCACTCTGTTTCATGGGACGACATTTGGGGAATCGATGGCGACGAATCAGATATGCTCTTTGATTCCGATCTCAAAACAAGGTCACGTGTCTTGATGCCAGCCGAGCATTTCACTCCATACAGCGCAAAATCTACGGCTTATCTACACCAAGCTTTTTGGGGGTTACTTCTGCCATCGACAGTCCCAGGCGAGATGGCAGATATATGGAGAGCATATGTTGCGCAACCCTTCCTGCAAGACCTGCAATTAGCGGTAATATCTGAGTCGACCACTCATCATCCGAACGTCCCTGCCAAGAAGAATTGGATATCTTCATTCAACTCTGAAGAGGCCCATGCTTGGGAGGAGAAACTACCATCGCTCCTTCAATTCTTAGCTTCCGAGGATTCGTCCACGGGTCGCCATGATAGCAACTCGAGCTCATATGATTTGCCAGCTCGTATTGAGCGATTGACAGTGGGGCTCTATGAGCGGGGTTTCGTTGGCTTGGACGATGTGTATGCCACCCAAGAATGGTTGCTCGCCTTGCGCGACATGGGCTATGATTTTCCCACCAAGAAGGTCGAACAAACAAAACTTGTTCATGCGGAGCCATCGTTAGAGAATCAGCCATATTTGGCATCACCGGCCTTTAACATGGGTAAAAATGGAGAGCTCTATATGGATCATGTGAGTGGGTCCAAAAGGCCTGCAAGCCTTGAACTATACAACGAATGGCTGCAGGAAGTCAAGACAGAACGACGGAATGACGACGGTGTCATAGTCAAGCTTGTCACAATGACCAAGAATGAATGGCCACTCATCAAAGACTGGATCTGGTACCATGGTGAACTCATAGGATTTGAAAATATATATCTGTTGGATGGAAGCTCAGACCCAAGATCTATAGCCTTTCTGGTGCATGCACGCGATCACTTGGGTGTCAACGTTATTTTTTCTTCTGCAGGGTTGAATCAACTCGAAGAACAAATGTCGAAAATTGGAAGAGAAATCAGCAAAGCATCCGACTTCGTCCTCAAAATGGACGTAGATGAATTTATTGTTGCTCACAAAGAGGGACAAACATGTATTCATTCGACTGACCGTAGCAGTGAGGGGGGCCCAGCCGTGGATTGCTCGCTTTCTCCCTATGCTGTGCTGGACGCGATCAATGACCTCCGACGAATTGCGACCGGGGAGCGGCTCAGGGTTGGTTATGTGATGGGGTCACAATCGAATCTCGCCGTCTGTAGCTCAGACAATACCAAGAATGATATAAGTGCCTTTCCGTTGGGACCAGTCCAGAACGCCGGTGGTTTCAAAACGATCTCTGATTCTCGCACTCTGGCAGGTCTCGATCTTGGTGGCCACAATAATTTCTTCGTGGCACCCTTTGGGGCCTCCGCGCAGGTTGGAAACCAAACAGACCTCGGGGTTCTTCACTTTCATTCTCGTTGCCTGGATACGGAGGTGAGCAACTGTCGGAAAGCTTTAGTTTCTCACGACTTCATCGAAGAAAATGACACAGACGAAGTGGCAAAGGCCAAGCTAATGGAGCAGCATGGCATCAAGGGGGACGAGGTCGATCTCTGCATGATCACGAGCCTGGATGGTGTTAGCTGGCACAAGGTGCTGTTCTATCTAAAGTACTTGCATGGTTGTATCGGAAACGACACTTTCTATGGATCAACAGAGAACACGTTTCTCAACCCAGACTTCCAAAAATTTCTTCATGATGCGAAGGAGCGACACCGCAGATTTGATATATAATAATGATAACTTATGGATATATACTCGTAATGGCTATCGCCTTCAGGATACCATCGACCAACTATCGGTCGGGTGCGACGTATCCCTATTTCATCAAACTCTAACCACCAGGTGTCGCTCTGTTGATTGGCGGCTGGAAACCCTGATGCGGCGGCCCATCATCATTGGACTATTCTGACCGCGAAGAAACGTCCATTCTCATCGGCCGTAGAATAGTTGGACGAAGGTCAAGAGATATCCAACAATTTACCAGTAAACGCACCAAAGATCTCCCCTCAAACATTACTCGTGCATCGAATAGGCTAGAGGCGAAAAATGCAGTTGTCCAGCAAGCGTTTTGGGTGCCGCGTTTTGACTTGGGATTGTTCCTTCTTCGGTCAAAGAGGCCAAATTTCGCTGATTCAAAATGAAAAACCCGATGTCCCGCTCAGAATACTCTCGAATCCGCAAAAATGCAGTCGAGTGGCAATATCCGCCGCACCTCGACGTGTTCAATCCAGCGTTGGCACCGAGTAGCATTAGGCTTGTGGCACCGAGTGGCATGAGTAGCCGCACCTCGGTCGTTCCATCATTGACACCGAGTGGCATGAGTAGCCGCACTGCGGTCGTTCCATTAATGGCAGGCGTCGGCATTATTCGAAGGACATGCAGTGTTCTTCTCTCTCCCCTCGAGCAAGTCAAAAGGAGACGAGAATCAAGCGGCAGCGATTGGGATGATTGACTTTTGTTTGCGAGAAACTCAAGAACGCTAATCCGAGTCCCTGCACTTCGCTTCTATTCCAACTTCATAGGCGACAGCATCAGTTGGGCTCGCACCAATTTTCATATTATTTGATTTGCAATTGTCGACGGAAAGGTCCAGAGTCAAGAGATTTACGTTTGTGACGCCAGTCATCCCAGTAAGACTCTCAGGAGCTGAGTCATCTTCATTTCAATAGCAATATGTCGCAGCAAGGCGAACGGTTCGGACTCGTATTTTCGTACATCGTAGATCCTTTAGGCAAGTAGGCGCAGAGCCAATCTCCAATAATAGCATAGCTCTGCTAGAGGAAGGTGCATGCAACCTCCAAGTTTATTGGCACGTCACGGATCATATGGATGATTCTCTACCGATCCATCGATCCATCAATGGAGCATAGCGGTAGAGAATCATTCCACTGCACATATTTCCTAGTGTCGTTGTCAAGGATAGTGTCTTCATTAATGCAAGTTATGGAATGGCACAATTATGCCATCCCGCAACAAACATTCCGATCATGTCATCGTGGATGAGGATAGGCAAGTCTCCCCTTGTTGCAGGATGGCATATTCATGAACATCGTTCACTCCACTTCAATGGTATCGTGGTGCCATCCCGCAAAAATCATTCCGATCGTGTCATGTCGGATAGGAATCAATTCTCCCCTTTGTTGCGGGATGGCATTGCGAAAGCCCAATGGGCAAATTGGAATTCAAAATGAGCGCAGCAGCATTTTATTAGTTATCGACAATCGGCTAGCACTATAACCAGATTGACGAGGCAATTCGACACTGTAGGGCAATCCATGGTCCTTTTCAAAGGGGGTCCAAAGCTCTAGACCATCACATGTGGGCACAAAAGCAGGAGACATTGTTGAAGCAAATAGCTATCTTTACAAGAAACCTGGAATCCAATAAAGATACCCACTTGGTTGATGTAATAGTCTATTTCGATCTGATATTTTCATGCAAATCGGATTACAAGTGGCACCGAAGGTGCGCTGGAGCATGCATGACGGTTGGGTACCGGTAGTGTAGTTAGTGGATGCCTCCGGCATTCTTGGACCAACCCTCAAGCCGCAGTGGGGGACAGACAGACAGACCATAGACATAATTGATTAGACGACGAACAAAGCATCTTGTGTCCACAGAGATGCAATTTGTCTTTTGTACAAAATACCCCCCGTGAAAGAACATTATAAATAATAGATAAACACAAAAATTAGACTGTGTGTTTTATAGGTGCACAATGTATTGCTCTGCGAAGATGTCAAATTTTGATGATAATTGTTATTCTGATGAATGCATAATGTATGGCTCTGCCAATTGAAGACGGGAATAGGAACTCATTCGGCAGGGGTAGAGTCGGTACCGTCTTCGTCCTCAATGATAACAAGTGCAGTCTTTTCATCGTTGAGTTGAACAAGACCTGGTGCAATCACGCGATATAGCGTGTTGAGGAACTCTAAATTCGAGGCATAAACCTTTCGCAGTGCCTTAGCACTTTTGCTCCTGTCGGTTTTATTCGAGATGATGGCGTTGATCCCTATGATGAAGTCCACTGCATTCTCTTGCATAGCCCTTACTTCCTCCAGTTTGGATTTCTTCGCTCCCAGCTCGGTGCTATCCTCATCCCCGTCTTTCTTCCGCTTAGTATGTGGTTTGAAGACGAGGGGATCCTTTTCGGGAAGTGTTTGTTCTCCTCCAAAGCCGTCAGCACCGCGCCGACTTGTAGATCGCTCTATTGATAATAGATAAAGCAGCTACGAAGAGGGCGCTGCCAAGGAAAATATTCGGCGGATGCTCCATTATCTACACGTATTATCTTGTACGAGTAGTCTACTCTCTCTACTGTGCCGGTAGTCTACTTCGCAGTACGGTACCAGTACTGTAGAGAGAGTGAGCGCGGCGCGCGGCCGGAACTGGGCGACTGGCACGACTAACACTCCGTCCTTCTCTTTCTTTCCGGTGGATTTACTTCTACATACCGGTACAGTGCCGGTACTGGTGTACTTGTACTGTACCGTCACAGTACAGTACCAGTAGTGCACTTGTACTGTACAGGTACAGTACCGGTAGTACCAGTACCGTACCGACCGTCCAACGCAACGCGCTGGAGGGAACGACGACGACAAGGACGACGACGACGACGAAAAAAGAAGGAACGAACAGATTGGGTTCGCCGCTGTCGTCGGAAGTCGGAATGCGGAAGCGAGAAACGAGAACAAAAAATAAGCACGATACATTGCTATTCATTCGTATGAGTACACGTGGTACAGTACCTGGTACAGTATTTAGTGCAGGTACCGGTACAACTTCACTAACACACACCGGGCACATAAATAAATGACAATGGGGTTTGAAGCTGCGTTCAACCACAAACTTTCGACATCAATACGTTCCAGGCTTCCTGGTCGCCCTCTGACTGGGAACGCCTATGGAGAAGCAACGGTTTTCTCTCTTTCGTCGTCGTCGCAGAACTCGCTTCGAAATCGTATCAAACGAGGCTTGTTGGTTGCCATGGACGACGAGAATCACAAGAGTGTCGATGTCGTAATTATCGGCGCAGGTGCCTCGGGACTCCAGTGTGCCTCGGACTTGCTACTTTCCCATGACGACTCAAGTAAAAGTGGTGACGACTCCATTGAGAAACCCTCCTTTATGATTCTAGAAGCTCGAGATCGCGTGGGCGGTCGAATTCTCACCGCGACCGAAACGGCTCAGGAACTGACAAAGAACAGCCGAGTGTCATTTCCTAGGGATCTTGGTGCTGCCTGGGTCCACGGAACTGGTTTGCCCACTGGAGACGAAGAAGATCAAAACCCAATCATGCGACTCCTCGAAAAGACAACACCCGAGGGTCAATCGGTGGAGGATTTCCACCTCTCTCCGGCCTTTTCAGGAAACGGTTGGACGAGGCCGGACACGATACTCCACAAGGCCGACCGCATTGCTCTCTTTCGGAATGGAAAGAGGATACAAAACGACTCCCAAGATACTATCGATGCCATCAAACGCCACTATCGGATACAGAACAAAATCGCAGAACATAGCAACCATCTCTTTGAGATCGGAGAAGGCATGCAAACTGTAATTACTTCTGTAGCACAAGTCCGATCCATGGTATCGGCGACTGTATCGACAGAAGACGATGATTCCTCGTCACTTACTGACGATCTAGTCCCTTTCTATGCCTTCATGTCGGAGAACTGGAACGGGCTCCCGGAAAACGACATCCAGGTAAACTTTGTGACACTACCCGAGAAGCCGATGGAGACCGATGAATTGTACATCGATGAAGGCGACTTCGAAGGCCCACACTGTAAACTTAATCACGGGATGCAAGCAGTTATAAAGCCTCTTTATGAACAGGTCGCTGATCATATCAGTCTGAATGAACAGGTCACCAAGATAACTCGGTTGGGAAATCAAAAGCTTCGAATTGAAACCAATTCGGGCTTGACAGTGGACACCAAGTGCTGCATCAGCACCATCCCCTTGGGATGTCTACAAAAGCATGCCACAAGCCTCTTTGAACCTCCCTTGAGCACTGATACTATTGAATCAATACGCTCTATTGCGACTGGATTCTACAAGAAAGTCTTTCTGACGTTTGACAACATTTTCTGGCCGACAAACGAGCCTCTGCTTGGACTTGTGCGCAGTGCTGACCGAGCGGACGAACTCGGGCAATATCTTTTGGTTTATAATTTCCATGCCAAAGATTCTATTCCTTGCCTCGAGGCGGTGCTCTGTGGAAATAGCGGAAAGTGGTCAGTGGGCAGGAGCGACACTGAGATTCGAGACGCTGTCCTCAAGTTCATCGAAGACTCCCTCGGTGCCAAGGATCTCACAAGCAAGTGCGTTGCGTCCCACATTACTCGTTGGGAAGAAGATCCTTTCACCCTTGGAACCTACAGTTCATTTTGTTTGGGGACACTCGAGAGGCACATTGACACTCTGAATGAACCACATTGGGATGGCGACTTGATTTTCGCTGGTGAATTTACCGAGTCGGACCAGATGGGAAGTGTCCATGCTGCACTCATGAGTGGTGAAAGAGCGGCTGCCCAGGCATTCGAAATCCTTTCAAGGAAACAACATCTACCACGCTCAACGACCGAAAGGGAAAGCTCACCAGATGTCGTGCCTCCCCAAGCATTTGACCATGTGATCAACGAGAAAGCCACCTTGATTTTTCATTAAAAAGCATACCGTACTGTCTGTAGAAGAATACGGGTATTCGTACATAAGAATATAGAACTTCTGTTTAACGTGTTTTTGTACGAGAGTTTAAAAAAGAGGTGTGTACTGTATCATTTCTGAAACTCTATCTACTTCCACTCTCTACTCTGGTAGCGAGAGAGAGTACGCATACCTTCTCTTGTATGGTTGACTCCCATTTTGGTTTTAGGAGTCGACTGTCATGCAATTTACGAAGCAGGATAGAGCTGCTGGTACCAGACTCCTCCTCTGGGGGGGGGCGTCACTCTCCTGACTGTACGTACGAATTTCGTACTCATAGTTTAGTACAGTACGTACCGGCACGTCCCCGTACGAGTGAGGGCCCGGGGTCTACCCACACGCACCGCACGTTCTTCATTCGTAAACCACTGTAGCAGTTCGGATTATTTTTTATCTCCCGCGGGATTCAAGAGAAGCTCTCGCCAACCGACCGACATACCGGTACGCGCGCGCGTCAGCCCTTCCGCGCCGGACGTATCATACACCAAAACGAAATCGTTTTCCTCTCGAGTTCATCTTCTTAAAACACAAAGGACAAGAAAAAACCAGACCCGGAACCAGAACGAAACAAAACACACCGAACCGTCGCCGTCACTTTTTCATCTTTTGGACACTTCCGATGGTATTTGAGACAGCAGCACTTCCTCCGAAGAGCCCTTTTCGGGAGACGAAAGTAGAGACGCAAGTGCGCTCTGGGGCCCACAGGCTCGCGCATCGTCTGTGGGAACTATCGGAGCAACTCCACATTGATGGATTTCAGCTTGCTCTCACTGAGCAAGATGCCTTTCGCTGGTTGGCTGAGGGCTTTCTTCACAAGAAGAATCGCTTGGAGGAATCCGGGAGGCCCAGTGACATTCACGTGGGATACCACTACACACGGAAGCAATACGCTGGAACCATTCAACTGTGTGGGTTGAAGGTTATGGGAGGACGGGCGTTCTTTGGATCTGGAATTTACACGGCAAACAACCCACATGCATTCCGCTCCTATGGAAGTGTCGGTTTGATAGTCCTGGTTATCAAAGGAGTTCAAGAAGTTGTCATTGGTACAGTGAAAACAAAGTCTATTGGCACTGATTGTGTTATAGGAAACAAGCTCCAAGGTGACGACGAGGCCATCCGTGATCCGAATCGAAGCCAATATTACGACGAAATCGTCCTGAATTCTCATGATCAAGTGTTGCCACTGCTCCGATACAATCGGGATCTGGTCAACAACGCTGACCTCATGTGGAGAGTACATCAGCTGGTCCAAGAATTTGTAGAGAATCAATTCCCCGGACAATGTAATCTTCAAAGTCGACGGATTTTCCCTGACCTCAACGACCTGGCATATGAGCACCAACTTCTGTCTACCCACAATTGTGCCTTTCCCGATGCACCAAAGTCGCTAGTAACCATGTTTGCGATGTCATCGATGAGAAACGTTGCTGCAGCCACGAGGGAAATGGCCCTGAATGCACGGCTGAACGCACTAGCAGTGGCAGCCTTCGAATATTGTCTTCCTCTATCTCGGCATTTGCGGCAATCAACGAAGCTCTTTGCTCCTTCCCTTGTCTCTTCTTCCGATCGTTGTCCAATCTGTATTGAAGAGCTTGCTTTGAGATTTGATGTCGTTAGAGTTGTGAAGTGCGGGCACGAATTCCACAAAGACTGTCTCGAGAAGGCCTTGTCCATTTCTAACAAATGTCCGATCTGTCGCGTTGTCCTCGGCGAGCCTACTGGGAGTTGTCCATTTGGGTCAATGCAAGTCGAGCTCGATCCATCAATCCATTGTGGTGGATTTGAAGACGTCGCAACAATCGTACTCAAATACAATATCTATGGTGGGGTCCAATCCCAGGAACACGAGAATCCCGGGCGCGCTTTCAAAGGCACTTCTCGGACTGCCTATATTCCTCATAACGAGCAAGGGATAGATCTGGTAAAGCGTTTGAGATATGCTTTCCGCCGTGGCCTCACTTTCCACGTTGGGACATCACTCACAACCGGTATCTCAGATGTTGTGTGTTGGGCAAGCATTCACCACAAGACGGTGCTCAAGGGAGGCTCCCACGGTTGGCCCGACCTCAGCTACTTCCATAACTGCAATGAAGAACTTGACCGACTTGAAGTACCGAAAGCCTCCGAGCTCTGAGACAAATCGAAAAGCACGACCCCTAAAACGTGCACAGTCGTCACATGACGAATCTCTGAAGCCCATGTATGGCCTCACAATCTTGTAGAACAAAGGAGTAAGGTAATAGAATGAGCAGTTTGAGACTGCGTTCAGCTTCTTGGCATCTTGAGCCAGCACGAACACTTGTTTGCTGTGTAGGTATTCGCGCCATTGTCTCTACGAAGAGATTCTTTGCTGCTTTCGGGTTCGAATCTCCGCGTCACATGTGGGACAGTGTCCTTGGGGTTTTAGCTTGAAGATGCTCAGGCACTTTTCACACACAAACGCCATATCCACCACTTCACCAGTATCAAAGCTTCTTGCACGAAAATCCACTTTGTTGATGACTGGCAAGTTGAGCTTGTTGCGACATGACCGAGGTGGTAGAAAGACGCTTAGTAAAACTTCGGTCAGTGCTTTGTTGGCCTGTGCAGCCCCACTCGGCGCCAAAAATAGTCCATTTGTCAAATCACAGGTCTGTTCCAAAAAGGCACTAGACTTGCTGCCACCCGGACTAGGAATAAAACACCCGTCCACTACGATTTGGAGCTTCTTGGCGGCGAATGCACAATTCATCAGAGCGTTGTAATCTCCGGGCCGATCATCGGAAGCTTGAATCAACAATATCCGAGGTGACCAAGCCCTGGCTTTTTTCGAGGATTTCTTTTTGCCTCCTGCCCCAATCGCACCGATGACTCCTTCGTCGTCCGCGTTTCCACGACTCCAAATATGAGAATCATGAAGTGCCGAAACGCCGGCGTTGGCTGCTACTAAAAAGCGATTGATCAAGCACAACGACACAGAAAATGCTGATGTCATGGCAGCCAGTGAGACTGATAGTGGTAGATCAGCCTGGTTTGCATCTCTAGCCGCATCGGTGACTAATTCGGCAACGCCATCAGCCAAATCCGTAGGGATAAAACGCGTATCCAATTTTGTCTCTGGATTGGCGAAAAAGATTTCGAGCTGATCTTGACGCGGATGCACCACAGCGCTGCGATTTCCCGCGACTGCCACTAAAACCAAGGCAGAGTCTCGCTCTATACTTCCGAAGGCACTGGCAAAGGCTTGGACGGCACTCAACAATTCATCCAGTGTCGCGGGCCCAAGACTTCGTTTGCCTGCGGCTAGACGGGCTTTGTCGCTAGCTGTTCGTTGCATGTCCCGCTCTCCCCAAGCTACAGGCGACACGTCAATCACCAGGACAGTCAAGGGTCGTTCGTCTGATTGTTTGGCTGGCATCTTGGAGAAATGAAGAGACTATATTGATGAAGACAACGCAGAATGATAAACGAATAATAGCTCGTCGTGCTGGGTGTTGGGTGTGGATTATTTTACTGTATGCTGTTTTTTTTAAGAGCCTCGCGGCGCAGATCGAAGCAGTCGCATTGTGCGTATTTTCGTGTGATTTTGCCGCGGAGAACTCAATGCACGGAAATACAGAGTAGATACGCCGCGTAGACTACAGTACTGTCTGTACAGACTGGAAAAGGGGCAACGGGCAACTTGCGTTATTCTTCGATGATGATGATGATGATGATGATGATTCTATTCATTATTCAACATTCAACTTCATCGACCATCGCTTGTCGCTTGTCGCTTCGTTCCGTTTCGAACACCAAGCAAACCAGCTTCATTATTAGACTGCTGAATCCATACTCTAAACTAGAGAGCTGTCATTTCCAAGAGATTATACTCACAAACATGACAGCGTACTACGCGATTCACTCCACCGCGAGCTTTGCAGGCCCCGCCGTTTTCTTTCGACAGGAAGACGCGCAGCGAATCCTGTCTCAGGATTCTAGCGCGGTGTGCATATCTCTTGCGACGGTGCAAGCGCTCGTTTCGTGGATTCAATCGCATGGCGTTAAGAATGCTGCATCCACCACTGCCACTGAACACGCAGCCTTCGCACTGGCTGATGTGGACGGCGATGATGATGATAATGATGATGATAATTCTTCTGCCTTTTCGTCGTCGCCAAACCCAAGAAAACGAAAGGCTGCGTCTCTTCCAACAAACGGCGCCAGCAGTTTCAGCTTACATGTACCTCTACCATCATTGTCGCTTCTTCCCGGGGTAGATACAAGTACCACGAGGCTTTTGCCAAGAATAGTTTCGAAACGAGAAAAAGAGTGGGAAGAAAAATTTCAAAATCTCAAAACATTCGCCGAAACGGTTGGTGATGGCGATCCAAATCTTGCTCATCGGCGAGAATATAATCAACACGCTCTATCACACTGGATATACAGCCAACAAGCGGACTATATAAATTGGAAAAATGGTAAGATCCACGACGAGAATAGTACATTTGACCGAACTGGGCGCTTCCTCAAACTTCTTGAGCTTGGGGTCCGACTCAAATCTGACAACGGAGCGATCTGGCAGCAGCAGGCGAAGAAATGGCGCGAGTACGTTCAAGCTCACCCAGAGACGAAACTTACGACCGAAAGTACTGATCCCACAGTTGTTGAGCTTGCAGAATGGCAAAATCTCCAAATCAAGCACTATGTCAAGCTCATGCGTGGGGAGAGTCCGCATGAGATGTATTCGTACCGTCTTGCACGGCTGAAAAAGGATAACTTTCCCTTTCCAGCCACAGTGGAACCACCAAAGATTCCCGTCGTGAAGAAGAAGACTTTTGATGAGCGACTGCAGGAGTTTGTAGAGTGGAAAAATGAACACAAGACTCCTCTTGTTCCTTCTCAGTGTGGACAGTTAGGCGAATGGGTGAATATGGTACGGCGCTCGTTGAAGCTGTTCCAGGCCGGCAAAAAAGAATCTATGAAGATATATCTCAATGATGAGAAAATACAAAGACTGAAGGATGCGGGGTTCGTCTTTCAAACCGCAGAGCACCGCGAACGCCGACCCGAGCCAAAAACCAAGAGAGGACCCATGAAACGTCCGAGAAAAACGTTCGAGGAGGGCGTGCAAATGTTTGTTGCTTGGAAGAACGAACATGGGCATCCTCTGGTTCCTCAAAGCTCAGGTTTTTTGGGCGATTGGGTCCATTCCCAACGAAGAGCATATGTGAAGTACCAGAAGGGGCGACGTAGCCGAAGTATGACACCGGAAAGGATACTTTTGCTACAGCAGGCTGGATTTGTTTTTGATGCGTCGGGACACCACTCAAGACCTGCCAAAGTAGCAAAAGCGGCTCCCTCCACGTAGGACGATTCCTTCTAGTCTGTGAGAATGCGATCTGTGAGAATGCGATAGATAGTGACATATTTTGCTTAACACTTCGTTGATAAAGGCTTTAAAGAAATCGTTGTTCAAGCGATGATGCAGCCTTAGACTGATGTTTCTTGAAACAATTGAACCATGATCTTTCAAAGAGTTTTCCTTTTCCATTATAGATGAAGAGAACAAATAACATGTGCAAAAACTCTGCAAGGGCAGCACACTGGTCAACCAAGCCTACCGCCTCGTAGCCATATTCATTGAGAAGGTAAGCAATGCTGCTCTCGCCCACCAAGAACAGAAGACCGAAGAAGAAATTGTTCAGAACCCATTGCATCTTAATTTGATATCCGACAACGGGTAGACGCGAATCCACAGTCATGCGGATACCTATTTCGACAAAGGCCGTTGCTAGAATCATTTCCCCACGAGCTCCGAATTGGTTGGCATTCATGACGAGGGTGCAAATCCCCACTGTGTTCAATGCGGCAAGTAATGGGACGATGTTTCGATCGTAGTAGGAAGATTCTCGCATGACTCGTAGCTTGACTTGCAAGCAGCGATCTCGTGAGTTCATTATTTTGTTTCGAGAACCATGTTCCAGAGGCAGAAATTCGAAATCCAAGCCTCTCTGTCGGTCGTAACTGTAGCCGGGCACGTGGACGTGATCGACAACGGTACCGTGTGGTGTATTGATAGTTTCTAGCGTGTCCTCTTCATTAGCTAGACTCAGTTTCCAACGGGCCTTATCCCATCGTTTTCGGGCCTGTCGATGTTTCAATATTCCTAACCTAAGTACCAGGTCATGCCTGTCATGGGGAAAGTCAGAAACGTGCATTTCGTCTTGAATCAAGGACGCTCTGTAGAGGCAGGTCCATTTCATCAGATTTTCTTCGGAATTGAGTTGACACACTTCTGGCTCTCCAAGGAATTCAAAGTCAACAGCATTGAGTATGGAAACTGGCGGCACATACACAATTTTATCTTCGGCCCCAACTTCGGACAACTCGGTTTGGTAAGCACGTTGGCGACCATGCATTTTCCAAACTTTCTTATTGTAAGGGTTGTTCATCCCATATCCCAAATTTGTATCCGTTTCATCGGGATTGTTCCAGAAAATCGTGACTCGGAATTTCATTTCGACTTTCCCTAAGACTTCATCCGGTCGGCCCACATTCCATACCACCACCTGAAACCGAATGTTGTTCGCATTGGCAGGGTCCGTCGTTTGATTGAACGAATCGTAGCTCAGAATTGAGCCCATCGAGCGGGACGATTGGATAAAGGGGATTCTCACCACCTGTAGGGGCGAAAGAATGGGCAATCGAGAAGATGATTCGTCGCCACGACCCACGTGGATTCTCGAGACCGAGTCATACGACGTGGATGATGACACTTCGACTGGAAGTGTTTCCTTTGTAAGTCCAGTTTCTTCGTCGGCCTCCTCGTGCTGGTCGGCGCTCATTTGATGTGACTCTTAGAAGGCAAAACCAATACTATATGATTGACAAAACAGGATTTCAAAGTCCAATTGTCGCTTCCTATCTTTTCGGTTGGAAAGAGGCGAGCAGAGAGACAAGAGACAATAAGACAGTCGCTCATTATTTCTTGTTTCTTGGTTGTTGCGGGCGGGGGGAAATGCAAATGTAAGTGTGACGCGAGAATATTGTGAATTGTGACACCGACAGGGATGGCTGGCGCGCTGCGCGTCTGACCTACTGCACTGTGCTGTTGTACTGTACATACCAGGTAACCGATTGATCAGAGACTACAAAAGCACCGTAGCATTGTTTCATCTACTAGAGTAGTCTACTAGTTTAAAATATTATACCATACTGTTTCTGGATGATAAGAAATACTCCTACGATCTGATCTACTCAAAGGGAGGAGGCTCGCTTTTTAAAAACGGAAAGAAGAAAAGTTACTGCTGGTGTAGAAGATCAAGATAAGAAACAAATCGAACATTAAATTATGGTTGTAATAGTACTATGAAATAAATGGACGACTACCACGCACTGGGTTCAATCCCCGAAAGCAAGAGAGAATTCTAATATGATTCCATCGCTCGAGCAAAAGCTGCGATGGCACTTCCTCGGGATGTCCCTTGCAACTCGCACTCAGACTATGAGGTTCGATGGCTACCATCTTTCTGCGTGCTCGCTTCTCTGAGTACAGCTGTATGGTACGGCATTCGTACTTGCATGGCAGAACCGCGTGAAAACTCACTCATTCCGTCATGAGGGGCGGAGTGCTATGCCGGGAGCCCAGGAACTGTGCAATAGTCGTGAGCAAGTACCCCGGTGAGAATTCGGTGCTGGCGTGCTTTGATTCGCTCTATCGATTTGTATAATTCGAAAGTTAAAAGTTCGCTGGACCCATATCCATAAAGGTGCTAAGTTCCTCCCTGAGGTGCTTCACCTTGGCCGTCCCTCCCCATTTGCTGTAGACCGCAATAGCTTCTTTCAGGAGCGATCTTGCCATATCGATATTCCCCGATTGTAGGAAAAACTTCCCTGCCCTTTCATTGGCAAGACCATGTTGCATGATGAATCCTCCTTCTCGCGACAAAGATATAGCAGACGTGTACTTGGAATGCGCTCGGTCGTACTCGCCCATGCACGCGGCAAGTTCGGCTTCCAAGAAATAGAGTTTCCCAAGGAAATTTTCAGGACAATGCTTAGCCCACGTCTTGAAGATCTTGATGGAGTGCTTTGCTACCTGTAGGCGTGCTCGACTCTTCTTTCGGTACGATAGAGCCACCAGACCATTGTAAAAGACAAAGAGAACTCGATCGGAGGTGCCGAACGGGTTGTTTTCAGCCACCCTACACACGCCGGAGTGTACTTCGGCTGACTCGTAGTCTCCGAGCATATATGCAAGAATCATGCGATAAAAATGAATCCAGATCAGCAGAGTTTTGTTGTTCTCACGGGCGTATTGAATCGTATATTCTTGTTCCATTATTTCCCCAGTAAGAACTGCTGGGTCGCCAAAGGACTTGCCCATGAGATTGTGAACAGTTTGCCAAAGTGGCTTGATCATCATCAGTACCGATTCTTGTCCATATGCTTCCATTCGGTTGGCGAAGCCCTTCACGATACGCTCCAACTTTGCCAGAGCCGTGATGTCGAAGGATTCCCAGCAATAAATGTTGGCGTTAAGCATCGCAAAGTCGATATCCCCAGTCTCAAGGGCCACTCGATGTGCGGCCTTGATCGGATCAAAAATGGTTCGAATGGGCTTTTTCCAGAGATAAACCGACCCATAGAACCAGGCCGAAACACGTCCGAGCCATGCTTTATTGTCAAACTTTCGATAGATCTTCAAAGCAAGCTCTCCACAGCGAAAGCCCTCATCCAAATCAGCCCCATTGCCACAAAGAAGCATAGCAAACGTAACGAAACCAATACTCGAGACATCACAGAGACCATACTCCAGAGTCAACTTCACCATTCGTGTTGATAGAAGAGGTGCTAGACTAGGCACCGCGATGTACGCGTACAGGAACATGATATTCATCATCTGCATTGCAGCAATTTTCTCCGGATTGTCCATGAGTGGCATTCGCATAAGCATCTCATTTGTTTTCCCTCTTAGCAACCATTTTGTTCGCTTTACAGCTGCCGCAATAGAATTGGGCGACTGCTTGCTTGAGAATTTTTCTCCGAGTGACGAAAGAACGCTCAGCCCTCTTTCAATTGCTTTCAGCATATGTCCTCGACTACCAAGGGAATAAACTTGGATGGAATGCGCTCGCAGAGTATCGGGGAGCCATCTTGCATTGCGAAATATTTCTGATGCAAGTTTCTCGACATTGTCAAAGTTGGAAATGCAGTATTCCACTTCAGCCGCGGCGTTGAAAAGTTCAAGACTGAGTTCGTACTCTTCCTCCCAGCATGTGTCTCCGAGAAGTGACACTCCAAGAAGCAAAAATTCTGAAGCAGTTTGGAAGCTGGAGGAGCAAATAGCAAGTTCTCCTGCGCGAAGGCACAGAGCAGCAACATCATTGCGTTCTTCTTGATAAGTGATCAAATCGGCCCCTTCCCGGATCTGTCCGAGAATCACGAAGATGTGCTTTTCAAGCTCTTCAATATCGTCAAAGCTCTTCCACAGCTCACGGCCGATGGCCAAATGAAAAGCTTCTCTTTCCTGGTAGGAAATCATCTTGTAGGCAGCTTCTTGAACAATATCGTGGGCAAAACGATAGGATTCGTCGGTCTCGTTGAAAGTTAAAAGCCCCCGAGCGGCAGCTTTTTGCAACTGAGCAAATACTGGTCGCGGCGAAATTCGGTTGAGCAATTTCTCGTCTAGGGTAGATCCTAGACAGGCTGCAACTTCGAGGACTTCTCTCGCTCCCTTGGGTAACTTTGAAATGCGCACAGTCATCAACTCCACAGGTCGACGGAAATCAATACGATTGTGGATTCTCCTCTCATCCCAGACCCATTCCATTCCCATTTCATCAAATGTTAGCAAATCTTCCTCTTGTAGGAATCGGAGAAACTCGCGGATATAGAACACATTGCCGTGTGTTTGTCGGAAGATGATATCCGTCAAGGGCTTGATTTGACTAGCATGTACAACTGAGAAAATCTCAGCCACCATTTCATCAACCGCGCGTGGAGGAAGATGCTCAAGGGGAATTTCAGTAACATGAAGAGCATTGTCCTTCTTCAAGAAATCCTTGATCCTTCCGTCGGTAACTTTGTCTTGGCGATAGGTACCAACAAACAAGATTCCATGGTTAGATGTATCGGTCACCAGCGCTTGTAGGAGATCCAAAGAAGCCTCATCAGCAAAGTGGAGGTCATCCAATAGGAGAACAATGGGATACTCGGGAGAGGAGATAGCCCGGACGAACATTCGAAAGACAAATTTGAAGCAGCTCACTTCATCCGAGCTCTGTCGGAACTCCTTGACGACGTCTTTCTTTTGCTGTCCGAGAATTTTCTCTAGAGCAGGAATCATGTCTGTCAATATTCGCTGCTCAATGTGAACTGCATTTTGAATGGCTTTCCTCATGGAACGAACAGGACCAGCCCCCCTTTGCACCACATTTTCCACCAGTTCTGTGAATGCGGATACAAAAGCACTGTACAGTTCAGCACTTTGCATCTGATCAAATTTCCCATGTAAAAAGAACCCCCCATCTTCCACGGCAACCTGTCGTAATGACATGGCTAAAGCTGTTTTTCCGCATCCTGCTGATCCCGAAATAAGGGCCAGCTGGACAGAAGGCTTCGAGCCAGGTTCAGCATCCCATATCCGTTGATACGCTTGTTTGAGGAACCCTCGATCCTTCGATCGTCCATACAGTTTCCTACTGTTTCCGAGTGAAGTCAGGGTAAAATCTGTAGAACCGTCTTCTTCCATACCGTCATCCTGGCTATCGGAGAACACTGATATGCCTTGTTCTTGCTCCTCTTGGACCCGTCGACTTTGGTTTCTCGAGTGTCCTGACCGCCCCGCCATCAGACTATTCAAGCCCACAGATGAGGTGTCGTCTGCCATTTCATCCGCAAGGACTCCCTGAAACTTGACTTTTCTCCTCATGGTGATAAATGCAAGATCAACTAACTAACTCAAACTAACAACTTCTTTCACCCACGTGGATCAAACTGCTTTCGTTTCGATGTCGTCGAGATGGCGGCAGAAGAACATCAAAAACACCAAAAACCAAAAACGGCAAGTTGTGACCGCCAAAAAATGAGCGATCGCCGATCATGTGCTCGCTGAACTGAAGCACATACAAGCATTGAAATATCCGTTTTTGAATATTAGCAATGATTTGCCAGAAAAGAATTCGCGCGCCTCTTGCGCAAGATTCTTCCTACAGTATTTCTGTCTGTCTGTCTGTCTGTCTGTCCATACTGTAGTCAATCTTCGGTCTAGCCTCCAACCGATACTAATTGTGACACGTGTCGACTGTTGGAGGCGAAGCACCCAATGAGCGAGAAAACCGCGAAGCCTGCGTGAAGCGGATCTTCGCGCGGAATTGAAGAGAATGAGTGTTTTTGTCGTGTCAGCCACGTCAATCACGACAGACGACTCACTCATTCATCATTCATTTCCCACCGACCCGACTGACGACCAACAACATTGGGTCCATTTGACCAGGAGTCGTTCCCACCTTCTTCACTCATAACTATGTGTCTGGGCCTTGGATGACCTAATCGAGAACGAACCTACAGCATCACTCAGAGATTGAAGGAAGAAATATGAGGTTGAAACGAAATCATCAGATTGGAATAATGTTCTTACTGGCTCTTGCAGTAATTGGGGTGGTCTCGCCCTTTGCGTTTGGAAGTGCTCCAGATGTCAGCAGTGCACAGAAATTTCAGCATTCTCGGCAAACATTGAATGCGCTAAATCATATGTTTCAAAAACCGCGCTCATACGCGGCAAAAACGGCGATCGCGGAAAGTGCAGCTACGTCGCCATCAGGAGCTGCCCCAAGGTCTCGGATAGGACAGTTTGTCTCCAGCTTAAGACCGACAAGCGGGAAGAAAGACGGAAGCTGGAAGGGTGGAGAAAGTAAAGCGACGATTCCTTCCAGACTGATTTTCGCGTACGTATCTCCGCTTTTGGAACTTGCCTCCAAGCGAACTTTGACAGAGGAAGATTCCTTTGACGTAGCAGACAGCCTAAGGATGGACCATTCTGTCGATAGTCTTGCGACTGTGTACGATCAAGTTAGGAGAAAAGCGCATAAGAAAATCGAAGAACAACGCGAGAAAGGCGCTGATAGTGTCAAAAAATCTCAATCAATATTGTTGCTAAAAGCTCTTGTGAAACAGCAGCGTGGGATGCTGATTTTGACGTTTTTCTTGAGATTATTGAACACTGGTGTGCAGGCTTTCCCAGCAATTCTTGTTTCAAGGTTACTGCGAAGTATTGAGGCAGGTAATTCTGTTCCAGCATCCAAAGCTTTCTCAGCCGCTTTCATGTTGCTTTCTGTTCTGACTTTGAAGATGGTAACAGAAAACCAATTCTTTCATAATGTCGTAAATATGTCGACGAAAACGAGGGGATCGCTCGAGGGTCTAATTTTTGACAAAAGCTTGCGCCTTCCCGAGGGTGGGAGTGGCGTTTTGACAAAGCAAGCAGGAAGCGAAGAAAAGAAGGCGCTTGGCTCTGGAGGCGTTATCAACTTGATGCAATCGGACGCATCTATCATTGAAAGTGCTGCCATGCAAGTACATACCATCTGGGATGGTCCCCTACAGGTAAGGCTCCAGATTTGATGCTTGGCTGGCTTTGTCAACAACAGCACTATTTTTCTCACCGATTTCACAGATTGCTATCTACACCTCGTTGCTGTATAAATATCTTGGTCCAAGCGTGTCGTACGGCCTTGCCGTTCTTTTGACGGTCATTCCACTCAATAGTATCACTCTACGCATTCTGGACAAACTATCTAGAGCTGAAAACGAAGCTCGAGATGCCCGAACAAAACGAACGACAGAGTCCATAAGTAACATGAAGCTGTTGAAAGTGCAAGGTTGGGAGGAACAATTCGCAAATGACATTCGGGGCCATCGAACTGACGAACTCAATCGTCATAAGACTCGCGGCATAATTCGAGCCATCAATTCTGCAGTATCCAATGCTGTGCCAGCTTTGGTCCTTGTAGTCACATTGACTGCGTACGCCAAAACAGGAAGACCTATCGTTGCCAGTACTATCTTCACGGCTATTTCTTTGTTCAATCAACTTCGTTTTCCACTTTTCTTTTATCCCATGCTGATAGATGCTTTGGCAAATGGAAAGAATTCATTGCGTCGAATTTCCTCATACCTCACGTCCGAAGAATTGGTACAATATGTGGAGACAGTCCCACCCACCAACGGTGGTAGCGTGGATTTGAAGAACGGAAATTTCCTGTGGTCGACATCAGAGGAACCAATAAAGGATGGGGAAGTATCTGCCCCAGAAGCACCCGCGCTTTGCAACGTCAATATGGAGGTGAACCCCGGCGAGATAGTTGCGGTAATGGGCTCAGTCGGAAGTGGGAAGAGTGCTCTTATCAAGGCTCTCCTCGGTGAACTCGCCCCAGTACCGCGAATGGTAGTTGACCGCACCGCGATGGATTCGGGGAGCGATTCGGGTATCGATAGACCCTCAGTAACAATGCACGGCAAAGTCGCCTACTGCTCTCAGGAGGCTTGGCTCCCAAAAGGTTCAATACGCGATGCTATTGTTTTCGGGCGGGAGTACGATGAAGATCGATATCGCTCAGCAATCTACGATGCTGGTTTGGACAAAGATATGGATCCAAAAACTGGAGTACTGAGTGACTCCACTGACGTCGGGGAAGGAGGCTCTGGTCTCTCTGGTGGACAACGAGCCCGGGTTGCTTTGGCAAGGGCTCTCTACTCTGACGACGAGACTAAGGTTTTTCTTCTGGATGATTGCTTGGCGGCGCTTGATGCAACTGTCGGATCTCTCGTATTTGAACGTATCACAAAGCGATTTAAAGATTCCCAGGCTGCTGCCATTATTGTAACTAACGACCCATCCATCCCCAGACGATGTGACAAGGTCATTCTAATGGGCCCCACACAAGGACGAAAACCTTCCATTTCTGCTTCCACTTGCTCAACCATTATTGACACGGGCACCTACGATGCGCTGCTGAGGCGAGGACATAAACTTCAAAGCTACTCTGACTTAGAGGTAGACGTTCGACAGGAGCCTTCGGTCTCATTTGTTCGCACAGAAAATCCGAACATGCTCTCTGCACAAGGCGACGTAGATCTGATTGAAACTCCACTACAACCACCTGATATGATTCGAATTGCGGGTGGATACAAAGTGAATGCAACATGCATTGATAGTGCCCATGCGGACCCAGAAACGGAGATCGACTGCAGAAATTATCCCGATTCGATGGCCGATCGAGTTATGAGCACTATGTTAGAAGCCGTAGAAGGTGATGAAGAAGCAGAACGTCACTCAAATACACTAAAAAAGAGTGAGGATATGGCAGAGAAGGGATCAGAGGATGCAGGAACAGCGTTCCTCTCTACGGATGATAGTATGTCGACAGAGGCGGTGCCTTTCTCGACGTACATTGGGTACCTGAAAGCTGTCCGCAGTCCCTTTTTGATGGGTGCAATGGTACTAGCTTTCGTCACAGCCAATGGTGCTCAATTCCTTCAGCAGTATACAGTGGCAAAGTGGACCGACCTGGCGCGTGGAGATACAATGGCCGCAGCTCTGGGTGGAACATACTTGCAGTCTCTTGTCTATGCTGCTGGTGTGGTTTCTGTCTTCTTATGGCTTCGAAGTTACTTGACCATGCTGGTTGGGGCGAGAGCATCTACGTTCTATCACGACCGTATGGTGAATTCTGTTTTCCAAGCCCCCATGTCATTCTTCGACTCTACACCAAGTGGTCAGATCTTGTCTCGATTTGGAAAGGAGATTGGAACTGTCGATAGAGCTCTTCCCGACAGTCTTGCGTCGGTACTCTTCTGCGCTCTTCAAATTGGATCTTCGGTTTTGGCGCTCGCAGGTGCAATCACACCTGTCATGATGGTTCCAATGATATTCGCTGGTTCATTGTACTTTAGAACGATGAAACGATTCCGACCTGCAGCTCGTGATCTGAAGCGGAGTGAGACGAAGACGAGGTCACCCATTTTTACTCATTTCGGAGAAGCACTTCGGGGGACAGAAGTTATCCGCTCTATTCCAGGTGCAATTTCTATGTGGTCGAGGCAACACCGCAAATTATCCGACAAGAATCTTTCAGTTTTCTCCACTATTAAAGCACTAGACCGGTGGCTCTCCGTGTCCTTGGAATTTCTTGGAAACTCCATGGTATTCTTCGCAGCAATTGCCTCTGTGGTCCTTTCCCGGGCGGGAAAGCTCCAACCTGGTTCTGCGGGATGGGGGTTGACCCAATCTCTGGCCATTACAGGACTCATGGCCTGGGCGGTGAGGAATCTGACAATGCTTGAAAGTCATATGATGAGTGTCATGAGGGTCCGGGAACTCACGGACTTGGATTCAGAGGAAGCTGACATATTAAATGCTCCAGGCAGCCACAAATCCAAAATGCCTAGGGAGTTGAAAGGCGTCGGGGAAGCCCTTGCTGTCTCCTTTCCGAGCACCGATAAACCAAAGTTAAAGGTTGCACCACTCAACGATGGCGCTCTCAAGGCCGATGGCTGGCCATGGAAGGGGGGTGTTCTGTTTAAGAATGTGTCCATGCGGTACAATCCTTCCTCTCCACTCGTGTTGAAAGAAGTGACCATTCGAGTACCGCCTGGTAGTACTTTGGGTGTAGTTGGCAGGACAGGTTCGGGAAAGAGCTCGTTGCTTTTGACGCTATTCCGGATTGTCGAAATCGAAAACGGAGGAAGTGTCGAGATTGATGGCATCGACATTCGTTCAGTTTCCATGCAGACTCTGCGCGAAAGCTTATCTATTATTCCGCAAGATCCTGTATTGTTTGCTGGAACAATTGGATACAATCTGGATGCGACAGGCAAGGCTTCCGAGGAGGATATGTGGGAGGCATTGGAGGCAGCTTCGCCCGAGCTGGCGAAACAGTTCCGCGAGTCGGAAGGACTCGCTAGCCCCATCAGCGAAGGAGGCAACAACTTGAGTCAAGGACAGAGACAACTTATATGTTTGGCGCGGGCTCTACTGAGAAAAAGCAAGATTTTGGTCATGGATGAGGCCACTTCTAGTGTCGATGCCACTACTGATCTAGAGGTCCAAGCTACTATTCGAAGAGAATTCGTCGAAAAGGGTGTGTCTGTAATCACAGTAGCCCATAGATTGGATACCGTGTTGGGATACGACAGGATAGCAGTACTAGGAGATGGAAAACTGTTGGAATATGGGGCACCCTCCGAACTTCTAAAGTCTCGCAACGGAGAGCTTCGACAGCTAGTTGATGCCGATAGACGCAACAAAATGAAGGGTGGGAAGGCGGCGGAAGCCGTTCCAGTGGGAAGCCTACCCACATAGCTTACGAAACTTGCTAATCCATGTACAGTACAGTACAGTACAGCACATTATCCAGATTATCTCATCAATTTTTACAATTCGTATACGGGATCCCACACCCAAAGGTTGATCAGCCATTTCTCTCCATTCTTGATTGGTTCCGCGGCGTGTTGCGAAAAGTCATCCATGTTGCCGTCGGGAAGTTGTGAATAAAAGAGAACTGCCTTGCCAGCCTCTGGGGTGACACTGAGAGAGCGAAAGGTCTCGGCATTGACCCAACGAGGAAAGGATGTCTCACCTCCCTTCATACCATCATTCAAATAGAACAGCAGCGTCAAGTAGCGAGCACCACTGTGCGGGTCATCAATCCCGGTGTACCCAAAATCATGATGAGCGGTGTATTCCTGAGCGTGAGCATAATGCACGAGTTGAAGACTTTCGGCTATCGTTTTTTTCGTTGGCATGTCAGGGTATTCCGTCTTTGCACGAGATCTCAAGAGTGATTCGTCGATTCGAATGAGGTCGGCAGATCTGCGATAAATGGCGTCCACCACTACACTGCGTTCTCGCGGTACCCAGGAATTGAAACTGGTTCGGGTCTTTCGGCGACTGGTTTCGTCTGGAGAGTTGGATTCTTTGACTTTACCTGCAGCATCACCCGTTAAACTTTCGCTGAGCTCAATACCACCGGCAAGCTCCAAGATATGTTGTACCTCAGCGGGGCTGAGAAAGTTTGGGATTTCAAACACTCGTGGTGCACACGAAAGTACCCGAAGCGTCATATTCATCACGGCCGTATCTTTGACACGATATTCTTGCAATATACGTGGGTCGTCCTCCCTCAAGATTCTATCCTGCCCTGTGCTCATGATGGGCTCCACCTCCTCCAAGGTTGGGAGCGTTTCAAAATGAGTTTCGCGGGTGGTCACCCAGTGCTCTTGACCAAAATACTCAGCAGGCCACATGAAATGCTTGCTCGGCTCTCTCAAGTAATTGGAAAGATAGCTACGTCCAGTGAAATTTCGATACTGTTCGTTGAAAAGCAAAGTTTTCTTCCACTGGTCGTACATCCGTCGTTCTTCCTCTGTGAGAGACTGCTGTAGATTCGCTTCAGTGGCCGCTTCGTCTCCGTCGACCAAATAGGGATCATACACGTAAATATTCTCTGGGTAATCCTTGACCACAAACTCAATCAAACGCTCTGTCTTGGTATCACCACCTTCTGGTGTGAAGAAGAAGCGATGGGTCGGAAAGGTCCCCGTCCCGCCGCTGGAAAAAGGCGTGTACTGCCTCATCAAAGAAACGCTCCCGCCCGCGTAGCTTTCCCAGTAAAAATTCAACCGCTTGTTGCTCATATTGATGAACTTGCCAGCTAATCCGTTGAACTTTGGAACCACCTTGGTAGAAGCGGGCGGATTTCCCCTGTAAAAGGACGCAATATCGGGCTCCACATACGCCAGAAACGTCTGCGGGCCATCGCCGACGTCGAAAGTCATTTCTTTGAGAGCTGGATCAAGTTCATCGCCCGACCATGAGCAGGTGAGGGTTTCCTCCTCTGCCCGGAGAAGGCAGAAGGGGAACAGTAGCCCAAGTAGAACCACTAGCTTCATTATTGTCGAAGTCAAAGTAGACTCCTCTCTACTGTCAAGAGACTTGCTTACTTTTACTACTGTACATGCGCACAATCACCACGATGACTGTCAAACAACTAATGCAGATGAAAAGCACGTACAGTAGTTTCACCGATGATCATAGCTGTACCGTATGGCCGTAGTGCTATCGCGTGAAAGATTTCTACTACTAGTGCTATCGCGTGAAATGATAACAATTACTAGTAGTGCTATCGTGTGAAAGAAATAATAACCTAAAAATATTTTTTCAGCGCTCATCAGGCGGCGCGGAAATCAAGTTGCCTTCCAGCACGGAATTTTCGCCCAACGCCCAACACTGCGATGTCTATTCTCATTCGTAATAGTACCAGGTACTGGTAGTCTACCGGTACAAGTACTCCAGCATTGATTGTTGTTTTGTTTGACGAGTCGTCGTCATCGTCTCTATCTTGTCCTCTCAGTCTCTTAGACTAATAATAGTAGATACTACAAAAGCAGAGGAGAAACCTCCGATTTTAGCAATCCACCATGGCAAAGGATCCAGAGGCATTGCTCGTGTCTTCGCTGCAAGTCGCATCGCAAAATTGGGCTAACTTTGACTGGGATGGCAAAGCTAAGCAATGGGAAACTGTCGCTGTCCAAAACAAAGAAGCTCGCGAACAGTCCATGACAGCTCGGAAACAGCTCGCGGAGAATACAAAGCAATTCAAAAAATCTGTCAAGACAATTGAGACAGCCGGAACGAACTTGAACGCTGCCAACACCGAAGAGAATGCGGCGGCTACCGTCAAGGCGATCGAAGCTCTGGCCAAGAACTGTCGAGTCACAGTGAAATCATACCAAGGTAAGAAGACGGCAGCTGGGGGCTCTAACGAGTGCGACCTATTTTTGTCTCTAATGGGCTTCTTCCCTTTCTTTTCAGAGGAAATTGATAACTTGACGCGCCGGTGCAAGTCTTCTGAAAGTGCCTTTAGCGCACTCACGCAGTCTCTAGGCGATATCCCTGATCCCTCAGTAGTCCTGATGACAGCCTTGGAACACATTCATAACCAACAAGCTCAACTCAACCGCTTGCAAGAGTCCGTGGAGGACCTTCAGAAGGAAAACGCCTCTCTGGATAGAAAGATCCAGCAGCAGCAGCAGCAGCAGCAACAAGTGGAACCGCCCAAAGACTCCTCGTCCTCGGGATTCTCCAAGGCCGAACAGGAAGAACTTTTGCAGCTTCGCAAGGAAGTTGCAGAATACGAAGTAGAGTTTCGGTCATTGAAAAACCAGGATATTACGATTCGCAGGTTGGAAGCTCGGATTCAGGAGTTGCAGCAGGGAGGCCAAGAAGCATTTCATTCGAATTTGGAGAAAGCCAAGCAGGAGCTAGCCGAAACAGAGGGCCGTCGAACTGCCGAAGCTCTAGAAAGGGAAGCAGCCATGGAACGCCGAGTTCAGAGCCTAGAACTGCAACTCAAGGCGGAAATGGCGGGTCGGCAGGCAACGCAAGCGCATTTGTTGGAAGCCAACGAAGGAGCTGGAGAGCGCGAGGCAGCCTGGGAAGCCCAACGCCGTATTTTAGTAGACGACGCAGAACGTATCCGATTGAGTCTATATCAAGCCACACGTGAACGTGATGAATTACGGTTGAAGGCAGCAGCGCTAGAAGGAAATGCTCCTGCTGGTGTAAGTTTAGCTCCGAGCGCAGGTGGCATCCCCATTGCGGATCTCTTGAGCGAGCGCAAGGCATTTGAAGCAGAAGTCGGTGAATTATCCCATACCGTCAACAGCCTTCGTGAAGAGCTTGCGTATAAGGATGAAGCGATTTCTGTGGAGAGAAGGGATCTAGAAACTACGATCGACGTCCTGGAACGCGAAATCGTCACGCTGAAGGGGAACCTGACATCTCTTGAAGCGCAACTGGCCGCAGCTCCTTCTCAATCGCTGGTCGACAGTATGAAACGGGAGCTCAGAATTCTCAAGCGCTTGGAATACAACGCAGATGATCCAGACCTGGACACTCGCGACCCGGAGATGACTGGCGGAAACGAAGACGAGGAAAAGGATCTAGAATCGGTGTTAGTGGCGAAGTTGCGACGAGTGGAAGCTGAGCTCGTTAAAGAGAGGAATGGAAGAACAGAAACACAGGAAGAAGCCGGCCGACTTCGCGAGCAAATTGCTTCACTGGAAAAAGGAAAGGCGGAAGCTGAAAGCACGATTACTGCGTTGGAACGAGACCTGGACAGAGCTATCACCTCGTCTACTTCGCCTAGCAAGCCCTCCTCCAAAAAGTCGTCATTGCCAGCGATTGCACAATCTGATCCTTCAGCATTGGAACATGTTCTTGACCCCGAGGCACCGGAACCAGCACCACATCCTCAGCCCAGTGAACCTCCTTCGGTCAGTGCTGCGGAGAAAGCGGCCGATGATCATTCAGTCGCGACGATCATCATGGCACAAAGGGATAGACTCCGAGCAAGGTGCGAAGCATTGGAAGCCGAGCGTGACAGTTTTAAGATGGAACTTCAAGCCCAAGTCGATGCGGCTGAATCACTGAAGACCGACAACACCAAACTGTTTGAAAAGATGCGCTACCTGCAAAGCTACAGCAATAGCAGCAGACCTGGCAGTGGTGCCTACAACCGTAGCAACTCACGGGACTTGGACTTGGAAGCCCTCGAACAGCGGTACGAAGCAACGGTCGATCCTTTCCGACAATTCGGCCGATCGGAACGCCAACGAAGACTGAAAGAAATGTCGCCTATGGAACGAACCGTTTTTGTCGTTGCCAAGACGGTATTGGGTACCAAAGAGATGCGAACCTTCCTCTTCTTTTATGTTCTGGCCCTGCACATTCTAGTCTTTTCAACCACATATCATTGGTCTCACAACGCCACAGGTTGCGGAATCGCTGTGAACGAGCATCTCAGTCATCTGCCGCCCATCACGGACAAGTCACCGGAACAAGTTATGCAAGATCTGAGTGGCGGGGTACAATCGGGCACTTGACCATACGAGTAAGAAGATATTACTCCAGAATAGTACACTTCATTCTTTTCTTGTTTCATACTTCACTCTCCAGAAACCAAACTTTTGTCGCAAATTTCAGGGGGATCTCTTCGGCCATGTTCGAATGGGCGAACGCCATGGATGAGATCAACTTTCTACCAAAGCGCTCGTCTCTCTAGACTGGGGAAATCCGTAAGAATTTGTAGTCTACTTCTCTACTTCTTGCTACTCTCTCTCTGGTAGAGAGATCTCTCTACTCTAGAGAGAGAGACTACTCTAGAGTAGTAGTACAGGTAGAGACTACCGGTACAAGTACAGACTTCTTTTCGTAAGATTAGCAGATATTGGGTTTGTTCGAAACAAGAACCTGACAACGGACAGACAGAAAGTCTTGTTTCGTACAACCTTCGTACGTCTTACATTTGAGTTAACGCGGCGGCACGCCGCCCGACCCACACACCGCACGTACTGTACTCGTACTCGTACTCGTACCGGCGTGTACAGAGTATCAAGTATTGGTATTGCATTAGGTACATAGGTAGACCCTCTACTAACTGTTTACTGTACTGGTAGTCTACCGGTACTAGAAGTACATGGTACGGGTAATGGCTGCTGTAGACCACTGACCACCGACCATGGGATTCTTGATCATCAGTTGATGCTACTGTGCGAGAACCTAAACTAGTCTAGAAGCCACCCTCTTCAATCATCCGGTTCCCCTCGCACCCATCAAATCCAATCTTCCGCGATGTACTCGCTGAGGGCAGTATTAGTCTCCCCCGGCGTCCGCTTGGCCAGGGCTCGAATAGCACAACTCGGTGGCGACGCTTGCCGGGCTCCTCATGCATCTACTACTAGTGTCTATTCATCTCGTTTTGCAGCTCAAAGATACTTCAGCGGAAAGGAAGGCAATGATAAGAATGGTACGCCAAAATTGGACCATGATGACGATCCGTTCGGCCTTAATTTTGAAGGCGGAACAGAGCCTGGAAACCTGGGCACTAAACTGCCCCCGAAATACAAGCGAGATCCGATGACCGGCAAATTCACTGGCGAGGAAGAAAAAGAATTCACCCAAGAGCAGAAAAAGCTTCTGAAGATGGACCCCGTAGAGGAACAGGAGTATCTTTTGCAAAAGGTCTTTGACGACTGGGATCTTTCCGAGGAGGAGGACGAAACAGGCGCCCCGAAGAAGCTATCCGAACTGGCAAGGAGAATCCGACAAGACAATATGGGTTTGAACACGCTGGGTCGTAGTGTGGAAGCTCAATCTATGAAACCCAAACTAGAAGATGGTGAGGACGGCCATGTCGATAAAACTGGGTTCTCAAAGCCTCTGAGTCCCGCCGAGTTCAAGGCCTTCCAGAAACACATGAAGGAAGAATACGAGATGGATATCGACGAGGACGATATTCCAGTTGAACCCTCCAGCGAACGCGCCTCGCTTTTGGATGGTTATGCAGATAATGAATATTTGAACGACAAATGGATGTCATCCCGAGCAGTTCGCTTCATGGATGACACCAAGGACGACGACCCATTCTCTGACTTGCTTCCCAGTGATTTGAGTCCTACCAAGCTTGTCAATCGACGTCAGGCCAAGAAACTCCCAAGGGAATTGCTGCATCATAATAACCTTGCACTATTGCGGCGCTACATTACACCGACTGGTCAGATCATGAATCGGGTTCAGTCGAGGCTGGGGGCGAAGGATCAACGAAAAATTTCCAAGCTCATCAAGCGAGCTCGCGCCTTGGGTTTGCTCCCCACGGCTGGTCAATTTGTGATAGAGACACATGGGCATATTCACGAAGAAGATATCCACGAAGATCGGGAATGGGAGAAGGAACTCAAAAGGCGGGGATTGGTAGTGCAATCAAGTCAGTCTTCACAGAAATAAGCAATCAACTAGGCTATACGAAGAAAAAATACATCGATATTATTTTCCTAGCACTAGTAGTACACTGGTCTGTGGTCTATGAACAGATGTTGGCGGTGGTGAGACCTGTCTACACCTTACACGGAAGCGAGGGGGGGATGTCTGGGTTCCAAGTCACCATTGAGGGGCTGCTGGAACAACTAGTCGTTATCGACTGCACACTCTGAAGATAAGAGTTGGTTCATTACGATTCGCTGCACAAAGGTTGCTTTTCACGAAAGGTTAGATGTTTTGCCATCATCTGAAAATTGCACTATTACCTGGTGGTATTGATAGATGGACAGACGTTAGGTCCACCCCAGGGCCCAGGGCTTGCCATATTACCTCTTGCTCGACACCTCGGAGCTCGGAGCGTCTTCCGATAGATGTCGTCAAGTCGTTCGCGGATGGGCGGGGATATGGGACTCGCGTCTGTCCGTTGTAGACAGGAAGATGATTCTCCTCGGTCCGCACGCGACGTGACGCCTTTTTTGTGCTACCGGTACCAGGTACCAGAACTCTATGTCCCGCATCGTCAGTGCCGCGGCCGCGGCCGCGGGTGCCAGTTTTGCGTGTGATACTTGAAACATCCAATGCACTATCGGTTAACATCAATCCAACAAACTCCCACTTGCCTTCATTCATCATCTACCATAGATCCTTCGCCCGCAAAGGAAATCGAAAATGGAGAGGTCAAAGCAGAAGGAAAGTGACCCAGTTGACTCGAACTCGGTGCCGCTGTCCGTTGGGATCTTTTGGATTTTGCCAATGCTTTGCATTGCCATTTTGACCCGTTTCGCAGTCGACACGGGTCCTGCCTTTTTGCCCCATCAGTCGCGCCCGGTCTCATTGAGCTTTGACGGAGGTGAGCAAGCGGCCCCGAAGAAGGCAGCTGCTCCCCCGATCGTTGATGAAACATCTTCCTCCAAGTCCTCGCCGCACACTTCGCCGGATGGATCGTCCTCCGCGTTTTTGTCCAACAAACCCTTCAGTTATCAAGAGGTCGTCAAGACGATCGAGCGTCGACGGCTGGACTTTTCTTCAACATATATCCCTCCCAGTGTGAAAGCTAAAGAGAAAACCCGCCGTGAAGAACGACCGCAACAGAGCAATTCCGAGGCAAAGGAAGCACAGAAGGCTACTCCAACACCTGCCCGAGGTGCATCCAGTGATCCTGCCCGATTGGAATTGCTTCGGCAGATAGATCAGTTCCGGCAGGAGTATCAGGTAAGTCGCGATTGAGACTTTCTCTTTTCTTTCCTCATTGTTGTCATGTGCACCTGACCATTTTGCTTTATGCAGTCTGATACTTCAAATCTCATCAACGCCATGCGGTTTGCCGATGGACTCAGGATGTATGATGTGCAATATCACGATGGTGGCTCAATGCAGGAAGAAGCCATTACTACGTACCAGCATGCATTGAAATTGGCGTTACAGAAGCGCCAAAAGACAATAGATGCTGGTGAAGAAACGAACAGAGCTCTGTCAGGTATTGTGGATGTCAACGAAGAGATCACTCTAGACTACACCGCGAGAAGCATAGATGGAATTATTTGCGCCCTCCACACAGCTCTTGGCAAAGTATACTTTATGAGCAACATGTTTGAAAAGGCTGTCGCATCGTACACTGAGGCAATCAAGATTGAACCTCTCTACCTTGACGCCGTTTCAGCTCGAGGCTCCTCGTTGATTATCTTGGGGAGATATCAAGAAGCCGCCACAGATTTTGAAACGGTCATTGAAAGAGATTCCAAGAGAAGATTCATGGATGCGTTTACGGGCCTGGCAAGAGTTCTTCAAGCTAAAGAGGGGTCGTCGACACGAGGCTGGGATCCTATGATTCGAAGCCTGGAGGAACTTATCCCGGTACTTCAGAGTCAACATGATACGATACAGCATCCAGGAGGACAAGCATTGGTGGGAACTTCCCTGGCTAGGCTGTATCATGTTCTGTTCATCTACCACGACGCCAAGACAAAAGACACCGATGCTGCATGGAGCAGCTTGACCAATGCATATAAATTCAAAATGAAGAGCCTTCCACCATGGAATGCCGGATTTGAAGCACAGAAAATTCAAGCCACCAAGCAAATTTTCCACGCGGGCTTCTGGCCCGACGTCGGGAGTACGAGTGATACCCCTATTTTCATCATTGGATTTGTGCGCAGTGGTTCAACTTTGCTGGAACGAATCCTTGATGCTCATCCGGAAATTGTTGGAACAGGAGAAAACTCGGTCTTCAACGGGCAACTTGACGAAATTCGTAACAAAATCGTGCAAACAAGTATGAGCGGAGATCAAAATGCACTAAAGGACGAGATTGAAAGATTAGCCGATGGAGTTGTGTCTGAGATGGAAAAGCGCTGGGACATGGTCGCTTCGAACGAAGATCGAGCCGCTGGTCGCCCCAAGCCGCGAAAATACGTGGACAAAATGTTGACAAATTACTACAGTAAGTCGCTTTCTCGCGGTATTGAAATCAAGACTTTCATGAGAGAGCCGACTTTTAACTTCTGTTTTCGCTGTTGCCACAGACGTCGGTTTCATTCATATGCTTTTTCCGAATGCACTAATTCTTCACGTAGCGCGAGAGCCGATGGATACGATCTTTTCTGCCTACAAGCATGAATTTCCTCCAGGTCCGTTGGACTATACGTCTTCGTTTGACAGTCTTGCTGAACTCTATCATGGATATCGGGACGTCATGGAACATTGGGACCGCGTGTTGCCTGGCCGTGTGAAGCACATTCGATACGAAGACATGGTCCGCGACATGCCGGGTGTCTCCAGAGCGGTAATCGATGCTACGGGGCTAGAATGGCACGATGAGATTCTCGACTTTCATAAGAAAAAGCAGGCTGTCAACACTTTGTCTACAACACAAGTTCGGAAGGGCATTTACACCGATAGTCTTCAAGCGTGGCGGAAATATGAAGATCACCTGCAGCCTCTTGTGAAATTGATTGGGGACCAGGTAAACTACAACCTGAAAACGACAGTTTCAGAATATGCCCTTCGATCAGAAACTCAGGCAGACTCACATGACGAGTTCTGAGTTGATTGATCCGAGATTGCTAGATCGATGTACAGTAGTACTTTGTCCCAGGGAATGATTGTGCGGAAGGTGTAACAAACGCAGTTAGTTACAACGGCGAGATCTGACTCCAGATTTTCATACACGCCAGCCAGCCATCCTTTACGTTCGAGCAAAAATGAGTAGAAAAGATTGGAAGCCGCAAGTTATACCACAGTTTACTAGACAAAATATGTTCGAAGCTGAAGACAACTGCTTTGCACCTGTTCCTTGGATGTTTCTGAGCTATCAGAGGATGAAGCGGGCACTCGTGCAACGAAAATCTCTTCAGTGGAGATGTGCAGGTGGATGCCGAAGATTTTGATGACGCGAGGGGCCAGAAAACCGTGATATCGCCGTCGGATCGTCACCAGTCCATGGAGCAGGGGAATGCTGCTTGGCACGAGAATGGACTTCTGGGAGGAGGACGGACGAACCCGAGTGATTGAATTTTGGTACAAGGGGACTGAACTGCGTACAACTCCCATGAAGAATAGAGTTTGTGCTGGAACTGGTTTCGTCTGATGCCTTACTGGAGAAAACTTTCTTGGTTGGAGGTTCTTGATCTGGGGTACTCGTAGTATTAAACTGCGGATCGGCGGCTTTGAAAGCTTGGTCCAGTGCCTGGACGATCGGTGTGAAGCCCTCCTGAAAGCCCTTCGCAGCTGAGGAAGCCCAATCCCTTTTGGAGCTACTTGGCTGGATCGTGTGCAAACCCAAGCTGCCCAGAGGAAATACTGATAGATCGCAAAGATATGTCGAGGGAGTTCGAAAAATCTCGCTTGCTCGAATGGGTGCTTCGGTGGATAGGTCCGAGATGTCATCAAGTTCTCGTTTGGTTGTAAAACAATTCAGGTGTGAGAACTTTTCCCATTGTGTTGCCGAAGGAGTACTCTCAGTCGAATGAAGAATCATCATTGGATCCTTACTCAAGATTCTTTCACCACTTGGTGTGAGCATCCCAACACCATTCATCGGCGAATCAAGTTGCGTGTCAAATCGTTCCTTTTCGAAAGAATGAAGCTTGATAGGTGAGATATCCTCTTTCGCTTCCACAGCAATTTCTTTGACAGGAATCGGTGTATTGCTCAGACAAGGAAGCATGTCAGCAATGGCTCCACCAACACCGACTGACGCGTTCGGCGACGGGGTGGTTGGGAGTTTTTTCTGCGAGCTCCTGTCATGACATTCTTGTGAGATGGTGTTCAATCTAGCTGAGACTCTCCTGGCTTTCTGCGGCGGCGTGGGGCTTGGACGGGTCAATACAGGAGGTGATGATCGGAAGCCACGGTATATTTTTGACAGCTCCTCGTCTGATTTATCACGGTGAAAAAGCCGATTCCAAAACATGCCATTGTATCTGCGCAAGGAACGAAGAATTAGAGATGCGCTACAAGGCGCAACAAGCCAAGCGGGCACTGTGTTGCTTACTTTGACGTTCCCTTGTGACTGTACTTGGACTTTCTCCAACCATACGCATACAACCTGCACAACAAAGACACATTGCGGCAACGTGAGTCTCTTGCCTTGCACGCACGCGGGTATATTCAAACGAAGTGCTACAGAGTCTGACTCACTGTCGGCAAAAAGATGAAAATTGTTGGGACTGAAAGTAACCGGCGAGAAGGGAAGGCAGATCCGGGTGGCTTGAGTCAACGCTAAAGGCGGCACCACCGTGTTCCCACCTCATGATGGAACGACCTCCGTGATCCTCCTCATTGATCATATTGCGCACCAAGACTGGAAATGGCTTCTTCGTGTTTTGTGTTTTTCCAATATCAGAGCCTTTCGCGACGTTCGAGACCGGACCCTCACGACTATCGTCCCCCGAAAACACGCGAAGCATGACACCATCCTGCAGCTCAAGAATCGCGAGGACCCGCGGATCTTCCTCCCTTCGTTCCTTTGCATCGGACACATTCAAATGAGATCGTTGCACGTCCAAACAAGAGCCTCGGTGTGCATCCAATCTTGCCGATCGACGAAGTCCACCCGAAGACTCCTCGATGACAAGACTGGGATCGAACACTTTCTTGGTCTGCTTGGGGATAGCAGAAGGCAACGTCTTTTCTTGCAATTCATTTGTCGACTCGGACTGACGAGCGATGGTGCAATCCCTTTGGAATAGACCGGAGGAAGTTTTCTTGGGGCGCCAACAATGTGAGATGATTAGCCAATGTGTTGAAACACGATTGGGGAAATTCTACGTACCTTTGCTTCTTTCGGCTGTTCCTTCGCCGATATCCCATCCAAAGATCGAGCCGCTTTCCTCAACGAAGCCATGGTATTACAATGATGAACAGTCGCTGCAGAGCTGTGGCTGATCGTGGGTGAATTGGGGGGAGCTACAACTTTGGCATCGATGCTCTCGTTCGGGAGCTGGATCTTGCTCCCGACGGCTCGATCCGTGATGGGATCAGTGTCAGAACATGAGGAGAGCTTGCAATCAGGATCACCATTTGAGGTCGCGTGCTCGTGAAACTTTTGAATGCAGCTTTGAGGTGTAGCCAGGCCCTTCGGATTGCGATCGCCAACCGCCAGGGCGGTCGCTTCCGAAGAATCGTCACCGTACCCGCTCTCTTCGTGCTGGGAGCCATACTTTGGACGACACGAACCAAGTACCTGATGACTCATACTTCCGTTTCCTGTAGTAGGTGTACCTTCTTGCGACAGCAGGTGTACTCGTAGTGAAAGAAGAGGACCAAGCTGATGGTTCTCGATGCAAATATATGAACAAAGTAATGAGAAAAGAATACAAATTCGAAACTTCTTGCGATTTCGTGAGCTCGCTCGGCAGACTTTGGACTGCGACTGCTCATGCGTAGAAAACACTATTAGCGAAATCTACAGTACGTATCATACAGGTACCTGGTACACGGTTTGATCGAGGATCATCCCCTTCCAGTCTTGGATTAATTGATTCATTCGAATCATCCAAGTTCGACCACCGACCACAGCTTTGAGCTTGAGCTTGAGCAACAACCGACGACCGATGCGCGCAACATCTTTGCGGATTCTGGATCTTCTTCGTTGGATTAATTTTGCGCCTTGGCGCCGCACTTTCTCTTCGCCGACAACCAACAACCACCAACAACCAACAACCCATCCCCGCCAGCATCGCAGCAGCCTCTTATTGGGTCTTCCATCTCCTATCCTCGTACAGTATCTCTGAAGTGCTCTTCATTGGATAAGAAACGCCGTGGCGAAGCGTAGTATAGGTTCCCGACGCAACGCTCAACGTCTCCCCAACGAGTACGCAAACTCCATGTCCAAGTTGTTCATTTCATGCCAAAAATTCGGTGGAATCCGAAACCCGTCGACACTAGTAACGGTAGTACAAAGATGTTTCTCTTCCCAGCCAGTGGATCTCGACTACATCCGAAAATATTATAAGGTTCATAGAAGAGGTGATTCTGGTTATGGCTCTCGCGAATATCTCTTGCTTCCTCCCAATACGACACCGGAAGACGCCAAATTGGATGTCTCCCTCCCCGCGGCCGCCTTGTTGGCCCACCGAAACATGATTTTCGGAGCGCGATCCCTGCATGGATTCACCATGAAAGACGTATGCCCACCACTCGTCGACAAGGCAATCCAAGATGCCGGCGAGAATGGGGAGCAACCACAGGCAATCGCGTCCCTAATAGGGCTCTGCGACTGGGTGAAAAAGTGCATCGAAACCTCGTCGGGAAGCGAACAGCTGGATATTCTTCGATCTAACGATCCTGGATCCTTTGAGGCCGTTCAAGCCATTGCCACTGGTATTCCACGGTCAGGGCATTCAGTGGTCGGAGTTGGCACCTATCGGGATGCCGAAGAGGGTTGGAAAAAATTAGCGAAGGAGTTTGTGGAGCTAGAGCTCTCAGAGGAAGCAGAATTATATCTGCTCCGTGGTGCGCGACTCGTTGGTATTGAGCACTTGGCGGATCGAAATCCAGACTATCTCGCTAGTGCAGGAGGTGCTATGGCACGACTATTTTTTCTATAGCGATACGAGAACGTGCTAGCTAGCTTTTACAATTGAAAGACGCCAACGGCGCCTGAACGAGGATTACCTGGTACTGGTTCTCCATCAAGCTCAAAATATTCCACCAAAAATTGATCGCAAGTCCATACCGGTAGGTTTCGCAGTTTGCTTCGTAGTTCTGGTCTCCAAGAACTCGAGCAAAAAGGGGTTGACAAGCTCGGGAGCTTCATCGTGAGGACTGGAGGAGGGATGCGATAGAGTTAGAGGTAGTGGGATCATCACAGAATCTTTGTCCTATCGATATAGGTAGAGGAGTCAAAAACTAGTCACTTACCAATGACCGACTCCATCAAACCCTACCACCTTTTCTACCGCCGGCTTTCGTAGTAGCGCATCTACCCTGGCGGCTGGCGTCCACGGATCCTTCTTTCCGTAACAGATCCAAACTGGTTTGTTCTCCGGAAAGACAGCGAGCTGTTGTTCTGGCAAGGGACCTGCACTATACGACAACGTATCAAAGACAACGTTGCTGGCTCCTTCTAACAGGAGAGGATCCAGGAGTACTTGGACAAGCGTATCATCGACGGCCTCTTGACGTTTATAAGGCTCCTTGAGGATTTGCTTGACAGTTTCTGGATTAGCAAGAGCATCAAACAAAGGCTGTCCCTTTTCTCGCAACGCCTTTTGGACTTGACGAATGAGTGGCATGGCCACTTTGGAAAAAGGGACTTCGGCACTATGGAGCTCCCGGAAGTTTGGTGTGACTATGCACACACCTGAATACAATTCGGGTTTATCAATCACCGCCTGAAGTACAGAACTGGTCCCGATGGAGTTGGATACTAAAGTGATGTCCTGCTTCCGGACGACTTGCTGGCAAAAGTCTGAGATGAGTTCGCTCCAGGTGAAGAAATTGTAAGGGGAACCGACAGGATGACGCAACTCGATATCTCGGATTCGACTTCCCTTGCCATCAGCAGTTCCAAGTTCTATCTGAGAGAGAACCCCAGGAGAGTCTTCGAATCTACCATTTTCACCATTGACTGCTTGGGCTTCGGGGGAGTCGAAGGGGGGCTTGGAGGAGTATCCGTAGCCCCAGAGGTCCAGTGCATGAACATTGTATCCTTCCTCGGACAAACTTTGAATTGTTTTTCTCCAATGGTCACTGTTCACAAAGAGCCCATGGACAAGAACTACAGGTTTACCTGAAGAAGGACCAGCCTGTTGATATCGGATCTGCTGACCTCTCCACGTGTACAGTTTGTTGGGTAGGTTGGTCGCTGGACTGATCTTTGGTGGGACGGGGGGAGAATACGACTGCGACAACGGGAGCCAAAGAAGAAGGATGACTGCCGCCAACAGGTGACTTTGTACCCCAAAACGATGACGATTCATTGCTAGCTTTAAAGGAGACTTTCAGTCAGCGATCGAAAAGCAGGACGCTTCTGCGATCGACAGCGGTACTTGTACTGGTAAGAATGAATGAATGCTTTCGTTTTTGTTTTCCTCTTTCATCTCCATCGGTAGTCGCCATGACGATACATGACTACGACCGACCGGGGTACGAGTCGTCTACAGGTACGAACTGCGGTACCTGGTACTGTACGAGGTACCAGTACCTGGTACTGTATTCGTACCGGTACGAGTAAATCTATCGTCACTCGTCACTCTGGTTTCTGGGTCTATCGCATACCGGTATGCGATGGTACGAATGAATAGTCTATCCTTATTTTCTGCGATGCGACTTCTTCGATTGTCAAAACAACTACGACGAACGGACGACTTCAATCCAACTACATGCAGTACTGGTACAGAGTACATCTACTCTACTACTAGAGTAGTAGAGGGACCTAAACACATATCCGAGCTCAGACGATGACGATGACGACGACGACGACTGACTCCTCACGACTCACTCAATCCCCACTCACTCTCTCCTCCCTGCTGGCTCTCCACCACATGTATCGCGGTAATACCGTTAGTCTACTGTCTGCGTACTGTCTACAGTATTTGCTTTGATACCCGAATATGGACCTACCGGTATGTACCGTACCCTGGTACCAGGTGCACTCTCTCTAGTAGAGCTAGTAGAGAGCTATCCCACTCTCCTATTTTGCCAATAGACCCACCAAGACTTCACAAAATAATGATTTTGAGGCAAGTACAGAATGAGTTCAGAGGAGTCCTAACAGTTTGAGGTAAAGTTGCTGCGATGATCTCTACTCATGGGCAGGCCTGATTTCACGCAAGATTTCTCCACCCTATTCTCTAGTGCAGAAGAGAAGAATCAGCTGGCCAAGATAGTCTTGAACTAGAGTCGGGCTGACGTTATTCTACGCTGTTTTTGTAGTAATGCTAGATGGAGAAGGGAGAGACTACTGTACAGACACACTTCTAGAGAGCTCTACTAGGTTGCTTCATTCTATCCCCATCTCATAGCTCACAAGAGCCGCCGCGATGAAAAACGATACATCTGAAGAACAGTACACTGTTGCATCCGTTTCTCATCCAAGAAGGGAAGCAACTTCTTTGTTCTTGTTGTTACACGAACACGAAGGACTCATCAAGTAGAGCGTTTGGATTCCGCTCTCTCTTGGACATGACAAAATCGGCCAGCAAGTATAAACAGGCATCCATTAACCACAGCAGCGAGGATACAATGGCCAAAAATGGGTGCTCCAACCCGAGATCCAACAGTGTAGCATCAAGAAGACTACCAATTAAGAACAGCAGGTCCCCGGCATCTTCCAGTATCTCCCCGCTGTTCCAAATATTCAATTTCTTGATGATAGTTGGTGAAACAATCGTTCCTTTCCGTCTTTGATCCTGTTGGTGTTCTTGTTCCTGATACTGGTCTTGTTCTGGTTGGGAGTAAGAGCTATTGAGGATGGTTTTGATGCGAGTAAACCATGGTCGATCACGCTCTCCCGATACGCATACGATGGCACTGACAAGATACGCGTGCACCGACAAGGCGCCACAAATGTCCGAATCGATAAACAGGTCCAAGAAATCCAAAATGGCGGCGATCCCGAAAGTAACAGCCGCTAGAAGCGTTCGTCGATGGGCGGCATACCGGCAGATCCATTCCATGTGAGACGCAGCAACGTCTTGGATTTCTCGAATGAACGCTTCGGTCCTCACTGCGTCTTCTTCTTGCTGCAGCTGCCGTTGCAAAAACTGATGTTGCAGTTGGGTTTTCTTTTTCCGAAGGCGCTGCTCATGACGAGACCATTGAATATCAATGGCACTGTTGAACACGTAGGCCAAAGGAGCGATGGTTTCGAGGATGGTTCGACGATTTTCCGACAACGGCGACTGTTGTTCATGACTCTCGCACCAATCAACAATGGAAAGGACAACGTACAAAATACCCCCAACAAGAAAGAAAGAGTCGCTTATGAAGGACCACGCGAGATTTTTCTGATAAAAGTCAATATAGGTAAAGACGGCATTCATGGAATTGTCGTCAATATCGGGGAGCGAGACTTTGGTGCGTGGCGTGTGAGACTGCTGCGATTCAGCAGAGAAACTGATATTATCATCCTGCTCGTTCATCGATTGTGGTCGTTCCGGTACTCGTAGGCCCGGCAGGGCACCAGTTCCATTCTGCTCGGCGTGATCATCGTCATAAAGTGGCTGCTCCATTATTGGTATTTGATTTTTGTGTCATGAAAAAGAGTCTAAAAGAGGTTGGCTTGTTGTTGTTGTTGCTGCTGGCATCTAACGGATGCAATAATTGTGACCACCAGAGGGAGAAATAGTTGTCGTCGTGCACTTCCCACCTCTCCTCTCGCTACCGTAATAGTCTACAGTAAGAACGTACGTACCGGTGTGTAGCTCGCTCATTTGAGCTTTTTCTGTGTGTGTATTGGTTGTTGGTTGGCACACGATTGGCAGTTTCGGCGACGCTCGCTCGGCTCGCAGTTGCACTTTTCTTCATTCATTTCTGTTGTTGCATGTGTGTTGTTGGTCATCACAGTTCGTTTGTCTGGGAATGTGAGTTTGGCGCGTCTCTAGTCTCCGTCTGCTTGCTGGGCAGCAGTGCGCACATGCATCGAAGCGCGTATGATTGGCACGACCAAAGTCGGAAAATCCATCATCCCCGTGTTGCAAGATTTTGGCGCGAAGATGATGATGCGACGATGCGCTGCGGTGCGCGGTGGCGGGAGGAAAAAAAAACAGGTTGAACCAACAACACGCTCATAAAAATGGGATGATCGCCGCCACAACCTAACAACCCACACCACCTAACGGTAACACCCTACAGTACCGGTACGAGTAGAGTACCAGTACGCCTCACGCCTCCCCTGATTGCTCCGCAAGCACCATTCGTCTCCAATATAGACTTCAGTATTACAAAGCAACCATGAGAAAAGCTACCAACCACCGCAAACGCCACATGCCACCGGGCCCTTGTGGAATCTGGTTTCAGAGCCAACAACAATTGAACAAACAAGCCGCTGGCGGCGGCGGCGGAAGTTCTTCGACCAATGCGACAGGTTCCAGCAGCCGCAAGCGTAGCCAACACGAAGCTTCACTGACGACGACGACAGCAGCAGCAGAGAATGCCTGGGCCCCACCCTCCTCACGGCAGCATTCGCAATCCTCCTCCCCTAATCATCATCATCATCATCATCATCGTCATCAACAACAAGGCAAATCGCCGTCGTCCTTGGCCGCCGCGGACATGAGCTTTTCGCCGGCGTGGTCCAGCATGCTACAAGAGTTGAATTTGATCACTCCGTACCTTCCACCCAGCATGACGAAGCCTTTGGAACGATATCGACAACTGCGCCCCCACATGCCACCCAACTTTGTACTACTGTTGGAAATTCAACGAGGTGACCACGATCAATTTGGTCTTTCTAGTAATAGCAGCAGCAGCAGCAGCAATGCCGAAACATCGCTGTTGGTTTTGGTGTCCACGGTGGAATCACATATTCATCACAACATTTGGACCGTCGAATTGAAGGATGAAACGGGGGCGGCGATCAAAGCCTGGGTGGAACCGAGTTTGGTGCAACAACAGCTGCAGCAACCCCTCGAATCCAGTATTATTCGACCGGGAGTCGTCTGGCGGCTCCGTCAGTTCGGTATGGTATTGTTAGAACGACAAGACGACGATGACGACGATGACCATGACGAAGAAGAACGACTGGAACGCATGCTGCTTATTGGGGGTTCGGCGATTGAAAAAGTTTGGACCCCTGAGCAGCAGCAGAAGAATCAACAGGAAGAAACGGATACGCCCAGGCGACAGCGTCAGTTTTTGGATTGGATGGAACGACGCAAGGCCTTGCCGTTAATACATACTCCCTCGGAAGAATCATCATCGGCGAGTGCCAGTGGAAGTGCCGACATGGAGGAGGAGGATGAAGAAGAAGAGGACGGTCCGCCCGACGAAGAGAAAGAGTACGACTCAATTAGTAGAAATCCTCGGCGAAACGGATTTGGGGGCAATTTCGAAGAGCAAATGGAAGGCTCACATCTTCCTACACCCACAAATCATCCAGAGAATGCAAATGATGATTCCGAGGAGGACGAGGAACAATTTGAACCACGAGGACGTCATTCAGTTGGAGGACTTTGGAATGCAACATCCGCTATTTTACCTTCGTCACGACAACACTCATGCAGCTTGGCCGTGTCTCAGTCTCAGTTGAGTTCACGACCGGCGACTCAGGACTTTACTCACAATAGTTGGAGCCGACCGAGGCTGGAAGAAGTTACCGAAGAGACTTGTTTGCCCACGACTTCTTTGAATGCGAACCGTGGAACAAGTAATTATGATGGTGCAAGTTCCACTCAGCTGACAGCTGCCACCAGTCAAGATATTGTACAGTTGCCCTCCTTGGAAGCTAGCAAGATCAGGGAGCCACAGGATACCACTCGTAGTGAGAAGCCTGTTCGATCGAGGCAGGAACAAGAAGTTTTGGTTGAGAAGACGCAAATAAATGAAGAAAATGGCGACGCTGCCGAGACACAATTGGAACGGCGGCCGCGACGTTCCAAAAGTCAAATGTCACCAATGGCCACTGCATGGAAAGCTTCGTCTCAGAATTCATCATATTGGAACTCGATGCTGGATGAGGACGACCGGAGTGATGACGACGACGGTAACACTGAGAATCGTCTCCGGCAAGGAGTCGAGCGCGCTGAACTATCCGAAACAACAGAGAGACTGCTCTCGACAGAGCCACCGCGCGAATCGGAAGACAGCGACAAAGACGCAGACTCAGATGAAGCAGGGGGTATTGGCACGAAGTCGGCTGAGACAACTTCCATGTTTGACGCTTGCAACTTTGGTAACATGGACCTTGCAGCCTTTAGCGACGACGACGACGACGAGGATGACTAGAACTATGCTGGACTTGACTCCTTGTGTAATACCATACCATTGGGGTGCGTTGTCAATGATTGCCTTTACTTTATTCGTTGAAGGAAGCGAGTTTAGTGTTGCCACTCGGATCTAGCTCATCTGACATTGGCCGTGGGATACCGGCCGAGGTTGACCACATGGGTGAATACCATGTATGATAGGATAACGTGCAAGTCGCGAATCCCAATCCCAAGCCTGCAACGACATCAGACGGATGATGCCACTTGTCCACCAGTCGCGAGCCTGCGACAAAAATGGACCAACCCCATGGCACCACTGCTATAAGAAAAGTCATCCAACGTCGTTGGCTCTTGACTTTTCCTAGAAAGTACCACACCAGAAAGGTCATGCCACAGCAAGACATGCTCGAATGACCCGACGGAAAACTGAAATTCGCCTCCTGGATGAGGGCCTTGGTCGCTGTGCACTGAAGCGTTTTGGTATTGAATCCGCAAAGGTCATAGAAATTCGGTCTCCGTCGTTGAACCCAAAGTTTCAGTAATTGCGTTGTCCCTTCCGACAGACCAATTGCCATGGAAAAACTTGCAATCACCGTGAGTACCTCCAACAAACACATCGATTTATGCGACCGACGAGATGACAGAAAAGAATGCAACACTGTAATGAAAAATGGAAGATACACGCCCGTCATCTTGAGTAATTCGCCTATTGGTTGAGTGGTTGGAATTTTAGAAGTGAGAAATGAAATTCAAAGATAGTCACATACTTGTTCCACCAAAGAATCACCTGAAACAATCACTGGGTCCACCACCTTTTCATTGAGAGCAAAATCCAGTATCACGTCCCCCGCAGCAGTGACTTGATATGGCGGTGTCTTGGAAACGATGGAATCGTCCACGGAAACTAAATATTTGGGGAAATACCATCCGCATAGACCGAAAAGGACCCACATGGACGTAGAACGGACCATGGCCTGGATATTCTCACTTGTTCCACCATTGGTGCTGCTGCTAACGCCGCTCAGCGAGCTATCCCCGAGGGAAACAGTTCGTTGGACTCGCAATTTGAGAGTTTCTTCCGGGTAATCGTCCATTTTGGGCGATTCCGTACTTGTATACGGGTGGAGTGGTAGAATACGCTTGTATCACTACAAAATGGAATGGACAATGGACGACGAGAAACGTTGGACGTTGGAGCGAGGAGTGAGGAGTGTGTGGAAAGGTGCGGGTGCGGAATAAAAGAACAAGAGCAGGAGGGAGGGAGGAGAGGAGGAGTCGTCCATTAGGTCCCAGTGGTCGTATGAGTCGTCGGCGCACCCGTGGGCGGCCGGCGTTACTGCTGCCGGCCGATGCATCCACATTATTTTTTTTGCTGTCGTCATTTCGCGTGCCGGTACTTGTGCACGAGGTACCGTGTACCAGTTACCTGTACGGCGCACCAATACCAGGGCAATGGCACCACCCGCCATGCGCACCGTACACAGTACCTGGTACCAGGTACCGTACAGTACGCACTCTACACCGCCCCGCCGCGCGCTGTTGTGCGAATGCCAACAATCAATCCACATGACATGCATGGCGGCAATGGCAAAAGCCGCGCTACGAGCAGACCCCCCATGATCCATGATCCATGATGCAAGCAAAGGCTGTTGCTTGTGGCTACTCCTATCATTAAATTCAATTGGCCCAGTGGTCATACCGTACTCAAGCAGCAGGCTCCACATCCTTTCAAGCTGAGCTTCACTCTTCGTTGGCATCATGACTTCTGAAGAGACACCTGTCGAAGGCGACGCGGGCGCTTCGTTGCTTTTGAACCAGCCCGTCGTCATTGATGCTGGAACCGCTAGCTTAAAGGCGGGGTTTGCGGGCAGCTCGAAGCCAAAGGTACGTCGGATACCACGCCCCTATCGACTTGAAGATGGCAGTGTTCTCATTATCGTTCTCTGCTTCTACTAGGTGGTGATTGGAACGAAAGTGGGCCGAGCAAAGCATATGCGTATCATGCCGGGTGGCGCGTTGGAGGCAGAGCAAAGTCTCTCTGGCCCCTCTTCTGTGTTTGTCGGCCAGAAACTTGATGAGCACAGGGGGGCATTTCTTTTGGAGTATCCCATGGATAAGGGTCATGTCGTCGATGGGGGGTGGGATGCCATGGAGAGCCTATGGGAGGTAAGTCGGAAAATTGGAGTTGCTTTTCGAGGTTAGAGTGAACTTGGTTGTTGCTTACTTGCCTCGGTTTGTAGCACGTTTACTCGAAAGCAAATCTTAATGTGCGTGCAGAAGATCACCCTGTCTTGATGACAGAGGCTCCTCTTAACCCGCGTCAAAACCGCGACAAAATTGCCGAAATCTTTTTCGAGACGTTTCGGGCTCCTGCTCTCTTTCTTGCCCCACCCGCTGTGCTTAGTCTGTACGCATCGGGCAGAACGACCGGTGTCGTACTGGATGTCGGTGAAGGAGTTTCCCACGCAGTACCAGTTTATGAGGGTTTCGCTCTCCCTCATTCCGTTACACGAAGTGATGTCGCTGGGCGTGATGTGACGCGTCAGATGCAATTGCTACTCCGTAAGTCAGGTCTTACCTTTACAACCACTGCAGAGCTAGATCTAGTCAAGAGAATGAAGGAAGAATCTTGCTACTTGACCCGAACTCCGATCACGGACGATTCCGCAGAGAAGGATTCTAGGACACCATACACCCTACCGGATGGGCAGACCTTTAATCTGTCGTCGGAGAGATACCAGGCGCCCAATGTTTTGTTTGACCCATCTCTGATTGGCTCCGAAGAGGCTGGTGTTGCCGACATTTTAGTCAACTCTATCATGAAAAGCGACATTGATTTAAGATCAACGCTTTTCTCACAAATAGTTTTGGCTGGAGGGTCGACTCTCTGCCCAGGATTTGGAGATCGCTTGCTTCACGAACTTCGATCTCGGGCCCCTGCGCACACGAAAATACGGATCTCTGCCCCTCCGGACCGCATCAATTCAACCTTTGTTGGGGGATCTATTCTTGCAAGTCTCGCAACCTTCAAGTCTATGTGGGTGTCTAGAGCTGAATACGAGGAACACGGGAGCGCCATTTTGCATCGCGACAAATTGTAAGAAAGTACAAATTAGACTAAATATTAATCAAATAATCTCGGGCCACCTAGCAGAATATATGATTGTCTATCTACTCAGTATGTTTTAGGGCTGATAATTGCAACCGAGACATCGAGCTGGACGCTGGATTTCCTTCATGATAAAGTTTCTTGACCGGCCCTCATCGTAACCATTTGCTCCGAAGTGCATCCAAAGCTGTTGACCGGCTCTTGGGGTCGAAGTCAAGGAGAGGTTTCATAAAATCTTCTACGGCTTGTGCGTCCTCCTTAGAGAAGTGGTACTTCTCAGACAGAACTTCCCTTATTGGCCAATACTTCAGCGATTTGATGTGTTTTAAATTTCCCTTCTTGTCAAAAAACTGTTTCGAGTATTTCCCGTTCACCGCGAGACCCTTTGGCATTTTGCCTAGTAGTTCCTGGAACATGGCCAAGTGGTCCTCATCACGATCGTAATCCTCGCCTGCCCGCGGGTCAAAGAGTAGGTCCCCAGTCAAGAGTTCGAAGGTCATACAACCCAGAGACCACATGTCAGCCGAGGTATCATACCTGCACGAAAGAGTCGAAATGAAGTTAGTGACGAAAATGAGAGGACAGTCAAGAAAGAACCTTTCCACTTACTTGCTGCCGATAAGAACTTCCGGTGCTCGATACTGCCTCGTTTGAATGTCTTCGCTAAAATGCCGGTACGTCCAGCACGCATTTCCAAGATCGACAATTACGGAACGAGTCTTCATCAGGCCTTCAGAATCCTTTAGGTCAGGAGGGTTGGCTTTCGGTACCGCGGGACCAGAGTCCTTCCCTGAGGACATGGTGACCTCGCCGGATGGCTTCTTGCCCCCTTCTTTGAATCCCAGCTCTGCCCCGTTGTAAGCTTCGCGTGAACCCCGTGAGTCGGCACCAAGCGCGTTGATCAATTCCGACGTCGGATCGACACCACTGAAGGACTTAATTCTTTCCTTTATTGGGTTGCGTGCAGTCCACCAGCTGAGAACTTTATCCATTGTTGGCCCATTGAGGCTGAACGATGCAGCTCCATCTTCCCCAAGCGTCGGCTTCGCTGCAAATTCCTTCACAAGGCGGAGATCGAAGCCTACAAGTGAAGTAGCAATCGACGACATTGGATCCTTTGGATTGTCAGCCTTGATTCTCATTGCCGACGGATGCTTACAGACAGATTGACCGTTGGGACCGAAAAGGATGTTATCAAGAGGGGGGTCTCCCTCTTCTCTTTTGTAACCCAAAAAGACGACTCCGTCTAGCCTACTCTCTAGAAATCCCAGGACAACATACGTTGACCTGACGGGAAACACAGCTTTGAACACGGAGTAGGGCAAGGATCGATTGGAGGAATTGCGTGAAGCGCTGGGTGAAGCCAGCTCTCCTCCATTGTCCCCTTCACCACTCAAGTTAGCACCAATCAAAAGCGAAAGGTCCGAAAAAGTGTTCTTCTCCTTTGCCTCCACGTCCTTGCGACTTCGTTGGACAAGCTTGAAAGAAACTGAAGGACTCTGCCCCGCCTTGTTCTTGCCTTTGGGTAAAGGAGCGGTCACCCGGCATCCCCTAAAATCAAAATGTGAGATACTTGGACGGTCTAGCGGGAGAGCAAGGCATACATTGGGTCTTACCATTCTCGAGATGCCTTGTCTTTCGCTTGAGGTTCCCATGGAATACCTCCCAAAACTGACGATATACCATCAGCGAGCTCTTCTTCGGGTGTAAACGCTCGGAGGACAAATGATACTTCCGCGACGCCCCCATTCTTTTCCGCAAACTTCAAATCACTAGCGATATCGGCAGCGGATGCTTCATTGACAGAGACTGAAGATCGAAGAAGCTGCATCAGCTTTCCGTCGGCAATTTCCTGTCGATGTCCAAAGTTGGCAGTGACGAAGGAGCTATGACTGAGTCGCTGCTTTGAAGGTAGGTCATCCGACTCGGTACTTCGAGAGGCTACAATCCCAGAAGCACTGCTCAAAATCTGGGACATATTGAAGTCAGAGAGGAACGATGACAATTCAATCTCGTCGTCATCGTCGTCTTCGTCTTCATCAGCGTCTTCGTCTTCTTCATCGTCGTCGTCATCATCTCCATCGGTTGCCTTTTTGCGTTCCTTCTGGCGCTTTTTCTTAAGTTTTCGTTTCAATTTCTTTCTTTCCTCGTTTGTCAAATCATCCTTAGCAAGCAGCGCCTCAAGGTCTTCAATGGTTTGTACTGGGTTGTCAGCGTGTTCCAACGATAATTTTGCCATGGACGCCGCCATCTCTTCCTCACTGCCGTCGAAATGGAGGAGGACATTTTCTGGCTTGAGGTCGGTGTGAATGATTTGGCACTTTCTGTGCAAAAAGTCGAGACCCTTACACACGCCTCTGATCATGTTCTTGACAACAGGAATGGGAATACCACGATAATTGTATGCTTTGATGACAGAAAGAAGATTGTTCCCAAGCATTGAAAACACCATGCACATGTGACGGCCATTTGGACCTGTGTGGAAGAAAGAGTCGTGAAGGGTTGCCACGTACTGGGAGTACTCCACAATGGCATCTGCAGTTACACCATCGTTGTCCTTCTTTCCTCCAGACTCTAAGAGTTGCTTCGACTTTTTTCGTTCCTTATGGATGCAGTCGAGAAGTTCAACCTCGTCCATTGCAGCTTCAGTGTAATGCTCAGCAGACTTCTGCACTTTTAACGCGAAGAACTGTTCCCGGGCGTTGCTTGCCGCCGCTTTCCTATCCTTCACCATCCACACCGTTGAAAAGTGCCCCCAGCCAAGCTTCTTGATCACAACGTATCTATGAAAGTTTGAAAACAAGAGCCGTTAAGATTCCCGAAAACATCCCAAGTGTACCCCGTGAACCCTCTGCACATTGAAACACAAAATAATGCACGTACCTCTGGTTGTATACCTCTCCGACCTTCACCGGATGATAGCCTCCTGGTCGATATCCATCCTCTCCTTCGTCTTCGTCATCCGTGTAGTCTTCTCCGCTGTCGCTTCCGTTGCCGCTTTTCCCCTTATCATCGTCCTCCTCGCTGTCTGTATCGTCGTCATGATCCTCGTGATCGGAATCGTCTGAGCGATCACGGGAGTCTCTCCGACTGTCCCGACTGTCCTCCTTCGAGCTCCCGCTGAGCGCTTTCTGCACAACGTTTGCGCCAGCTGCTAACATATTTCGATAATCGCGAGAAGACGAAGGAGCGTTTCCGGACTCATCCGCACTAGGAATCTCATCCTCGTCTTCATCATCAAATATCTCATCTTCGTCGCTGTCGACTATTATGTCTACAGCCGAGTCATTCTTCCCGTTTGTTTTTTTACTTTTGCTCATATTGATAGTTCCGGCCACAACCTTGTCCATTACAGCATCCGAGCTGCTTTCACCCAAGTCTTCGGCGGAACCCGCGTTTGCTTCTTTTTGTTTCTGTTGCTTCTTTTTCTTGCTTCCGAAAAACATTCCTCAAGGCACACTGATCTTTTATACTCTACCAGTACAAGTGCCCAACCGAAAGATTGGATGCAACACTGGCGCTAAACCACAAAAATAATCAAATGCTACCTAGATCAATTGACCGCTGGCAGGACCCTTGTACTGCAATGGAAGCAACAACAACTAATGATGACCCGCGAAGTGTAGTGTTTTTCAACGCTTGTTCAAACAATGTCGGATGTGTGTGTGTGTGTGGTATTTCAACTGCAGTTTCCTCTATCCTTGAATTCAACTACGTAGGATGAGCTTGGAGACTTGGACCAAATCCGCTCCTGCGGTCAACAGAAACAACAATACCGGTACTTGTATTGTTGAATGTAGTACGGTAGAGGGCCGACAGGCAGGATGCGATGCCTCTATCTATCTCTGGTGTTCAATCTGATGGACAGCGACAGCGAGCACGAAGGACCGCCGGTGCGGTGAAAGTACGAGTAACGCACACCTCTGTACCGGTACTGTAAATCATCGTACAGGTACGCTGCAGTACATAGCGGTACCGTAGAGGGTACCCCCGTACACTGTACGAGTACCTGGTACCGGTACAACAACAGCGTACGGTACCTGGTACAGGTGCGCGTACTTGTATGTAGCACATGTTGAATGAAGAATGATGTTGTTGAGCGAGCCCGCCGCGAGAGCGATCAAACCAAGATCAAACACAAAACAACTGCGGCAGCGCGGCATGGCATCGAATCCGGTCTTTTTCGGCAAAGACCAACAGCGTGGTTGGCGAGAAAGGCCGGCGCGCGTGCCACCGAAGCAGGGATTGTTTATGCAAATTACGACATACATACGACATTCATTTTCATACAACAATGCCGAGATTATTGATTGATTCATTCGAACACTCAGTCAGTATGCATACCAACCGGTATCACATACTGCCGCGAGGAGCGCCAACCAACCCTCAACTCGCTCGGACATTGCGGACAGTCCTATGGACCGATGAAATGTAGCGTTGTCTTACTAGGAGGAAAAAAGTAGCTACCTACTATCTCTCTCTACTACTCTAGTAGAGAGCGAGGGGTACTCTCTCTACTCTCTACTAGTAGACTACCCGGTGCGAGTACAGTGCTATCTCTCTAGAGACTTATCCTAATCTAGAGTAGGGGTAATAGACTTCAGCAACCGGTAGCGGTGAGAGAGTGACTTCTCCTCTAATATGAAAAGGGAAAGATTCTGGTGATACACGAGCTTCTATCATAATTATACTTCTCAATAGTTGGAAAAGCGGCAACACGTCTCGTACAAGTACCGGCACTGTAGCAACAGAGGAGCATCCAACGAGACGCGCGACGACGCCGTAAGATGATAACGCGGTCGGTCTAAAGTCTGACAACAGCAGTTCAGCTTCCAGCCAAACGCGCCATCCCCACAATATGATTCGGCGCTGTTCGTTCGATCTTCTATAGGAACAATAGAGCCCCAGCCAAAAGTGTAGAGACACCGCTCACCCGGATCCAAGAAGCTCCACTGCTCGACGCAGGCGGCTCGGTTGGAAACGCAAAACCAATGGGGGGTTGGAAATTAGTTGGTTGGACAGTTGGAGACGGTGTCGTACCAACAATCGTAGGGGCTGGGCTAAGGGTGGGTTGCCCAGTCGGGGAGGCACTCGGTACTTCGGTAGGACTGGCTGAGGGTGCCGCGCTGGGGGTGGTGGTAGGTGCGGAAGTTGCACCAGCGAGGCAAACGTTGCTCCCCGTGCTCACACATAGAGGAGAAAACGAATCAAACTGTTGTAGATTCTCAAACACAGACGCAAATTCACACAAATCCCCCGTGCTGTTTGTTGCGAAATTCTCTTTATTGCTGAAAGAACTTCCAAAAACGGCCACATTCGAAACACCAACTGCGTTGTTCCTGAAGCATGTTTTCTCCATAGTCAAAGGTCCCAGAGTCTCAATGATAAAACTATTTGTAGTGGACTGCAGGTCGAAGACGAAGACTTTGTGTGAGTTTTCGAGAGATACGGGTGTGTTTCCAGAGCTAGTAGAGCGACTTTTGGACATACCAGGGTGTTGTTGTGGACCATGTCGTTGTCGTCGAATCTTGTGTCTTTTAGTGTTATTGCATTTTGTGGCCCGTTGGCGTAGATGAGCGATGAGTGCGACCCGATCCCAAAATAACGATTGTCCTGTAATCATAATTTTCAAGTGAGGGCAAAATGTATTGACGACGAACTCAGACTGCTTTCCTATCGTCGTCCACTTACGTGAAAGTCGCAATTATCAAACGTTACAGAAAGTTGCGAAGAGCCTCCATCAAAGAAATCCAACATGATGGGAACGGTAGAATTGGTGAAATCCTGGTACGAGAAAGAGCCAAAAATTAGAGCATTTCAAAAGGTTGAAGTAATACAAGATGTCGGATTTCCATTCTTACGCACCTTCCATTCGCAATCCGAATACGTAATATCTCCCGGCTTGGTCGCCCATGTAGAGTACTGGCGAGCTCCAATAAAGACGATTCCCTCCATCCTAACACCTTCCACGGTCTCGTCAGAGATCCCTCGAAAGGGCGTAGCGTCTACATGCAAATCTCCTTCAGCAACCCAGCATAAATTATCTCGAAGACCAGTATCCCCGCAACGGATCGTCATATTGCTGAATATGGTACATGGGTTTAAGGTGAGGTTGCCACGACGAAATTGAGCTAACATACCAGTTGGGCCCTGCGATTCATAGAGTAACTCACCTTCGAATCGGCAAAGGAGGATTCACATTCGCTCCATTCAAATCAAAGTTGTGATCCAAAGTTCCAATTTCGAAGATCCGCCGAGGACATAGAACATAAGTTCGTCGGCGTGATGTATCGGTTACACTGTCTTCTGCGGTGTATATCTCCTCAATGTTTTCCACACAGAATTGAGCATCTGTCGGCTCGAAGAATACTGCCGAGGTCAAGAAGGCGAGGGCGATCTGAGCGATTTTCATTGTTTCAATTTTAATTTTGTCAACAGCAAACTATGAGCCTCCGTTGATCTTTCCTTGTTGCAGCAGTGTGAGGAAGTTGAAGGTATGCGCACTTCCAAAAATTGAACCTGGTAGATAATGGCGTTGTGTGCCGTGGGGTGACCCAATCTACGGATTGGTCCTACTGTAGTACCGGTACGGAAGGTGAGAGGATGAAACCTCCTATTTTGACGAAACAAAACACGAAACACGAAACAGCCGACGACCGACCGTGAGTTTGGTTGCTGGGCTCCACGCGGTGGTCGACGAAAACCAATGCATGAGTTTTCATCCTGTGTTCGTGCCAACGCGTAGCGAAAAATTCCATGCACATCATCCCATTTCATTTCATAGGCCCTCGCTAGAAACGGGCATATTAATACATTTCCGTTCGACCTGTTGGTAAATAACAACTGATTCCATATGATATACGTCCCTGAATGATATTTTGGGCGAGTTTCGAGTGTGTATTTCTAAGTAAAGTTTGCAAACGAGCAATAGCCTTTATGTTCGGTCGTGCTTCTTGTGTGTGGTCACGGGCGGATGCCGCATGCCACATGCTGACCGGCTCGCCCCTTGAATGAAGAGAAGCAACATGCCTTCGAGTTGTGTTATGATGGTTTTGGTGATGAGTGGACTAATACAAGTATTAGTACGTACCAGTATCATCTATTGACATCAATATCACCAAGAATAAGACCAGTTATTAGCATGTCCAAGATATGGAAATTTGGTTTTCGGTTTTCCAACCTTGGACCTCCCAAAGTCAGACCTAGGTCCAAATTTGAGAAATCAGAGCGACAGAGCAGGAGGACAGCTCGAAGCTCAGAAGCCAAGCTGTCCCCCACATCAGTCATCTTGGGGCCAATCAAGGCTAACAAGAGCTGGAGCTCCTCCACATCAAAGGTGGGGCCACTAGGAGTAACGGTCCCGCTACTGCAGTGGCTGGTGTGCTGCCACGAAAAGGGAACCGTTTGAGTCATAAAAGGTCTCAGAAGACATGGTAGGAGTGATAAAAGCAGAGGTAAAGCAAGAAAGATGTTAATCGTCAGGAGATGTAAAGAGTGAGTCTATCATTCTTACTCTACTGATCCTCCGAGGGGCCCACGAGGATGAGGTTTGTGGTGCTCCGGACTCTCACGGGCTGTCCGTCAACCGTCTCTGGTCGAGCCAGTCGAGCCTTACAATTCATTCCCAACATACTTGATACTGTTCGGCACAGAAAAGATTCGAACAATCAAAATGTCGAAGTTTTGGACTAGCGCCAAGCTGCGACGAGGAATCCCCATCCTCATCCTCGTTGGGCTCATGAAATGTTGGAAGTGAACAATCATCCCACGTCTCGCGGGATGTGGAGGATAAAAGCATTTCTATGGAACCCGACTCGGATTTCGAGAGCATCATTGCCGATGCAAGTCTCAGTGATGTATGGCATTCCATCAAGGACCAACAAGTTTTTCAAATACCTGTGAAATCGGCCAATGTCAAGCCCCCGGACTGCACTCGCCTTGTCTGCATAAGTGACACTCACAGTCGTCACCGTGAAGTGTCTCACTTGCCCCCTGGTGATGTCCTGGTCCATGCCGGTGATTTCTCGATGCATGGCGAGCTTCGGGCAATTCAAGATATAAGCGACTACTTTGGGGGGCTATCCAATTCCTTTACGGAAATAGTTGCCATTGCCGGGAATCATGATAGGATCTTGCATCAAGCGCACTATTTGAAGAGTGAACGGAACGTGGATGCAACTGACGAAGCTGTGAAGGCGATCAGAAAGAATTGTATATATCTGCAAGATTCTGCTTATACGACATCCTCGGGACTTGAGTTGTATGGCTCTCCCTGGACACCGGAATTTTGCGGCTGGGCATTCATGTTGGATCGAGGTCCCACTATTCTGGAAAAGTGGCGGGATATCCCTCCATCAACTGATATTTTAATAACGCACGGTCCGCCACTAGGGCGAGGAGACTTTGTTCCGAAAGCGGGAAATGTGGGATGTTACGACCTTTTGCAGGAAATCCAGCAGCGAGTGAAGCCCCGCGTTAACATTTTTGGTCATATTCACGAGGGTTTTGGTACCACCTTTGATGGTGAGACCTTGTATGTCAATGCCAGCTCGGTCGATATTCGGTATCGTCCTCTCCAATACGCAATAGTGGTTGATGTTCCTCATGATCGCTCCAAAGCAGCGATGGTGGTTCCACCTATTGACTGTGGGCTGACTTTGTTGGATCTTCCAGAACTTTGTGGCAGAAACGGGTGGTCGATGCTGAAAGCATCTTTGGACGAATGTGACTTGACGATCATACAGAACTCTTTGCCAAACGGATTTTCACTTATTAGTGATGATGCTTATATTTCCCTCTGTGCAAGGCTGCACCTGGGCCGGCCGGGCCAGGTGGAGCTTGCTCAAGCCTTAAGGGCTGTTCACGCGCGATCATTTCCTGCGGTGGGAATAGATTCGTAGTCTGTAAGATCATTCTCTCATTAGATGATTCACATTAGATGAATCAACGCACTAGTCTAGTGAAATGTTGCGGCGGCAAGTAGTGCCGCGCCAAAACTCGCTTCAGTGCAATCGGCTTTTTTTACTTTGATATCTGAACCAAGAAACCGTTCTGACAGGCGCCGTTCTCGCAGGCGACTCCACATTTCGTTCTTCGACCCACCTCCGCACGTCCACACAACCGTTGGGGGAGGAGCTCCGAGATCTTGTAGAACTGAAAACCCCTCCCGTTCCACGTCGCCGATAGACTGTAAGAGGCCGTGGAGGTATTCCTTGCGACTCTCTGGAACCGGCTCTAGAACGGGTTTCTTCTCTGAATCTGCGATAGGAAAGCGTTCTCCCACTTTCGTCAGCGGATAATATGTGAAAGGGCTGTCTTGCATCGGATCTATCTGCATACTCATGTCCATGAGTTCCTCGTTACTGAAGTCGAGCTCGCGAAGTATCACGCACCCGACGTTGCTAGCTCCACCTACTAGCCACGCTTCTTCTTCGGGATTTTCAAAGTTCGGGAATCGGTGACTATAGACTCCACGGTCCACGTCTTCGACATACGTAGGAGAAAGTTGCTTCATGGCAAGTGTGCTCCCAAGAGACGTCACTGATGTTCCATACGACGGAGTTGTTCCCGCGGCCGCAAAAAAGGCAGCGTTTGAGTCTGTCGTCCCTCCGACCACAACCGTATCTGGGCCAAGTCCTAATCGTGCCGCCACACCACTGTCGATGGTTCCCATGGGCGCTCCTGGCGAGCCGACTTGTAATGGAATCACACCGAGTCCGTCTTCTACAGGATTGGATACACCAGCGTCCTGCAAACAAGTCACCAACCACTCGGGCCATACTCTTTGTCGCACATCGAATCCCAATTTGAGGCAGTTGTGCCAATCGCTCTTTACAGGTGTCGTCTGAGAAAGTAACCGCATAGATATATAGTCAGATTGATGACAGAGCACCTCGTTTTCGGTCAATGGCACCTCCTTCGCCCATGCTAATAATTTGGCAAGGGATCCCGTGCGGGCTCGGGCAGTATGCCTGGGTGGTGCGTGGCGTTCCAACAGCTCCAATGCTTCCCTCGCAGCTTTTTCTTTGGCGGCATCTTCACCAGCCCCTACCAATATATCGTAATTGTACATCCGTGCAGATCGAGTAACTTGTTGGGTTTGCCGGTCTACCATGACACAACTCGCTGATGTCCCTGAAACACAGATCGATTGAATCGACTCCAAGCCCCCCAGGTGCTTCGACGCACCTGCCAACAAGGTTTCCACTGCTGTCACCCAAGCATCGGCATCATCGTAGGTCCCAATGCCCTTTCCATCCCAAGTTAAAGCTTGAGTGTATACTTCCTTGTAGCTGTTGTTGTTTTTATCATTGCCGCCATCCTCATTATCGATTATTGGCTCGACAGGTTCAATTACCGAAATTCTCGCACCCGAAGTTCTGTCCAAACAAGATATCAAAACGATGATCGATCGAGCATGAGAGGCAAAAGAAATATAGATATCGATTGACCAACAAGCAGGTCTATATCATACATAGACTACGTACCCAAGGTCAAATCCCACAAAGCGACTACGAGAATGGCTACTGTCCACCACCATGCCGCAAGTGACACGGATGCTCCAAAGCCAAACAACCAAATGAGCTACAAGCGGTGTCAAGGACCTCTTTTCAGATTGACGTGACATTGTCAGATAAATCAATACATTCAGTCTCGAATATAGACATACGATCAGAGGGTGGAAGACTTTGATTGACAGCAAAAATTAAAAAGCCAAGACTTTGGACTTGTGTACCGGGAATAGAGGGTTTGAGTTTGGAGGAGGAGATTTTCATTATTGCTTCTTGGAGGATTGGAGGATTTGGGAGTCGTTGTAGTCGAAGATATTCTACCAGCACGCGCGCCCGCCGCCCGCCCTCGGCCCCGCTCCGCTCGCTCGCTCTGGCACGAAGATGGACCAATGCGATCACGAGCTCTACGAGCTTCGTTTTGCCCGCCTGACCCCCTGACACACGCAACGCGGCGATGAGGTTTTCCTCTTCGCCATATATCCCGCGCGCAGAGCTAGTCGTAGCGCGAGAAGAGCGTGAGAGAAGAGGCGGAACAACATCATGCATGGCGAAAAGTGGCGAGATGGAGAGAGGAGAGGACGGAAACAGGAGACAGGAGACAAGCACCACATGCAAGTACTCGTAGTATCCTGCATACTGTCTACTGTAGCTCCTATTCTATTCATATTCAACATATCTTTGTGCAGTTAGCATCTGACTACTTCAGTTGTGTCCATACAAGCAGCTCCCACTTCCACGTTCAGTACTTGCTCTGTCTGTATAGCAAACATTCAGTAGATCGCTTGAATTCGTGATGGATCACTCATCTCTGGTTCCAGTGTCCCCGGAACGAGCTGAGCACTTCAATGACAGTCTGATCGAGGATGACGCGTGGAGTCGACATGTCGAAACGGATGCTAGCGAGCGAGGGCGCTTATCCACAACGACGTCCCTCGTAATGGAGGGCGATCACGATGATTCGTCGTCGAGCAATCATCCGCCTGGTGAGGACATGATGGATGACTGGAGTCGACAGGTGGTGGGTACCGATGAAACGATTCATCGAACTCCTTCGTCCGTCCTGGACGACGATGGCGAGCACGCAGCGTCGGTAGCTGTGGCGGCTTCAGCGGCGACCACTGGTAGTGTTACCACTGTTGCGGTAGACGAGGGTCTCGCTGTCGCACCGCCACATCGAGAGGAACCCACACTCAAAGAAAAGTTGGTGGAGCGAGAACGTCAACGGCGAGTGGAGACGGAACGCGCCAGGCTCAAACGGCAGTTCGCCCTGCGAAATGGGCACGAAGAGAGCCTCGTAGAAGAGGATGAGGATCACGAGGGCGATGAAGATCACAACTCGATGCGGGAGAATGGCAGTGTTGCTGGGACTGTTGGTGAAGGCAGCATTGTTGGACCCGTGGATGTTCTGCTGGAGGACGATCAGCACAAACAGATGAACTACCCCATGGAGAGGTTTCTACAAGAACAAGGAACTATCATGGAGGAGGATACGGTACGTGACCCTATCACAAGCAGTAAACGAGACACGCAGAATCAGGGTGTCGTCATGGAACGATTTTTGCAAGAGCCAGTAGTCGTAGAGCCTGCCTCGTCGCATGAGGCCAGTATCGACCACCGGCCGTCTAATGTGGATCGTAGTGTGTCATTCGATATGGATCCACCACATTCTCCCAGACCGGATAGTCCGCGACTAGGTCAGTCTTCGGTAGGTGGAGAGTCCATTCCAGAACAGGTGGCAACCCCCTCTCGCTCTGTCTCTCGAAAAGACTTTGACGACACCCCAGGTGATGACTACAACGGAGACACGTCTACAGGAATCAACACGCCAAGGGATGGTGCATCCTATCTCGCAAGCGCGTCCATGGACTGCGTCACCTCGGAGGTGACTCGTATTTCAGATCTTGGTCCACCGCCAGACATGCCCACACCGGAATTGACTGTCGATGGCGACCACATTCAACCGTCACCGATGGAACAAACAGTGGACATATTGCCACCAGAGAGTCCTACTATTGACCAACCTCGCGTACTTGGTTTGACCCAAGCAGAAATCGAAGAATTGGAGGCCATCGAGGAGGTCAGTCAGCAGAACGCACCTCCTTCGGAACGTGACGACTTGTCGGCGTCTTCCTTCGTGGCGGAGCTCGTATCGGATTTTGGTGGTCCAGGAATTGACCATACCGGAGGGACAACCTTGAGTCAAGGTACACCCACCACAGCGATGGAATCGGCATCCATTCTCAGTGGTAACCATAGTGCCCAGCCTACCGTGTCAGAGAATGCCGATGACCGTCGGAGTATCGATGAACTAGAGAATGCTTCGGTCACCTCGAACCTAGGTGCTTCAAGCGATGGAGGCGGCGTCAGTGTCACTGCCAATCCTCCTAGTGAACTTGGTCACGAAGATACTCTTCTATCTCCTCTTGCTGATGCTCCAAGTTCAAACGCTGATGCCCATGATCCGGCCCTCCAGATGGGCCCGTCCATCCCATACATAGACGAGGGCCCCGATGATCTATCGGATTTGGCAACACTGAATGCAGGTATCGTAAATCGCCAGATTCGACCTGGCATGATCAGTGCTCAACAGGCGGCACAATTCCGTAGAGACGCCCGCTCATCCAAAAGCCCTGTTCGACGTGTCATGTCCATGCCGGACAAGTTGCTGGATTTTGACGTTGAAGGTTTTGACTATGATAAGGATGCACCTGTATCACCTTCCACGTCCCAGTTTGCTCGTATTCAAGACGCGAGCCCGGATCGCCTGTGGTCTCCAGGAAGTAGGCTAAGTATGGAGCCATCGCCGTTTCGACCACGAACCGTAGACGAACTCCCACCCCGAACGCGATCACCTCCTAATTACGGGACAGCGAGTAACGTTGCAAGAAAATCAAACGGGTTAAATCAACATGAAATGCGACTTCAGGAACAGTTATCCTCGGAAGCCGAGCCACTGATGCCAGATATCCCAAGTGAGATTGTGACTAACTCTCGTGCTAGCACGACAAAGGCGAATCTCAAAGAAGCTCCTAGCGTCAGTGCCACGGAAGCACCAAAACAAGATACCCGAGAAAAGTACATGCAAAGTTCTCTGCTATACAGAGCCTTCCCGGAACGTATATTGGCCCTTGCGGCAACTTTTTTGGTGGAAGTGCCGGTGGTGTTGATGATAGCGGGTGGAAGTGATCGGCTATGTTCCTTGCTGGGTCGATCCACGTATTACATGCTGATGGCCCTGCTTCCGTTGTGCAGCGCCATTTCTGGTAACGTGGGGCTGCAGACGAGTACGCTGACTGCCCACGGCATATCTAACGGCCAGATCACCAGGAAAAACTGTATGCCTTGGTTGTTGCAGGAAATAGGCACCGCTGCATACTTGGGGCTGGTGACAGGAACTCTTCTGGGTTTGGTGGCATTTACGATGAGTGGTTTCAATGCATTGTTTGGATTCTCAATCATGATTGCTCAAGGAATAAGTATGATTGCTGCTGGATTAAGCGGCGCTTTGCCTCCTCTCTTCTTTGGCTTTTTCTTTGAACTCAGCGCCGAAAAATGGAAAGGGCTGATAGAGACCGCCCTTCAAGACGTCATCTCTACATTTGTCATGGTCGTACTGGCCTACAAAATGCTCGAGTATTGTGGCCCCTTTCAAATCGACCCATCTGACACCTGCTATGCCCAAGCGTCCTAAAAGAATCGAGTCGAACAGTGTTGTTCTAATAGCCAAACTAGCGCTACACATTTAGCTGACCTATTGTAGATCGTATAGTTCACTCATATCACACAACCTGTTTCAGCAAGAAATACTTCTCCACGAAGCAGAATTTTCGGAACATCGCGGACTTCATTGCCTTCGTGAGGACAAGCATGGGGAAACAGAAGGAGCCTTCCTTGTTTCGGGGACACACAAGCCAAGATTTGGGATCGCCTTTCCCCCGAGACGTCTCCCAACAACGAAGTTTCTCCTCCCTGTAGACAATCCGTCAGATAGAGAATAAAGGTATGAGTACTCCGTCTGCCCGAGATTGGATCCGCTCGACAAATGTCAACATGTGGATTCAAGGTCGTCCCAGCAATGGAGTAGTCTAGAAATCTCATGTGAGCAAATACTTGAACATGGGCCCTTTCAGAAACAAGCCCCGCATTTACAATGGCACCCTGGAGACTGCGGTTGATTTGTTCTGATGAATCACAAAAGTACGAGCGTTGGGAACAGAGTCCCGCCTTTTTCTTTTGCGTGGTGTTTACATGGATCCTTCCGTGAAGCGACAAAAGCCACTCAATCTGTATGGTCGACAAAGCCTCGTCCACAGTATAGGATCCCGCACCTGGGTGTTCAGTGGCCGGAGGAATCAGAGTCGATACCACTCCTGGTATTTCCCAAGACGAATCCGTGGGAAATATATTACTCCTGGATGGAAATGATTTTGATTCATCAATGATGCACCCGTATTCTTCCATAAGCTCCTGTACACTCTCATGGCGCAGCAATACAGCCACTCCGAAAGGCGACGAGCCATCATTAGCAGCAATGTTGGGATTGGCACCAAACTCAAGCAATAAGCGAGCCGTTTCATCATACCCACGCCATGCACAGATGTATAGGGCGGTCTGACCATACTCATTGGTCCAATCAACTTCTACTCCGGCATAGAGACAGCCTCGTACAAAGTGAAACGAGTTTCGTTCAACAAAGGAAAAGAATTTGTCCTGGCGAACGCTTTGTGTCGACCCCAAGGACGGCAAGACTGCATCGTTCCAGGAGGGTGCCCACTGGTCCCGTTCAGTCGGTTTTTTCTTCTTTTTACCACAGGAGGCTTTTAAGGCTTGCCGATCCACTGGGAGGGCCTCGAACTTGACCAGAGACCTCTGTCCTTTTTCTCTGGGTGGCATATTCATTTTGAATTCTTCTGAGTCCCGCAACATCAAATCTTCCTTTGAGCTATCATCATCGCCCCTGCCACAGGATGGACACACAATCACATCTTTGAAATCGCCACGACGATCAACGTGCTCCAAGAGGTCATTCCAAAAACAGGCCTCACAAATGTGGTGATGGCACCATCGGAATAGTAAGCTCTCGTCTACGATTCGGCGTTCACAACAGTCGCAGTTCCGATCGATCAATTCGTTCTGGTGGTGCACCCAGACATCTCGTCTCAGCTCGACAACTCGCTTAACAATATAGGTCGATAACAACAGTGGAAAACAGTCAAAGAATCGCTTGTTTATTCTGCCTCCCATGGCAACTGACCAATCCTCGCCCTCGCGATATTGCTGTTTCAGTCGACCTCCTGATGTGCATGGATTAACGCCGGCCAAGAGAAGAGCCCCCACAATGCTGAACTTGCCCATCCAGCCAGCATACTCCATCAGCGTGAACGTCGCAAGGGAATCCATGTATAGCTCAAGATCTCGGGAGTAGTCCACTCCAAACCAAGCAGTGCACAGTTGAAGGGAATGGTCTTGCAGGGACAAGACATCGCCTGGACGCGTCGTCTCGAGAAGTGATCTTGGAATCCTGGAAGATACAAGCTCAAAGTGTCGATCCAATTGCGATAACGAGAATTTGGACCGATCCCCTGACTTAATGTATGTAATATAATTCTGGAGTATGGTTATTGAGGGCGGATCGCTAAAGACAGATATACCGTGTTGGATTGTCTCGTCCGCCTGTTGCGTCGTTTTGTCTTCGTTTGCCACGCGTTCACGAATGTGAAACCGAGCTCTCAAGCGCTCTCGTTCTCGAGCCGTTCTCCAACATTGTCGTCCATCATCTGTCCCACTGTTGTGCTGTCTCATCTCATGGTATTGCTGTTGGGGGTCTCTACTAGGATGTTCGGTGGAGTTAAGTGTACTATGTGGGAGAGGTGGAAGGTGAAGTTCAATGCTCCTACTCGAAAGTGAGAAAGTGAGAAAATAATAATAAATGATGCGATCTGCGATGCTACAGTATCTACAAGTACCGTATGCGGCAGTGCGGATGAGCGAGGCACTACCAGTACTGGTACCACTTGTCAGTCGCCCCTTCAATCCCAAAATTTTCCCCAGAGGGGTGTAGAAATAGTGGGTTATGAGCCTACTATTTGGGCGTAGTAAATAGGTGGATTTTGATGAACTGTAAGTTCTTTAGTTTTATAATATTGTGAGCTTGTTTTGCTCATCATCTACTTGTACATTTGTACTTTCTTCATTCGAGAGTTCGGGTTTCGAAGGGTAGCTTTGGAGCTCTTTTACCATCTTCGAAACCCTCAGAGTTTTGGGTACTAGATTCCTCGTAAAATGAGGAATCAATCGTTGGTAGTTTTCAGACGTGCACTTGAGTCGTGAGAATGCATCGAATTCGGTGGTCGTCCGTCGGGTTCTCCACTGACGACGTACGAACCAAACTCCATTATTCGTACACTCCCTCTTTCGATGTGCTTGAGTCGACCAGTTGACTTTTACCGCCCCATAATTGTTAGCCGGTGACTGTTGAATAAGTCTTCGTTGAGTGGCTTGGTCAAGAAGTCTGCCGGTTGATCCAGGGTGTCGATCTTGTGAATAGTGATCTCGGGACTCGGGCCATCCGTGTATGAACGGAAGAAGTGCAGACGGCAATTCAGGTGTTTGTCATAATGCAATCCGTGTTTCATTCGTGACCCATCGATGTTGAGTCTTGCCTTGTACTTTTTGATGGCTCGAGTCTTGATGTCGCGTTTTCTCCGCATCAGGTAAGACCAGTGCCCCTTTTGGGAGTTGAGATTTGGGGATTACAGTGAAGTTCCCGTTCTGTAGCTGGTCGTCCCACTCCTTTTGCATGGCTGCTTTGAATTCCTGGCGATCGTCTTGTTTCATGGCCTCGTGCCAGTACATTGTGTCCGGATCGCTTGTTGCCTTACAAACATGTATAGGAATTTACGAGAGCGAGCGCGCATTTGTTTGAATTTGAATCGATTGAATCATGGTTTTCATCGTGGTTTTCACATAGGTGGTTCTCATTGAATACACCACCAGTACAGTACGTACAGCACCATTTACTGGTTTACCATACCCCGGTAGTCCACAGTACAAGTACGTACCGGTAGGCCGGAGCTACCAGTAGGCCGGAGGCCGGGTGGTGATACCGGTACCTGGTACACGTTCTGTAAATGGGTTCTCAATATTGATGATGTCACGAATGTCGCAGCGTGTCAGCATTTGGTTCGTTCCCTTATGTAAAAACTTCTTCGCCGAGCGAAAGCAAGGAAGAAGAATTTGTTCTTCCGTTGCGTTCCTCGTCGCCGCGGGATTTCATGCATGCATCAAACCTTCAGCCAACAGCCGGCAAAACGTCATGAATGCGGATGAAGAAGAAGAATCAATCATCATCATCATCTGAATCTTCGGCTCTTCATCAACAGCCATCCAACAACGACATACATAGCCACAACCACCAGAGCAACATCCCTCAGCCAATAGCAGCGACAACAACAGCAACCAGCAGGAGTCCACCTGCTCCTCCATCCAACAACAACAACAACAACAACAACAACAGTACACCACGGCAGAAACAGGTTTTTTCTCATCCGAGTGGAGGGAGTTATTGGATTCGCATTCGACTGGAACGGCTTTTGCAACACTTGCCGTCTTATCCTTCTTGTCATACGAAGAAGTCGAGCGATATTGCCGCTATACAGGACCTCACGGGATCCGCAGGCTCATCTTTCCTGACACTCCAAGTACGAGTACAAACAGTGACGCTTCCCTCCTCTCATCCCTCCGCGGCTACACTAGCAACCTCGCCGGTCGTATCAGCAGCAGCATTCACAACCCCGACGACAGTCACGACACCATGCCTCCGAATCCCACTCTTTCTGGTGTCCCCGTATCATTGAAACACGTCCACTCGGTCATGTCTACGAAGTCATCTAGCGTTTCCGTAGGGTCTGCCTCCTCGGAACACTCGGATGACAGTCATCCCGAACACCACAAGGGGAAACACCACCGACACCGCAGCCGAAGCAGTCATCATCACCATCATCACCACGATGGGGACTTGCCTCCTCCCGTTCTAGTATATCACGAATCGGCGAGAAGTATCGTCTTTCGCGATCATCTTCGACGAGCCGCTGAAGCCGAGGATAAACAGAAGAGAGAGAACGAGGAGGAGAAGGAAGGCAGCAGCTCGATTTATCAGAACCAGCATGTTTCCTCGGAACGAGAAAAGGAAATTTCCCAAGATCTCGCCTCGGAATGGAACGAAATGTCCAACCTCTTTGGAGGTGCTCTGGGTACTATTCCAGACGGACAGTCTTCTGCTCCTCTCAGCGTCGAAATCGAAGGCTTTCAACCCAACATTGTGCCTCTTCCCCACCTCCAACTGGGCCCCAGCGACGAGTTTGGTCGCCTCTGGGTATCTGATCGCGAACACACGGGCAATCAATGGACAACTGCTGAAAAAGAGGTAGTCCACTTGTTGGAAACCCAGCGAGCGGTCGTCAAAACGATCAAGAACACCGAGTGGACCAGTTTCTTGCATCGTTTCAAAACAGCACAGCCACCCCGAGGCCGCTACCACGACGATCACAACGATATTGCTCCTCAAGGTGATAATAACGAAGACTATCCCTTTAATAGTTTCGTCACCTCCACATCGCTCTTGCCCTCGGGAGGCCACAAAATGCGATGTTTTGGCAATCCATCCAATTATACGACCGGGGTCGTCTTTGCTCTTCCCGAATATCCCAGCGGGGAGGAAGAAACAGCGGCGGTTGAAAGGACGAGAACATGGGGCTGGCCCAGTGGTTACTCGGCCAAGACTGAATTTAACATTGACTCCCGAGGAGAGTTGATCAATGGACGAAAGGAGGCTTTGGTGTCCTTGAAAACACTCCGAGAATACAACAACGATTATGTCACGAAAACGGAATACATGATCGCGGGCCGGCTCTTGAAAGGAGGACTCAACACGGTTCCTTACAATGAAGTCTTTGTTCGCGTCGGAGGACCGGGACGACTGGTCGATGGAAAGGACTGTGCCACAGGAAAGCCACGCAACGATCTCGAACAAAGGGGTCGTTCTCTCGATAAGGGCGTCGGTTTGCCCGTCGCCTTGTTTGTGCGGACCGCCACCTTCGGTCACTTGATTTCCTTGTTGAGAACACGGGCGCGTCTTTCCCATGTTCTCGGAGAACCACACATTCAGGGGATTCCCTTGTTGTATATGACCCCCGACAAAGGCATTCGAGTCTTGACTGAGAAATTACAAACAGATCTTTTGAAAATCGCAGCAAAGAATCTCAACCCCTTTCAGAATCCCATGATCGCACATAAAACAACCATTGACGACACTGATCAATCCTTCTTGGAAACCAAAGTGGAAGAGCTGATTGATCTGGACGAGGGCATTCGTCAAACCCTGACTCCCGAAGAATGTGTTCGATTGGCCGGGGGCTTTGGTGCGACGGACGATAGCATTGCACAAATATTGAAGGACGCCATGAATCAAGACAAGCGTGATAGCATCACAAAGAAAAATGGCGAAGAAGCGCATCGACTGCAAGATATCGTTAATGAAGGATTGGCTTCAGCCGTTCGTTCCGGTGATTACTATACCTCGCGGCAATTGTTAATTTTGTATTCCCTCGTGGCGTCGGAAGGTCACCAGGCGGAAACGGAAAAGGCTGTCGTAGATGAGATTACCGATGATCACGGGCACAATGGCAAATTGCTGATTCGAAAGAAATCTCTCGATTCCGAGACCATGCTTTTGAAACGCCAAGCGGGTACCGAAGGCACGGTAACCACGAGAAACAGTCGTCTACCCCCGCCACCCCCGCCACCGCCCTTGGATACGGATCGGTTGCGAAGTGCCACTAACTCGGATGGGCTCTTGGCTGTCTTGGGAGCGGCACAGGTATTGAAAGCCATGCAAGATGGGAGTGCGAAAAAGAGAACCGAGGAGAGTTTCCTGGCTGTGGAAGAGTGGGTAGAATATGGCGAGCAGTCCATGGCCTTTCGATTGGCATCCTGGCGGGACCAACGCGCAGCTCAAGACGACCTTCAAATTGCCACTGACAACAATAGCAGCTTTATGGCCTTTGTGAGCAAAAAGGCAATTACCAATCGTACGAATTTTGCCAAGCAATTGCGAGAAGCTACAGTGCAAACCGATTTCAGTGATATTCGATTTTTGCGAGCGATTTATGAGATGGTGCAGCGGATGCACAGCCCTTGTCTGCGACTCGAATTGTTGCAATACGTTCTGGGGTTGGACAATCGTTATTCGATTGCTCACGTGAAGCGAAGTATCGAACTTGCGGCAACATGTCTTTCCATTGCGGCTGCGAGCGAAGAGGCATCGTCCGAGTAAACAACAGTTTTTTACTACAGTATACGTAAACAGGAGGAGATAAATACTTTATACTTACAATTAAAAATTAGCTGAAATAATAGACTGAGTGCGATATTACTACTCCTCCGAGCTCGAGTCGTCGTCTAATTTTTCCCAAAGTTCCCACGTGTTCGCTACCTTCTTGACCAATGTCGAAGTAAGGTCAGATCGGCGCTCCGACGGTGCGTCACCAATAATATCATCACGTTTTGACTCCTCCTCTTGGTCCGTGATTGGGGTTCTAAATTTGAGCTGGGTGGCAAATGCTTTGTCAGCCGATTTTTTGGGGATGACCAGTGGAACTCCATCAGCATTGACAAACTCGGAACCAGACCGAGCAGCGATTTGAATTCCCGAACTGGTAGGCATCTTCACCTGGTAGGGCTCTTCGCTGTTTCCAGCTTGGTACGACAAGTGATCGGTAGCATCCTTCGTAGGCAGATGGATTCGTTTCGAGGTCGTGGCCTTGATATGAAGTAAGGAATCCCGGGGGGTTGGATATTGATTAGTCCAAAAGACCTTCAAATTCATTCCACCTGTTGGTTTCCAGCACTTGTGTTCAGTATTCTTGGTTCTTCCATCAAGCTCCTTCGGAAGAGGAATGGCGGCCGTACCAGCCGGCAGCCCAGGAAACGATTTGCAGTCCAATACCTCTCGTGAAGTTTCCAGCAGTGAATGGCAGAACATATCCCCCTTGTTGTTCAAGGAAATGGTGCAGAGAACAGTGGAATCCTCGCTGTTCCGAAAGACTCCGGGCATTGCGTCCTCATCTGTCACAAAGTCATTCAATGGAGTACGGAAACCGGCCAACCCACAACAAAACAAGTCCTCATCCCTCTCCGGCATGGCGAAAACAGAGCTCGTGGCGATGCTGCTTGACAAGTTGTAGCTTTCCAAGTTCGGAATGGAAACACATTCTAAACTTTCTGTTTGAAATCGCGGCTTGCACCAGGGGCGCTGCAAAAGTTCAAATCCAAAGGATGCGGGTGCCGTATCCATATTCAAAATCATATTCGAATCAGTTCCAACACGACCGTCAGAATATTCTCGTATCTTGCTTAGGAGAGCAGCGTCCCCATAAGGCCCTCTTTGTTGAAAGGAAATGGAATCGACGTCGCAGTCAGAAGAAATGGACCACGAATTGACGGCTTGACAAGGCATTCTACTATCGACTTCCCATGTTTTGCCTGCCGACTTGGACGTAACCCATACAGTATGATCGCGATCCCAATCTGTGAGTATACCAGTGATAGAGTAGAGACCTTCTGGTTTCATTTCTTGAGCACTAGGACTCCATTGAAAGACAGAAGAATTACTTCGTAGATCCACAGAATATAGCGAGGTTCCGAATCCCAAGGGGTAATGCTTCCTAAAGTAAACCTCGGATACCAAGGTGGGTCTGACATACGAGGAGGCTGCGCACCAAAGACACATGGGATGCGTTCTGGTAAAATCAATCGATGAAATATAGCGTAGTGATGAGATATGGTGAGGAGTGGGATCTTCGTGTGCACCATCGACTGTGAATTGGTGGATGACATTTTGATCTCCATTGTGGTCGGAGTAGCTCAGAAAAGCAAACCTGGCGGAGGTGTAATCGTCGCCGTATTTTGGGTGACAAGCCAAGGAAACGGGTCTATAGGATGGAACCGAGCTGAGTAGAGATCGTAGATCAAGTCGGGTATGCTCCTTTAACATGTAGTTGCCCCAACATGTCTTGTCGTCAATATCGCTCTTCGACCTCATCGTATCATGCATGGAAAGATCTGGTTTCGATAGTGAGACGTTGATAACAGAGATGTGGGTCGCTGTGCGGACGACAAAAATGCAACTCGGGTGATCGAAATCCCACGTGCCACTTTGCTGTATTTCCACAATCGTTTCGTCCAAGCAGAGCTCATTCGGAAAAAAGCGCCGAGCCGCCGCTACGGTATCTTTCTTCCGGTCATTTTTGTGCCACGCTGAAACAGTAAAAATGTGACCGGCATTATCCTTCCCATAGGGTGGAATTAGGTTGGAAACGCAAAGAGTGTCCATCAAAAAACCTTTCGGATGAAATAGACACCAGCTAGGTTCGGACCGACAGTTTGGGCAAGGACATGGTAGGCAGAGCAAGCAGTTTCCTTGCCATGGTCTCGGTCCCAAACAAGTTTTGCTCTTGTCAACGTTGAAATCATGCTTCTTTGGGTGCGTCGTATCATAACACTTTTCGTAATCAAGTGCCTCATGGCCAAAGGGCGCAAGATATGCAGGGTCCGAGTTGTTTCGACGCTGTAAACTCAATTTTCTGGTAAAATGCTTTTGCCTCATTTCGAGCTTTGGTTCTCGATTGGCATCTGTAGTAAAAATATTCTTGGCTAAATTGACTGAACCACAAGGTCGATCGTACGAAGCATAAGTTTTCAAAATGTGGCGGGTACTGAGTTCCCGATAAACGTCAGCGTGTGCCAGGAGAGCGGATCGACTTTCCTTTAACCGTTGACTGTAGATGGGTTCAGTGTAATCTGGCTTGGTATGTTTGTGCCCTCGCTTCTTTTTCCGCCTTTTGCTGTCGGGTGTTTCTTCGAAGGGATAGTACCATCGTGTCCCAAGCCTGTTCCGCCGTTGAATGAGCTCTCCTACTTTTCCCGCGTCATGTCGTGGATACTTGTGACCAGGAACTTGAAGGAACGACGATTGCTCGTCAATTTTCTCACAATGAATCAATGCTGGCGCTCCAATCTGATAGTGGATTCTACGACGACTCATGGCCTCGAAACGAGATGCACTGTTGTCACAAGAAATGATGATATCGCTTGTTTGTTTCCAACATGGATCAGAGAAATCGTTCCATGCCTTTCTTGTCACAAGTCCAGCCAAGTTGCCCCGTCTCTAAACATCAATTGGCTGTACTTGTACGTATGCGTACTCACTCGCAAGCAAACAAGAATAGTACGAGGTGAAAGAAGAAGTACATAGATCAAACAATAGAAACGGAGTCCGCTCTCTGCTGCGCCAGCGATGATGATGGTCAGTACGAGTATGGAGCCGCTGCTGTCCTTCCTTGACGAAACGGGGCCCGTCGTTCAATAGCGTGGGCGTGCGAAAAAAAAATTTGGACAAGTCCGTGGTCCAATTAATCAACTAGACGTATTTTTTCAGTCAAACGAATCCATCAGAACGAATTTTTGAACGACGTGGGCAGTGTCTAACCCGCGCGCAGAGTCTCGTCGTTCAAACCTCCGCCAGTCTTTTTTTCTCACAATTTGCTTGCCCGCACCAAAAGATGATGCGTGGATACCCTGTCATTTACGAACGACAAGAGACCACAATAATTATTCCCATGCTATGCACCTATGATTTGGCTCACGTAGGCTTCATGAATGCATGACAATCGCATCATCGTCATTTGAAAAGAAAAGGAATGCAAAGACATTGATGGGTACTATAATAGGTACTATATTGAGTCTTATATAGTACCTGTCTGGCCGACCACCAGTAGTACCGGTAGAGTAAATGTGGCGCGCCATGGATGGCCAGCGCGCGTTTGGCACAAATCGTACCAATCGTGTGCGTTTTTCACTGATTTTATTGCGAGTAAGGAAAACGCTGTACCGGTACTGTACCATGTACAGCATGAGTGTGGTACCAGGTACGGTACATCTACTCGTACATCAGTAGGAAAGAATTGGAAACCGTGACGTCGTGAGGATTCCCATGCTGACGTTTGATAGCGAATCAAATCATCCAATTAGACGAACTTTCCGCATGATGACGAAATGCTTACATACGTACAGCGACGAAAGTAATCCGGTATTCAAATTCTTGACATTCTGTGATTATTGGCAGAAGCCAAGGACTAGCACAAGATTTAAGCTTGACTTCCTGAAAGCTTTCTATTGGCTCCCATCGAGAAAGGTCAACGTTTCCAATAATATATTAGTGCCTTCATTGAAGACGAGTATTCTGATTTTGCAAACAAGACAGCACATCATGACCACTTCGCTTTATTCGTTTATTCATCATGTTTGCTTCTCCGAATTTGCTTATATGCCCCACAATGAGACACGTCAGGAATGGTATGCTTTCTTCTCGCTGTTTCCCACCTCATCCATTCTTTATCCGTCCATCATCACGGTTTGACGTCGAACTGTCTCTCCTCTCCATCTTTTGTTAACTGTTTGCCCCTGGAAACCAAACACATATTGAACATAACAACGATTTTTGGGCAAGGTCACCGTCTTCACCTTCCAGGAGCAGCCATCACAATTACCAATAATGCTCACAATTTTGAATTCTAACTACACCCATCAACTATTTTCTTCGAGCCCGTTGGGAATCATGGATCTCTCTCTGAGCACGGAAGAGCAGGCTGCTGCCTCCGCAGTGGCTGCGCTTGCATCGGACCCACACAAGAGAGAACGAGCAGAAGAAGAAAGTCCAGACCGACCTTCGAAAATGGCGCGGGGCGGTGCTGCAACAGGACCAAACGAAGAGGACGAGCAGCCTCTCGTTTCAGAATACAGCAGCAGCACCCCTCACGTCCTTCCTGATGCCACCGCCATCACACGAGAAGGTACCCCCAGTTCTGATCCTGATTCGGCTCGTACCGTGAAGCCATATCCCTACTTTTGTTATCGAGACTTCTCCTCCCTCCCCGACCCTGATCCACTCGTTCCGCTTACCAGCCCAGGGAGAGTGCCAAACTTTCCTGCAAAGATGCATAGCATCTTGAGTCGCGCTGATCTCGCGGATGTTGTGGCGTGGAATCCGCATGGGCGTTCCTGGAGAGTTCTAAAGCCACGGGAGTTTGAAGTGAAGGTGATCCCAACATATTTCGAGCACGCCAAGTACTCTTCTTTTATCCGCCAAGCGAACGGCTGGGGCTTTCGCAGGATCACACAAGGGCGGGACCGCAATTCGTATTACCACGAGATGTTCCTACGTGGTCTACCTCACCTGTGCAAGGTGATGAAGAGGCCTGGTGTTTCTGAGAAGCAGGCCACCGACCCCGAGCACGAGCCTGATCTTTTCAAGATCTCGGAAGAAAAGCCTGTTCCTGAGAGAGCGCAGGATGAGAGCATCTTGCTCCAATGTACCCTTCAAGGTGGACCCAAAGCTCGAATGCCCATCTGTCTTGGCAACCTTTCGAAGCATGTGAACTCGTCCCCAAGTACCGCAGGCCATGTGGTGCCTAATACGAGCAGCAGTCCGATCATGGCTTCGATGTCGGCCCCGCAACATGCTGCTCCTGGTACTACCTACTCCGAAGCTTGCCACTATCGTCCTTCTCAGGGATACCCGAATGGGATGGCTATGATGGACAATCAGAGCATCAACAACACAAGCTACGCACCAACACAACAGGAGAACCACCAGCAACATCAAACGCAGAACGAGCAGACTTTCCTGCCGCAGAGTGCTTACATGCCTTCCCAGTCTCAAGCTCCAGCCCCAATAACTGCGTATGGCGCTGCTCCTGCGCCTGGCACACAACAGAACCACGTGGTGGTCACCCCAAGTCTGACTTATGAAGACACAACTTTGGCCTCTCCCCTTAACCCGATGTCTGTGCTCATGCCTGCGGCCTTCCAGGGAAACTCGGCCGCCGCTGCTCAATTTGCTGCTGGGTTTGCAGCAGCAACAGCTCTGAGCAACACGAACTTTCGGGAGATATTCGGACAAGCCCTGGCTTCGTTTCCACCAAACGGCAACAACAACGGAGGAAACGTCAACGGGCAACAGCAGCAGCAGGTAGCTCCTGTGCAACAGCAAATGCCCCCTCAGCAATACCAATGCATGATGGTACCTCAAGCTCAACCTCTGCAAGGCCAAAATTCTAACCACTACCAACAACAACAACAACATCAGCAAGTAGTGCATATGAAGCAGCAACATGCAAGGATGCCGCAATACGTGGTTCCCTCTGCGCATCCTCAACCACAAACCATCCAGTGATGGTAGTTTTGAAGTGGACGGAGGCAATGCAATGTCAGTCTCCCCTCGGGGCCATTTTTAAGAACATAGAACATTTATAGAACTCAAATGCACCAGTCTTCCCGGTGTATCAAATACAGTCGCTACTTCGCACTCTACAATATCATTCCATATTATCACATCCCGATCTCATATTGTACATTAAAGCTTCACAAATACTTATTCGAGCTGCTAATGACTCCTCTCCGCAACGAGCCTAAACTGACTGAGGGACTGTCTGTTTGCCTCGTAACCTTGATATCGCAAATCGTCGCCACTCCGAAGTCAATGCCTAAAGGCGCTTCCTGTTCCTCTGTAACGAGTCCATTCTGATCGTATCCATGGCATCGCACATTGTCGTCAAATCCAAGCCCTGCCCCCTGGCCTAGTTCAAGAACAAGTGAACATTATCCGTTGGGCGAGCCCCATCCGGCCCATGATCTCGAATCGTTTCCACTATCTTTTCGAAATCTTTTCCAAGCTTCTCGGCCGAAATGTCTGCATTTTGCCAGACTATGTCAATTCCACCGGAAGTGTTAAGGATGTCCGTCAACGAACCTGATTTGTGTTCCTCGGTCGCCACCTCTTGTTGGATCACTTTGAGGAGTTCCTCTGTGGTATGAACCTTCTCTCCGTCGATCTTGCAAATCTTCTTGACTGATGGCATGATGTGTTTTATGAATAAATATAAGACTTGAATGTGGTGTTGGTTGGTTGTGTGTTGCGTTGTAGAAAGCTATCTGGAAATAGTATGAGAAGGTGAAGCATTATCCATTGAACTTTCGACACATCACACATCATACATCATGCTTCCTCTCTTGCTTGAAGTCCTCTGGTCTTTCGGTTGACGCTCTAAGACCTTCGAAATGTTCTTCACGCGATCGTGACGCGAGAGAGGGTTCGGGTATTTTCAAGATGATGAAGAATACGCGCGTCAAAGACGAACAAAATCTCTTGCGCGCACGCGCGAAAGCCGATGGGGCATGCGGGGCCCTCATTTTCTGCCACCGAATAAATCCGGATGATGATTGATGTTGATGATGATGATTCTCAGGATGATGGAGATGCGAGATGCGTAGCGAAAAAGTGCACTGTCTAATTTAGTTACTACCTTGACGGTCGAGAGCAAGTCTACTAAAACCTCTGCGATCTGCGATCGAAGGCAGTGAAAAGACAAACGTGATTTCAAAAGACGCAACAATGACAACAATGAAGAAGGACGGAAAACGACAAGCTACGGACTCCTCCAAGCCAAAAGCAAAGAAGAACCGAAGTAACGATGCTCAATCTTCCTCATCGGAAGATGATTCTTCTCCCGTCTTGGTCCAGTATATTGACTACAAGCATGGTGACAAATCGATTCCCAATATACCCTTGAATCCTGACTTGGATACGCTGCTCTACCCTATGAAGGGATCCACTTTTTTGAAGCAATCTCTCCGTCAACGTGCAGTCCACATCACCTGCCAGAATGGATTCGATGAGATCCATGCATGCACACGTGTCGCAGAAATCTGCCGAGAAATGTACAATCTTGACGCTCGTTCTATTCTCCGGGAAACGAGTTCTGACAACATTTTCTTGTGGTTGAGACGACGACATGACGACGACAATGCTTCTACCAGCAACAAACCGAAGAAGAATGACCGCAAAGTAACAGGTAGCAAAGAAGACTTGATTCAGAGCGTTGAGATTTCTGATGTGGAAACGGCAATCGCGCTTCACAAGACGGCAGGTCATGCAACATACTGTAGGGCTCCACCCAAGGTGGAACAAAGTTTGGTGTCGAGTCTCCTGCGCGCCACCGGGCTGGGTTGTGGACAATACGACCCTTCTGGAGAATCGGTGATATCTCTGGCTCGAGGGGAAGTCGAAACTTTTATATCTACGCCTGGTCATATAACCAACTGGCATTATGATTTTCAGGAGAATTTCACAATCCAATTGTCTGGAATTAAAAGGTGGACGATCCAGCAAGGTACAATAAGGGATCCAATCCGTGGTTGTACCCCCCATTATGCTGCGCCTGAGGCTGTCGAGTCGCAGCTGAAGGCTGCTCACCTGTTTGATCGAAAGTTCCGTTTCGGACATCCAGAAGCTGGTGTCAATGCAACGGGAAAGGTGGTATCGATTGACGTCAAACCCGGTGATGTCTTTTACTTCCCGGCAGGTATGTGGCACAAGGTTGAGACGATTGTACCCGGAGTTTCAATCAACGTATCCCTCATGGCCAGCAACTATGCCACAGTTGTGGGTCAAGCCATGCAACATTTGCTATTGCGATTTCCCCAGTGGCGACAACCAGTGCTTCACAATAGTGCCACGAACATGGTGCAGGATTTAAATGGATTGCTCAAAGAGCTACCAACATTTCTGCAACAACTCTCAAATGCGGAGTCTATCATCCCACCAGTCTTGCAACATGCACCTCTCTTTCGTGGAATACATGACGACAATAGCGACGACGAAGATACAGAGGCTCTGGATGGTGAAGGTCAAGAAAGAGAAGAAGGAGGAAGCGACGATGACCACGAAGACGCCGAGGAGCCAACAGGAGCGAACGAAGACGAGGAGATTTCAAATGAAGAGGACGAAGTAATCAACCCTCGAGAATTCGCCGAGAGGTACTCTGATGACTGGGACGTCGGTTTCGAGGAGGGAGCTGAAGTAGTTTTTCAACGAAATCCTCTGGCTGTTCTTCACCGGATGGATGAAATGACAGATTTTTACAGTATTGGCAAAACAGGCCGTGGAAGCGAAGGATCACATAATGTCTTTGTGTTGAACGTAAACTACGCCGGAAACGATATGCATCAGAGTGCAGTTCGGGTTATATTCTATGATTCGGACGAACAATTTGTGAACAGGCTCTACACAGAACTTGAAGGCGTCTCAACTGGCGAAGGGCCAACGAAGGCGCTACCTTCCCAAGAAATTCAGCTAATAGTTTCTCCACAAGATTGGCATGTTGCCAAATTTCTCATTTACCATGGCTACGTCTCAGGAAGACAGACGTAGTACAACTCAGGTCACAGCTACAGGATTCTAGACTAGCAGAAGACGGCGCGCAAGGCTGAAGGAAGTACCATCTGTAGAGATGATTAGGAGACCTTTCCTCGTCTATCACAATCTCGTAATATCTCTTAGCTACATGGCATACAGTGCTCACAACGCACACACTCTCTCTGTCTATCTTTACTTTAGAGAGAGTAGAGAGAGAGAGAGAGAGAGAGAGACCGGATGTCTAATCTCTAGCACTAATTCTAACATAATTTCATCATAAATGGTAGAAAGCTACCGGTACCACCGGTAGCTACTTGGTACTGTACCGTACCAGTACTGTCCTCGGACGCTCTCTCTCGACTCTCGAGATCTATAGTACGTACCGAGGCCCCTATAGGGGCCTCGGGGGGCCCCGAAAAAACCCCTTCGAGAGTACGAGCTACGAAGACTCTACGCTCTGAGTGCCCTTGTGTATAGGGGCCTCGGGGGGCCTCGAAAAAACGGCTTACCCCCGGGTACGTAGGAATTTACACCGGGAAGCGGATCATTGGTAGGTTGTTGTACAGGCTGCATATTTATTTCCACTTGGTGTTGTTGTGCAATATTTGCTTGCACTTGGTGTTGCTGTACGGGCTGTGGCGTTACAGTACGCACACGAGGAGCAAAAAAATTGTGGTTTCGCCTTTGTTGAAGCTGGTGCTGCGCACGGTCTCCATCTCGTTGGATTTCATTGTTCGTTCGCCGATGGTAGGTTTCATTCTTCTTCCGGCCCCGCCCAGTTCTCTCGACTGTGCCAACCATTACTGCAAGAGCACAGTACCAGAACTTGTACCTGGTACTGAACTACGCTTTGCTGGGTTCTGTACCGGTAAGGAAGAGTAGAGTATTCGCAGAGTAGAGTATATTTGGCTGTTGAAGTAGACAGCATTGGTGGTTTGGCTAATCCGTGTTGTTTGGTGATCGGCGGCAGCATTCCGCTCGACACAATTGAGAGCGCCAAAACAAAGGGCACTTTTCGTAAAATTGAAGCATTCATGCCCATTTTCACTCATAATATTGAGTTTTGACTGATAATGTTTAGTTTTGACACTGCGCTTACACTTTTATTGCATCCGCTTACACTTTTATTTCATTTATTCTGTCCAGATCGAGATATTTTAGTCGATAATGTGCTCTTTTTGTAAAAAGCTTACACTACGCTCCCTACGTGGCCGGGGTATCGAAGGGGGGGCGATCGGATTGGCGTTAATAATAGCCTACTCTACATAACAATTTAAATCCGCGCTATTAGTCTAACAATTAAAATAATTACTATGTTTTTTTTTTAACATAAACAGCGTGTAATACTCATCGGAATGTTGTAGCCCCCAAAAGGCGTATACATAAGCAAACGCAGTTTTGATAGCGCTAAATTGGCTTCACACAGTCGAAAAGAATGAAGGAAGAACCCTATCCAATCCTGCATGCAACAGTTGCTTCGCTGAAAAAAGTTGTTGGTGCTGAGTGGTTCTGAGTTCTGAGCGCGCATCCATTTGCAGGTGAAAATGGATGAATGGAGGAAGAAATGAGAGTTCATTTTCTTGTTGGGTATTGGACCAAAAACCAAAGCACCGCCTTTCTATTTCCGATTGCGATTCAACATACCCCAATACATCGAAGCAATCATGGGAACATTCATTCCAGCAGAAGCAGCAGAAGAAGGCAAAGGAAAGACGGGGGTGGTCAAGCAGCCAAAGAAACGGGGAAGCCATCCACTTGCCCTCAGAAAGCGCGTGTCGGAACGCTCCCTGCAGAAGCAAAGCCGTCAGCGCCATGCTCTATTCGTTATCAATGCGATCACTATGTTTCTTTTCGTGGGCGCCGCTTTGGGGTGGGGTCCGATGCAGTTGATGGTACGTGACAAGGGGGAACATGATCATCATCGTGCAAGAAGCAGAAAACGATGGCAGGTCTTATTCACCTGTGTTTTTGCTTTTTGTTCATATTTCTTAGTTGGAAACCAATGGATCCTTTTCTAAAGAATGCACCCAGGAAGAACAAGAAAATGGTGTCATCTGCAGTGAACAAACAGCTATGCTGGTCAAGATCGGCCTCCTTATTCCAGGAATGCAGTTGACTTCGCCTTTCTTGGGCATGCTGGTCGATAGGTTCGGCGAGAAAAAATCAGCTTATGCACAAGCAATACTGGGTGTCACTGGCCTGTCACTTATCATTTTGGCTACGGCAATGTTATGGGACGCGTTGCTTTATGTCGGATTTGTTGTCGTAGGTCTGCAGACTTGGGTTGCCATGTTAAACGTGGTCCAGTTGGGTCTCTATTTCGAGGGACACACAGTTTCGAGAGTCATCTTCGTTCTGAATACTGTGTTTGATGCAGGGAGCATCACATACTTGGCCCTTTGGGGTATCCAGGAGGGGACAGACGCTTCTACCCCTTCTATTTTGGGTGGATACCTGGCTATTGCCATCATTCTCTATTCCATTTCTATCTACCTTTGGTATGTCGCCGTACCATCAGCAGGCGGCATCCGAGCAAGCACAATGCATGCCCCGTCCACGCGTTACTCTCGTCTAGAGTTGATTTCCAGCTCTGTGGATCTGGAGGAGTGTTTGAAGAATAATTTCTCAGCACACTCGGTGAAAGCACTATCAAGCTATCTCGGGGGGTCAACTCGCGATTTGCGGATGAGCCGACATTTCTGCGCTGTGTCGTTGGCATCTTCCGGTGACATGAAGAAGGAGAAGAACGTCGCCGTAACCAACACCGCCAAGAACGATGCTCGCCAAGACGATAACCAAGGAACGAGTGGTTTGAACAAGGTAGACGGAGAGGTTGCACCCGAGACTCCCTCTTCGTATGTTTGCGTTGCGGACCGGAAACCTCGGGAGCAATTAATGTCAGCACCCTTTATGTGTTTGTGTATCTTTTTTGGTTTGAACATGGCCGCGTGCAACTGGAATCTCATCACTCAAAGAGACTTTTTGGCAGGTCTTGGTGATGACGACCACATCTACTTGACTATTTTTACGCTCATGACTCCCATCTCAATCTTGGGTGGACCTTTCATCGACTGGTCGATTCTCAATCTTGGCTGGACCTTGACATTGCAAATAGTCAATGTTCTGGCAATTGGCTTTCAAGTGGTCAAACTCGCCTCGGACAATTTGAACGTTCAAATTGTTGGCTTCTTTATATTTTCCTTTTATCGGGCATTTCTGTTTGGGGTCTCATTCAGTTTTTTGCCGATACTGGTCAGTGGGAACGTGATTGGAAAGGCGGCGGGAGTCCTAGCCGGGTTTGGAGGAGCCGTTAATTTGTGTCTCATGCCGGTGGCGAACGTTGCCATTGAGAATGGTGATGATGGTGACTTTTTCGGGGCCAACCTTGCTATCGTGAGCTTCAGCTTTCCTTCAATCTTGTTTATTTGTGGCTTGGGGCGTTGCAATGCTCTTGAAGCCGCTACTAAGGAAGCAGCGACCGGTTCTACGGATCGCATTTCTGTTGACATGATTGAATCTGACGGCGAAAATGAAAATGAGGAGGACGACGACAGAGATCATCACGATGATCATCATCATGACGATGAGGAGACATCAAAACCAAAAGCCGTGCCTGCAGAAAAAGAAGCGCCAGATACGATGGAACACGGTCAAGACGCACCATGAGCTACCAGCAGAACTGTGTATCCATTTCCTGTACTCGTAGACTAGTTGCTCGACGAGTGCCAATACTCTAGCTAGAGAGCGAGCTCTGTTACATAAATGTACTTCTGTAGAGTGGCCTGCTATTCATTCGCTTTCATCGATACACGGGTCAAAACTGAAAGTGCTCGAGTCACGTCTAGAGTAGATACCGTGTCGGTATTCTTTATCGAATGACTGAAAATTGACTCATGGCGCTGGTGGCAAAGTCTTGCCGCAAACTACTTGGCTTGTTCCACTGGGACGAGTGCTGCTGCACCACCATGGCAGCATCTTCTCCCTCGGTGGGAGCGTCTGCGGCATGTGAAAAGGATGACGTGCCCCCTCCTGGAATCATAGAATTTGTCCGTGGTCCATATAATTGCACTTGTCGAATATGCGTATCTCGGCCATTCTGGTGCATAGAAATGACGGATATTTGAATCATGTGGGTGCGTACCAAACGATGTATGCGTTTGGACTTTTGTTCCTCGGCTCCATCGTCATTCTCGTCCTCCTCATCTTCTTCGTCATCGTCATCGAGAGGATCCGGTGGAGCAGTGAGAGGGATGATGCACCAGCCCACTGGTTCATTCAGCTCGATGAGTGTATTGGCAGGATAAATGGCAGGGACCAAGTCGTGCGTTGTCGAGCCGACGTCGATCCTCAATTGTTTCGGCGTGTATGACTCGTCCAAGTTGTAGTCCAAGTACAGACATACATGGGAGATAGCGACTCGTCGAGCAAAGTGCACTTGAATCCAATGCGGCTGGCTGACGCCATCACTCTGCCAGTACGTGTCGGTCGATTGATCTCGAATTTGCTCCACGCCGTTTCCTGGTTTGGCAGAGGCCAGTTGCCAGCACAACGCTTCTCTCCCTATCTCCCGCAACCCATACAGTGAATCTAAATTGCTGACAGCTTGAATGCTCAAGACTGGTTCTGAAGCGGTTCCAGCAGCCCCCCCGGCCGCGGCGGTTCCTCCTTCTAATCCCGGAGGGCCGTCATCGTCGTCGTCTGCCTCTTCTTCCTCGTCCTCTTCTTCTCGGTCGTCTTCTCCGACGGGCGCTTCCCTGTCCTCGATACTGTTCATCTGGATGGAACGAATGGACTGAGAGCTAGCTTGTGGCTGTTTGTTTGGGCAGACACCACTTTTCGTTGTGTTACAATACTCGTAGGAGTACGTACGAACCAGGTATTTTGTGTTTCGGTTTTCACAGTCGTCATGGTGTCATTGTTCATTGCCTGCAGCAACCAGCAACCAGCAACGCCCCGCGCCCGGACGACGAGCAACGGTCAAAAAGGGGCGTCCAATCATCGATCGATTGCGGGGCATATTGCTTCCCCCACCCCGAGAAAATGTTCGGACTTTTTGAGGTGCATGCGTGTGGTGGTTCCAAGGCCTCGCTCATTATTTATCGGTAAATGACCCTACGCAAAATAAAGACCGTGAAGTTCAAGAATGGCCTCTCAGTTCACCTGGCCACCATCAGCCGCATTACTCGTACCGGTATCATACAGGTATCTAATTTTTCGTCGATACGGCACATGTACTGTACCAGTACAGGTAGCAGTACTTCACTACTTGCATCACTTCTCTTCACATGGCGTCCGCTGGAAGCGTAGTCTAGTAGCAGAGCTTTCATTTTATATCAATACTAATATTGATACGAGTACTGAATACTGCGTCTCTCCTTATCGTGCACCCATACACGAGAATTCATTTTCTCTCTCGTTGCTTTTCCAAAGAACTTGATGGGTTGCGAGTATTGGCGGTGGAAAACGCGTTCTTACTTTTGGAATATTGCACGACACACATCGTAGACTACGTTCGAGTACTGCACTTGCATCATGTCGACCAGTCCATGGCGAGGCAGGCTGGAGGAAGAAAGCCTACGCATGTCCCGGCTTCGAAATCGGTTGGAGGAAATACGTTCGAGCTCGAGTCTCGAGGACGACACTACTACCGGTAGGAGTTCTGCACATAATGGTGGAGGCGCATCCTTCTCGTCGGCACCACCTTCTTCTTCCCGAAACGAGGACGGCACTGATGAAACATCACTGCCCAAGAAAGTCCCTCTCGACCACAGCAGAAACGACGACCACAGCAGTCACACTACCTGGGCTGGAACAACAGAGCCAGGACGAGGACGCGAAGAATTATTGCGGCAGACTCATCATTCGAGCGAGAGCAATCGCACTGACAGTTCGGCGACAGCAGATGCCCGCGGACATCGATTGACCAAAATTGCGAGCAAGAATCTGGCTAGCATATTGGCTGCAGATGACGACGACGATGATGACGATGGTGAGAAAGGAGTGGTGGGACAAGCGACCAAATCTGGTGGTGATGGTGATGGAGGTGATGGTGATGTTGCCAATTTCCCTACTACCAGCACACCCAATGATGCTCGACGACGGCAGCAGGACTACTGGATGAAAAGTCCTAATCGATTAGAGCATATTTCGCAGTTAACGGAAACAACGTATACGCATGATGATCATCATCAGGTTGATGAACTCGTCAGTCCTCTCACGGCCATGGGGGTCCCCGTTCTTCTTGAGGGAAGAAATAATAGCAACTCGTCCAACACGAATGGAAGGTCATCATCCCATCAAAAAAATCCTCCGTTGCCCATCTACAATGATGATGACGGCGAAGATAGAAATCATCGCGACAAGCAGCCTCTGGCAAATACTAATAATGCTCGGGAACCGACTCATAACCCGTCCACTACCTCGAATAGTGTGGGTGCACCAGGACCCGGTGCCATCACCTTGGATCCGGTACAGCGCAAACTGCAACAGCATGAGCAAGAATTACAAAGTGGTGGAGGAAGTTATAGTCGGCGAGCAGCGAGACGAAGTCGGCTACAACAACAAGCGACAACAACACCCACCATGCCATCCGCCGTACCAGGTCCACAACAGGCCGCCGCCGGCTATCATCATCAACAGCTGCAGCACCCGTCGACTAGAAGTGTCGTGTCTAATATTTCCAATGATTCTTTCATGACAAGTGGGGGTGGTAGCCGAACCAGTTTTGGAAGCAATTTATCAATTGATGAAGATGTGGTTTTTGAGGGTGGTCGGAAGTCTACCCCTTCGACTGCCAGCGCTGCCCAGACGCCCGATAGTAGTAGCACGAATACTAGAGAACGGGACTTGCAGCGCAAACTACTAGAGGAAGCAGACGGTAACGGTAACAGTAATCAACAAAGAAAACGTCCAGCAAGAGCATCTTCTCAGGACGTCAACGGCGACAACAACAATAATCGAGACCAAGACCTACAGCGCAAACTGGAACAAGAAGAACAAGAACGGGCAATAGCCGCGGGCGTGAGTCACGGCCAACTGGATAGTGAAACAGTGGAAGAACGGTTAGAACGAAAACTGGAAGAAGAAAGCCGTCAACGAGACAATGCGGACGCACGTGGTCATCCAGTATCCTCCGCTACTGCTTCTTCGGCCCACCACCACCACCACGAAGGAACCTACAAGCAGCAGCAGCAGCAGCATCGCCCGGGCGCCATTAGTGTTCCGGGACCGGAAGCCGAGCGTAGCAGTTCACATCGTCGGGTGGGCGAAGGTTGCCGTGGAAGTGATCAGCGTTCCAGCGCCATGATGGCAAGACAGGAATCGTCGAAACGAGTTCTAGCTGTAGCGGCCGTCGTTGTGGAAGACTACGAAAGTGAACAACTCTCGGAAAAGCAAAGAGAACTACAAGAGAAGGAAGCCATGTTGGCTACCAAAATGGCTCAATTACAGGCATGGGAGGAGGAACTGGAACGAAAGAGACGAGACTTGGAGGGCAGAAGCATTGTCCAGGCTGAGGTTGTATCCGCGGATACTTCCGCGTCTGGCTCCGCTTCGGGGGGAGGTGGATGGAATATTTTTTCGGGGCGAGTATCAAGCACCGAAGAAGACAAGTACATTGAGGAGGATGAATTCGTGTCTATGCCGTTTGATTTGGGTAGCAAATCCAGTGGTGTGGTTGATTTCCAGTTGGCAGAGATGGAGATCGGTCCAGGGCCAATGCGATTCGCCCCGCGAAACGAAATTCCGCTAGAGGAGCAGCTGACGGCCTTATGCACGAAGGATCGACGATCCTACAGAAACATGAAGCAACGCTTGGATGACTACAAGGCAAAGCACGTAGCTTCTTCGGGGGGAAATAAAAAACGAAGCAAGAAACAGCAGATCCTTGACTTTTCTGTCGAATGGCAGCTTCGCTTTCTCCGCCACTATACTGCCAAAGACGGATTATTTCACGAAGACCATGCCTACAAGGCCATCATCAACCTCCAAATACGATTCATGAATTTACGTGTGTACCCCTTGTTGCGGCAACTCCAATCAAAAGTAAGTGGACAGCCTCGTTTCTCCATTTGTTTATATCATCAACTCAACTGTTAAATCCTTTTAGACTCTGTTCCCAGTCCCTGGTCTTCGTACCAAAGATGGTCACGATATGTTTTACATGAGACCGTCTCGATACTTTCCCGGCGAGACCACTGCCAGAACCATCATCGACAACCTCTGCTACGTGATGAATACCATTTTAGAGAAAGAGCACGCCCAAACGGAAGGGATTGGCTTCATCGCCTGCATGGACGGCTGGAAAATGCGAAATTTCGACGTGAACTATTGTTACCAGTTTATGATGGCCCTGCAGGGTGTTATGATTCCAGTCAAAACGCAGCTCTTCTTGATCGTCAACCCGCCAATATGGTTTGCTTCCGTTTGGTCCATCATGAAGCCAATGCTCGTGCCGTCCTTTCGGAAGCGAGTAAAAATTTGTCCGGAAAAGAAGATATCAAAGTATTTGGAAGATGGGTACGAACACTTCCTTCCGGACGACATGGCATCGGGCCGAGCAAACACGGATGCTATGGTGCAGGATTTCATTGTCTATCGTCAGTACGCGGAGAAACACGAGGCTCTAGGATCCGTGGCCAGCGTCTCTGATGACGATGGAGCGTCTAGCAGTCAATACTCCGACAACCTTTCCCTTCATCATGACAATTTTATGGATCATCAAGGACGCAGCAACTATCGATCCATTGAGCCAGAATTCAGCGACGCCATCAGCCAAAATATCATGGGCGCCGCGTCGTCTGTTGCGGGTACCAACACTTCGGGCGAAGCATCAATCCTTTGTGAAATTGATGGCGAGGACGATGATGATGCATCAATTGGCTGCGACATTGACCAAGTGGACCATGATGATCATGATGACGATGCCAAGCCATCGGCCTTGTCCTCTCGACAAACAAGAAGCAAACCAAGCTCAGATGAACAGCTTGCCTTCGAGACAGCAGCAGTAGCTGAGGCCAAGTTAGTTCCCGTCGGAGTGGCACCTCCGATGGCCTCGCGCCGCCCTCCCTTGTACTACCTCGGACAGTTGTTCGGCCCTGGTCCCTTACGATTTGCACCTGGAGGAGAACGCGACTTGGAGGAAGAGCTTTTTGACCTCTCGGTGCCCGATAAAAGAGCCTACAAAAACTTGAAGCAACGTTGGATCGACTATTGTGCCAAACAACAATCCTATGGAGGAAGGAACAAGAAGAGGGAAACAGCCCCCGCCGAGATTCCGATGGAATGGTACTTCCGGTTCCTCTATGATACCGCCAAGAAGGACGGACACTTCCACGAGGATCGGGCATTTCGTTCCATGATGAAACTTCTTCCGAACGATCGTTTCTTGAAGTTACGGGTCTTTCCGTTGACGAAACAATTGCGCAGCAAGACTTTGTTTCCTGTCCCTGGACTCAAGACCAAAATCGGAGGGCATGATATGTTTTACATGAGGCCGTCTCGCTTCTTTCCCAAGGAGACTAGCACATCTATCATCATCAACAATTTGGCGTATGTTATCAACACGCTATGCGAGAAACAGCACGCTAAAAAGGAGGGCGTCGGCTTTATTGCTTGTATGGACGATTGGAAGATGGTCAATTTTGACGTGAAGTATTGCTACCAGTTCATGATGGCTTTACAGGGTGCCATGGTTCCGATCAAAGTGGAACTCTTTTTGATCGTCAACCCGCCCATTTGGTTCTCGTCCATTTGGGCTGTCATGAAGCCCATGTTGGCTCCTGGTTTTCGCAAAAAGGTCAAGATTTGCAAGGAATCCAAGATTTCCAAGTATTTGGAAGAGGGCTACGAGCAGTTTCTCCCCGATGATATGCAAACCGGGCGAGTCGCCACCACTGAATTGGTGGACGACTTTATTGAGTATCGAAAGTATGTCGAACGTAACGATATCGGCAAGGGGGAAGCGGACGAAGATGACGATATTTCTACGAACCAGTACTCGGATGTGAGCAGCAGCAATAATTCCGGGTGGAAAGGGCCACACAAATTTTCCCACGCATCCTCCTCCTTTAGCGATACAATGAGTAACAGTGCGGCAGCCAATAGTCACGACGATGAAGATGGTGCTTCGATTGACGCCGAACTTGACAATCAATGGGAGCTCATGGATTCATCAGCTGGATTGTAAAATGAAGAAGAATCACTCAATTCTCGTAGTCGATGATAATACGTATCTGCCCCCTCTACTGGGTAGACAAATAGTAGAGGCCTGTAGAAACAGTTAGTGCTGTTAATCTCTCGTCGTTGGTTGTTGTTGCTCTACTGGTAGCTGTCTACAGTACATAAAATATAGTACCGTACCGGACCGGTACATGGTAGTTGTACCAGGTACTGTACCTGGTACTCGTACCTACCTACCCGTAGTATCCACTGTAGATACTCTAACTGTATGCGGTACCAGCTGTAGATTGGGCAAGGTGAACGCACAGAAAAACCCCAAATTCTGTCCCCGTCCCCTAAAAGATTGACCAAATCCTCACGAATAATAGACGTACAGACGACGCCATTCGCGGGCGCAAAAAAGTTCGTCGTCATTCGTTTCTTCTTCTTCATTTACCTGGTACAGTACCGGTACTCGTACAGTACCAGGTAGACGACCAGGTGCGTACGTACCGGTACTGTACGTACCGGTACTGTAGTGGTCAAGTGTATTTCGTACTGCCAGCACGTCCGGAGCTTCGCGCCTCCATCCGATCGATAACGTACCGGTACTGACTGGTGTACTGCACGATAACCCAATGCAAGAATGATCATACGAGTAATACCGTGCCGTGCGTGCGTGGACCATGATGAGATGCAGTTTTCATTTTAGTTTTTACCGTCGCTCTTGTCTTGTTGGAATCGATATTCATTCCAAGTCGAGAGTCGAGAAGACAACGTGCGACATCACAAAGCTCTTTCTAGCTAGCTACTAGAGACAAGTCACCCAAGCTGTCCTTCAGTCCTACTATCAAGTACCAAAGGTTCACGACCGGTACCCCATCCTTCGAGTCTCCCGATCAAATTTGCCGCCACTCTTTCGAGCCCACCGTCCACAACCACCACAAAGATCCATAAACATGTCCACGGATGCCCCCAGTGAAACCCCAGTGGCAGCGGCTTCTGCTGCAGCCCCCACTATGAATGGTGTCGCCGACGACGCTTCCTCCAAGCCGGCCGCGGCTTCTGCCCCCGAGCCAATGCTGGTCGAGAACACGAAAACGGCCGCCTCTGCAGAGCCGTCGGAAGACGGTTTCGATGACGTCGGCGTCGAAGAGGATGAGGAGGAGGGGGCGCGAGAAGAAGACGCTCTCTTTACGGCTTTGGAGCATTCCGAGGAAGAAAAGGAGGCCAAGGCGCCTCACGATCAACCCACGGACGTCCAGGCGGCTCCGACGTTGTTGAAATCAGCCTTGGAAAAGGGAGAAGTCAAGTCGGACAGCGAAGAAGAAGAAGCTGACAAGACAGATGAAAAGAAAGTCGACACTGTTGACGGGAAAAAGGAGGCTGGGGACCATCACGCGCACTCTAGGGTACGTACCTCCAACAAGGTATCTACAACAACCATTCTTTTTTATCCATCGACATTGAATATTCTTTAGGAAAAAAGATTCTTTGGCGACTGTCATTGGTGTCGTGTCGTCGGCAGATTTTATCTCATTACGTTTCCTTGTCACTTTCTTCATTCATTCAACAGGAGAGCCAACTAGACTTTTTGCTGTCCAAAGCGAGTGAATACTCCAACTTTATCAGTAAGGATTTGGAAGATTTACAGCACGCCATGGCAGAAAATGCCCGCAAAAAGATGGAAAAGGCCGAAAAGCGGTCGAAAAAGGGAAAGAAGGGCGGTGACGAGCCAGCGCGCAAGAAGAGAAAGGGAGATGCGGGGGAGAAACTCAAAACTGCCCTAGTCAAGGACGCGGTCGTTCGAGCGGGGGGTAAACCGATTTTTGTGCAGCCCTACAATCTCGCCGACGGGTGCTATCTCAAGGACTATCAGTTGGAAGGTGTGCGTTGGCTTGCTAGTCTCTTTGAGAATGGTGTCTCGGGAATCCTGGCCGATGAGGTGCGTGTTCGTGCTGTAGAACAGAACGAGGCTTCCTGCAGAGCTTTGCTTTCCTGCCGCTTGCTTCTTGCTAATCATTGTCCTTTTTTTTCTGGCACTTCAGATGGGTCTGGGAAAGACGATTCAGGTGATTGCCTTGATTGCCCATCTTCTCACCATGAACGTGTCGGGGCCCTTTCTGGTGGTTGCACCACTTGCTACCTTGCCGAACTGGGTGCGGGAATTCGAAAAGTGGCTCCCGACTCAACCCGTCATCAGATACCACGGTACCTCCGCGGAGCGAGAGGCCATGATGAAAGGACCTTTGAACCCGAAAGAACGACGCAACAAGAACTACCCGTTTATTGTGACATCGTTCGAAACTGCCATTCGGGATCAGAATCGGCTAGCCAAACTCTGTCCCTTCTCCTATGTCATTGTTGATGAGGGTCATCGTCTCAAGAATCATCGGTGCATGCTGATTCGGTCTCTCAAAACACTGCAGGCTAGCAACCGCCTCTTGCTCACGGGAACACCCATCCAAAATACTTTGGATGAACTCTGGAGTTTGCTGAACTTTGTCAATCCGGGAATTTTTGACGATCTGTCAGTCTTCCAGTCCTGGTTCGGCTTTAAGGATATCGGCCAAAAGACACATGGAGCCAACAGCGAAGAGTCGATTATTCAAGAGCAGCGCAAGAATCAGACTGTTACCAAACTCCATGAGATTCTTCGGCCGTTCTTGCTACGTCGTGTGAAATCTGATGTCCTTTCAGAAATGCCGCCCAAGAAGGAGGTTGTTGTCTACTCGGGAATGTCCAAATTGCAGCTAGGGTATGCTGAGATGATTGAAAAAGGGATCCTACGGGACCAACTTTTGGCGCAAGGAATTGAAGGCGGTCGAAACCTGAGTCAGACCAACAAGATGATGAATCATCGAAAGAATGTCAACCATCCGTTCATGTTTGGAGAACCCATGGACCCGGAAGCTGGTGTTCACATTGGTACCTCGCACCCCCAGCTTTTGGTGAGAGCTAGCGGAAAATTTGCATTGATGGATCGTATGTTGGAGCGATTGCACAAAGATGGACACCAAGTTCTCATCTTTAGTCAGATGACAAAGGTATTGAATATCCTTGAAGATTATTTGAACTACCGCCAATGGGGCTACTGTCGCATAGATGGGTCAACCAACATTGACGACCGGCAAAAGGCCATGGATGTCTTTAACGCCGAGAAGACGAGTGGCGTGAATGGTAGTAGGAATATGAGCGAAGATAGAATTTTCGTGTTCATGCTCAGTACGAGAGCCGGAGGATTGGGCATCAACTTGGTAAGTATTTCAACCGCCTCTTGGAAATGAACTGATTCATTATACGGTACTGCGCTAACTTGGTCTCCTTAACTTCAGACGAGTGCGGATACGTGTATCATATTTGACAGTGACTGGAATCCTCATGCGGATAGTCAAGCAATGGACCGTTGTCATCGTATGGGTCAAACACGCCCCGTGGCCGTGTATCGTCTTCTCACGTGCAACTCTGTAGATATTGAGATGATGGAAAAACAAGTCTCCAAGAAGAAGCTGGAGCGAATGACAATCGCCGCTGGGGACTTTCGAAAGGCGGGCGTGCGGTCAACTGGTGACATGACGTTTGAAAAGTTACAGAGTTTTTTGGCCAGTGACGTGAAGGATCTTGCTACAAGGGCAGAGGACGTCGAGAATATCAAGATTAGCGATGAAGAATTCGAAATGATCATGAACCGCAAGCGTCTATTTGAGGACGGTGACAAGGCGATACCTAAGGAAGGATTGATGTACGACGTCATTGACGCAGCTGGCGGAGACATGTTGGGCGCCATGACGACGTGATTCGATTCTAGATTTTGAGACTTGAAAAGGATTTTATATGTTGTGGCTTTCCCATCTTTGATCATTGCCAAACCTACCAATTCGATGCGCACACGGCCGAATGTGCAACGCGGCTGTCTTTGTAGTAGGATCACACTGATAAATATGTGTACAGGTACAACTACTCACTCATAAGTGGAAAAATAGTAGCTACACTACTGTATCAATACTTGTATCGTGTTTCCGGCAAGTCCGAAACTATCTGCCCTACTACTAGAGAAAGAGAGCTAAGAGGAGACGACTCTACTCTACTCCTCTACTCGTGCTGAGTTCTGGTAGTTTTCTCCCTGGGTGGAAGCAATGCCCCCCCCCCCCCCTCGTCAGAATATTATTATGTACTCCTCGCTCCTCGCGATACTGCGCGATGGGCGAAATAAGACGTAAAATCCTCGTAAACCTAAAAAGGTTGTTTCCAGCCTTGGAGGGAACGCTACTACTAGTAGGGCTGTGCGGCGACGCCTTCAAATTATGGCGCATCGCAACAAAGAGTTGACGATAGAAGTAGCAGACGATAGCAGCGGCCACTCTTTCGCTCATTGAGAAAGATTTTGATCGTCTACGTGTACTGGTACTGATTACACAGTACACACCGGTAGTCTACCGGGGTACCAGTACCCCTGATACCGGTACGAATTGTTCTTACTGTGTGTAAGATTATACCGAGTGGTACAGTACTGTACGTATCATATTTCAGTACGGGATGTCTATGGGTTTACCGAATGGGCGGCTGGCGCGCCACAGATAGTGGGTACCAGCTCTCCAATACGGTACCAGTATGAGTTATCCTTGCCAGTACGTGACTCGACAGCCGGCCAGACGGAGGCAGAAGGAGCTTCTGATGGAAGGCGCACGCCTGACAGACGGAGTAATGATGACGCCATCAAATGAATCTGATTGGTAGATGGGCGGAAGAAATGGCGCAGGCTGCAGAGATGAGTGAGGACGGCGAGCAATCGAAAGAGTGATCGCAGGATCATTCGAGATCGATCTGCAAACGAGCCGAGAGCTCACAATTCTGCAAATCGTCGCAATTCGAGCATCGAGATCAGTGGAATAGATAGTAAAGTAAAAGCTTTTACTTTACTACAGTAGCAAACAAGTACAGAAACCGTATCAGTTCACACGTAAGTAAGTGTATACAAAAAAATCGTTGGCGGGTTGGAACTCGTTCGTTTGTTAGGAGCGTCCCGCCAATGATGAAAAGTCCCGACGACCGGTTCACGCCAACGCCGGGACGCGGCGATGACCAAGGCAGGTTGATTCACTGCTTCGTTTTAAAAGGCGTTCGAACATCGTACCATATTGCGCGTGTTAGAGTATAAAACGAAAAATACGTCTCTCCATCCCGGAAGATCTACGATCGACCAAGGAGTGGTACGGGCGAGCACTTCCCCGATGAGCCAGTAATTCAAAATTTACTCGAAAATAACGGCAAATCGGGGATCACGCTCTGTCATAGACCAAGTACATAAGGATATACGGACTTGTAGATAGCTTATGGAGATGAGGTATTCCACGTGGAGGTGCGGAGAACAAGGCGCGCGTGAGAGAGGTGGAGTCTGCAGGAATCCACGTTATTCCCCAAGACTCTGACTCGACAGCCGGCCAGACGGAGGCAGAAGGAGCTTCTGATGGAAGGCGCACGCCTGACAGACGGAGTAATGATGACGCCATCAAATGAATCTGATTGGTAGATGGGCGGAAGAAATGGCGCAGGCTGCAGAGATGAGTGAGGACGGCGAGCAATCGAAAGAGTGATGGCAGGATCATTCGAGATCGATCTGCAATCGAGCCGAGAGCTCACAATTCTGCAAATCGTCGCAATTCGAGCATCGAGATCAGTGGAATAGATAGTAGAGTAAAAGCTTTCCCACCCACCCACACCAAGGGTACGGGCGAGCACTTCCCCGATGAGCCAGTAATTCGAAATTTACTCGAAAATAACGGCAAATCGGGGATCACGCTCTGTCATAGACCAAGTACATAAGGATATACGGACTTGTAGATAGCTTATGGAGATGAGGTATTCCACGTGGAGGTGCGGAGAACAAGGCGCGCGTGAGAGAGGTGGAGTCTGCAGGAATCCACGTTATTCCCCAAGACTCGTGGTACCAGGTACAGTATCCATACTTGAGTCGCCAATCCGATGGCATCAATTCGCACAGTACTCGTACCGGTACGAGTACTGTGGTAAAGTGAAGAATCATCATCCCGGCGGGGGCAGGGACAAATAAGCAACGCGGGGGGGGGGGGGCGTTTTTTCTCTCGTGGCGTTGCCAATTGGCGTTGCTCAGGGCTCAGCGGCCTTGGGGTGCAAGACCACTGCGGCTCCATCATCGTCAAAGAAGCAAAAGCCAGCCTATTCATCCCCATTTAGCAGTGGACTGCCATGAGAAGGAGCGCAGGGATATTTCTTACCGCGTTGGGGGCCGTGGCGGTTTTGACAATCATCAATTTGACACAAGATTTCCTCGGCATTGGCCGGGCGTATGACTTCTTTCAACATCAGACGAAGGAGGAGATACCAGTGCCGTCTATGAATCTCAGCACACCAATTTTCCTTAAGGTTCCCTACTATGTCTATGAAGATAGTACTGCACTCAATTGGGGGAAGAACTTTTCCTGGGGGAGTCAAACTTATCGTTATCCGAATTATAAGCATTCGGAGGATTTCTGGCTGTATCGCGCTTCCCTTCGGCACCCGATGCGCACAAAGGACCCCTCCAAGGCAAAGCTTTTCTTTGTGCCTGTCTTACTGGGCGCTGCAGCAGCAAGAAATATATGCGTCCATCTAAACTCGACATGGACGGAATGCTTTCATGGAAATGGATTGGAAAGAGTTACCGAAGCCTTCGCATTTACGAGTAAACATTTGGGCTTGTCGGAATACTTTCAGCGATCCCAAGGAAAGGACCATGTTGTCGTTGACAGTCACTGGCAGTTCCCTCCAAGCATCACTCGTGAAGAGGCGCGAAATCTTTACCAGTGTAACTTCATCAACTTTGAAGGTTACTATCCGGTCCCAACCAACAAAAATGTTTCGGCGAAACCTGGTTGGTATGTGGGACGTCCCTGCAACTCGTCTCCAGATGATGAAAGGACATACGACTTTGCCCTGGTTGCAACACTAAAACCTTCAAATAAAAAGTTTGCTTCGCGTGGGAATATTTGCAGGTGGCTACGAGAAGGGAATTTTTCTGTCTCCCACTGTGGAAAGGGGGATCAATGCCCGGCCATAGCGAAAGCAAAGTATGGCTTCCATGCACGTGGCGACACCTGGGGCTCCAACCGTGTCATGGATTTGGTCTTGTCGCGAACCATTCCCCTCTTTGAGAATCGAACCCAATATGAGATTTTGCCACGCGTTGTGCCATGGGAGAATCTGACATATTTGGTCGATGTATCAACTCGAACATCCTTTGTTGCCTCGCTGAAGAATATCTTGTCTCGTCCCGCATCGGAGTACAAAGAGAAGAGGCGCCTCATCGAAGATTATATGCATATTTTTGACCATCGACAAATCTATCAATTCGATGCGCACATGGCTGAACTTGCAACACGGCTGTCTTTGCAACCTCCGAGTAAATTTTTTTGACCAGCCGCTATTGCTTAATTGATTTGTGCTTCCGCGATCCTCTAACTAGGCTGCGGGGGGCAATGCTACTATCTACTAGAGTAGACCCACCTGCCGCTATTACTCTCCATAAAACACCATCTCTACGAGAAGGAAGATTATTAGAGTTCATCATGAGAGTCTTGCTTGGGATCTGATGGACGTTGTTCCAAGAATTCGTCATAAGTCCCTTGTGCCGTGTGCTCGGATTCTACAACCGTGATTTCTTCTGGTTCCAACCCTGACAAGAAGCGATCCCACGCTTGAAACAATCCCGATTCCAAATTCTTGACGTATCGTGCAGCGTCCCAGTATGGATGCATAGGATTTCTCTGCAGTGCCGTCTCTACGAGTCGTTGACGTATGTCCTTGTATTCGGTTTCGTTGTTGCCCAACCGGATGGCGATATTCTCGTATTGTCGCGGTCCCTCATAGGCATTGAGTTCTTCCAATCCCAAGACGATATTCGCCGATGTTGTCACTCGCGAGCTCATATCTTCTCCATCACTTCGCGTCACAATCGGAACTCCCCCGTAGAGCGCATCTTGCGCCACAGTGTGTCCATTGTATGGATGTGAGTCTAGCATGAGATTGCAGAAATCATGATTCCGTTGTTGATGATCAAACGGATTCCGTTCCCACGGCAAAAAGTAGATTCGATTGTTGATCTTTTCTCCATCCTTCGGTTTAAAGTCGGGTTGTTCTTCCCCTGTCGAGGGATCTCTAAACATTGGCGCAGGTTCTCCAGCAGCCTCATGGACAAAGCGTTTCAAGTAGGCGAGTCCAGTTTGTGGATTTTCTAGCAAACAGAGGATTGACCCAGGCACTTCCTTTAGGATCCGAATCCAGCTTCGCATTGTTTCGGGGTTGTTTTTGAGAAATTTATTGAAATTGCAAAACACAAAAGTCGGCTTGGCAATGCCTGACGCCATGCATCGATTCTCTTGGGGCGATCCGTGACCAAGTTCATAAGGAACTTTGCGTGGTGTGTAGTCATGTCTTGGAGGGACGACTTCCGCTTGTACCGCATGCCCTTTACTGAAGAAATGATTTGGAAGATAAATGAATTTTTCCGTGTACAAATGCTTGGATTCCGGTGGAGAAGTGACCTTGTCGGTGAAGATATAGTCCACATATTTGGCCCCGCTGGTCCCCAAATACTCTTGATGCAGAATTTGGACCGGAGCGGGACGAAGTGCCATTAGTCCTTGGGCGCGTTCTCCTTGTCGGGCGTAGCCGTCCCATTCAATCAAGATGTGGATGCCTCGCTCGTGGATGTACCGCGCCATATCGATGTGACTCCCTTTCAATGTTTCGATGTCATGAAAGTGATCAACATGCCCCGCCACGCGTTTCCGCCAATCGACGCCCCGCATACCTACCTCAATAAACCCTCCATTGTCTGCTGGTCCCAAACTGAAAATGTGCATTTCAATTTTCGAACGATCATAAAATCGAAAGATATCTTGCGAGAGATACAGGACAGCCTTGGAATTGAATCCGCTACCGACAAAGCCAACTTTCAACTTGTAGCCCGGCTCAGCAGCTTCGGCAATATATTGATTGCGACGGGATGTATGTTCATAAGGCATGTCATCTGGCAGGGGACTCAGCGCACCGAGATCGGATACTCTTGCCATGGCTTCGTCCATAAAGGCAACCGATTCCGCCACGTATCGTTTGAGGATTGGAGGGAGCGGGTAGCCCAACATCATATGGGGGTGCACCGAAGCTGCCCGGTTCCAGGCAAAGTCTTCCAAATCACCCTGACGGAAAGTTTGCATCTCGTGTTCGGTTATGTGCTGCAGCCTTTCCATGTCTCTTTCAAAGCCAGTCCCATTGAAACCCCAATCCATGATCATCATTCGACAGTAAATGGCATTGCTACAGGCGGGTCCGAGTGTGAGCTCCGATCGCAGACAGCTCAGTTCGAAAATATCGGCACAATGCTCGTAGTTGCGACGGCTAAACAAGGTCGCCCCGTACTCATACAAATCTTCCGGCGATTTTCCCTCGAGAGGGGCGTCCGCTTCGGCGGATCCAAAGCGGGGTTGGAATTTGTTGTCCCTCTTCCTATACACCGTATTAGGATCCTCACGATGATTCAAGCTTCCTTTCTCGGGCGTTTTCCCCTCTAGTTTTTCCTGGAGCGCCCGCGCTTCGGGATGCATAGGATCCATTGATAGGGCTTGTTCGAGATATTTCGCGGCCATGTCCTTCTGACCGCGCTGTATCGATTCCTTGGCAATGTAGACGAAGCCTTCTTCGGTCTTGCCTTGAATAGCATAGCACTGCATGAATCGACCAAAGGCGTCTTCCACCGAGTAGTCATCGGGGTGGTTGGCTTGGAACAAGACGGCTCTCCAAAAGTAAAGAGACGCCTTGTCATAGTTTCCCTCGGTGAACAGCTTCTGACCTTCTGTCATCGACGACGGTCCATCGGTGCTCAACGTGTAGACTGTTTCTAGGGCATCTACAGTCGTCAACGGAGATAAAGCAATCAACACCAGTAAGATCAGCAACAGTGCCGGTAGGGCCAGCAAGGAGCCTTTCCAACGATGACGACGACGACGTCGACAGAGGTCATTGCGGGAAGGAACGGGCATGACTGGTGACTGATTGCTATTCAAAGGGAAAGGGGCCGAAATCCAGCTATTCTCCAAGTCTTTCCACTCTGTAGAGCACGGCCAGGGGAGCTACAGTATAGTGCTGTGATGGTAGATTGACTATCGCGAAAGAGTAGACTACCGAAGATCGAGAGACTTGGAGTAGTGTGGAGTGCAATGGAATTTCATCGCGAATCATCGCGAGATCTCATTTTATTTTTTACATACTCGTACGATACGGTAGACCTTTACTTGTACTGTACGGGTACTGTACTGGAGACATATTCAATGAGAACCACGTATATGAAAACCACGCGATAGCGCTAATAGTAAAAAACCAAAAGACTCAACTGGCGGGAATTGAACCCCAACCTCCTAAGTAATAATACAAATTTTCCCACCTCCACTTCTTAGTTCCTCCCCCGGCCTCCCTCCCCCCTCCGTTCATGTTCTCCTTGGAGCCGACATGACAACTTATCAACCGAGCATTTGGCCTGACGAATTACCCAGGTGGGACGACATACAAGCTCTCGATAGACGTTGACTATCCAACAAGGATGGGACCGATTGGTTCACTGAAGAAATGTTGGCCGAGATGCAGAGCAACTTCCCCATTGGCGATGAGATCCAACATCGCTCCGATGGAGACATAATTTGCGATCTGGGGGCTTTCAAGGAGAAGATTGGCTCTTTTTTGTGAAGGACCGTGTCTTCGTGAGCTATCAGCAGTTCTCCGCGTGCGCAAAATTTCTCCTAGACGCCTGGGCGGTCCACGCTTCCCATGGTTCGAAATGCGTCTACTGCTACTACGGGCAACCATACCCAAGGAAGAAGCTAGAATCGACAGCTGCCATTCCACGTATACGTGGCAGTTCGCTCAAGGCTCTCGCTTGCCCTTTCCGTATCCAGTACACCTGGATTAACGGCACGAGCAATTTACCTGTGGCCTGTAAAAGGGCGTCAGGCTTACGGAACAGCAGGTAGTGGTCAAGAAGGCGATGGGACTCTGTTCCATTTAAGGGCTTGGTACACACGTCTGCTACATTTAGCTTAGTGTCTATATGCCCAAAGGTCAAGTATCCGCTGGCGATCGCTTCACGTACACGGTGGTAATTGCACGCTTGATGTATCTTCTTCTTGAGCTGCGAAGAAGCAGGCAAGACTATTTTGGCTAACTTTAATGACATCTGTGAAGAGGAAACCAAGATTCAACAACTTAGCCTCGAGAGGACTGTTGAGTCCTTGAAGAATAGGTACTTTCATCCTGTTTTAGTAACTGGTACCTGGTAGTAGATATCCTGGTCTTGCTTAATACCAGTCGTGGTATGACTTGGTCGATCCCAACTTGGCTTTTGAGCTTTGAGCCCCTTACAAGTGACCGCGCGCACCACCAGGCGATTCGCACGCGAATGATAGGCACTACCGTATAATTAATGGCTGCAACAACTGCGACATCGAACTCCCTACTTGAAACATCGTGTCGTACCGGTACCTGGTACTGTGTCCGATGGTATGGCGAATCGACGAAAATGCCGGGACTTCACACAAATATTATTTGCCGTGCTTCTCGCAGCTGCTCATATTGCACGGTGGCTGGCGGCGGCGCTTCGTTGTCTCATCTTTTCATCGTCGCGATGATGGATGATGATGATGATGATGATTCTTTCCGAGGCTTGTCGCCATTCCTTATTTCTTCACATGCAGTTTCGCCATTCGCACCTCTACCAACCAAGCTAGCGACGAGACCATCTCCAGAAATCGATCGTATCGGGCGGGAAGAAATTATAAGAACTTGACGACGGCCGAGAAACGAACAATTAATTATTATATATTCTCGAGCACACTAACTGTAGTAATAATATCATGGAGAAAGCACAGCAGAAAACTAATCATGGACCTGGATCTAAAAAATCTTTGAGTTGGGGAGAAGGGGTGAAACTGACACACCATGTTTTCAACGAAATTTCTGACCCATACACGAATGCAAACGCCCAAACAATGGAAGACGCAACAGAGGCATTTCGCGAGAAGAACCAGGCGTTTCTCAATGGCTCTGCTGCTGGTGTTGGTGGTGGTGGACAAGCTCCTCCCGTGGCTGATGCTGCCAGAGGTTCCAAGTTTCTCGCCGGTCACAACCTGGGCGGCAGCCCTAGAAATCCAATGGCGAGGTACGTCAAGAATGTCTTCCAAAACTTTATATTGCGACATGTTGATGTCGAATTTGTACTCAGATAAATAATTTTCGATCCACTCGGATTGATATTCTGACCGGTCAGAGGATCGGAAAAGAAGCCACCCCTTTCAGGATCCGCTGGACTTGCAACAGGACGAGGGCAATTAAAACCGATTGGGGACGACAGTTGGAGCGGAAGTTCAAAACCTCGTCGACAACATAAAAGAGGTGGATCGCACGGAACTATGGTGAGCGCTCTGACGACCGACTCATCGTCGTCGGAGCGGATATTGCCTACAGAGGAGGACTTCCCACTGCCATCGACTCGACCCACATCCGCAATAGAAGATCGATTGATGCAGAAACTGCTTTCCAGGGCGTATACCAACAAAGACAAGTCGTTTGACCAAATGTCGTATTCCATATCGAGCGTGGGTACAAGTATAGGACAAACGACCGTGAGCTCTCGAACAAGTGGAAACTATCTGGATTCGAAGGTGACGGGCAGGTCAGACGACAATTCAAGCTTGGGATCTACTGAATATTCGCATTCGCTGGATCCGAGTGGTAATTTTGGCAAAGACGGTAGTCTGAATCCAGAAGACAAAAAGTTCATTCGCATGTATTTTCAGGATCTGGAGGAAGAGCGAAGTGCGTTGATGGCGCAATGGCGAGAGGAATTCGAACAGCGGAATGACGGAAGAAAAAACAGGACAATAGGTGAAGCATTACAGATTGTGGGAGACAAAATGACTGCATGCGTTCTCGATCCCTTTTGGAAATTTATATCATACGTCGAAGTGTTCATAGCAAATATGCCAATGACCATTGCCGCTGTGGGGCTGAGCTGGGTTACACAGGGAGTCATTTGGTTCAAGTTCATGGGTGCGTTCAAGGAGTTATCAAATACTGGATGGGCGCAAGTCATGCCCTAAGTTTGGTTTACGACTCACATGCTTCGCTCTTTTCGAATCGTCATCCTTCAAACAGAGGAAAATATCGACAGTTGTACCACCGTACGCTTTAACTCCCCGTCGTGTACCTACCCAGAGTTCCCAGGATGTTTTCAATGCGACACTTCAAATCCAATCTACCGTTTCGTTCTCACTTTCCATTACTTTTGCCATATTGTTGCATTGACGTGTTGCCTGCTGTTCTTGGCAAAATGTATCATTGCTTGGAGGGTTGTAGCCGATGAACTGAGCAATCCAACGACCATGACGCCGTGTGGCGTCGTTTGCATTGCCATGATTTGCGTTGCTGCTGGTCGAGGCTTGATTGGAGAGGTTGTCGTGGTTCTGACTTCCATCTTTCATATCCTTCTATCATTTTGGTTCATGTACATTGCCATTTACAAATTTGGGCAGTTGCCCGACCCTGGATGGTTTCCCAATACTGTTGGGATTGCTTATGCAGCTGTCAAGACATGGCTATACTTCCCCATTGCAGGCCTAACAATCATGGCAGTAAGTACTAGCTGCTTGGAACTTGGAATTGGTTCATCTCCCTACGTATTGAGTCATCTCATTTTCGTTTCCTTTTTCAATGTCCCCTAGCTCTGTATGTTTTATTTGTTCACAACCTTTCCCATTGCGTGAGTACAGTTGTTTCCTTTTTAAGCAAACTCCTGGACGCTTGTGCTCTCCATAGTCCCTTACACATTTGCTGTCTTCTGTCTCCTGATGCCAACAGTATATATCGAGCCTACTACAATCATAAAGTATCCGCTCCCGTATGTTTCATCAGTCTGTCTGCGCCATCGATTACCATGTATGCCATGACCATCATGGCACAGTCGACACCAGCCGGCGAAGTGTTGATCGAATCGGATCCTGACTTTGCAACGTACTGGAAGGACCTCCATCGCGAATATTACATTCCAGTCCAACATGGAATGATGATTCTGTCATTGATTGGGTTTGCCTCGTCGCTGCATTGTTTGTGGGCTCGTTGGCCCCAATTCAAGCTGAAAGCCTTCAGTCCTGCTCACATGGCCTTTATCTTCCCAATATTATCGCACACTAATGCTGTTCAAGCCTACCGATCGGGATTCAACTCTTTTTCGACGGATCCAGCTGGAAGCCCCTTTCATGTGATCTTGTACTCGTATTGGTTGACTTGTTTATTGGTGGGTACCATGTTAAATTTCGTTTTCACATACAAGTACGTGACTTTGTTACCCAAATGGACAAAACTCGATGAAGCCCTCTTCTTGGATGAGAATGACGAGATTCCACCGTCTCCAAGCCACACCATCATGCATGGAATGATGTCAGTAGGATCCGGCTATGCTTCCGAACGAGGTGGTGGAGGTGGTGTCCCACGCGAAATTTTCCAGCAATCCTTTACGAGTCCTGCCGTCTTGCAAGCCAATGAAGCTGGTATGTTGGTCCGCGTCCGAAGAGGAACCGAAGACTATGAAAATTATGGGCCGTATGTGCGCACTCGCAACGTTTCGTCCTTGGGATTCGATTTGACCTTGACGGACGACGAACTACGACAAGAAAGAGCCGAGCTCTTGCATTGGGTGGCAAAGACCGCCCCTCGCACCCGTAATCGAACCTTGAGTATTCCCCAAATGTTCAAATTGCGTGGCATTTACGGCACCTTCGGTTCCAGTCCCAGCGAAAACAACGGATCCGCCCCCGATAACAATCCTGATCCTGATCCTCCACCCCACCACCAACGATCTCAAACCTGGGGCCCCTGGGCGGTCTAAGCTGTCCAAGTTTAGAGTAAAGCCTCTGCTACAAACTCTAGCCACACTGGAAATTCCTCCAATTCACAACTTTGATACGAATAGAGAATACTACCACATCGAATGAATGCAATGGGCAATAGATTACTTTTAAAGTATTTTGTATTTGCAACTGTTCTTTCCTTCTCGCCTGTGGGTGGTTTACAAGTAGAGACCTTCCGGGATGTTTCCCTTTTTGCGATACAGGGCCTTTTCCTTGGCCTTGACAAAGTCTTCTTGACATACCTTCATACGACGTTCTCGTAACGCCAACATGCCTGCTTCAGTACATACCGCCTTGATATCGGCACCACTGAGCTCATCCTTGGCCATGACAAACTTTTCCAGATCGACATCGTCTGCCAAGGTCATTCGACTGGTATGGATATTGAAAATGTGGCGCTTCGTCTTGGTGTCCGGAAGGGGGAATTCGATCTTACGATCGATTCGACCGGGACGAATCAAGGCGGGATCGAGCGATTCAATGCGATTGGTTGCCATGATGACCTTGACATCACCACGTTCATCGAACCCGTCCAGTTGATTCAGGAGTTCCAACATCGTACGCTGAATTTCTTTTGTTCCACCACTCGAGGACTCGTAACGCTTGGAACCCACCGCATCAATCTCATCAATAAAGACAATGGTCGGACTGAGATCATCAGCGACTCGAAAGAGCTCACGAACCAACTTGGGCCCGTCTCCGAGGTACTTTTGAATCAGTTCGGATCCCACCACGCGCAAAAAGGTGGCAGAGGTTTGGTTCGCGACAGCCTTGGCCAGCAAGGTCTTGCCTGTACCTGGTTCTCCGTACAAAATGACTCCTTTCGGCGGTTTGATTCCGATATCTTCGTAGAGTTCCGGGTGTCGCAGAGGGAGTTCCACCGCCTCCTTGATCTCCTGGATCTGTTCCTCCAAGCCACCAATGTCTGCGTAGGTTTCGAGCGGTGCCTTCTCGACCTTCATGACACTGACCATGGGATCCGCGTCGTCTGCCAGAATCCCCACCACACTCATGGTCTTGTTGTGCAGCAAGACGGAGCACCCGGGATCCAACAAATCCTGGTTGACACTACTCAGAATATTCACGTAGTACTCGGGTCCGACACTGGAGCTCACAATGGCGTGGTTGTCGTCAATCAGCTCTTCCAGATTCCCCACACCCAGTGGAGACCCCCGAAGTTCTTCTAGCTTTTCTCGTTCTTCCTGATCCCTCTCCTCGTGCGGCTTGAAGACTTCGTGATTCCGAATAAACTCCTCTTCCATCAGCAAGTAGTCTTTGACTCGTTCGAGCTTCAGTAAGCGCAATTTACACTTGGACGTTGGTACAATCGTGGGCGTCTTGTTCAGGCCACTGGGGCCCTTGCGTCGTCGTCGACGGCCTTGGCGATTGGCGGGGCGGGGTTCGAATCGCTTTTTCTTTTTCTTCTTGGCCTCCTCGGCGTTTTCATCCTTGCGTTCATTGGGGGGAGGGCCGCCGCCGCCCTCACCCATTCCTCCTGGCATATTTCCCATGGTGAATGGAAGTAGTGTGTGATGTGTTGTTGCTGTAGTGTGGTTGCGAGACAAGAACTGACAACAGCAATGCAAAAGTAGTAAGGGTACAAGTACTCGTACGGTACCGGTACCAGGTACTTGTACAACCCGGTAGATCATCTCATCATCATCATCGTCACGCCGAGATGAATGCATCAGGAAGGCGAGCGATCAATGCCGAAGATTGGAATTCGGGTCTAACTCAGTACCTTTCAAAGTGTTCTCTTGTTTACAGCATCGTACTTGTACACCAGACAGACAGACCTCGAACCCAGAACCCAGACACCAGACACGCCATGTTGTGCAGCCCGTACTGTACCATAGGTACTGGTACCGGTATTTACGCGAACTGTTACCAGGTTCTGGTACCGCGTGTGTTCCTCAGTGTTCAATGATTTTGATAATTGAATTCTTCGATTCTCACGACATCACCTGACAGCAAAGATACTCCGACCGCGATCTTTTTATAACTGATCGTACGAAGTATTTATGATACCCGATCCATCTTCAATCAATCATCATCATCATCCATCCATCATCCGATCCATGCATCGCTCATAAAACAGTCCGAACTTTCATTCATTTGAAAAACAATTGAAAATCACTATGTTTCATCGTTTGGGAGTTTTCATTCTGGCCATTGGCAGTGCGCACTTGTTGCCTCGAAATGCTGCTGCCTTTAGTAGCTTTTCCACCTCTTCGTTGGTGCACCGTCACTCACAGGATACGGCCTTGAAGGCTAGTGGTAGTACTCAATCGGATGCTACCAGCACATTCGATCGCCGTGCCTTTTTGATTACCAGTGGTTTGGTGTCGCTTTCTTCTTTCCTCGCCGCCCCGCCCGCCATTGCCGCCACCACAAGTGCTGTCGATTACAAGGCCGTCTCTCAAGATATTGCCAGTCTCGTCAAGGCCAACCCTGATTGGGGACCGACCTTGGTGCGACTAGCGTGGCATTCCTCGGGAACCTATGACAAAATGAGTAAGACAGGCGGAAGTGGAGGTGGCACCATTCGATTCAAAGAAGAACTCGCCCACGGCGGAAACGCAGGTCTAGCTGACACAGCTGTCAAGTGGTTGGAACCCGTCTACCAAAAGTATGCCGATCAAGGATTGTCGTACGCCGATCTGTACACATTGGGTGGAGGTACGTCTCGTGATATTATGGATTGATTTTTTGCTCGTTTGGCTCGTGTTGTCATCAGTCATGTACTGCCTCTTTCTCACCATCATTAATTATATGATGTGCTCAAATGAATCTTGCTACTGCTGGTATAGTCACGGCGATCAAAACCATGAGCGGCCCAACCATTCCCTGGAGCAGTGGTCGCGTCGACGCAATGGATCCCTCGGCCGTCACCCCGGATGGTCGGTTGCCCAATGCTGATAGTGGACCCCCTGGTGCTGATCCGTCCGACGCAGATCATTTGCGATCCATCTTTTATCGCATGGGCTTCAATGACCAAGAGATTGTGGCACTGTCGGGAGCGCATGCTTTGGGCCGATGCCACACGACTGCTTCCGGATACGATGGTCCCTGGACACCTACTCCTACTACCTTTAACAATGCGTATTTTTCGCTCTTGCAAAACTTGGACTGGAAGACCAAGGACTGGAGTGGTCCGTATCAGTACGTGGCGGGACCGAATGCCTCTCTGATGATGCTGCCTTCGGATCTCGTGTTGATCCAAGACAAGAAGTTTCTAAAGTGGGTACAGACCTATGGAAAGGATGCTCAGAAATTCAACAGCGATTTTAGCAAAGCCTTTCAGAAGTTGGAGGAATTGGGAACGTCCAACTTGACTCCTTTCGAGTGGGCTTGAGCCTGATGATGATTGTGATGCACGGCTGTGTTGATTTGCTGATTTCGCGGCTGTCTTCTGTTGGTACTACTAAACTAAGACAGTCTTATTTTCCTACGAAGTATACATACCACAATCGCTACCAGTGGTTGTGAAAGTAGTCCCATCTACTAGTAGGAGGAGGTAGACTCCAATGGAAGGCGAGCGGGGGCGGATGAGTAGACACTACTAGTAGCAAGGGGTACCATACTTGCGAGTACAAGCACCAGGTAATTTCGACTAATCCGAACCGAATCATTTCTCGGTTCGTTCGCGTTCGACTGCGATCCGGCGAGGGTTGCACCACGTCTCGTATTAGTAGCAATCGTTCTCATCGGAAGATGGCCTTCGTTTCCATCTCTTCCATCCTCCATCCTCCCTCATCGACGACGACGACTCCTCATCACATCATACATCGTACACAGAAACAATACACTCGGAGCAAATAGAGAAGAAAGAAAATATGTTGATTCGAGTCCGATCCAATGTGGGTGTTTGGCGTGTCGATGGATTGAATGAAGGAACAGCGACCACCGCCGACGTGTTGGCAGGCATCCAGACCAGTCGACCCAACGTGGTGTACGAGAAGCCGCTCAGCAGCGATCCAGCGTGTCAATCCCCCCTCGATAGCGCTCAGACCCTAGCGCAGCAGGGGTTGCGTCATGGGAGTATGGTTCATTGCCGCGTCGATCCGGGCTCTTGCGTTGATGTGACGGCTGCCCCCACGGCGGCCGCCCAGGAAGACGACAACAACAACGGCGATACTGCGATGGCTCCCACCAGCAACATGAAACGCGTCATTGACAAGGATGGAAGTATCAAATTGGTACCCAGTAATGAGGTTCGCAGGGAAGGAGACGACAAAGGGTTTCGAAAAGGTATGCTGCCCTTGAGGGATATCAAAATGGCGTGGACGCTCAATGAGTTTGTCGCCATGGATGCTCAGTTTGAATTCAAAATCAAGCGACAGGAATCGGCGATTTGCAAGCAAGTCAGTCTCGATATTCCAAGTATCACGGATTTTCAGTCATATTTGCAAAGATTTCAATTTCAGCGCAAGCGCTTTGGGTTTTTGTACGGAACCTATGTGGAGACAGAAGATGGCGAGAGAAAGACGAGGGTAGAAGCGATCTATGAGCCCCCACAAGAGCCAGATCCGGATGCGGCAGAAGGTTTCGAGCAACTGGAAGATCCACTTGAAGGTACTGTAGAACAGATTGCATCACTATGTGGTCTTAAAAAGGTGGGATGGATCTTGGGGCACGCTCCCCGAGCGAAGGGTCTGGTGCTCACTGCTGCCGAAATCATCATGGCAGCTGAACTGCAACTGGAAGCAGCTGGTGGAGTGGAAGAGACACCCTTTGTCACTGTCAAGGTGACAACAGGGGATGATGGAAATGTCTCTGTAGAGGCCTTTCAAGTCAGTCAGCAGTGCATGGCCATGGTTGCCGAAGAAGCGCTAGAAATTGGACCAGACCAGGCATTTTGCCAAGTCAATGAGACCTTTACTGCTATTCAAGAAGGAAAGGCTAGCAAGACAGTAGAGAACAACTTTTTCTTGACAGTTGTTCCAATTGTTCAGCACACATCTGAGATGTTTGTTGCGCAATTCCCACGCATGAATCGAGATTTGGACGATCGTATGCCTAGCAAGGACGAATTGAAACGACAACTGTCCAAAAGTGGTTCACAAGGATGGAACTTTATGGATCTATTGGCAGATTTCAATTTGCTCATTTTTCTTTCCAAATTTTTGGATGTCAATGCTGACTTTCCCAAGATTTGTCAGTCGGTGGTAAACCGAGAGGTGCCTCTAGACGATGGCTACAAGATTATCATTGCATCGGTAGCCGGGCTCGATCAAGCGTATTAGAAGATAACACAATCAATAGAAGTAGCTGATCCATAATTTCAAATCTGAGCGGCATTTGGAGGAGCTAGTTCTACTATTGGAGATGGATTTGGAGATTTTCGGTTCTTCCGATGTTGCTTGCGTTTAGTACATGTACATACAATGATGATGTGAACAATGTTGTGGCAGCACACTAGAATACCATTGCTATCCTTACATCCGCATGCTACTGTTCTAATCGACTTCCTTGTTGACCACCTTTTTTCGCTCGCTCATAAAAGTGTAAGTCCCCGGCTTGGAGTGATTGATGCGGTTCGCTTGCTTGCGTTCGGCACTTTCCTTCTGAATAATTGCTTGAGTTGTTTGCTTTTTGATGGTTTTGGGAATCTTGCGGGCACGGTGAATCTTCTTGACTTCTGGCAGGTGCTCATATTTCTTGATCAACGCCTGCCGGTACTTCATGGCCGATTCTTCTCGTGTCGTCAATTGTCCCAATTTTTCACTTGCTCGGGCCTTCCACAATCGAACGTTAGTGTCATCGCTTCCACTCACAATATACGCATTGTCCATCGTATAGTTGACAGTAAAGACTCGCTGCATACGTTTGGCGTGATAGATATCTCGGGCGTTTCCATTTCGTTCTTTGAGATTGAAAATTCGAATGGTCCGATCATACGACCCTGTCACAAACTCTCTACCGGTCGGTGCCCAGCTCACCGACATGACTGCCGATGTATGACCTTTGTAAATATGCGTTGGTTCGCTGAGTCGACGCATATCAAAGGTGTAGGCTTGGTAATCTTCATTGGCCACCACGAAATTCAAAGGTTCCATGGGGTTCCATTGCAAATCGTTGCTTCGCATTCTCAACATTGTCTTTTTTAATGCGGATCCTGTTCGCAAATCATGTAGTCCGATCCCTCTGTCCATGGAGCAGTTGGCGACCAAATGGGGTTCGGCGGGATTGAATCGAACAACATTGACAGTGTCCTCGGATCCCCAAAGGTTAGAATGCGTTTGGATCGGGGCACTTCGTTCAGGTGACCACAATTGAACGGCCGAGTCAGAGGCTGTGACAAATTGGCGTTCAGCCCAATGGTGATCAATTGATTGAAAAGAGCCTTGGATTCTCCAAGTGTCAAGTGGGGCCTTGGTCGGTCCATCCTCGGATGTGTTGGTGGTGCTCGAAGCAGCCAAGATTTGTGGCACCGACCATCGTCGCAAGGTTCCATCGTTTCCACACGAGTAAAAGTCGTCATCCATACCAAAGACAAGTCCTTGAATAGCCTGCGCATGTGCATTCAGAGTCGCCACGCAAGATCGCGTCGGCAAATCCCACAAGTGTACTGTTCCGTCAGCCGACCCCGACAAAAGCGGCAACAAGGACGTTCTCGAAATACATGTGTGATAGACAGCATCCCCGTGGCCATTTCCCAGATTTCCAATCAAAGGTTGAGCAAACATGCGATCGATCTTGGCGGCAGTGACGGCACGCGTATATTCTCTCGCTCGTTGCATCGGGTGATAGACAGGGTCTAAATTCCGACTCTGCTTCCGTAAATCACCCGAACATTCTCGTTGCGACGTCCTTTGACTCCGGGACAAGGCCTTTACTTTCATGATGATGCAAGTATATATTTGTTGTTGTTTGTGCTTTCAGTTATGGTGATTTTCTCTAAAGTAGCCGATGGCAATCCAGTGGTGAAGAGAGGAATAGTGTTTTGTCGTCAAGAGGAGGAGGAAGGAGCGAGGAGTCGTCGTCGTCGTCGTCGTCGTCCTTGTCCAAAATATAAAATAGAAAAATAATGATCAGGGTCTCGGTGGTCATCGTGGGCTTTCTTTCGCATATCTGATGGAAGGACAGACCTACTCGTATCAAACGTACGTATTGTTAATAGTCATAATACATACGTACCTATAAAGAATCATATGTCTACACATACCTACCTATACCAAATTTAGTCTTTGCATTCAAAATACAGTAGGGACAAAGAAAATGTATTGACAACAAGCAGTCATCCTGGGCAACAAGGCTCGCGTGCTACAGTACTACCAGTAGTACTATCACTAGGAGGGGTGATGACTAGGCCATTCTCTGGCTGGGGATAGGAGTAGCCCCAGCAGTAGAGTCAGCAGCTGCTGCAAGGTAGTGCACTAAATACTCCTGGAGCACACGGTCGTAGTCCACTGGGTCAAAATTGGGCTGCAGGCGAGTCTTTTTTGAACGAAAGACTTGGTAAAACATAAAAGAATCTACTTTTTCTTTCGTCAAACTAGTGGGAAAGGCAATATTTTCTGGCTGTGTGTGATCACAATAAGCTTGCCACTCCTTGCAAACTCTTTTGTAGATTTCCTTAGTAGAACCAGGCAAGGTCTGCTCCGTCACAACATGTGCAATTTCTTGCAGACGAACTTGTTGTTCTATTACTAGTGGATGGGGAGGCATTTCAGCAGCGGGACTAGCTACAGTACTGGTACCTTGTGGAGAGGCTAGTGGAGATGGAGAGTACATACCTGCACTACTACCTCTGAACTCCTCCAAATAATCGGGCAACCGGCGTAGTCGATGATGTAGCCGGTGCGCGAGAGGGAAGATTCCTTCATTTGAGAGGTGGCCTGACTCCACATGCCGCAGAAATCTGCGTCGACATGGGCGCTCACTCGATGATCTCCATTGGGACGAAAAATCAAACCGCGAGTACGTGTCAATAGGAGGTATCGACAGAGGTATTTCACATGTTCTTGACAGGCCCTATTAGGTTGGTTCACAAAGCGGGCGGCGGCATGAGTCGCGTAGGTCGTTGTGGACCCATTACGCTTCGATGACTTTGAGGGAGCGTCGGGAGATGCGATCTCGACCGGGTCTGAAGGAGCCGGGAGCTCAGCGGAAACAGAGGTCTCGTCGGGGCTATCAGGAACACCAGACGAACGAGACATCGGTAGAGAAAAGGCCTGCAAAAGAGCAGAGGAAACGATAAAGAGATCAAAACCTGTTGTGTTTGAAGAGTGTGAGCTCTAGAGATTACGGTTCTACTTCCTTGCTCTTCATCAATCTCTTGGCTGTGAGGCTGAGAAGCAATCCTAATGGCTGACGTATGCACCATGACGTGTATAGTCCGGACAGACGGACAGACGGTGGTCGACAACAAGTGGCAAAACTGGCAAAAAAATTTGCCGGGGCGATTCTTAATAAAAAATAATGACGAAAATGACGAGCTATCAGCGATCAGCACAGATGATGAGAGATGAGAGATGAGAAAGCGTACCTACTACGCGTACTGTAAACAGGGTACAATTATCTGATTCTTCGTTCTCAAGTAGAGCACTCGGGCGGGAAACAATCATCATCATGAGCGAGGCCGAAGACGACGAGGCGGCCAAAGCCAAGACGACGACGACATCGACATCGACGACGCCCATCACGCCCAAAGATGATGAAGGGTTGTTGCTGGAGTACGATGTCATTGTTTGTGGAACGGGATTGGTGCAAGCCATTTTAGCGTCCGCCTTGGCGCGAGCTGGGAAGAATGTCTTGCATTGCGATGGCGACGACATGTACGGAGAACTTGACGCTGTCTGGCCACTTTCCAAGCTGCAGCAAGAAGAAGAAGACGAAGCAGAGTTTCAAGGGAGTAGTACTCCCACTACGGGAGCAACAACAACAACAACAACAACACCCGAGTTTCCTATGATTCACAAATCGGACTCGACCATCCCGCTATCACCCAAAGGAGGAACTACCAGTCTCCAGTTTCATTCGTTTCAGAGGCAGACAAGGTTGGGAATCACGATGGGTACGCCCGTTCAAACTGTTTATGGTTCGGGCGTCATCCAATCCCTTCCAACTACGAATACATCATCAGCAGAGGAAAATAATGAGGAATCGTTGTCATTGTCATCTTCTTCGAGATGCAACTCAGTCGCCGTGGTTTTGGATAAATGGAATCAAAATCATCTGGCGGCAAAAGATGGAACAACAACGGCGACGCCAGTAGTATCGTATTTTGGAATCGACCCCGAGGAGATGCTAGCGATCGATGTCACGGATCCTCTCGCCTTGGAAGATTTTCTCCACCAACGACACAATATCCAATCCATTGCATCTCTACAAGTCCAAGCCTTGTTCCAAGATGATCATAGGATGATGCGATCGTTTGCTCTGGATGCCTCCCCCGTATTTGTCTTGGCGGCAGGTCGGGCCGTCGATGGGATGCTGGCGAGCAATGTAGCGGACTATTTGGAATTCAAAGCGGTGGAAGGATTATTATGGTTGGATACGAACAATGGTAGTACTACTTCAGCAACAACGAAACAAGGATCACCATCACCACCGACATTGTCCAGAGTTCCATGCAGCAAAAATGATGTCTTTACTACCAAATTGTTGTCGCCCATGGACAAGCGACGTCTCATGAAGTTTCTGCAATTGGCCATGGATTATGCTACACAAATGAGTGTCGCGGAAGAAATTCTCAAGGAGCTTCGGAATCAACAGGTTGTTGCAGGAGAAATGGCAGCAGCTGATGGTCATGGTGATGATAATGATGACCAAGTCCAGTCGTTGAATGAACGGCATTTGAATCAAGGTCGGTCCTTGGCACGACCTCAAAACAAGGCTGTAGCAAAAGAGGACTTGATCACACTCCAACAATGTATGCAACAATCCGATATGACTTTGGATGACTACTTGCATCAACAACACAAATTATCTCCCAAATTACGAGAAATCATTCGGTATGCGCTTGCAATGGAAATTTCAAGTAGCAGCACATCCCTATCTCAGGGCATGTCACAATTACGGCATCATTTGCAGGCATTGGGACGGTATGGGACGACGGCGTTTTTGGTGCCCATGTATGGGAGTGGCGAATTGTCACAGGCTTTTTGTCGGTCGGCGGCTGTCTTTGGGGCGACCTATCTGTTGCGACGTGCACCCATTGCGATTCAATCGAAGAAGGATGATGATGATGATAAGATTAGGGTTGAGGGCGTCCTGGTTGCTGCCGATACGATGGACGATGGAATGGCCAGCGAATCATCAGCCCTAAAAGACAAGATCGTGCGCTGTTCTCAAGTAGTTGTGCCAAGAAATGCGCTACCGTCAAAAAAGGCTCCGACGCGACGCATACTACGTCGTATATCCATCATGAATGGAACGCTGGTGGACGGAGAGCAACGGCATGTCATCTTTCTCCCACCTCACAGTATAGGCAATCATCCATATGCGATTCATGGTATCACCATGGACGAGTCGGTACAAGTCGCTCCCAGCGGATTCGTCATTTTGCATTTGACAACCATAATAACAGTAGCATCAAATGACGAGTCGTCGTCGTCGACGAAGACGATTTTGGATCAAGCCGCCGAAACGATCTTCCGAGCCAAAGCTGTGGTGGAAGTTTACAGTGCCACTTACAGCTTTGCGCTAGCAGAGGAAGAGGAGGAGGATTCGACCTATCCAGAAGGAGTTTATATCTGCTCCCCATGTGGACAAGTTTTGACTGCTGATGTCGCCTTTGAACAAGCGGAGAAAATATTTCAAAAGATTTGTCCTGGCCAGGAATTCTTGGGTCTTTCTGACGAGTTGGATGCAGCCATTAAAGAGCGAGCAGCTGAACGGGGATACCAAGATGAAGAACGCCTCATGCTCGAAAGTGCTCTTGGTATGATTAATGATGAAGAGACTTCGGATCAAGGCGCAGCCATTCCCGAGACAGTCAATGAATCGAAGAACAACGAAGAGCTGGGCCACCAATAGTACAATACGAGTATTCTCTACCATGTATCGGCCAACAGAAAAACGTTTGGAAAATTGTAAATTTTACGCGTTTGTTATGGAGCTACTCGTAGGGTAATTGTACAGGACAAGTCTGCTCAGTAAAAATGTCAGAGCATGTCGTGTTTGTAGTGTCGAGATTGTAGATCACCGCAAGTTCACAGGCTTCGAGTGGCTTTGGCGCATCCAAATAAAGACCACTATAATAGAATTCCGTCAAGTCGTTCATAAATAAGAGACCGGGCCCCTTGAAATCGAAATTTTGAACACAGACATTTTCCATCACACAGGAACTTTCTGGAGAACAAGCCAGCAGGCTTGCACAGCCCTCATAAAATGGCATGACACCACTGTTGAACTCCGCTACACATGTATCGGCAGCCAAAACTGACACGTTAACGTCACGGAAGATACAGCGTTCCAGGCGAAGAGTGTGCCCAATAATGTATATCAGCGGTTTGTCGTAAACGATATTCTGAAAGATGCAATCCGAAAAGGTCACTTCAATGGACTGGTCTTCCAGAGGCAGCCCGGTTAAACGTTGAAAGCTATTGCGATAGACTCCGATCAACCCGCTGGATGTAGCTAAATCGGACCAAAGACAGTCCTCAAAGCGCAAATTTCGACCAGGATGGCTTAGACCGACTGATAGGCCGCTAAAAGGCCCGACATTGTCGGGGTTGCCCGTAAAAGTGACCCCACGTATCAGCATATTGTCGATTGTGTTATTGAAAAAGAATGACGAACCATTTTTCAGAGGCACTTGTTGAAGTATAAGCACATGCATAAAACCACCGTCGAGTACACAATTGTTTTCGCGTCGTCCATCCAGGCCGCATTGGATAGTCACATTTGGACGGACGACCATCAAGGGATGATCACCATTTCTAAATCGATAATCGTCACTTTCCGGATTAGTAAATGTCCCAATTTGGAATGATGTGTTTGGACACATGATATAAGCTTCTGGTGTCTCTTCTTCGGAAAGTTGGGCATCGAGAATGTCCCAAGTGCTGGTATAGCAAGGATAAGGATAGGTCGGGGTCATCGAAATGGTGGGTTCCACGGTATCTGCTCCGTCATCCCGAAGTAGTACAAGTGGAACGGCCACGGCGCAAATGATGACAATCAATAAAAGTGTCAACAGTACCCAGAACACTGGACTGTAATTCTTGCGATGTCCGCTATCTGCGGCATGGCGGGCCTGCTCCATTTCAAATGGAGCAAATTGAGGTGAGGCTGGGGAAATGGTATAGTCTTCGTCGATTGAAACGCGGAGGGCTTCCACCAGGGGAGCCACCAACTCTGCCTGAACCATAGGCGGCGTAGTCTCCCCTCCTTGCTCAACATCGTCGTAGCCGTATTCTCGTTTAGCTACTTTGGTCTCTGAGGCAACTTTAGAACTAGGTATCATTTCCTGGACATCAGCATGAGGTTCCTCGTTCGGAGCTCTAGCCACTGAAGCTGTAATTGCAGTCGATGGACGTGCCTCCTCGTCATCGTGGTTGGCAATTTGAGTATCTCTGCTGCTGGTGTCACCCTCGCCCGTGCCCGCTACTGCAACAGCGCCTGGTTCAGAAGCATTTCCCACGAAAGTTTGACTTTTTTTTTCATCCTGAGACCTGTTGGCGACGTTATCCAGACGAGAGGTTGACGACTCCTCGTCTTGTTCGATGGTTTCTTGCTGTGCCTCCCCAGTCTGGTTCACACCACCAGCGCCTTCATAATTGGCATTGTCTCCACCCACTGCGACCGCAGCTGGTCTTGAGGCTCTTTCCACAGGCGATATTTTCACATCCTCCCTGGATCCTTCATCATTCTCTCCAGAAACGGATTGCTCCATGGCCGCCGCAGCCGTTGTCGTTTCATCTTGCTCCAATTCGTCCTTGTCGTGAGACAACTCCTCCTCTCCTTCGCCCGATTTTGGTGTCTCCATCTTGCTCGTAAGGTAGACGGTTAATAAATCGGAAGAACAATCAATCGTCAGGGTGCTCGACCACAAGCAAGTTGCTACAAGGATAGAAAAGAATGGAAGAAGTGGGTCACAAGCAACATGCAGACTACAGCACCGGTAGTACTCGTAGACTACAGTACAGTCTTCCGGAAAAATAAAACAGAAATAGGCCCCCACGTCAGCATTAAAACAGATTCTTTTATTTTTCCATTTCTACCTCTGGTAGAAACCAGATATTAATGCGCGATATTTCACAGTAAAATCGATGCTACCGAGTGGTAGTTCCGGAAAATTAAAAGAATCTGTTTTATTCTTCCGTAGGAACGCAGTAGTACTTTTCAGCAGGCTGGACGGCTGCGATCAATATTTTAGTGTAGAAATGCGATTGAACCAAGTTATTCGGACTTCCATTTACGTGCAAAACGAGGACACCAGAATTAGTCTACTGAATTCTCTTCTAAACCATGTCTATCACTGAACATCGACACATCGCGAGAAACTGCCGCGTATCGATCACCGCAATCACCGAAGGAACAAAACTTCCTGCCATAAGCGAGAACAAACAATATGAAACGAGACGACCGAGAGCCGAGAGCCCTCTCCTCTCTCTATTTGTACCACAATGGCAATTCCAAGTCGAACTTCAGATCGTATGGCGCGACGAAACTCTCCATCCACTTCCAGAATAAAGGAAGAAGTTGTAGTAGTAGCGGCAAACGAAGAATCATCGCCCCCAGAAGAAGATGCAACGACGGGGAAGATTGATTAAGAGAGCGAATGACAACGGAAACGAAGGCGCTGAGGATGACGATGACGAGATGAAGACGACAATGATTACAATTCTGAGGATGACAATGATGATTCGAATTCAGATGGTGATGCTGGTGAGGATGTTGACGAAGTAGAGTCCTCTTCGAAGGACGAGGACAACGACAAGCCCAAGAAACAAGAAGATGCTGCGAAAACTATTACAACAGAGGAGCCGGCACCCAAAAAAGCTCGCATCATCATGCCCCCTCCCGTTGCCAACGCCCTACTAGATGTCGAAGAATTTAACTTGGATGAACCGACGACGAATGAAAACGAGGACGGCGCTGAAACACGGACGGATTGAAACCTTGTCCCTGCCAACCCCAATTGCATCTCCTCATCAAGGAACCACCCTTGAAGCAAATGTGTGAAAAGTATGGGGGAATCAAAGCGATTGGCGTCCGATCCGGCGTCCGATCCGCCTTTGCCTGACGCTACAGTTTTATTTATGCTCCACACTCTTTGCAAGAGCACTCGTGGCGTCCGCAGTACTGTAGTACAAGTAGCTGCTTCATCCTCCACAACGACTGCTTAGACACAGCAACAAAGGGAGAGTTAATTGGAGTCTTGTAGATGTACTAGCGATCAACTTTATAATGTACGAATACAATGCATTACTCTACGTGTTATAAATCCAGACTGGCCACCACTTTCTAGTATAAGCCAACTCTGACCGCGATCGAGGATCGCAACTACAGCATTAGTTTTATTTATGCTCCAAACTCTTTGCAAGAGCACTCGTTGCGTCCGTACTATAGTACAAATAGACGAGAGACGAGAGGTGGTCGATAATAGTGTTGATTAGCTATGATGATGGTACTAGCTTTAGCTATGACGATGGTACTAGCTAGTAATTGGTTGTTGCACTGATTGGGGGGGCGAGGGATGCAAGCATTCATCGGCCACCAAGATTCGCGTCGAAACTCTTCATGACGCAACGTTATATTTCGTACTGTAGTTGGGAACCTTTTGAAATGCAATAGGAGTCCCATACTGTGGATCGAACTACTGTACAATGTACTTCTGACACAATGTATTCTATTAAAAAATATGACGGGAAAGCACGCGTTGTCATGTTGACGAGACTCACTACGGTAGAAACAAGCGTTATTTGTTCTTATTTTGATGAGACTGTTACCGCGGTAAAAGCACGTGCTTTGGTGTCCTTCCGACTTGAAGGGATTTTGCATGTTGGTTGACCAAAAGGACCAACCAACATCGAAAGCAGTCCATTGAGTCACAATCCGTTAAAAGAATCTGTTTTAATTTTCATGATCACTTTACAGTAGCTACAGTAGCAAGTACTCATGGTGAAAATGAAAAAGGGGGGCGGGCGGGCGGGGGGGGGGGGCTGAATCACGACTCAAATGTGATGATGGTCGAACGTCGAACAGAATTATTCGTTTCCATCGACTCAAGCGACTAAAAAAGCAGTTGTTCAGGAAAACGCCACAGCATTTTAGTCTAAATTTTAAAGAAACGAAGAAGCTAGTAACATACGTGTACTCGTACTCTGTAGCTCTCTCTACTCTCGAGAGTCGTCTACGAACAGTGAGACAGGAGCCCCCCCCCCCCGTTCGGACCCATCGACAATGAAAGATGGTATTTTGAAGCGGTAAGCACCACCACAAGCTTGCCACAAGATGTGAAAGCATTCGCCATCTTCGACAGCAAGCGTACCAAGGAGTTGGCGACGGACCTGAAGGAACGCAAAGTTGCGGCGCAGAGGGTCGTCGTCGGATCGTTGAGAGCATCGCGTATCCGAGCTGTTGCCCACTGGGTTAACGATAAGCTCAGGATTGACGAAGAGCCAACGGTCGAAGAAATTGAGGAGGATGAATTCCTGCGCGAGATTGCCGAATCGGCAAGTCGCGCCAAGATACACGAAGCCAGCAAGGACTCTAATGAGAGCCTCGCAAAAGAGGCAGCGCCTGGCAAATTGACAAGTGAGAAGGCGTGGATCAAGTGGTTCCCGGCATTCGAGAACCAACTGAGCATGATCCCTGGCGTGAATCGTGTACCTTTGGTGTATGTGATCCGCGAAGCGGAGGCGCCAGAGGATGGGAGTCGTGATGTGTGATTGGGTGGTCATCGCTTCTCATTGAAGTGCCGATGCGACGATGACCCAACGCATGCCGCAACTCATCTCGACTTGCTGTTACCGATCGATGGCTTGTATGGCTTGTTAATGTTGTTATAATCTTGTTTACTTTCCTATTTTGTAAGACTGTTTCTATTTGGTAGACTACCAGGTACTGCCACGACTGCATGTATGCGCGCGCGGCGGCGTTGGGTTTTACGACCTACATACGGTACAGTACAACAGTGCGTGTACTGGTGGCTCGATCCAACGAACCGCGCGATAGCGAACCTCTTTGAAATTATTTAACAGACCCTGATGCGTGTCTCACTTTCTATTTAATGAACAATGAATTTGGTTGTACTAAAAAATTAGCACACTGACAGCTCCAACAACGTGTCCACGTAATTTTGGGAACGTAGCAACACAAGATGTCAACATTTTGACACCTCAACGTCGACGCTTCACCATGCATGATTCCATCGTTCCACAAGATCAGAGAGCACCTTCTCCGGTCTCCCAGTGATGGCATAGAAAAACCAGCCACTCGAACCCTAATACGAACGCATCAGACGAAGACGACATCTTTCATGGAACCAGGTCCATCTATTTTGAATATGGCCGAGGCTATGCTTGAAAATGATGAATATAAAACGTCGCACACGAGCCTCGAGGAGCTTGTGGACGATGAGGAGGACAATAACGATAATGAGACAAAAGGGGACCAAGGCGACGAAAATGATAACCAAACAAAACCAGCAACCAGAAAGGACGATAAAGTTAATAGAAGAGATAACGCAGACGGGGGAAAGAGATCAGAAGGACGGAGTGTTGTTATCCAAGAACCGCCTAAGCGTCGTAAAGTTTCACCACCATTCACCCCCAAGGAGATTGTGGACGGTAAGTTCCCTTATCGTTGATTGTTGAACAAAACCGACTGGGTTTTCCTCATACTTGAGCTATCGCCGCCGCTGTATATTGCAGCTTTGAATTCTAGCATGTCGATGGAAGAGCGTCTCGGTTCAATATACAACGCAATCTCTGCTTTTGACCACGACGATAAAGAGCTGCACAATCGCGAGATCCAGGCTGGGGCGGATATTGCACTCGTCAAAATGCTCGCATTTCTGGAGTTTAAGACCGGTTTTCGGAGACCGCCCATTAAAGTCAATCTAGACGCCATAACAAAGGAGATCTCATTGACATGCCAAGCGCTTGAAATGGTGTACCGAGCGTCTTCAGAGTCTGTAGAGGTCTCGTTCAATAGGGTGGGGACAGATTTGATGCAGATTATTGTCATCTTGATCGATGAAGAAGTGAAAGCTCGCATGCAGAAATTTACACAAGACAGCTCTCCAGCAAGTGCAGCTTCGGCTCCTCTGCCATCTACAGGATTCTCTAGTGACGATCAGAAGGACGGCGATGAAGAGGAAGGGGGGCAGCGATCGGTCACGCCTCCTCCGTATGAAAATGCCTGGGGCGTTGGTGACTGGGACAGAGATTTGATGTTGCGCAAGGCCTCGAAAATCCTAGGCCATTTTGCTCGGGTCGGCCAAGCCACGCGAGACATTGCTCATTTCCCTGGTCTCCTCGGAAGCATCTTAAATCTGATCAATATGCGTCCATATGATGCAGTCCCATGGGAAGCCAGGTTGTCGTGTCTATGGACAATTGCCAATCTAGCATGCAACACAGACAACATGATGATGATGATTTGCTGCCCAGGTTTGGTGAATTCGCTTGTCAACGTCGGTTTCAGACAAGTTGAGCCAATGGAGCCCATCGAGCGGACCATGGAGGTGCTCCGCGCCCGATCAATAGCATCGAGAGCGATCCTCAATCTCTCGTGGCCGCCAGAAAACAAAATTCTCCTATCCGAGAATCCTGCTTTGGTCAGTATGCTATCACAGTTGGCAGTGAAAAGATCGCCCCCTTATTCCAGAAGTAAGACCATGCAAGACATCCTCGCGCAAACCAGGCGGTATGCGGTCTCGGGTCTTCGGAACTTGGCCGCAGCACCACGACGATCGAAGATTGCTCTCTGCGAACACGGCAACGGCAGACTTTTAGACACTTTGACTGATGTTGCTTTGAATGAGGACAACGAAGCCATTGTTGAACTCGCTTTTGCCGCTATCCATAATCTTGCCATCCATGATACTGCTGAAATTATGGTGGGAAAGCCCGACCTCGTCCTTGCCTTGAAAAACCACTTGCTATCTGAAGGACCCGAAGATGAATCGACGAAACCCAAAAGCCACGCATCTTCCACCCTCCTTGTCCTGGAGCGGTCTATCACTCCCGAAATGCCATCCTACGACAACCTCAGAGAGTTGCTGGATGCTGTCAATCCCACGGACACGATGGCAGACTTGTCATCTTCAAAATCCGACAATTCCGAGACCGCCAAAGAGATCGTTGAGGTATGAACAAGTGCGCTTCCCAATATGCCCGACGGGGGCTTTATTTCGCTAGCCATCCATTCATTTTAATCATATTTACACTGCTAGAGCCAAACATCCCCAGAATAAAGAAATTCGGCGCAGATGAGAACAAACATAATGAACAATAGACGACATAGTATACCTTCAGCATGACCACCCCGATTGACTTGTTTGTGGCGTTAATTGTACCGTTGTTCGGTCTTCCACAGGGTACATTAGTCCCCACAAGCATCCCACCACGGAACTAGGGTCGTTTGGAATGCAAAAGGTCACAAATCATATCGAATACTCCCCACGGAAGCACCGCACCAGCGAGGCATCCAACGGCTTTGATCCGGCTCCCATGAGCCAGTCTCCGGCGTGCAATAAAGCACACCAAGAGGCTAGTTTGCTGCTCCTCTCTCCCTGAGGAGAGAGAATAAATTCTTCAGATGATCATAACGTGCCAATCGCCGGCGATACAATATGACGAGTCCGAAACAATCGTGCCCCAAGCCGACACCCAGTCCCATGGCTGCATGGGATAGCTTCCTCTTGCGCGGTAGTATCAGGTACCGTGGTTGAACTTACCCAGGCACCCTTTCGCGACACGCATCCAATAATGTTGGTAGCAAACTCGAATTTTCTCTTACATTATTTTACTTTAGAATCAACAATGAACGAAAAAATATTGCCGTGAGACGATGAGCGCAATCTGCAAAACAGAATCTATATGTGTCGGCAACTGGGCTACTTGATCTATCACATGAGAAAATATCCCATCCAGATCCAGTGAAGTTGTGACGACCCTGAATGTTATTCCCCAATGAAAAATATACCCCCGAGATTGGTGGTGTTATAATGCCAATCAAAGGGGCTCTAGTTGGGGCCCAAACATCGGATGCAACAGTTCACTTACTTTTGAAACGAAACAAGTGACAGTTGAACATTCGAAATAATGCATCACCGACGCCCGAAATGAGAGGCTGCGGTGGATCTGTTGCTATCAATGGTGTCAAGTAGACTACATCATGTCCAAAAGAATTCTGACTGCCTTGAAGATGATGGTGGCTGCATGCGCGATGATGAAGCCGGATCTCGTTCAATCAATCGTCTGATGGATGGAGCTCATTGAGGGGGAGAGATAATGACAAAAGGGGAGAGACTATCGTATCTTCCCTCTTTTCTTCAAATCTTCTCGGAGTGAAGTGCGTGGTACGTTGGGTGGTTGACGTTATTCGACCGTTGAATCTAAGTTGTTTTCACCGTACATAGAATCATCCAGAAGCGTGAAACTCGGACACATGTACTATTATTACGCGGACGGCTCGTTTAGCGAGGAACAACACACCTGCGAATCAAATCAACGCACGCCACGATCCAAAGGAGCACACATAAAAATCAAACCACCAAGGAGCACGACTTTCTTGTTTTGACAACAACTTCTTTTTCTTCACATCATCAAACATCAAATTCATTGTCCGCTACTATCTTGACAATGACGGGCGTCTTTACTGGAATTTCAGCGGCAGATTGGGGCAAAGGCATCGCCCTATCAATAATGGCATCTTTAATCGGGGGCGCCAGCAAGCTGGCGATCCGAAAATCGTGGTTAATTGTTGTAGAAAACGAGAACAGTGATGGCCACGACGATTCTTCCCCAGAACCAGAAAACGACACTGACGATGAGGCGTCTCCACCCAGAGCGTTGACACTCGATACTTCCTCTGTGAACTCAAGTGAAGAAAATTATCCCGTGTTGACACAAGGCCAAGATTCGACACCCGGATTTCGGTGGCAATGGTGGATGCCTCTCTTGATGCGATATAGTGGGATGGTTGGCATGTCCGTTCTTAACCCAATTTGCTGTGTCTTGGCGATGAAGTATGCATCACCGTCGATTCTGGCACCATTCTCAGGGCTAACATTGGTATGGGTCATCCTACTTTCCCACCCAGTAGTTGGAGAGAAGCCTTCGACTGCGCAAGTGACTGCCTGTCTTTTGATCATCGCTGGGGAAGTTATCGTGGCTGTATTTGGAGACCACACCAACGATGTCGATTTGACTCCGACACAGGTGGTAAGTGTGATTTGTTTTGTCGTTATACTTATGCGTGCTAGCATTTTGCTCACGTGACTTTGTTGTTGCCTCGTACAACAGCGGCAGTCCTATAAGGATCCATACTTCCTTGCGTATTTTGCAGCCCTGGGTGTTTACCTTCTATCACTTTTTTACTTTATGAGATTTTCAGAACGCCCCATGCTCCGACGGTTTGCATGGGGGTCATGTGGAGGGGCGATTACGGGGATGCAAAACTTTCTGAAAGATTCGTTGACACTCTTCAATGAGAAGGACAGCAACGACAATCCTTGGATGGTGCCATTCTTTTTTACCATGGCAGGTGCATCCGCTTTCATTGGGCTGCTCTTCCTCACGGCATGTATGAAACGTTACGATGCAACCTATTCTGCAGCAAGTTTTGTGGGCTCCTTTGTCGTCTCGGCGTCCATCATGAGTGCGGTACACTATCACACATTCCATAGCCTGCTTCACATCTGGAACTTGATTCTGTATCCCTTTGGGCTTTTGGTCCTCATCGTTGGAGTCTACATTCTGGTCAGAGAAAGTCCTGAACCTGATGAAATGGAGATCAATGATGACGACGAGGAAGTTGTTCCGATGCGAAAGAATACGGATGATTCACAGGTACGCCATCGGATAGGTGTATTTTTTTTGGACCTTGAACAAATGCCCTTACGCCGTTGGCCTCACAATTTGGATAGGTACCTTTCATGTACACCCAAGTCGAAGACGACGGAGAGACGGTCGAGAACTCGCCGGTATGAGTTAAAGAAGTGGTTTCATTGAGATTTATGGAGAACCGAACCGACCGAAGCCCCCCCTAAAGTCGTCCACGCCGCCATGCAATAATGGTACGGTAGCGTATTTGGCAGCACATATCAAGGAGTCTCTTGACGTTTTCATTACGCAAGTCTGTTTGCACGTTCCGAGACTTAATCAATACTTCGTGGGGTTTGCTACTCCTAACATGAGCCTGCTAATTTCAAGCAGTATATGAGTTGTTCGATAATCATGAACACTAAACCGTCGGTTAAGAGATAATACGCTTCAAATCCTTGATGTTCTATGATTTTAAATAATCAAACTGATCCCGAAATATATTGTCGTGGCTTTCACGGTCATTCCACAAGCTGCACTTTCCGCATCTAGGGAATGCTCACGGTGTCCCGCAACTTTGTCCTGGTCGGAGCTGGAACAGGCATGGCGGTAGTAGGCGCGGAGGTAGGAGCTCTGGTTGGCATGCGGGTAGGAGCTCTGGTTGGCATGCGGGTAGGAGCTCTGGTTGGCATGCGGGTAGGAGCTTTCGTTGGCACGGGGGTGGGAACAACGGCAGATTGGGCCGCGCCAGTAGGTGGTAGAACGACAGGAGATGTGGCGGGCACGTTAGTCGATGGTCCAAAGGTCGGTTGTGGGATCGGGTTGACACAGACTTGATGGACCTGGCCGTTTCCAATGTATTGACAGGAGCAGGTCGTCATTTTTTTATCCGGAGCAACAAAAGTAGTTGAAGATCCAGATACCTGGCAGAGAATGGCGTTGGCGGTTCGAATTTGGCAATAGGAGCACGATGTTTCGCTTGAACCAGTGCAGCTGCAGTCATATTTGGGTTCGGTCATTGTATCGCATGATGCATTGCTGTTCTTGCATGGATCATCGGCGCCTCCTCCACCGTCACCGCATGCGTACTTGTTGCTCGGCCTTGTGGCCCTACAAACGGGTTGGGTCGTTGTGCTGGTCTGCAACTGTCTGCTGCGAAGATTATGGTGATCTCCTGCGATGATATCCTCCAAGGTTGTGAATTCTTCGTTCAATACCATACTGTCATCGTTCATCTCGTCACTGCCGGAGACCATGGCCGCAGATAACAAGGCGATAACAACAAAACAAACCCGTGCAAATAACATCATAGTGCGTGCTTCTTCGATATAAAATACGAATATTCTCTACTAGAGAGCTGACAAAGAAGAGAGTTTTACGAAATTAATGAGAAAAAGAAAGTATATTTGACAAATAAGCCAAACTGTTGGAAGAACACGCACGATCGATGGAGTAGGAACAATCAGAAGAATGGCGAGTAAGTACAGGTAGTTGCAAACTATTTCTGCAATTCTCGGGTCAAGGGAAAGTGGAGTATTCGTATGAGTGTGAACTTCATGCCGAGCCATCATCGGCATGACTGAAAACAAATATGCCTCCACCGTACTATCGTGTGATGATGACGGCACTACTCAACGGTTGCGAAATTTCGAATGGACGAATCGAATCACTCGATTAGAACATTGAACCGGACACAAGCACAGACGAAATTGATTTGCCTCCAACCAAAACGCCAAAAACTGCTGCTATCTGCGTTTTCTTTCGTTCTGCGTTCCATCAACGCAAGGCAGTCGAATGAAGACAATACAACAAGCATTGTCTTCGTGAGTCGGTACTGTACTTTTCTAAGAACAATTAGTCAGTCAATCAGACAATCAACAATGTCAGAGGCAGCACCCTCTTCCGCGGAGCTTTCCAAGCAAATCAAGTCGCTCATCAAAGAGGTTGCAGATGTGCGAGCTGATGCTGCGAGATTGGATGAATTGAGACGAGTTTATTCTCGCTTGTCGGCAAGTGGGGAATTAACCTTTGGTACGCCACCTCCTGAAAACAAGGTTGCGGCCAAATGGCGGGCTTTTCTATTGAAGTACCACAAGGTAATGGTGTCACAGCTCTGTGATCGAGTCGAGCTAGGCAGGCACTCGGCTATTCGGTGTTTGTTCGGTGTTCTCGCAGCATCTCCTCTGACAAGTCCTGGAGGAAAGTCAAAGGAATACAAGTACGTCAACTCGGATTTGTTACAGCAGTGGTTGCGCTCAATTACTCTCCAAGAATCCGAGGAGATGGATCGAGCTATGAGGCACATGGTGGAATCGGAATTTTTGACTCCCTTTCGCGATGTTCAATATTACACTCTCATTTCCATTTCAAGATTGGCCAAGGAAGAATATGATCGGCAAAAAGAAACACCATCCACCAAAGTGGCCGAAAAACTACTGGAGTTTCTCATGATTGTTCCTGTACCAAGGTCCGAGAATGATATGGAATCTAGCGAGTATATTTGCCCACCACAAAAGGATGCTGTGCCCTACGACTCGGGCAACCAAGAAGAAAGCAGCGACGAAGATGAGGATGGAGATAATGATGATGAAAGCGACGAAGATGACGACAACAAAGCAAACGGACGGCCCAAGAAAAGGCGGAAGGTCTCTTCGACGCACAAGTTTCCGTTTCAACTTAAACACAGTTTTCTGCGAGAATATCAAAAGGCCTGGCTGGCAGTACTGAAACTCAACCTGCCTCTGGCATCATTGAAACGATCATTGTCTTTTTTGCCCCACTACGTCCTTGACTATGTCCCGAGTCCTCTAAGATTTGCTGATTTCTTCATGCAAGCCTATTCTGACCACGGATCGGGCTTGGTCGGTGTTCTTGCCCTGGATGGGCTCTTTGAACTGATTACCGAGAGTGGACTGGAATACCCTGACTTTTACAAGCAACTATATCGCCTTATCTCCTCACGGGTTTTGTACGTGAAGTATCGTTCCCGCTTCTTTTCCCTATTGACGAAATGTCTGATTCGGAATGAGATGTTGCCAGCCCATTTGGTGGCGGCCTTTTGCAAACGATTGTGTCGTTCGGCACTGAGTGGACCACCGACCGGCGCCCTCTTCGTACTAGCGCTGGTGTCCAACTTGCTGCGAAAGCACCCCGAATGCGCATGTTTGATTGATCGAAATAGTGAAGAAGAAGTGACTGACGAATTCTTGCCGGAAGAAAATGATCCTACCAAGGCTCGGGCTCTACAGAGTTCTTTGTGGGAGCTTGCCGTCTTGGAACGCCACTACTATGCTCCAGTAGCATCGCTCGCGAAATCCATTGGTAGCCCGGCAGAGGCCAAGGCACCACCCCACAATATTGAGGAATTCTCAAGTCACACGTACAAGTCCCTGTTTGATCAAGAGCGCAAGAAAAGATCGACGAAGACGCCCTTGGCTTTCAAGGACCCCGGGCCGCTCTTCAAGAAGGATGACATTTTCGGCGGTATGATCAGTTGGGGGAATGACTCATAAAATACAGTAAATTATATTATGACACCGCAGTGACAAATTATTCATGACACTACTTGTCCCAAGAGATTAGTACCTACTCAGCCCAGGATGATACTGATCTTGATACTTGGAATGCACGTGACCTTCAGCGCTAGCAATCACTCTTTCTTGCCGAAGGCGTTCCTTCGCCTCTCTCTCGGCTCGTTTCCTCCGTAACTCTTCCACTGCATTTTGGGGCGACGCCTTGTCTATCTTGGACTTTTTCTCTCGGCTACCTCGTTTTCTAGACGACGAGGACTTTCGTCTTTTTCGACGTCGGCGCCGTCGCTCATACGAATCATCATCATCATCATCTGAACTTGTTCTAGACGACGAAGATGAATCACTACCAGAAGAAGAAGAAGAGTCTAATCTTTGCTTGGACGACCCTCGGCGGTGTTTGTGTTTCCGTTTACTGTGGGATGATTTCTTTGTCGCTGGTTTTATCGAAGGCTCCTCCGATGGAGCTGCGACTCGCCTTGGTGCAGTCTCCACCCGAACAAATTCCTTCATAGGATCCATTCGACTCTTCAGACGGTCTTCTTTTGGATTCGACGCCTTGTCCTGATCATCCTTTGACAAAAAATGGTCACCTCCCTTCAAATAAAACGAATCTGATTGAGCCGATTGCCCCAAGTAAAGCGGCATGATCCCATTGTTCTTCTGCTTCCCTTTTCTGGAATCGATGGCGGTTGCATCCTCCACTCGTTTTCGATGTGCTTCCTCTTCCACGGCAAACAAATTCACATGCTGAGCGGCTACTTCTACTTGAGGACTCCTCCTCTTATCAGATCCTGATCCTGAGGATGATTCTACTGCTGCTGCTTCGCCATCGGACACTCTTCCCTTATTGTGCAATAGCTGCAATCGTGCTCGGGAGGATTCTTGTTTTTGCTGCGATGCCTCGCGTTCCTGAGACTCGGCGTGCTCTCGTTCGTCTCGCAATACTCTTTCGACGTTGCTCGGATTCCATGGGCAATATGACTTTTTCGGTAAAATAATAAGACGACCGGACATGTTGTTGCTGTTGTTGTTTTTGTCCTTGTGTGGTTATTATGAGCACAATCCGTTCGAATAAAAGGTTGAGACTCAAAACCATGGAATGGCGGCTTTGGGCTTGGAAGGGCGTCTTTTGCATATCCAATGGATAAGCGAACATTCAGGATTCTCCATATCCGAATACTTTTTATGATATATCCAATGGTTAGTGTCTGTCGTGTCTGCGGCGTCTGTTTGTTCTTCTCCTCCCTTTTCGTCCTTTTTCCGTCTGTCATCCCTTTCTTCGGTAAAATGTGACCGATCCGATCACTTCTCATCCGAGCGGGGTAATGCCATAAAATGCGATCAACAAAATTCATGCCAAAACAGAAAATATTCCATCCGCTAAGAGCGAGAAGCCGCCATGAACCAACTTGGTGTGGAACCATGGGAAATGAGGTTCTGAGGTTGTATGCTGGAGGAGATGATGGATGGCAAGCATCGTGGAAGTATTGCGTCGGGATTGTTGAAAAACCGAGTTGGTGGAAAGCGTCGTTTTGGGCCATCTTCGAGCCCATTTGGGTTGGATATGGAGCGGTTTGGAGGCTCAAAAATGGTGAAAATTTGTGTCACTGGTGAATCACGTTTTATTTTGTTGCTGGCGTGTCAGAGTCGCTTAGGACATAGAATCGTTAAGTAATTTTAGAGATTGGATTTGCCTATTCTATAGATTGGATATGTATGGGGTGCCTTGGAAGGTTGGGTTGAAGTACAGACTACAGTCTAGTTGGTCGACTACTGAAAACTACTACCGTACTGATGCTTCGATATCCACACCGGAATGATACATACTATGATGGCTCTGCGAATATTCAATATGACTTTGTGCTTTTCAACCTGCTTCACACACTCTCGCCCCTGATCCCTTTATGTTTTGTTTCAAGAGTGCACCAAGGAAAACATTTTGCGGTGGCTTTCTGCAGTCCTTGTCAGCTCCTTTGCCGTTGGAGCGAGTTTTTCATGTTTGGACCGTCCACTTTGGCTTTGTAGGGCTAATAGTCTGGCCAGATGAGTTGGGAAACGAATAGTTGCGCTGCTCCTGGAACAAATCAATGGGTCCCAACCGCGGTGTCACATAAAGGTCAGAAATATTGTCCCCGTCCTCGTCTTCGTCTTCAACCAGTGGCCACAACTTTCTAGCTTGCCGTTTATGCCTTTTTCTCCCGATTGTCTCGGATTTGGCAGGCATCCGATCTGCTTCTGGTTCATCCAACTGATACGTACTAATACTCGGATTCGCAGGAGTCGCTTCAATTGTTGGGTTCGGGCTTTCCATTGTATCGATTTCTTTTCGCTGTGCAACCGGTGTTGGCACCGATGGAGAATGGGCAGGACTTTCGCTCGTTGTTGGCGGCGTAGCTACTTTCTCAAGATTGGTGGACTCTGTGGGACCACTCGGGAGAGGATCGGAGTCACTATTCCTACTAGTAGAAGCAGCCGGTGTCGGCGATAGCTTGATGTCATCGTCTGCCTTTTTCTCGCGCTCTTCTTCATCGGTGCCTGGGCTGCTGATCCCAGTATCGTCGTTGCTCTCGACGGAAGGCGACGACTCTATATGGCGACTCGCTTCAGCTGGCTTCTCGGGTTCCGGCATGATTGGCTCGACCGGAGGCGTCGGAATTAGCTTGGTGGGGAGTTGCAGTAGAAGAGGCGGCATCTGGAAGCTATACCGTGGTCGAAGATCCAATTGTATCGACCCGGAAGGTGCCGTATTGACCAAACCCCCGCTAGAAAGCTCCGTGATTGGAGGCGGTGGATGTTTACCAAAGAGGCTGCCCAAACTGGGTAATTGAAAGGGGCTCCATGCCGCTTGAACGCACATAGTCTCCACTCGCTGAGGCAAAATCGGCCGAAAGAGTTGGGCAAAAGCTCGGTTCTGCCATCCGGGGAGAACCTGGGTATCTCCATCTAACAGTGATATGATTCCTTGGTGAGCCACTGTCTCGGCTGGTCTGGGATAGAACGGGAGGTACCAACATAGAGCTCGCCCAGTGCCACTTCGGGCTCGGAACTGAGTATTGGTGACTGGACCTGGCATGAGACAAGTGACCCCAACCCCATACGGTTCAAATTCTTTGGACATGGAAAAGGCCAGAGACCGTTCAAACGATTTGGTGGCTCCATACAGAGCTGTGTTGGGCGAGGCCGAAGTTAGACCCGCCATGGATGAGACCATGAGCATCCTGCCCCGTCCTCGACGGATCATATCCTGCCCATACAGCTTGCTTAACTTGGCGAAACTCATGGTATTGATCATAATCATGCGTTCAATAAGCGATGTATCCATGTTGGCTGATAACCCCTCATATGCAATACCAGCATTGTTGACCAAAATATCAATAGGTAATCCAGCATTTGTCGTCGTCTCGTGAATTCGTTCTGCCGCGTCGATTTCCGACAAATCGGCTTGCAAAACGCAACAACGGACTCCGTAACACGCTTCTAGATCATATGCCAGTGAAGTGAGACGATCCAAATCACGGGCCACCAAGACGAGCGGGATTTCCCACCGCGCCAATTCCACTGCCAATGCCCGACCAATGCCTTGCGAAGCCCCCGTCACCAAGGCAAACCCTACCGGATTCCGCCTGTCTTGCTCATCATCGCCTGTACCTGATTTGGGTTTCCGGGCCCTTTGCGCCGATTTGCGTTTGATCGCTTGTAGTGCCACTAGCTCATCGAAAATGGTGGCTCGTCGAATCTTGGCAGCTTCGCGTTTTTGTACTTCGCGCGTTCTCCTCCATTCTCGGAAAAAGCCTCGCCGACGCAGTGGATTGTTTCCATTATTATTTCCACCAATCAACGGAGTACTTTCATAAATATCACTCAAGTGTTTACGAAGTCGTGGATTCAACATGGAAAAGATCTGACTGGGATCTTCGGCCTCATCATCATCATTATCATCATCGATTTGTGGATCGCCAGTGCCCAGGCTGTCCTTGCTATTACTACTTGAGCTTGTGGTCTGTTGCAAGGCTTCAATTTCGGGTTCAGGAACCATTTCGGGTAGAAAAGGCGGTAAGAAGACTCGTGATACCGATGATTCTCGATACGGCAACCCAAGGGGAGCCAATCTTTGCTTTCGATTCAATTCTTGATGAGCCCAACTCAAGACGGCAACTCCCAATCCTCCCAAAACTAGTGTACGAGCAAAGGGATCCGAGAATAAGGGAATAATTTTCCGTACCGCCACATCTCCACTACCGCCCACTTTTCGTGGTAGACTAGCCACTAAGAGTAGAGGAGGTAGGGTCGGTGGCAAATGAAACCACAACGAAGAACCCACTTCTTCCAGCTGACGGATTCCGACCCGCGCCCGAACTGTACACCAGGCCAAAGCGATGGCAGCCGCACTAGGATACGTGTTGGAAGCTGTAACTACCTGATCGTCGTCGCTTTTCGATGACGACTCGTTATTGTTGTTGTTTTCGCCGCCGCCACCGCTCTCTTTCTGTAACAACGACAAGGGCCAGGGTGGCCACATTTTGACTCGGTTGACCAGCTGCACCGATGTCATGCTACCGGTACTAGTGCAAGTATTTTGCGAACTACTCGTCGTCGTCTTGCCCCTTCGCCGCCATTGTGCCCCAGGAAAGGATGAGTCAAGCATTCCCAGACCCACACTCATATCCCCATCGCCATCTATTCTCTTGTTTTCGTGTTGCCGTTTGATGGTGTCGGAAATAATAGCATGTCCATAGTTAGTTCGTCGTCGAGCAGACGAAGAATCGCCCCACTCCAGTGCGCTTCCGTCGGTGACATCAAAGCGGAGGAACAAGACCGCGAGGAGGATCCTACATGCAGCAGTTAGGTTTCGAGAGGATGTCATGGTGAAGATCCGTTGTGACTGTCTGTATGTGGAGGCAAAGATCGATGACTGTTATCACAAAATATAATAAAACAACAACCATCGCATCCAGAGAGCCATCATCCATCATCATCGTTGTCGCGTCACGCCCAACAGTTTTAGCGTTTTGAAAAAGCCGATCCATTCTGATGTGCATTACCTACGTAGACTTTGTACCCATTTCTACTGTACCGGGTGGAACGGCCGGATCGAAAGCGTCCGCCCGCCCCCCCCGCACATGGCCGACCACTCTGACCACAATCACCGACCCCATCGACTAAATGCATCCACCACCAAAGGCATTTTCCAAAGGAGCCCGTCCTTCGTCTCACCAACTGCCAATAACTGCCGAGGACCATGGGATTTCGATTTTTTTTCAATTTTCGATTTCTGCCTTCTGGCCACAACTAATCCACACATTGCCATAGTTAGTGCCCACAACATCTGTCTAGTCTAGTTTCGACAGACACAGAAACATACAAAGATGACGAAAACCTCCAAAAATAGCAAAAGTATGTCCGGCAAGAAACGAAGATACAACGACCGAGGAGGAGGAGGATCCAAAAGTAATAACAGTCGAGTTCGAATCCTCAATAATCCCAAACGAGGCGCCCCGGGGATTCTCATGACCTGTGAGCAAGGAAAGGAGCGTAAATGTCAACGGGAAGGGCTCGAGATTATTAATCATTATTTCTCCCGGATGGTAGGAACGAAGGGGGGCCATGGAGATGATGGTGATGGTGATGGTAAGGGCGATGGTTCTTCACAAGAACCACCACCACAAGGGTCGTCCACCTTGAGTTTGGAAGAGGAATTGAAGCAATTACAAAGCAACAACGATCCACAGTCCGATTCGACTTTTGGAATATTTGAGACGGGATGTCGGGGGACGGTATTTGCCCTTTGCACTGTACCGGGTAGCGAAATGATTCCCTCGATCAAGGAACAAAAGAAGAAATCTAGCACACCTGAGGCACCCGACAATGATGCCTCAGGCGAGGAGTCAAAGGAAGCTGACGAACCTGAGGCCAAGAGGATACGTGCAGAGAAAGAAAATTCTCCTTCGGATGACAAGGAGACTTCACAAGCTGCCACTACTAGTGCAAGTACTGGCAACCCCGAATGGGATCCAGTGCCCATTGTCCGTCAAATCTTCCAAGATGCAGAGAACGATACCGCAAAAGATGCCCCCAGCTCCCGATTTGTGACACGGATGATACCCATCCAAGTGACTTGCTACGCTTCGGAAGAAGAACTTCAGATTGCCAGTAGATCACTGATGCAGCAATATCTTCCTCCATCCACCACTACCTTTGCTGTGGCTCTCAAACGACGTTTCTGCCCAGGTCAATTGACCAAGGAAAAGATCATCAACACTGTCGCTGCAGAAGTACAAAACGCGATCCCCAAAATCAAAGTGAATTTAAGCAATCCGGATGTGACAGTAGTGGTGGAAATCTGCAAGACAATGTGTGGCATCTCGGTGATTCCAAAGTGCCACGAACACTTTCAAAATTTCAATCTGGCAGTGGCTAGGGATGAGCACAATAACGAAGAGGACGAAGAATAGAATACGGAGTCTGCGCAAGCCATACCATAGAATCACCATCACCATCATGTGTCGAAATAATCAAAAGGTTACACCATGACTAATAATGTTGTCTGGAAAGTCTTCAGTTGAGGCGCTATGACATTTATTAATCGTGTCACGGAAAAAATTTATGAATAGGCAACGACTTCCAATACGAGGCTTGCACATTGCGATGTTCGGTCATGGAATTTTCTACCTTTGCGTAGATGATTCGTTCATAAGTTGGAAGAGTTTGTCGGCTTCCAACTCTCCCAGGTAGAAAAGCTGAATTGAGTGAGAATTTTTTTCCAATTTTCGAACCAACAATTTCTAAATTGTGATTGTACCGAATGTGTCGACATTAAACGAAGGAATCGTTACCGTTACCGTTATTGTTCCGAACGCGCACTGATCTTGTTTGTTTGCTCTTCAATCTCAGTAATGAGGCTCTCTGCTTCTGGTACTACTTCTCCCTTCATCTCAATGATTGCTTGAAGATCCTCTGCCGCGCTAGCCGCAGCCATCGAGTTCAACAACGTCGATCCATGCTGCTCCGAGCGCCGAATGGTGGCCTTGGCACGTCGTAGTAGACTCTTGCTGTGGCGTCTATCCAGCTGTAGAGCCTTACTTGCTTGCACAATGGCATCCTCATACTTATTCAGTCGAAGATAGCACTCCGCCTGATTGCTGAGCAACGTTACCAACTCAGCTCGTTGTTGGGGCACCAGGTACATGCCCATAACATCACCACCCATGAGCTCCTCTGCACTGACGTAGAAGTCCAAGGCACTCTTATATTGACCTCGACAAAAGGCACGTTTCCCTTTGTCTTTTTGCGCCAACATGGCGGAGTAATTGTCAGGTGATACTTGTCGGGCGCGACCTCCTCCTTCTTTGACCAGTCTCCTGTTCATCGTTTCCACCCAAGCTCGCTTTCCTTCTTCCTCTCCAAAGAGATACGTGAAATACCAGCATCCTGACCACACTCCCGGCTGCGCCTCTTCGTAACCATTCTCGATGCACCACAGTAACGACTTGCGTTCTTGGTCGAACGCGCCACTGTTCGCATTCTTACTGGAACGCACAATTGTAACAGTCTGCTCCAGCTCCTTCAAGGAATACCCTTGCGGCAAGTCATCATGTAATCCAACGCCATACTCGTATTCTTCTTCGACTTCAAAGGAAGAAGGCGGTGCGTTTCCATCTTCTTCGAAAATCAAAATTTCGTCGGTTTCATCATCGTAATCCTCGGGCTGTAAATGCGGCACCGAGGAACGGGATGAATACGACTCTTTCTCAATCATTCTGATGCTTCTAACTGCAGAGAGTACTTGTAAGAATGATTGTCAGTAGACTGCTGTTCGTACAACTGTATTCGTCTTTTTGTGACTCGATACAAGTACCGGTATTAGTCCGTTGACGGTGGCGGGAGAGGAGATTGAAGCAAATTGAGAAATGACGCCGACTATGCATGCTGTGCTACATTAAATTGGATGGAGTGGACAGGAGACGTGGACACAGGACGGTTGGGTTTCGTGTTTTTGTGTGGCTTGCCGGTTTTGAATGGACGACGGGCGCGTACTCGATCCTTGCTGGCGCGCTCTTGTGTAGTGCTTGGACCGGTGCGGTGCGGTAACAATAATAATTTGGCCACGTCAAATACATAATAATTGGAATGATGGGACTGGCGCGCGTGGTACAAGTACCAGGTACAGTAGGTATAGTACTGGCACGCACAGTAGAGATACCGGTGAGCCAAGGATAACGGTACGAGTAGAGCCGCACGCACCAGTCCATCCAAAATGGAAGAACGACTAGATCGACTGTAAAACGGATCCTTCGTCGCAGCTTCGTCGGCTTCTCGCTCGCCGGGGGTGCGATGCAGGCGCGGCGATGATCGATGAGCTTGGAACTTGGAACATGATCATTCTGATATTCGTCCTTCTCCTTCACAACAACAAGACCAAAGTGTTGAAGAACGAAGGCGACCCTTTTCATGGCATACTGTATATTATATCTTGACAACTCGAGTTGCATTATTTGCTGACATTCAAAATGGGAATCGTTCACACACCGCGCGTAATTGCGACCATCGCCAAAGGCATGATGCGACAATCCAAATCATCTTCCAAAGAAAGCACCACACGACTTGGTGTCGTGGACCCATACAAATACTATGCGCGAGCAGGCCTTTTTGATGTCGATTATTTGGGCCATTTGAATAATGCTGCCTATTTCAGCCATGCGGAATATGCAAGATGGGAAATGTCGGCCGTCAATGGATGGTTACCGGCCATGATGAAAAACAACGCCCACTATTACCTCACCTCGGCGTCGTGTCGCTATCGAGCCGAGATCCGACCGCTCTTCCGAAAATTCGAGATCCAAACTGTCGTAGCGGGTATGGATGATAAAAACTTGTGGATGTACGTGTGACTGATCTACTGCTGGTTGCATGTCAATTCAGTTTGGTCGTGTACCCACCATGTGAACTTTCCTGCTCACCACATGCGCATATTCTTGCTTTTTCTGGTGAAAAGATATCAAAGCTTTCGACATGCTCAAGAGGGAGATGATAGAGTACGGGCACAGGTGATCGTCAAGGGTGCAATCGTTCAGAAAGGAAAGGTAATAGATCCAAGGCAGTTTCTGAAAGATAAGGTGGGTGTGCATCCCGATGTCATTGATGCAGTGAACCGGACGAACGCGGACGCTTCGGTTGAAGATATGATTGCAAGTTTTGAAGCTCTAGACAAAGCTAAGCGAAACGCAGCAGCTTTAGACGATGAAAGGGCATCAAGTTAAAGTAAAATGGATCCCTATGAATCTCCCTTGTGATGAGGATGATGATCACTCGCGTCCCTAGCCTGTGGGTGTACAGGATTTCTTGTGAACTTTCCAGTGAGATTTTTGGTATTCTCGGCTAGCTACAGTACTTGTTGTGATGCCACATTGGCTGTGCATATCTTGCTTGCTTTCTTCTGACAAACCTCGCGGGCGGACTTGATGCGACCCATTTTTCGAGATGGATCAACGGGACAAAATCACCGAGAATTCCCACTTTTTATCGTAGCAAAGGCGTCGGAAGAAAAATCCGAATCACGAGCACGAGTGAGTCCTGCCGGCAATGTTATTTTTTGGCATCGTCAATCCTCATCCTACGCCACTAATAATACCGGTATGGGTCGCCATCATGACGATTTTGCGCATTGTTTTCCATTGGACATTGTTAGACCACATTCTTGCCAAAGGCATCATCATTGTTAGTCACTACTTGTATCTTCTGACTCGGAAACCATGGGTCTCGTTCACACACCGCGAGTTTTTGCTAGCATTGCTAAGGGGATGATGCGCCAATCAAACGTGAAAGACAAGTCGTCCCGAATCGGCATCGGCCTCAAGGAACCCCACAAATACTACGCTCGAGCAGGTGTATTGGATTATGCGCTTGGTCACCTGAATAACGCTGCCTATTTCAGTCATGCAGAATATGCGAGGTGGGAAATGGGGGCAGTCAACGGGTGGATGCAGGCCATGATGCAAGACAAATCGATTTATTTTGTCACCGCACAGTCGTGTCGTTACCGAGCCGAGATTCGGCCATTCTTTCGCGAATTCGAAGTCCAAAGTATTGTCAGTGGCATGGATGATAAAAATATATGGCTGTAAGTTGTCTCCCCCCCATCATCACCGCCCCTTGAAAGAAAGATACGGATATCTGATACAAATTTATATGGTACCCGTATTCCATTCCTCACTTTTTCTCGATTGAAACTCCAACTTTCCGGGTTGCTCTCGTAGATACCAAACATTTCGGCACGCACAAGAGGGAGATGACCGGGTGCGGGCGCAGCTTATTGTCAAAGGCGTCATTCTCAAAAATCGAGAGGTCATTGATCCTCGGGCTTTCTTGAAGGATATGGTGGGTGTTGACCCTTCTATTGTTGATTCTTTCGACCGACGCAATACGGACACTGGGATGGAAAGGATGGTTGCAAGTTTCGAGGCCCTCGAAGAAGCCAAACGAGGAGCTGCAGCTTTGGACGATAGAAAGATCACAAGATAAAGTGTCCTTATTACGGTGCATAAGTATCCGTCTGATTGAAACATGCAACATGCAACATGCAACATAAATATTGTCACATCCATCTCGGTATGTGAACCGGGAACCTCTCTAATTAATTCCACAGAGAGTGTCAAAGTCCTCATCACCATCCGTCAGTGGTTTGGGATAGCCGAATTCCTTAGTGCATTCGCAAATTGCAGGTCGAGCCCCTGTCCCACACGTCACTAGTAGCTCGCATAAACTTCTTTTCGAAAAATGACAACCAACAAAATCCCAAGGTGCAGCCTCACATCGAATGTACTGGAATTGATCAGCTTTGTCATCAAGCATGGGCACAATGTCGCGACGAGGGACGATGTTGAAGGTGTACTGCATGACGAGGGACGCAACAAGTTTGTTAGTTCTGGAATTGGGCGCAACACCTCACATGGGTAAACCATCGTTCAACGTACCGCGTTCATATCTTCCGCACTGACAGGAGGTGAGAACGATCTACCAGAGATCAAAGCATTAGGACCCGATAGACCAACTGCTGGGATTTTGGATTGTGCCCCAGTGATCATTGCCAAGCCTGAATATCAGAGGAATGAAGGAAGAGAAAATGGTTGAGCATTGCGTGTCTACTCACTCGTACCTGTAGCACAGCTCCATCAATTATACCAGTACTGTACTCGTACAATACCAGCCAAACTACCTACCGCCTCCCAAACTATGGCCAGTGACCTGAACGCTGGAAAATTGTGGGTCGTTCTTCAGGGTCTCGGCAAACTGAGTTGTTAGTGTGTAGAAAGACACCTTATCAAGGGACTCTGACTGGAGAGTGTTGATCCAGTGTACGAGCTCTTCGCAAAACATGTGGCATGAAATTGGTGGGAAAGCGATGGTTAGGGGCAAAGTGTACCTTGTACTCACAATCACAAACATGTCTCCGTAGACTTACGGGCGTAGATCGGGGTCCACATTTCTCCCGCTGGAAGAATGAACCTCAAACCCTGCATAAGAGCCGCTGCGCTCCACAGCTGAGTATCTGCGAGCTGTAAGATGAACGCGAAGAACGTGAGTTGATGTCTAGTCTGCGAGTAGACGTAGTGGCAGAAGGGAAATTGTTCCCTTTTGAGCTTACCATATCCCAGTTATTAGAAGTTCCACGGATAGCAATCATCGCAAGCTCCTGCTGGGGAAAGCTAAACATCTTGAAGAACACAGCAGTGTTGTCTGGGTCTTCTTTCTCGCGAAAGGCCTTGACATATTCATTTTCGTCGATGGCCGTGATCCCAGCTGGGCCAAACCAGCTGTCAAGAGCGGGTTGAGTATTTTCTTCGAGCTGATACGCAATGCTGGAGAGGAAAGCAAAGTCGGCGAGGGTGGAATTCTCGCCAAATCCGCCGTACAAATTTGACATGGTGCACGTGGGATATCTCATATCATTGGCCATTGGAGGATAGTAAAAGTTTGGCAGATATGTGAAAGTCTCAACGCTGGTATTCTCGGTACTCGTTCCGACAGCTCCAAGGAAAATTGCCAAGAAGCCAAAGCCTCCTGCTCCCAAAATGGACACCCACGCCTTGCGACTTTTTCCCGCAGTGATGGCTCCGACAATATTGTTGAGACGGGATTTGTTCGCCCAAACTTCGCTTTTCGTCGCACCCCCAACCAATTCCATATTGCCAGTCTCTTCAATGATGGCGGCGGCATTGATGTAGTACCGAATGCCCGAAATCGTAGCACAGATAAAGAAGAGGACGGCAAGGGTCCAATTGACAATACATAGTGTTACCAACGGGTAGACGTAGAAAACGCCAATCTCCGCTCGCACCATAATCCAGCAAAATGGAGCACTCGCTTGATTGACCCGCATGTATTCTGAAACCAGATATACGGCCTCACTAGGCTTCGCTCCAATCTCTTCCCACTTCCTTGCGGATTCACCTTTCGGTGGCGCGATATTTTTGTTCGTCCTTGTTGTGACCTCTTCATTCTCCACGCGTTTCTCCTCTTCCACTTCTTCCGAAGCGTCATTTGTTTTCTCTTTACCTTCTTCCATGGTGTTTTCTTTGTTGTCGTGCGTCACCCATCTCGTTTGGACGTCGACAATATCACTTCCAATCTTAAACAGGTTTCGGGTATTAGTGAGGGTGCTCCAAGAAAAGATGAGAGCAATTACAAATACAAGTGCGACAAACGCCCCCGGGATTTGAAACCAAACCAGAAATGCGACCAGGAGGAGTATGATAAGTGCGGTACCAATCAGCGAGCAGAGCAGACTGCTTCGGAGTTGAGCTTTGGTCAACGATCCAGGTCCATCGACAATGGCAATGTATCGCGAATTCGTGGGACGACAGAAGATCTTCTCGAGCCCCCAAGTACTTCGCGTGAGGAAGGGCCTGAAGTCCTGAACGTCCTCGAGCGTGTAAAGACGGCTGGGTTGGTCGAGTTTCTTAAACATCCATTCAGGGCACCGATTTGAAATCTTGGCCCACCAGCTCTGAGTCACAACACGTGTCTCCTCATAGATGGTGGACCCTTCAGCAGTCTCGGTATCTTCAGTATCCGTAAAGTAGCTCCGGGCCAAGAATACATTTTGTATTTTCCCACTGTACTTGTGTCGCTGCCTCAAGAGGATACACCGTCGAATGACGTCCAGGAACTTTTCGCTATCGGTGGTGTTGTAATTGTTCGCAAAATCATACGCAGCCTTGACTTCGTAGCAAACGATATTAAAACAAAACAAAACGAAGAAGCCCATGACACACCCAAACCATACAATGGCAGTTGTGGCCCACCAATCCGCAGACTCTGCCAAAAGGGAGCCAGCCATGACCAGCAGTGGGACAAGCAAAAAGGCTGTAAAGAAGATCCATTCAATTGTAACGTCGTTGAGTTTTTTGAAAATAAACTGTTTCGCCAAGAAATGTCCCGACCACATGTCCGCAATATAGTGCCCAGAAATGACCAAGGCCTCAGAGAATGCGTGGACGAAGACCGCGATAGCCAAAATCACTCCAATCGTCGTTCCTACGTGGACGGAACTGTTCAGCTCGGTGGCTCCAGTTTCCACAGCCAAGTCAAGGACCAGAAACAAGAGGACTTGAAGGCAGAACACAAAGAAGAAGCCCGTGAACAAGCAGCACACAATCGTGTAGAGGAACCTCAGAAAATGCACTCCAGCGGTCAGGTCGTTGAGGCGTTTGGCGGTGATAGTTCTGGTCTTGGTTTCCTTGTCGTAGGTTTCTTCTAGAACCATCTGCACCCCTTTTGCCTCGTACACACGGGCAGCATTCTTTCTCGAGCGGAATCGAACGAGGTTGGATGGCGCGGGAAGGGTAAAGTGATCTTGGAGGCCTGCGAGAACGGGTTCATCCTTCTCGGAATTCGACTTTCGGGGGCTGGAGGGCTTCTCAACCTCGAGAATCTCGACCGCGCCGACTTCGATCACATCCGCCATCTTGGAACTTGGAGCTCAAACTTGGCCTTGCTGTACTGTGTGCTTGCAAGATGTACTCGCAAATTATAAGTCTCTACCTGGTATCTTTCCGTGGGAAGGGCTGCTTCTCTGCTTTTGTGGTGGGATGGTGAGGATGACACGGCGCCGAGTTCCGTGTTCTACAAGAATATACAGTAGGGTTCCTCTTCGGATCTTTCAATCTTGCTTCTTGTGATGAGGTGTGCCCGTTGCCCGCTATTTGATATTACCGGTATAAAAAAGTACCGGTATCGTTGATGCCGTTGCGAAGCAAGATTCGAAATTCTATTCTACGCTCTGTACCAGTAAACCTGGTACCATACTTGGTACTGTACCGCCCAGGTACAGTGTACCTGTACAAGTACTGTACCGGTAGACTGGTACAGGAACATCCAAGGGTGCGGGTCACCGCGCTCTAACGTGGAACTATCTTTACGGGCACTCTTGGACAATGCTCTTTCGCGCTAGCCATGGGCCAGGCTGCGAATCAGACACCGCGGTTTAGATTTAACGCGCTTTTGAGTTCAGTGGAGGAAGGTGGAGCGCGCGTGATCGCTCGATCCTTGGATGTTCCTGGTACAGTACCAATACTGTACAAGTACCGCAGGTACCGGTACCTGGTACGCAGACCGTACCACACAGGTATTCTAAAAATTCGAGATTTTAAAATTCATTCCCGCGACATGCGTGCGACGCAAGGTGCGACATGATGTGACGTACCCAAATAATTGATCACGAGCACGCGTCTGCGCGACCCCCCGCGTGTACCGGAACAGTACCAGTACCTGGTACCTGGTACCGGAAGTGGTGGGAGAGATGATGACGATGATGATGCAGAATGCAGATGCATGCGAGCAAAACTGGTTTTCGGTGCGATCGAAGATCGAGCGATGCGAGAAGGGTCGAGAATAATAAGATGATGATAATGACATTTGCGGGACCGCGTGTACATTGAAGCTATCCTTCTATAGTCAGAGAGCGTCAACTTCTCTGCTTGCTTTGTGTACCTACATGCCTTTACTATAAAACAATAATGAGACCCAGCAAAAGATCCTCGTGGTCATTTGGACTGCTTCTCGTTGCGATGATATTCTGGATGTCGACTCAATTCACCCGAATGGTGCCACATCAGCAGCAACACGAATTGAATTTCCCAGTGGGTACGGTGAGTTACGGCTACACATCGTCCTTGCTGTGTAATGAGACCATGTCCACTCCCCGCCAAATTCATCGGCCACCGCAGAAGATTTCTTCTCGATCGTTTTGGAACTCTATTCAAGATGCCGAAGAAACCTACTATGGACCAGCGATAGCCAGAGACCAAGCAAAACGATGCTCGGACTGGGGTGGTATGGGACTCATGGAGAATTTGCGAAAATCGAAAGTCACCATTATTTCCGAAGGTTCCGCCCAACTTGATTCCTACCGTGCCAACAATTTTGATATCTTTCAAGCGAACCGGGCCGTTGTGCAAGTCCAATCGAACCAAAACCCCAAAAAGCCGCCTGCAGTTTCAATTTTATTACCGGCTCGGCATCCCGACAAAAAAATGACAGAAGCGAGAATCCGAAACCTACAAGGTGACACACTTTTGGGAGAATCAACAAGGCGACTGAAGTTCGTGGACGAACTTCCAACGGAGTGCGACTACATCATCCGTCACCCAGCATTTCTTGTGGACAATGATCCAGATCACTGGAACTGGTGGTTCTTTCATCTGGAACAAATGAAAATGTTTGTACTGTACGCCTTGCTTCAGCCAGAGTTGGTTGAGACGTATATGGCCCCCAGCCCACAGATGTTTTACATTGCGCCCAACAATATCTACGATCGGCCCATGACTGACGGTTTGGAGCTCCTCTTCACCGACAGCCGTAGTCCGCATGATTCCGTACAAATCTGGAGCTTAGGTGGGAATCATATAGAGGAAGAAACAAGGAATTACTGCTTTCAAAACCGTTTGATTTGGTCACCTGGTGCCAAGACGGGTGCCAACAACATCTTGATCAACAGGGCCCATACCCACATGACATGCTTTTCTGCCATTGTGACGGCCTATGCTGCACATCTAAAAGCGTCACTGCGTATTCCCACATTACCCACGTATCATGCTCTTCTGTTTGAAAAGAACGCGACGTGGACACCCAATCCTCGTGTGGTGTGGGTCGGGCGAGACACTACCAGGGAAAGGAATCCAACTGAATGGCAGCAGAGACGCATCATTTCAAACCAAGAAGAGTTGACCACATATTTGCAAGCGAAATGCCTCGAATTGAGTATTAAGATGGATGTGGCAAACTTTTACGACCGCGAAGGTTCGCAAACATCGTATCGCGAGCAGGCTCATGCAGCGTCACGGGCAAATATTATGATTGGCGTGCATGGAGCCGGTCTCAATTTAGCCATGTTCATGCCGTTTAACAGTGTGGTTGTTGAAATTCATCTTCGTACGGACCTGCAAAAGAATTCACAAAACGCAATTTCTCAGCTGGGCGGTGGCAAGTATATTGGATTCGAAGGAAAAAAGAATTCCAAAACAGGGGCGTTGGACAAAGTCCAAGTCTGGGATAAACTACATACTGCGATTAGTGAATGGAAAAAGATCCAGTCGAGATGATGCAGATCAACAAGGTTGCGAAATCGTGAATCCTCTTTCCTTCCACTTTACTTTTTGGATCTTAATGTCTGGAGTATTAGACTATCCTCAACTGTGCTACGAGTACAGTACGAGGACGGTAATCTGTTGACCACCGCGATGGACGCGACCCAGGCCGTTTGGCCGCGCCCGTCCGTCCGCCGCGCGCCGGCGGCTCATTTTTTCTCGCACAAAGCACAAAAAGTCGACGCCAAAAATAATAGAGAGAAGATACAAAGAAGTCAGTGTCAACAGCGCCAACAGTCAAAGGTGTCTATCTAACATTCTTCATCCTCGTACAACACATTACAACACAAATAGACTTCAATCATTTTCCATCTTCGCGTATCATGTTTTGGTTTAGTCAACGACGAAGCGAAACGAGGAATACCCATCGAGCAATCGCTCCCAGCAGCGATCTGTGGGATCTGGTCCTCGACATGGACTGGGCTCGAGTCATTTCGCACGCCGAAGAACATCCGTATGATGCCGAGTGGACCGATGGGCATTGGCATGAGACTCCATTGTATTTAGCGTGTACACACAATCCTCCTCTGGAGGCCATCAAAGCTATTGTGGAGGCCTATCCGCGCGCTCTATTGAGTCCAAGCCGTGCGAACAAGGACTTGCCAATCCACATCGCCTGTCGATACCACGTTGATGAGGCAATCCTTCATGAGTTATTAAGGGACTTTCCTGTCACTGCAGTTGAACAGACAAGATGGGGGAAAACGCCAGTCATGGCATTATGGGAGTTTCGACCCAAGCAAGAAGAAGTCGAAAGTGAGGGCTCGTCAAGCATCGACGAGACACTTTGGAGGAAGATCTTCATCGTTCTCGAGGCTGTGGCGCGCTTCCGGGAGCATCCTCTCTATCAGAATCAAGCCCCAAGAACCCGTACAAAAGAGTTTCGTTCAGAACGAAGAATCAATTCGTCATGTTTCAGTGCTGAAGAGGCCTTGATTGTCCATGCGGCTGTTTCATTGGGGTCTTTGAGTTGCCCAGTCGAAGTTCTAGAGCATGTTTTACGGAAATTTCCAGAGCAAGCGTTTTTGCTCGATCAATGGCATCAACTACCGCTGCATATAGCTGTAGGGCCTACAACTTGGAACCCGTCGACAAGACGACAATACAAGCCCAGGGAGCAACATTTTATTTCGCTCCTACTGGAAACAAACCCTGGTGCCGCGCATGAAGTCATTCACAATGATCACGATCGATACCCACTCCACACGGCGTTGTCAAATCGGCATACCTGGCATGGAGGTATAGATTGCCTGTTTCATGCCGCTCCAGAAGTTCTGTTGGTGACAGACCCGGTGACAAAACTTTATCCATTTCAACTGGCGGCCGTTCCTGTCAGGGACAACAAGGTGGATCTAGATACTATATACCTGCTACTGCGATCACAACCGGATGTACTGGGACTGATGGATTATTCTAATAGACCCAAGAAAGCCCCGGTTACTCTAGAGGCCAGATGGGTGTCTCAAGGTCACGCCCAATGTCCCCGAGGATTTCAAGATGCGATGCTGGGTACCTTAACAGCCATTTCCATCGGGAGCGTCGCTGGTATCATCTTTGGACATTCTCTGTGAACATATGATGATTGATTCTATTAGTTTTTGCATTGCCCAACCATCGCACAAATTGACAAATTGTTTCCGAGCGTCGTATATTTCTATCCCCCCTCTTCTTCGTGCGAATATGCTTGCCACAGCCATTCGCCATCATCCTCAAAGTCGTCGTCGCCATCGTCAATTTCACCGATTTCCGTTCCAACGTCGTACCACTTGTCCATCTCAATGCCGTCTTTCAATGATAGTTTCCCTTCATCGTGGGCCTCTACTATCATCAATGGTTCATGGTTTGTAGATTTTCGGAATCCTTCTGTCACCAAATCAGGCGAACATTGCACTATGAATAGAGGATCATACGATTCCACTGATGATGTGGTCGAGGATGCATCCACGCACCACTTGACAATTTTGGCCCGCGAGTGAGTGGGGCTCAGCTGGGGTATCGTAATCTGAGCCTTTCTGAGACAAACTAGTGTCCGTTGAAACATTCTGATGACATAGAGTATTCAACGATGTTTGTGGTTCGAAAAAGATGAAGCGCTTTTGGTTTGTCGGATGCAATGAAGAAATTCCAGGGGACCGATGAAAGCGGCTGTTCAATGAAACAATTCTGAAGATAAAATATGAACACGGGTTTCCTCGATCACAATCTCTGAGGTAGGAATGAGACAGAACTTCCAAAAGAGAGAAGGAGACATGAGACATTTCCATCATTCATTTCATCCCCATCCCACATCCCACATCATTGTCATCGTCATTCGTCATCGTCATGCAGCATGGAACTTTGGGTTCGTCGTTCGTCGTCCGTCGTCCATCGTCATCCGCAGATTATTTTCCCGCCACGTTACATGTTTCGCGGGATTGATTCGGAGTCGTGGATGTCGAAACGTGCGAAATTTTTATTAGTATCGCATACTTCGCATTTCCGCTTTTCCCTTCGTTGAAAATCGACTTGTGACTTCAGCTATATTCTATCTCTAAATCCTCCCATAAAACATAAAAGAAGACCCGAGATGACAATTCGAATCCTTACAACACTACTCTTACTGCTTTGTGGATGTTGTGTCGCTCAGAAAGGGGACATTCCACCACCGCCATCGAATGGAGTCTTCGATCCCGATGGGGTGTTGACCGACCAACAACGAGAAGCCTTATCCCAGCGCATGCAAGGTCACGGCGTATCCATCCCGGTATCCGAGAAAGAAATAGAAGTTCAATTGGCAGTGGTCGTGGTCGACCGAATAAATATGGAGGTGTATCCGGCGAATATGGAAGAAGACGAGGCGGCTGAACAGCTGGCACGATCCTTGCATGACAAGTGGGGGATTGGGTACGAGACGGATTCTGGTGGCACGGGTGTACTTGTCTTTTTATCGATTTATGACCGCATTGTCTATATTTCACGGGGTGGGGCTCTCGACCGTGTGCTAAGCGATAGAAGGATCGATGATATTCTACACCAGATCCGCCCAGCGATGCGTCAAGCAAAATTCGCTGAAGGGTTGATGCTGGCCATCGATGAAGTGATCATGTATATCGAAAAAGGAGAGCCCACATGGAAAGAAACTATAATGGGTGTTTTTCAAATGAAAAACTTGTTCCTCTTTGTCTGGGTGGGTATATTGATCAATGCACTGACCTCTGCTCGTCGACAACGACGAGAACAAAGGGCCTATGCCGAAGCTGCCAGCCAGCTTTCGGAGATCGACAGAGCCCATGCGGAAGCACTTCAAGGCCAGTACGAAGCCAGTTCCTGTCCAATTTGTTTGGAATCCTTCAAAAGCTCGACGATAGGATCAGATGACCAACCAATTAAACTTCTTCGATGCGGTCATGTGTTCGATGAATCTTGCTGGGCTGAATGGGTCAGTAGCGGCCAAGGCAATGTAAATAAATGCCCAATTTGCAAAAAGGATATTGCTCGGCCGCTGGAAAACGCATCACCACCAGCATTTCCAGCGGCCGAGGCAACCGATCCCTCAGCCACTATCCAGGAATTTCCCGATAATGATGCCCCTGCAGACGATCAAGTCGTTCTGCGTCGATTTCAACAGGAGCGCAACTTTCGACTAGTGAGACTTGGGATGCGCTACCCGAATTACATCACACAATCTCAGATCCAGCGTTGGTCGTCACCCACCTACGATGGCTCCTTGGCAAGAGATCCGATATTTCGTCAGCGTTCCCCACAAGAAGTGGCGCGGCAGAACGAACTGTATCGCAGCAACGGAATGAGAGGAGGTGCGGGATCAGCACCGAGGCCCATGAGTTTCGGTGGAGGAAGCAGTTCGGGGGGGCGATCGGGGCGGTTCTAAATTCATAAATGGGCCAGCACTAGTCTTAAATATGAGGGATTGGTAGCGTTGTCTTTAGGTACTATTAGACTGATTGAGAAGTTTATGCTTGGGCTTTGATTTCGATGGTTGAGTCCATGTAGTCTGGATCAAGTGGATCTTCGTCGCCCAACGGCATGAATTCCTCAAAGCATTGACCAGAGCCATCGATTTCCGGATCGTACTCAAAGGTTGGTAAAGGTGGTCGTTCCAAGGAGCCCAGAACTTGGTCGGTTCTCCATAACGGCTTTTTGATAGCATCTTTGATTTCGACAAATCCTCCTTTTTGACCAGGCACTGCGCCCGCGACATAGATAAGATCCCGGCCTCTATCAATTTTGACGACCTTGAGGTTTTGCATGGTCACTCGGTCATTCCCCATGCGACCCGCCATTTTCTTACCCTTGAACACCTTTCCAGGGTCCTGACAGTTCCCTGTGGAGCCGAGGGCACGGTGACTTCGAGAAACTCCGTGCGATGCTGGCATACCAGCGAAGCCGTGTCGCTTCATGGCCCCCTGAAAGCCCTTACCCTTTGAGATTCCTGCGACATCAACATTTTGACCCGGCACAAAATGACGGGCATGAATCTGCGACCCAACTGGCAAAAGAAAGTTATCGTCCGTTACTCGAAACTCTCGCACTAGGTAAGGCGGGGAGTCTTGCAAGTTTTCGACATGGCTATATTGTCCAGCTAGACACTTGCCAACATTCTTCGCTTTGCGCTCTCCTGCTGCTACACGCATGGCCGTATATCCATTCTGCTCCATAGTTTTATGACCCAAGATCAGATTGCGATCTAGATGCAGAATCGTACAGGCGTGACGAACGCCCCAGTCATCCCAGACAGGCATCATACCCACCTTGATTGCCAAGGCTCCAACTCGCTTGTCTCGTAACGTCCAGATCGGCTTATCAGCAAACTTTTCTGGCATGAGCTCTCGTTCGAACTCTTCCAAATTGTAGGTCTTGAGAAGAGGGCGCTTACGCTGACCTGGCTTCCAGTCGGGATATTGCTTCGCCTCTTGCTCGGCTTTCATCTTGGCCTCTTCTTCTTCCAAGATTTTTTGCATTTCTTCGGGACTCAAATCGCCATCACCACCGAACGAGTGGATCTTCCAAACTGGAGGAGACGTAGAATACCAGGATTGCTGGCTATTGGTGATGACGGGTGCACACTGCCCCAGCTGCCGCGGCTTCACAGAGCGCAGCACTCGCACTAAACTTCGGGATGCCAACATACTGACGTGCGCTATGTAGGTCTCGTCACTCCTTTCGGCCGATTGCTTCCGTTCGAAATTTCTCTACCGTAGGTTTATGGCCTTGCTTGATGCTACAGGGATAAGAGAGAGAAGAAGGAATACACTACACTTTGAACCAGACTTCAACAACATAAAGGAAGTATGAAGTGTGAAAAGTAATACATACCCTCTTACAGCAACACATCTTGCTCATTCCTGCCCATCGCTACAGTATCACGAGACACGAGCAGATCTCGAGATCGAGCGGCGGCCGCCGCCAGCACACTAGTGCTGGGGCAGAGGACAGACCAAACTATCCCCAAAAGGCGCATGTGCTGTTTTTAAACTCCCATGGCCGGCCGACGTTCGTACGGCGGCCGTTTTCGTTTTGTCCATCGCATCAAGAAACCAACTGCCGCCGCCAGTCGTCGCAAAAGCAAACGAATAAACGAGCCCATCACCATTTTTTTATTATTCCGACCCATCACCTTCGTGTTCTGTGCGTGAAGGAGCGCTTGCGGCTACGCACACGGTCGTATCTCCCCTCTCGCCAGCCATTAGAGAGTAGCCAACAAACTTTCCAAAGTAAAGCTATCATTGAAACATACTACGCTAATAACCGCCGGAGGATTCAAAACGAGGAAAATGAAACTCGCCCACGCAGTTGTTTTACCATTGATTTTCTTGCTCGAACAATGGAGTTTCTTCGGAGTGGCTTGGGTTCTTCCCACTATTCCAACGACCACTGGCTTTGTCTGTCCATCGACAAGAACAAGGATTCTTCACGCAAGTCTTTTATCGAAACGACATGTTGTTACTCGCGTGGACGACTTGCAAGCACAGACGCAACACGACGAACCAGAGAACAACGACTCACCAACTATAGAAGAGAAGATGTGGTCCTATGTCTTCAATTTACAGCGAGCCCGAAAGTCGGGGGACGTCAAAACTGTCCGGTCTTTGGTTCATTTTTTAGAAAATCGTCAGGCTTCAAAAGAGAATAATCAATCACTACTTGAAGTAACAGAGCGGGCCCTGACACAAGCACTTCGTTTCTCGGGAGAAACAGGAGACTATCGATTGACGTTGCAGTTGGTGCATGGTGCGATAAAGTTTGCACAGGGGGAGCCTCTTTTGAAACCTCGAATATTTGGAGAAGCCTTGGACGCCTTGTCCCAGACACATGCCAACGCCTCCAAACTCAAACAAGTATGGAATTTGGTAGCAACAGCTGGAACGAAAGCACCGTCGTTTCTGCACAGCCCATTGACAGCCTTTGAGTTAAATGTCATGTTGAAATCCCTTGCCAGTCGAGGCAAAACACGTGCGTGCGTTGATGTATATCGTCTGCACGCCGATGCAAGCACTGCCCAAGAGAATGATGTACCATTTATTCGACCCGATGCGTACACAGCTAGCACCCTATTCTCGTTGCTGACAGATTCGATCACTCTCGGCCAACCATTGGACCCACCATCAGCATTCGATTCTTCTTCTGGCTCTGGAGCTTCGTCTTTGGAAGCATCTCTAATTGAATTATCCGTCTCTCCATGTTGGCAATGGAATTCAGCCATCGAACTCCTCTCGACTCTAAGAGAGCATTCTCAGTGGAACAATCACGCATACAGCGCGCTTCTGAAACTCCAGGATAAAGCGCAAGAGTTGATTCCGGGACATGAGAATGGACCACATATTGCTATGGCAATTTTTGACTCGTTGATGAATCAAGGTATTGAACCAGATATCGTTACCTGCACACTGGCAATCAAGGCCATGGGAGACCCAGCGACAGATCCTACCTCTTGGAAACTGGCAGTCCATTTCCTGGGTCAGCTCAAGACTGATCCGCGCCTCCCGGACCCGAACGAATATTCCTACTCGGCAGCGATTGTAGCTTGTGCGAGGTGCCACGAATACACAGCAGCGTTGGACTTGCTCAAAGAAATGCGGACTGGATCGACGGGAGAGACGTCGTTTGTACCACCCAATCCCAATACCTGGGTTTACAATGCTGTCCTTTCTACTATCGCGTCTTTAGATGATAGGGGGAGCAAGGACACTAAGAAAAGTGCTCACTTGCCAGAAAGCAATCATCTCGAGCTGGCCTTGCGCCTTTTGGATCAAATGAAGTACGACCATTTGCATCTTGGCATGCCCACTTTTCCAGACACTGTGACGTACAACACTATTCTTGCGATTCGAGGATCTACGGGGGAACTAGATACCAGCATTTTGGATTCACAGGTTACTCCAATCATTGACGAAATGAAAGAAGGGAATATTCCGAGAGATGCCATCACATACCGGAATGCGATCATCGGGTGCGCCGACGCGTCTACGATCATTCACTTGCTTGGTGCGGCCTTCGACGACCTTGGAATCCATCCCTCCAAACAGAGAAAGAACAATGGGACCGGAGGGAAGTCATCACACGATATGGCGTATGTTTTCAACGCTGCACTGTCCACCTCCATTCTTCAAAACAACTTTAAACGGTTTAAGGAGGCTTTCGAACTAATGCAAGAGAGAAATATTGCCCTTGATTCCGAAAGTTTGACTCACTTGGTAACCGCGCTTGGTCGAAATGGGAAGTTTCAAATGCTCCTTTCTCTTCTCTCTACATTATACCCCGATGGAGTGAGCGAGACGGTCGAGCATGAAAGGGTTGCCTCAGCAACCGGACTTTCTTCGGCGTCGATGCGAAATCTGCGGCTCGAGACTGTTCATTATGTATCCGCCATCGAAGCATGTCTAATCGCGAACAAGTTGGAAGAGGCACGGAGTGTCCTCTCCTTGATGCGAGAGCACGGAATCCCACCCACCAATGAGTGTTTGCAGAGCTTTGCTTTTGCATATGCTGAAGCTGCCATCCGTGTGTCTTCTAAGAAGCAGGCAATGGGTCAAGATCCAACGCTGATGGCCATGTCGCGAGCTGAAAGTGCCTATAAAATTGCCACCGCACTGAAGGATCTCTCACTCCCTGTACATTCGAAAGTAGCCCAGGCATGTGCAAAGACCACACAATTTTCAAATGCCCAAGCTATTCTCCGCAGTGCTCATAGCAATTTGCTGGCCAGTGGTGCTCCATTGAGACGCAGAGACGTAGAAGTGGTCCGCTCAATGCACAGTTCTTTGATACGAGAATGTGCCCGCCACCGGAATGTGACTGCCGCTTTGAACTTTGCCAATGATATACAGAACTTCGCGGGGATGGCTCCAACACGAAACGAACGCGCTGTGGGGCGACCAAAAAATCAAAAACATGGTCAGAATATCATGGCCTCCCTTCGAAATGTCCAGCCTCCGAGTGCTGGCACGTACGTAGGGATGAGAGCAGAAGATTGGGTGGCCCTCATCAAGTCCGCATCAAGCTCTGGGCACTGGAAAGTCTGCGTCAACACTATGCAATTCTTGCGACCTTTTGTTGAACGGACGGATCCACGAAATCAGAAAGATGGCGATACCGCGCTACTGGAGAGCCGATACGAGCAACTGGCCCCAGCGCTGATTGCTACATGTATTTGTTTAGAAAAGCGATCTCAATATGCCTGGGGAGAGCGTGTGCTAGATGAGTGGGTGAACTGGAGTGGACGGCAACCACGTCCGGATGCTGTCATATCAATCATTCGTAATCTTAGCAACCGAGGGCAGGGAGAGGAAGTCAAACGTTTGCTCGCAACTTACATCAAAGATGACACGCTAGCAAAGGATACGAAGAAAGGTGTTGGTTACGAAGAGATGCTATACATTGGCGCAATTACCGCCCTGCATAATTGTGGCATGTATGATGATGCGGACGAAGTTTTCATCTCGGCGATTACACAGGACTATCTTCCCTTCGTTTTTGGGGAGAGAGAAAACGAGGATGTCTATGCTCTTGATTTACATGGCATGAATGTTGCAATGGCTCACAGTGCGGTTCGAGTCGCGATGAGGAGACTTGCAAGCGAAAAAATCAGCTCCCAGTCCAGTGTGCCTCGTGATATGATGATCATTACTGGCAGAGGCCGAAATTCGCAACTCAGTATGAGGCCCGTTCTCAGACCGGAAGTCCAAAGGATGTTGCTGGAGGAGTTCTATCCTCCTCTGAATACTGTGTCGGTACCCGGAAATACTGGTGCGTTGATGGTCTACGATACCGACATTTCGGCCTGGCAAAAGCATCAACAGGAACAAAAGGGCGCTCGTATGTTGACATTGGCGGCTTTGTTGAAGAACGCATCAACCGATCGAATGCAGTCGATCGCCTCAAGGCTGGGAGCGAGTGGTACTACGAGTACATAAGACAAATTTTGAAATAACGTAAAAAAATACATTCTCTAGAGTCAGTCTCTAGCAGAGCTCATCCCATATTTTTTCCTCTGGGGATATTCCTTTACCCTGGAATTTTCCGTCAACCAATTCTTGAGGAGATAAATCAGGATATTCAGTCTTGATCAACTTCATCAATCCATCGAAAATAAGTTCATTTCCACTTTCACTCAGGTGTAGGCCATCGCATAAATGTTTGCCATAGCTTCCTTGGTCTCCACCCAATAGCTCCCATGTGTCCAACACAGAACAGTTCAATTCCTTGGCCACTCGCTTGGCTTCGAGTCCGTATTCTCGCGCAACATCGTTTTTACGATCATAATAGTCAAACAACTGCAGGTACGCCTTCCAGGCTTCCTCGTCGATAGGTGGAGGTGTCATTACGATGATCGGCGGGCTGTTCGACAAAGAAGAACCCGACTGGGTCTCCTGTCGAATAGCTTGAATGATTTTGGTCAAATTTTCCGCATATTCCTTCAACGGGACATGCTGTCGTTCTCCTGGTATGGCCGCATCGTTGGCACCAAAGAATACGGTAATAAAGAGTAGATGATGATTCCTAGTACTGGGTTCGATGAGTTTATTGTTGACAGATCCTCCTCCAAAGACCCTAGAAACGAGTTCTAAAGCGTGTCGCGTATTGTATCCACTAAAGCCTCGATTCAGCACATCACTTCGGCGCTGGTAAGCCGACGACAGCAGGGACGCCCACCCGAACTTCACAGCGCCTTCTCCATAGGCAAATTGTGTGATGGAATCTCCAAACAGGACAATGGAGGGTCGAATATGCATCATGAATAATAAACAAGCTTTACTGGAACTGTCGTCTTCCTGCGTTCTGCTGGCATCATCATCATCTACCGGCGGCACAAGTACTCGTACCAGGTACCAGGTACCGTGGTTTTAAAATGACGTATCGTCATCAAAGATCCAAATCGGGAACTATTGAAGTACGTGTACGATCTCATTTTTTGGCCGTGACGTCATCAGTGTGGAACAAGAATTAATTGGCTGTTTGTTGATGATGGTGATTGGTGATTGGTGATTGATGATGATTCGATTCCGTTACGTGGATCGTCGTAGGATTTGTACTGCGTGACCCAGAACACTGAAACACCGACATGATCCGATCCAAAAAGAACAAACCATTCTTGTGATGTTGGGATGTTTTATGTTTGTGTGAATACGGTCTAACCTTCTTCTGATCATTGATGTCAACCTGCCTACCGAACCTTTAGACCGAACCTTTAGAAAGCCTATAGCTAGAACGCACACATGCATTCCGCGCCCCCCCCTGTGATTGTATTTCTTCTACTGGCTCCTTCTCTTTCATGGTCGTTCACCCAAATTTCCGTTCCTCGGACAAACTGGCTGGGCCGTGCTCCTAGTCCATCGAGCTCATTTTCAAATCGGCTGTCGTTCCAATTGCATGCGGCTACCAGTGATCCACATGATGAAGCCGGAAATGAAAAACTTTACCATGGTGGATCATGGAAGCTGACAAATGATTTCACCACGTTTCTCAATCAAGTCACAATACAGTCGCTCATTTTTCTTATCAATTCGCTAAAGGATCGTCACACAGCTCTGTGGCTCGAAGATTTCACTCAGCCAGTAATTCGACCCGGATTTAAAGATGAAGCAAGCGAACAAGTCCTATCAGATATGGCGAAAGCAATGAGCGATGCAATGCGAGAGACCCAAATGGAGCGCCCCATTCGCCTTTTGACATATCATGGCATCGGTGCGATCAACACCACCATATTCCCAACTTGGGATTCCTATTTCGAACAGCTCCTACAAGAAGACGGCGTCACTTATTCCATCGAATCCTCGAGACCCAATGTTCCCTCGTACGAATTGGATATCAATCCAGCCTCCCTTTGCAGTCGACTCATTAGTGTGAGAGAGCAGATTGCAAAAGAATTTGTCAACGATCTCGATGTCATTGCTGAAATGTCAGCAGCTATGATGCAACGATACCTAGACTCGCATGGAACTGGTGAGATGGAAGACTCCAATCTCTTGTTTCTAGAAGGTGACTATGAATATACCCCATCTCCTCTACGAAAGGGAAATTTCGATCTGTTATTGACGATCACTACTCAAGAGGCGATACATCGAGTACTGAATGACGAAGCATTTCAACAATCCGACAAGTCTTCCGTACTCTTCTTGAGAAACTTCTATCTCAAAAGAATTCCCACGCACTTTTCTGGCAGTAATTGGTATGGGAAAGCGGAGGGGTTTCTCTCGGAGCTACTCAAGTTGTCCCCCAGCGTAGTCCAACTTCAAGACGACGATTGTGATTTGGTGGATCCACTACGAGTCGCTGATCTTATTCTAATAAAGCGGGAACAAGTGGCGGAAGAATGGCTTGAACTAGCTCTTGATGTACCAGAATCTCACACGGACATCAAACGAATGCAGTTCAACCGATTGATGGGCAGGGCAATCGATGAGAAAATCGAAAGTGGATTCGAATGATAGTTGTCGGTTTCAATGTCAATAAAATACGAATACTACTAGCTAGCAGTTTGTTTTTTGCTCGACTAAACTCATCCGACGACGATTCAAAAACCGTTTCACGGAGAGTACTGAAGACTCTCACGTAGCCGTCAGTGCAAATGGATTCTGAGCCTACGATCCACAAAATAGTACTCCTGAGTAATAGCATAGGCACTACTGGTCTGGATTTTTGATCATCCAGATCGGAGTTTAAACTTTTTAACGAACGGAAAGGTCAACGCAAAGGATTAAGATAACGGGATTCAAGGAGTCTTCAAACTGTCACCCACACGCAGAAAGTACGCTTAGCCGAACGATCCTGGCAACTTCTCCACCATACCAACTGTATCCAAAATAGCCAAACTGAATTCACTGGAAAACATGTTCTTGAGGAATGAATTGTTGTAGCGGAGACCGTCAGACAGTTTTCCAAGAAACTTCTTGCCAATCTTGCAACCCTTCACACCAAGACTTTGCAAGTGATGGTTTGTTTTCAGCACTTTGACTAGCTTCATAGCACCTCTATCTCCAAAAGTGTTGCCATGTAGCGTTAATGTTGTCAAGTTCTTGTCTTCCCCAAGGCTTTCGCACAAGATTTCAATACAAGCGGGATCAAGGCCGCACTGCTTTAATATCAGTGTTTCAATCTTGGTGTCTTCATCTTGCAAAAAGCCAGCCAACCATGTGATTGACTGAGCATCCAATTCGTTGTAACTTAGGTCCAGTTCGACTAAAGTACGGCTTCTCAACAAATTGTCGAAAAGATATCGCAGACCTTCCACAGGAAGTTGAGTCCCGACGAGTCGAAGACTTTGTAAATCCTTCATGAGAGGAATCGCGGCAGATATAATCTCCGAGGCAAATCCTTGCAAGCTACATTCTTCAATCGAAAGATGCGTCAGCTCTGAAACGTGCTGGAGTCCCAGAAACAAAATGGCAAAGCCACTGCCTGCAAATGAGCATTTTTTGAAAGTAAGCTTTCTCAATGAATTGGGATTTTCAGCCAAGGCCGAGGCAATGTCATTTGCCGTGTGCCGATTCACTTTTGCGCCAGCCAATATCAGTTCCTTCAACGTCTCAGTGCGGCTGACACAGTCAAGGATGACATCATACTTGGCCATGGTAACAAATTCGAGATCGATGCAAAGCGTCTCCAGCGACGACTGCTTGGCGATCTCTATCATGATGTCCTCGATAGGTAGACCCGCCGACCAATCCTTAAGGTGACGGTGGTCGATGTCCATGCGAGTTAAGGTTTGGTCACTTGACAGAAGTCGAGCCAGAAGTCCTGCTTCATAGGTATCCTCACCAACCCGGTCGCTTGTTTCCTCGCCATCCTCGACTGATGCTTCGTCTTCTGTATCTCCTTCAGAATTGCTCCCCTCTCCTTCAACAGGACCATCCTCATCGGAGCTCAAGCCCGTGTATGACGAGGAGGCGTCTGAATCGTTTCTGGAAGAATCATCATCACTACTGTCAGGATCACGTCTACTTCTAGTTCGTCCACGGGGCACAGGTTGCTTTTTTCTGCGCGTCGACGGCATGGTGTCTTCCTTCGAATATAACAGTGATTGTTATCCAAGCCAAATGAGTGGATAGTCGATGCAACTAATCTACCAAGAGGAAGCGGAACAAGAAGACTGGCGGCTTGTGCTTTTTTTGTTCTTGTGAAAGCCGCCTATGTTCCCTGTTCCCATTCGAATTTTTCGTAAGACATGAAAAATCCGCCCATCATTCTTTATTTCCATCCGAGCAAGCCGTGAGTTGCTTCCGACCGTTCCGCGCAGGCACCACCAATTTACTTAACGATAATTTCGCCAACTATTGCCGATATATATGCCTTCGCACATGGCGATCCTTTGCACATGATGCATTGGTGCACTATTCTACTCGCGGTTTTGTTGTTTCTATTGATGGCTTTTTTGTATTACTCCTATTTTATTTGCAATGGAACTACTGGGTGGACCCCATGGCAACGCCTTTGCACCTCAATCGCAATAGAGGTGAAACATCCCCCTTGCTATCCCATCACGATGACGTTACTAGATCCATAGCCGAGGGAGGGAGCATCGTTTTGGGCCTGAAATATCATCATTCTGCTGCTACTAGTAGTAGTATACTGTTGTGTTCTTGTTGGCAGCCTCTCATTTTTTTTATCACTCGCGTATCTTGCCATACTGGGCCACCAAATCTTAAATGCTGTTTCCAATACGGACAGTGGTGCAGCCTGGAAAAACCAATGGGAAACTCGACAACTCATTCCTCCCGATCAGCAATATTCCAAGGTACTATTGCGCCCAGCTCCTAGTTCACGTCCTGCGCTTTCTCGAGGCGATACACGGTCACAAACCACTGCAGCCGACGAGGGGTTTCCGGCATGTCCTCCACCAAAAGTTCTGATTGTGTATCTACCAAATGATGAGGGACAGTACCTCATGGCTCAACAAATCGCTAACGGAATCCAAAAGACTGCCGATCCTCGGGATGATCATGATTTTTCTCCATCCGAGATGAGCATCGCTGTCATTTTGGCACCTATCGGGAACGTGACTTTTGTTCAAGTACTGGAAGCGAATGCCGTCATCTTGGGCTCGTCGGTAGAAAATGGAAATACCCACCCGTTGCTCCACCATTGGATCAACGACGAATGGGATATACGTCGGAGCGACGAACTCTCGACGAAAGTTGGTGCCGCCTTTGTTACGGCCGGTGGCATTTCTGCCGGCCAAGAAAGTACGCTGCAGAGTCTCTTGCGATCCATGTTGACGTTTCAGATGATTGTCGTTGGTGGTGACTATTGGCAGGCTGCATATGGAGCTGCGGCTATCACAGGAGAAGCACCCTTTCAACCATTGCGCGACGGAGAGGATATTGGACCGAATTACTTTGCGAGAGAGTGCTACGAAGAGCCACGTGAGAGAATTATTCACCCTTTGTTCTTGGACAAGGCCTACGGATTGGGAGCTAGGGTCGCTTCTGTCGTACAACGCTTAGGAAAGCGTTGCAACTGCTAGTAGTGTCATGATTCAAGAGATTTGAAAGAATGAAGATTATACCCGTTTAGTACGCGTATCTGCTCCTCTACAATAGCTATACCTCCATTGCTATATTTTTTGCGAGGCATGGACTCAATCACTTTACCAGTCGTTGCCTTCATGAATCGAAGAGTATTGCTCTTCGCTATAGATAGGGCCGTCTGTGTCATCCTCGCTGCTAGAAGAATCATCCTCCGTGTCATCCTCCATTTCGTCAAAGACAGAAGTGGATCGTGCATTTTCCTGGAAGGCTCGTTTTCGTCGTTCCATTTTGCGCGCCCGTCGAGCTTGCCTGCGTTCTTGGGCATCTGTCTGCAACAAGCTAGCAGCGCCTACTTTGCGCCTGGCAGCTGGGGGGCATGGTGGGGGTAGTTCTCCCTTGGTGACAGGTCTCCCAATAATACTAGCGGAATGTGGTTTTGCGGATGCCACCGTTTGTCCAGCAGGAGCTGTCTTTGTGTGAGGCGGCGAAGGCGGGGCGAACGTGGTCAGAGTCATTGGTTTGGTAATTGTGTCCATGGCAACAGAGCCTCTTGCACGAGGTGAGCTAGGAATGACATTTTGCCGAGCTTTGCTGGCAGCCAAATCTGTCTCAGCAGTCGAAATGCGGAGCGACGATGTTCGCTCGCGAAACTGCATGGGAAAGGGTGATGATAAGGACTTGGAAGGTGGCAACTTTTGGTTCGCCGTCGTCGAAGAATCGACATTATTAGTTGGCTGTCTGTTTGGAGATGATTCCTGTCCAGGTATTGCATATTTGTCTCGCAATGGTGATCTACTGGCTCGAAAATCGTTTGCAGCATTCGTTGATTCTCGTCCCAATCTACTGTCCATCTGAGGCCGAAGTTGTTGTCTAGGATTTTCGGCGGCGCAGTCATCTTGACCGTCAACCTTGGCCGGTTCCACCTGTGTTTTGGACAACTTGAACGAGCTACCATTAGACTCTTTCTTGTCATCGGCAATCCGCTTACGATTTCCTCGGCCACAAAAATTCAATCGTAGTCTGGGTGCACAGGCTCGGTCTGACCGGAATGATAAGACTCCACACGCGGCAGTCCACTCATGATGTGAACTCGCTACAGAGACAAGTTCCAGTGTATCAGCTGTACTAGGTTGGCTGAGTAAAGTGTGTTGAATTTGCGCCGTGGAAGCCCTGTTGCTTCGTGTACTAGGGTCATCGGGATGAGCACGCGATCTTGCAGTTCTTGATGGTGCCTGAGCACTTTTTCGTCTCCCGGCATGCGCCGCCGCAGGTTCGGAAGTGGCAGGGGCATTCTGAGCTTGCTGACTACTAGAGCTGGATGCACGATGAATATTCTGTAGTTGTTCGCCTTCGTCTCGCCTGTCTTTGCTTCCGGGGTCGGAGCTGAGATCCTCCCGCTGCTCCCCTGACGGGAAAGAACTCCCCGCGGTAAGGTCGACAAGCATCTCGCCAGCCAATGATTCTTCGTCCATCTCTTTGGTTTTTCTAGGATTGTTGGTGTTTTGATCGTCGTCATCGTGTAAGATGGCAATTTTTTCCGTCAGTTGAGCAAGCTCCGCACCTAGCTCCATGGCAGTGGCATTTCCAATGGACGCATTGGCGGGGATTGCTGCTGTCTCCTCATACTGGTAGTCCTCTTCCTCGTCGTCTTCATTATCCAGCAAGGATGATGCCGTCTTCTTGTCCATCCAGTCATTTCGCTGGACTCTTTCCCCATTTGGTGTGGACGGTCGCGCTATACTTCGTTCGGCCCGCGTGACAGCTTTGCCATCGATGGAAAGTAAATCGGGCAGTCGGTAAAGGATATATAGTCGTCGCATCCGTGAACTAACTTCAATTTCCTCCTCCCCTTCAAAATAATCCTGCGACAAGGTCAAATGCTCGAGATTCGGAAACAGCGTGGTGATCACATCGAGCCACTGCGGCAAGATATCTTCCTTGTGGTCCAACCACAGGGACAACGATCGAACTCGCGTCGCGACGAATTTGGACATGATTCCTCGCCTCAGAGACGCCGGCTTCATATGTCGCCGGACCATTAGAGACGCCCCATCCTGACGATGAGGCCCCGCCTGATCGGAGATGAGACTCCATCGCTGTTGAGGATCTTGATAAGATTCATGGGAGTCTGCTGGCGGAAAAATATCGCTGTCTTCGCAAATCAGCCGCGGTGAATCATAGATGCGCTGTTCAAACATTGGATCATCAATGATCCCCCAATCATCCTCTTCCTCATCGTCCTCTTCTTCATCCTCTTCCGAAACCTTGACGTCATTGTTTCGCCGAGTTTCCTGTTGTTGTTGTTGTTGTTCTTTGCCACCACCCACTTCCACCACAATATCGTCTTCCTCCACACCATCGAGAATCTCCGAAACAGTAGGAGAATACGGCGGGGCTGAATTGTCGTCTTTGCGATGGTAACGCCGAGAAATGTTATTCCGCGACGGTAACTGGTATGGTCCCATGATTTCTTCTTCCCCATCTTCTTCCATCGACTGTGACTTGGAAACTACTGCTTGGGGCTGGGGCGGGGAGGAACACGATGACACCATGATACTGTAGAATGTATGTATGTATGAAGCTCGGATCACGCCCGTTTGATGATCAACTCAAAAAAGAACTTGTTTTCAAGAAAGGAATCCACTCATCGACGGTCTAGCCAGGTTGCATTCAACGAACAAGTCGTGTCTGGCTACTTCGTGCTACGACGGGGAGAACTGTCGACGAAAAGAAGTTGATAGCACTCCACACAAATAAGAAATGCTCTTCGAACAAACAGAGAGTCAGTTGTCTAAAGGTCTAATGATAGAGAGCAACTACAGTCGTATCGCAATGTAGCGCAAGCGAGAAGTTCCGTTGTAATTCAAACTCGACTCCTCCTCCGCCTCTTCCTCCCCAACATCGACAGAGCACGTTGCATCACCTCGCTCTGGTTGTTCTTCCTCTCGTCCAAACAAGCAAGGGCACGATACTCGTGCTTGTTGCCATCAAAGTAAGTGCGCAGGCCCCACTCCACGGCAGTTGCGATCCGAACGGAATTGATTATGACTTAGGCGGGCGCGCCATGTTTTAGCTAATGTACTATAAACGTATCTGTAGAAAGTATGAAAGACGAATCACATGAAAACAGGCACCCAAGCCGGTGCGCCCTCACAGTCTGCGCGATGACTGACCAAGGACTGACGAGGAAAGTCAACGACTCCTCCGACCTCAAAAATATGACTACTACGACTCAAGTGTTACATCGCATCGCCCTCGATCGCGCGCACCCATCCGCCTTTTCTCGTCTCGTGTCTCGTCGTGTCGCCGCCGCAAATTTTTGTGTGAGAATAACTAAATCTCGTTGATGATACCCTGTACCATGTACCCTGTAGCTTGATGATGATAGTACCAGTACTTGATGCTGATGAACACTGAACGCTGACACAACCGCTTTCAATACTACCATTAGTATTATCCCGAGACAGACGACCATGACTACAAGTATGTTGACGCTTGCTCTATTGTTCTTATTGATGAAGTATCTCGAGGCCTGGTTGCCGTCCCACGACCGCCAACAGCAGCACACTCGGTCAATAAATTCTTTTTCGAAGAATGTTAAGAGCATAGCGACGGCAATACTTGCTTCCTCCAACGATGAAGCGACATCAGGTGAAGAACAAGAAAACACATTTTTGGTCGAAGTGACTTATCAAGGGCGTTCCTGTAAAGTTTCGATAAGTGCCAATGAGACTTTATTGGCCGGGTTGGAGAGAGCCCGAGTTCCAGACCAACTTGCCATCCCCGAATTGCCTTCGGAATGTCGACGAGGGAATTGCTTGACATGTGCGGGTCGTCATTCCAGCAACTCCCAAGAATCATCGGTTCGCAGGGGAGAGGATGGCCTATCACCGTTCATGTCACGTCAGACCTTACAATCTGGATATATCTTGACGTGCAGTTCGTACGTCACTGGGGATGGATTGAAATTGGAATTGGGCGAGAATCATCGAGCGTGGGCGGATTTATATCAAGATCGACTGTATGATGAATCGACTCAGTATGTCGCACGAAAGGCTATGGCACGAACAATTCGAAGGAGCGACGAACAGAATCCGGAACGGTGGGCAGTCGAAACCAAAATTGCATTGGACAAGAGTGGTGAATAGTCAGTCGGCAGAGAGAAAATGTGAATATTTCGTTCGAATAAAGATGAGCCATATACTCCCTCGAGGACACTGCTGCACTTTTGGGGACTATCCACGATGACGACGACGACGACTCCCCTCGCCGGCCTCTGTTTTTTCTGCTAAAGAATACGGGCTGCAAATATCTCCTTCCCTGGGTAGTGGATACACCATCCTCTGCTCTATCTTCTCCTAGCTATAGAGGAGCATTTGACATCTCCATAAATGCATACTGCTGGTAGACTTTCTCTAAAAAGCTACAGTGCTCTACTCAACCGGTAGATTCGTCTGGTGGTAGTAGTAGAGGGCGAACCAAAAGTCCTCGACATCAAAAAGAGAAAGGTTCCGGCAATCGGCAATCCAGCATGACTTTCTGCGGCATGGCCTTCGTACGTATATTCGTCCGTCCGTCCTCTCTCCACACGAAAGCTCTCAGAACGCACTGATATTACTCGTATACCAAAAAGCACAACAAAATTTGAACGAAAAAATCCAAACTCTCGTCATTTGATGCCATTTCGTCGTTCACATAACATTTTTAGATTGTGATTGTTTCTACTGCATTCCATTCTATTGGACAGCATGTCTCAACAGCATTGGACCGAGGAAGAGCTAGTGACTAAACTCAGTGGAATTCTCTTGAAGGATGAAATTGATGGTTTGGACGAAGATTTGGTGGCATATTTGGCAGGTACGTTGAACGTTTCGAAGAATCATCATCAATCATGTGGTCTGGTCGAGCGCTGATGCAAACGAAAGTTCGATACGTTTCTCACAGGCCTCCTCGAATCATTTAGGGTTGATTTCCGCCCAACTGTTAGATGCCACAGACGAGGAATCCGCCAGAGAGATCCTAGAAGAGTCCATGGTCCCATTTCTCGATAACGTGGAATGTCCACCTGAGCTAGTGGAAGCTGCCAAAGAGGCGATTCTGTCCAAGACCCACGAGGCCGTCGCAGTCGCAGCGTCGTCAGTTGACGAAGGAGGCACCCGAAAACTTAAGCAAGGTATCGTGAATATGTCTTCTACATTGACAGATCAGGACGACGACGAGGCGAATCGATATATGTGGGGAGCGGGTGAAAAAGTTAAGGCCAATGCCAACACTAAGATCGACATGTACCACGACAAGTCATCTGCCAAAGATAAGCGCAAACAACGCCAGGAATTGGAAAAGATTCGACGTGACTTGGCGGCCCAACATCAACAGGAACAGTCATCTGCAAAGGCCGGCGTCTCCGTCATGCTGGTTCCCACCATTAAATCCAAAGAACGTGATGTCAACCTACCAGGCATTAGTCTCTCTCTTGACAATGGCACCCTGCTTTTGGAGCAAGGGGACCTCAAATTTGCGTATCAACGTCGCTACGGTCTTGTAAGTATATGCCGCATTTTTATTCTGCCCCGTGCTCGGTCGAGCTGACTATTTTGCTCTTTCAAAAACATTCCTTAGATTGGTGAAAATGGTGTCGGAAAGACGACTTTACTCAACAAAATTGCAAACTGGCAAGATTTGGAAGGGTTTCCCCAACATTTGCGTGTCTTACATGTGCGACAAGAATTACATACAGCATCTGAAGAAACTACGGTGCTGCAAGCGGTCTTGGAGGCTGATGTAGAGCGCCAGGCCCTTTTGCAACAAGAAAAAGAAATTTTGTCCCGATTGGAAAGTGAAGAGAAGGATCATGTCGATGGAGCCGCAGAACTATCCATAGAAGAACGAAAGAAGAAACTGGCAGAGTCTCAAATGACCGATGGTAATTTTGCGGATGATTTGAAACAACTTAATGAAGTCTACGAGAGATTACAATTGTTGGGTGCGGATACTGCCACCACACGTGCCGCAACGATATTGAGTGGTCTACAGTTTACCCCAGATATGCAAACAGCACCCATAAAAAGTCTTAGTGGAGGGTGGCGCATGCGAGTGGCCCTAGCGGCAGCGCTTCTAATTGAGCCCGACATTTTGATGCTTGACGAGCCAACAAACCATTTGGACATCGAAGCGGTAATTTGGTTGGAGCGATATCTTGTGGAATATCCTCATACTGTCATTCTTGTCAGTCACGACCGCGGATTTCTTAACGAAGTATGCACAGATACTATCGAATTCAAAAGCAAGAAACTCACCTGTACGTGCACCCCGTGGCCTTCGACCACCACAAATGTATCTGTGAAAATCTAATTTTGTTTTTTCTCCCTTTCCCAGACTATCGTGGCAATTTCGATATGTATGTGACACTACGAGACGAGCAACTGAAAAATTCCGCCCGGGTATATGAAGCATATCAAATGAAACGAGCGCACATGATGGAGTTCATTGATAAGTTTAGAGGTACGCACGTCTGTTGTTGAGCTGTTTCTGCAAGAAAAAAATCAAAATGCGTGTCTCATCACACCCTCTATTATAGCCAACGCCAAGCGTGCTACAATGGTGCAAAGCCGTATCAAAGCGGTGGACAAGATGGACGCTGAGGCACCAGAACCCGTTGAAATGGATCAAACTTGGCGCTTCTCCATTCCGTGCTCGGGCCCTCTTGGCCGCCCAATCATATCCATCGATGACGTTTCATTTGATTATACACCTGTCAAACCGGACGGCACCAAGAAAAGCGAGTCAGAATATCTTCTACAGAAGGTCAATTTTGGTGTAGATTTAGATTCGAGAATCGCAATTCTTGGGGCAAACGGCCAAGGTAAGCATACTACTTCTTGTCTTGAACATGTGCGAGGTCACCCTTGAATTCTTGCTAACACGATTATTCGATTCAAGGAAAAACCACTCTTTTGAACCTTGTCATGGGGAAGCTTCAGCCACTTGCTGGATCTTGTTCCGTAAATCCCGGTTTGCGTATTGCACATTTCAGCCAGCAGCACGCGACGAATTTCGATTTTGCGTTGTCTGCCATTGAAAATATGATGAATTTGTTCGATGGATCAGAAGATCAAGAAATGCGCGCATTCTTGGGAAAGTTTCAAATTCAAGGGAATGATGCCTTGAAGCCAATGGGTTTGTTGAGCGGAGGGCAGAAAAGCCGCGTTGCCTTTGCAGCGCTTGCATACAAGCGTCCACATGTCCTGATCATTGACGAGGGTAGTAATCACTTGAGTATGGATGCCGTCGATGCTCTTGTGGAAGCAGTGAAAGACTTTGGCGGTGGTATCATGGTAGTCTCGCACGACTCCCACTTCGTATCCAATACCTGCACAGAGCTTTGGGTGGTTGAAAACGGAAGTGCAACTCGATTCCGTGGTACTTTCAAGGAATACAAAGAGTACACTGCCGAAAAAACGAAGAAACGAATCGAAGAAAGTGTCAAACGACTCACTGCACTTAACAGCTAGATTCATTCTACCGGTACCGATAGAGAGATACAAATCTCGTTATTCTCCTCTCTAGAGGGAGGAGCTACTAGAGTAGAGGAGTCTCTACAGTACTAGCTATTACGACTACAAAACAAGTTGAGAGTCAATCATCTACACGTTTTTTAAACGTGTGGCGGAAGATACGCAGTCTTCGAGTAGTTCGACCCGATTTGACGTCTGTCCCTCTATACGCCTTGCCCTGAAAACAACCTTCCGGTCCGCCACCGCTGCGGCCGCCACCGCCACCAACCAAACAAGGGGACTCGTGAAGCGTGAAGCGTGAAGCGTGAAAGCGGCACACTATGGCAGAACAAATCCAACTCCTCTCTAAGCGTCCTACACTGCTTCAGGTAAACAATAATATTTGAAGGAGTAGATCGCCCACCCTCTAGAGAGGTTGCCTTATCCCTCAAATTCCCGCTGTAAACTTGTTCTGAATATTTGTGTGTTGGAAGAATTCGTCTCGAGCAAATACAAAAATTCGAACCATGGGGGCCAAGTCAAAGTCGGCGCATAAGAAGAAGAAAATCAGCAAGCATGTTCTGATGGCAAGAGAAGGGCAAGCCAAGACGACAGAAGCTACAAGTACTGATACGAAAGATGATGCGAACAATGAAGTTGTTAAGCGAAAACAAAAGAAGAACAGACATATCAAGGACCCCAGCGAGGCTGCGACTTATCTTCAGGAATGGAAGGATAGCAAGAAGGGCAAGTCTGGTTGGAAATTCAACAAAAATACTCAATCCTGGTTGATCAGGCACATGTATGAAGCAGATAAAATTCCTAAAGGAGTGTTCGCTCTGCTTTTGGAATATTTGAGTGGCATCGAGGGAAAAACTACGAGAACATGGATACGGTCCGAAGCATCCCGCCGAGCATTGCGATACAAAAATTACGAAAAAGGAGCACAAAGGACCGCCGGAGACGATGCTGACACCAACTTAGAAGATGTGCGAAAAGAGGAGAACACGCCGGCTGCAAGGCAAACTCAAAGCGAGGACGACCGGGAGGATGAAGAGAGATGGAAGAAACTAGATGATCACGACAAAAGAAAAGAATACAAACGGACACGTAAAATCCTCGAAACAATAAGCGAATAGATGCAGCAAGCATAGACGGATGATAAGCCCGAAACGTAGATGGGGATAACCTCGGGTAGCCCAGAATAATTTTCGTTGGAATTGTCACCACAACTGTCTCTAGTGTTAGCTAGAGTAGCATGGAGAAAATCCATGCGTTCACCTTCATGTGGTGAGAAAACCCTCATGAAGTCCAAAATGAAGAAGTTTTGCAACAACAAACCCAACCTACTGCTCTACTCTCTCTAGCTAGAGGAGCTCTCTCTACTAGTAGAGTAGAGTAGACTACTAGAGAGACTTCACAATAAGTTTATGTAAGTGTACAAGCTACGAGCTAGCTTCGAGCTGAAGAATCCGAACCACAATCTGAATCATGATGACGTCTGCCAGGTGACCGCCAGCCAAAATTGAAACTTGCACGCTCTCAGCGGCGCGATTTCGAGAAGATTCTTCAAGCGATTGATTGGATGATGCATGCAAGCATTGCCCCCCGCCCACCGACCGATCACAACATGAGCACAAAATCCTCCAACGACGACCGATGAACGATATTGAGTTTGCTCCTATTGTGAATTTCCGACTCATCAAGGCCGAAAATCGGTTCTTTCCTGATATCTGACACCATGGTACGTTTTCGTCGGAGCCGCCATGCATCAATTGGATTCGGAAGCCCATCGTCGTGTCAGAAGAAGGAATCATCCTTTCGTCGACGTGATGTGCTAGTTGCGATTTGCTTTGGATGCGATGCACGCCGTCGGATGTCGTCTGTTCCCCTGTTCCTCCGTCCGTGCGCACCGGTCCGTACCGGTACTGTACTGCATGGACGTCGTACTTCGTACCTCATTTGAAGTTCCGGTTCGTTTCGGATTCTCCTTGCGACGTTCTTTCTGCCGTTTCATCCAATCATAATCGAGTATATCGATGACCGTATTGGACATACATAGGATTATTTAGACCTCACGCAACCCGCTTACAATTCTCATCGAATGGCGCGTACGTCAACTTTCCATCATCGGCGATCGATCGTTCTGGCAAGGTTCTGGTGATGTTGAGGATATCCGGCTGACACGCGACGTGACGTCGCTCTGTGATACAGGCGTTCTGGTCGTCCCGCGCCATATTTTCTATTGGGTGGAACCCCGCGCCGCGTGTACCGGTTCGAGCTGGTAAAACGAGTAGTCTACCAATCCAAATCTGCGGCTGTCGTTGGTTCGTGCAGAATTCTACGTAAACGTACTGTGGTACGTACCACATCAATCGGAATCATCATTATTGGCTCTCGCAGGCTGGCCTTCTTCTTCAACCCATCAGACGAAGCACGCACGAAAGCACGAAGTTTGCCTCCTCCGCTGCCGGCGGGGACGGAGGAACACTACTGCTCTCCTTTTTTGCATTCGTTCTACTCTTCGGGACTTTCAATATTACTTTGTAGGCTGACACACCCGTACTAACTTGGTTTCAACCATTCTTTATGACCACTCGACAAGTTTTGACGTCCATCCATTCATACCGTTCTCGTCGCTTCAGATTCCAATCGCTCTCGTCTCGTTAAGCGAGCTCATACATCTGGCATCTGTTGATCTGTCTTCCTTTCTCACCTTTACGCGTCACCAACAATGCCACAGACGATCATTAACATGGTGAACGCCATGTACTCTCAGCAGCACGAATCGGACGATCGACTCGATGCTGCTAGAGCGCTACTCGGTGTCTCCCCAAACTCTGTGGTAGACGGCGCTGGCTCCCTTATCCTCTTTGGTGCACGAGACTCGATAAAGGTTCCGGATGCATCCTCCTCCGTCGATGAATCTTCGGGCGCTCCAACAAGCTCGGAAGCGGGCGACGCCCCGGCTCGCAGACAGAGATCCGACTCTGCAGGGCTTGAAGCTCTGGCCTTTCTAGCCACCAAAGAGCAGGCCAGCATGAAGGTGACTGATGCAGCGGATGCTCTTTGGGAAGAATCGAGCTCGGAGCTCGAGAACGGCCGGTCCTTGGTGGCAAGTGCAGTTTCATCTTCTTCTTCGTCATCAGATGATGAAACCATGCCTCCTCCGCCTCCTCGACGGGCAATCACGCGGCGGCGAAGTGTTTCCAACCCCGAAGGGATGGAAAAGTGGGCACCCAGGGATCATAACCGTCTCCGTTTCGTTCTTCCTGAATCCATTCTTGAAGAGGAGCTGGCTGAAGCCAGTGCTGCCATGAAAGCAAAACAGGAACGAGAAGAGGATGGTGATGACGAAGACGAGGATGAAGACGAAGAATTGGAGTCAAAGGAAGAGACTGACGAGGACGAGGCAAACTTGAGTCAAGATGAGCTCCTGCGGCGGGCTCGCTCCAGACTGCTAGAAGACCTGAGCGAAGTCAACCTCAATGGAGAGAAGGGAATACTTACTCTACCGCACGCCTTGGCAAAGTACAAGGAGGTAAGAAACCATGAGAAATCTAGCGAGTAGTGTCCATCCATTTCGGTGGTTTCTCACACTATAATGTACTGTATGTTGTGTCTTCAGGTGTACAACCAGAATGGCCGTATCGGAATCTACACACCGGCTGAACGAGCTGCCATCATCAACCGATTCCATGGCAAGCGCTCTCGTCGAATGTGGAAGAAGAAGATTCGTTACAACTGCCGAAAGAGCCTGGCTGATCGCCGCATGCGAGTAAAGGGCCGTTTCGTCAAACGCTCGACAGAACAGCAAGCCAAGCTCGCCGTGTCGTCGGTGCATTCAACCATTCCGGAAGATGAAAAGTTTGTGTCTCCCGAATCCTCTGAAGTAGAGGAGAATGCAGATGACAAGGATGCGGAAATGCCTGATATCAACGATCCTGATGCTGGCTTCTGTCCCACAGAGGAGCAACCCTTCCGACGTACGCGCCGGCACACAATCACATGACAACCAAGTTCGGACAACGAATATTTTTTGATTTCGAGATCTCTCTTGTTGCGAATTACTGGCTAAAAATGCTTTACAGGTTCTCCGAATCCTGGATTCGAGTACCCCTTGCTAATATTTTGAATATTTGATTAGAGCCCCCCTTTTTGACTAAAACCTACTTTTATGTTCTCAGCGATTGGAGAGCGCTAACATTAGACACTACTGCTAGTAGTAGTCGCCAGGGGATTATTTGCTGCCACCTTGTGAGACAATACTGTTATTTCGTTACATTCTCAACCTTGTTGACCGATTTGACAACTCCCACCGCAACCGTTTGTCGCATATCACGGACGGCAAATCGGCCCAACGGTGGAAATTCCGTGAAACTTTCGACACAGAGTGGCTTGGTCGGAACCAGCTCTACTATACACGCATCTCCAGCTTCTACAAACTCTGGATTTATCTCCAAGGTTTTTCCAGTTTTTCGGTCCATTTTCTCCTTGATTTTGGCAAACGTACACGCCACATGTGCCGTATGTATGTCAATTATGGGCGAGTATCCGTTTTGGATCTTTCCGGGATAATTCATGATGATGATCTGGGCATCAAAACTTGCGACGGCTGATGCTGGTTCGTTTTGAGAATCCGACGCCACGTAGCCTCTTCTAAGGTCTGAGACGGCCACATCGTCGCAGTTGAACCCCACATTATCACCGGGCATCGCCTGAGGCAACGACTCGTGGTGCATCTCGACAGATTTGATGGTGCCCTTAATCCCAACAGGAGCAAACAACGCCTCCATACCTGGTTTGATGATCCCGGTTTCAACCCGACCCACAGGAACCGTTCCGATTCCACCGATTTTGTATACATCCTGCAATGGAACACGGAGTGGCTTTTCGGATGGTCTTTTGGGCGCAGTCACGTTGTCGAGGGCCTCTAGCAGATGCGGTCCCTCATACCATGGCATCATTGTGGATTTTTCTGTCATGTTTTCCCCTGACCATCCTGAGATGGGTACAAACGGAATCTTCATTGGTTTGTATCCAACCTTTTTGAGGAAGGCAGAACATTCGGCTCTAATCTCTTTGTATCGTTCCTCGGAGAAGTTGACAGTACTGTCGTCCATTTTATTCACCGCAACAATCATCTGTTTGACGCCCAATGTATATGCAAGCAAGGCGTGCTCCCGGGTTTGTCCATCCTTGGAAATTCCTGTCTCAAAGCTTCCTTGGGCCGCATTGATGACCAGAAGGGCGATATCAGCTTGTGAGGCTCCAGTAATCATGTTTTTGATAAAATCTCGATGCCCAGGAGCATCGATAATAGTGAAATTGTAGTGGGCACTTTCAAACTTCCAATGCGCAAGGTCAATCGTAACTCCGCGTTCCCGTTCGGCTTTGAGCTTGTCCAATACCCACGCATACTTGAATGTACCTTTTCCAAGCTCTTCACTTTCCTTCTCGTACTTTTCGATGGTTCGCCGATCGATACCACCACATTTGTATATCAGATGACCCGTTGTTGTGGATTTTCCTGTTGACACGAAACGGGGGGGGGGGGGGGTAAGATACACACGAGCACCGAGAATCGCAATGAGATGACTTCCAATGAATCTTTGGTTCTTCGGATCATGCCGTACTCATACTCATTTTACGTACCTGCATCGACATGCCCGATGACTACGAGAGAAATGCTCGGTTTAGAATCTTGTGCCATGGTGGCAGTGGCTGACTGATACTCAATAATGGTCGACTGCTATGAGTAGTCGAGGAAGTGCTTGTGTACTTCAAAAGTACAGTACCAGTACTGTTATTTTGGTCTCTACTCTAGCTCATCTTCATCCGCCTTATTCTGCCTTCTTCTGCGGGAATAATCAATCATCATAAATAATAACAAGTAGCACCGAAGGTGCGCTGGAGCCTGCATGACGGTTGGGATGGGTAGGGATAGTGTAGTGGATGCCTCCGGCATTCTTGGACCAACCCTCAAGCCGCAGTGGGGACAGACAGACAGACCATAGACATGATTAACATCTTGTTTCCACAGAGATGCAATTTGTATTTTGCACAAAATACCCCCCGTGATAGAACGCAGAAACTCATAATAAGACTGTGTGTTTTATAGGTACACAATGTATTGTTGCGCGAAGATGTCAAATTTTGATGGTGATTGCTATTCTAATGAATGCATAATGTATGGCTCTGCCAATTGAAGACGGGAATAGGAACTCATTCGCCACTGGTAGAGTCCGTATTGTCTTCGTCCTCAATGATAACAAGTGCAGTCTTTTCCTTGTTGAGTTGAACAAGACCCGGTGCAATCACATGATACAGCGTGTTGAGGAACTCCAAATTCGAGGCATAAACCTTTCGTAGTGCCTTAGCACTTTTGCTTCTGTCGGTTTTATTCGAGATAATGGCGTTGATCCCTATGATGAAGTCCACTGCATTCTCTTGCATAGCCCTTACTTCCTCCAGTTTGGATTTCTTCGCTCCCGGCTCGGTGCTATCTTCATCCCCGTCTTTCTTCCGCTTAGTATGTGGTTTGAAGACGAGGCGATCCTTTTCGGGAAGTGTTTGTTCTCCTCCAAAGCCGTCAGCACCGGTTTTCTCTTGGATGAAGCCGGATAAGGACAAGGTATCAAGGAAATGATTGTTCATGGCTTCTTGAATTTTTTGCTTGTCTATTTTGATACCCTAACGTAAAGAATCATCAATGAATATCGCGCACATATGCGCTAAATTGAAGAACCGTCAATGTGGTATTTTGTACAAAAAACAAAATACACCCTTCAAATCGTGAAGAATGAGTCTGCATCCTTCTATCGGTTCCTAGAGTCAGAGGTCCTCAAGGTACCAGCATGGAACAACCTACGTCACCCGGCGAAATCACTGATAAGATTGATGTACAAGTCCAACGACATGTTGTTGCAATACGAACTACCAGATACACATATATGGCAGGAACCCATTTATATGTACGGCTTTTGCGCCGGTACAGTCACAAAATACAATTCACTAAACCAAGGACAGAAGAGTTACATTGAAAATTTCTTCAGGGTCACCTTTAAAATCGAAGGCGACATCGACAACCCGATACGGCTTATTTATCTTCTTCCACGAGACCACTGACCATGTTTTCAGTTTATCAATGGGGCATTTTGTGTAAAGAACAAAGTAACCCCTCCTCCGGGTTACCCCACTGTAACGATAGTACTATCAGCCAATTAGACAATCCAATGTAAAATAAATCGAAATCAGCCCGTGTATCAATAATTGTGAGACGATCACCTCCGGGTTATGCCATGATAGAGACATGACGGTGTAGTGGTACCTGTACTGTAAAGTTCAGTACGTCGCTATCTAGTAGTAGTAGCAGAGGCCGATTACGAGTGTAGTGTGCGTACCGGTACATGAATGTGACCGGCGCGCATAAAGCAAGTACCCGCTCGCGAACATAAAATTTAAACCTAGAAGGATATAATCCAATATAAAATAAACCAATCCGATGGCACATAACGAAGGTAACCTCCGGGTTAGCCCTTTACAACTGGAGTGATGTGCACGAGTATGAATGTCACCGGCGCGCAAAAAAGCAAGTACGCGCTCGCGAACATAAAATTAATACCTAGAAGTATATAATCCAATTTAAAATAAACCAATCCGATGGCACACAATATGGGTAACCTCCGGGTTAGCCCTTTCGACTGCGTTAGCCAATGGATGCAATGACGTCATTATTTAAGCCTATTTAAGCTTAGTCTGGCGCTGCCTTAGCCAATTAAGAATGTTGTATACGTACATGAATACGGCCGACGCGCAAAAAAGCAAGTTCGTGCTCGCGAACATAAAATTTATTCCTAGAAGGTTATAAACAATGTAAAATAAACCAATCCGATGGTACATGAGGAAATCCTGGGGCTTGCACTCGGGCACTTGGCATTCGGCCTTCGGGTGCAAGACCACTGCGGCTCCATCAACGGTTCGGACTCAACCGAACCGTCCGTCCATCTCTCCGCACGCCGAGCTCGGAGGGAGGTTGGTCGGATCAAAGTCGTCGCATAATGCGAGCCCGCAGCCAACCAATATTAATACCAAAGTACGGTACCATAGGTACTACTGGTACTGCTGTACCGGTACCGGTGTACCGGTATGTTGTACAGAACTTTTAAAACTTCTCCAATGGCAAATATTATTGTTCATTTGATGCAAGGAACAGTTAACACATTTGGGTTGCGCACGACGATATCAAACGAACAATAGCATGCCTAAAGTTTCAAAGAACAAGAAATTGAGTCGGGTAGCCCGTCGGGTTGCCGCCTCGGATCCGCTGCCGACGGCGTCTGCCGCTGTCAACAAGCAGGATGAACACCGAAAAGATGACGACGACGATCCCACCAGCCAGGCATTGAGCCGCGGGCAGCGAAAACGACAAGCCAAGAGGGATCAATATCTCAAAAAAGAAAAGATGATCCTATCGACACTGATGTTAAAGAAACGAGAAGAACAAAAACGACGAATCGACGGTTTGGATGCAATTCGGGATGCACTACTAGATACCACCAAGAATTCAGCAACGAAGGAAGAAACTGCGGAGGAACACAATCCAACTTATGGTACGAATCGATCCAGAAAGGGTTTGATGAGTAATGAAATTGAACGGATGGGGTTGGTGATGGAGCATCCTGCTTTCAAGGAAAACCCCTTTGGGGCCATCCAAGAACATTTAAAGAATACGCTAGCAGCGCAAAAAGAGAAGCGAGACCAAGAGGCAAAGAAAAAGGCGGAACAGGACAAATCGAAAAAGGAAGAGAAAAGGCTGGAGAAGAAGGAGCGGCTACAAGGAATCAAAAAGTCAACCAAAAAGTACAAACCTCGAAGATGCAGCAGGGGATCGTAAACAATACTGAGCAATTATCTGTGCTGATCCTCTCAACAGATGACATACTAGAGTAAGGCGGTGTTCTATAAATATGGCTCCTTTCTTCTTCGTTTATCATCAGGGGCATGGAAATTTTCTCTGTCGTAGAAGGATCGGAGTAATGAAATGGATTCCTGTTCAAGAACCCCAGTTCGAATTTCATATCCCCGGCTCTTAGCAGTATCACCATCGTCACTTCCTTCCTCTGGCTGGTGCAAATGTAGCAAGGATCCATTCCCCCCAAAGCGATCGTTTCGACATCCAAAGACTACCCGACCAATTCCGACAGTGGCGAGAGCTGCTGCACACATAATGCAGGGTTCACAGGTGACGTAGATACAGCAATGTCGAAAAATATCCACCGATCGAAGTTCTTCCTTTTGATTGTTTCTCCACCCAAAAGAATTCTTCCAATGTGTAGGTTCATTGGGCACGCTAATCCATTGATCTTCCCACTGATTTTTCCTAGCCCGTTTTACGGAATCGGGCACCTGCACACCTACAGCGCTCCCCTTAGTATCAGTGTCTGGTGGTAATCTCAACGCGTCTGTAGATACACTTCCAGTCAATAATCGGTCAATTGCAACCACTTCCGCATGTCGGGTAGCATCCCTCGTCGCATTCACTTGGTTGGCCCCGTGTGAGATGACAACGCTTTCGCCATCGGGTATGAGAGGGTGCTTTCGAAGGACAACAACACATCCAACAGGGACTTCCCCCACCTCCAAGGCTCGTTCGGCTACTTTCAAAGCCTCTTTCATATACAGCTCATCTTCGTCCATTCTCTGATTTTGCCCTGATCTGCTTACCACAATATGCTGCTTACTTGGCCAATGCTGCCAGTATAGTAACACCTGGTATTACGGTAGTGTGATGATATGGTTTGTGGCATGGCATCATTTTTGTCGTTGCACCGCTATCTTGGTGTTTTCTGTCGCATGTCGCATTTCGCGTTTGGGCCGGCGTATTATTACGAAGTGAGCAAGCGACAAACACCGAATTTTTGTCGAAGTAGTCAAATTCTCGTCGTCGTCTCGTCTCAAACATGATGCTATTTGTTTTCCGAACGAAACGTCCGTCGGGTCACTGCTACTAGCTACTGTATCCATATCTAGCTAGCGCTATAATTGTAGGTAGACAACTGTTAGTCATAATTTTATCAGTGGCCCAACAAAACGGAAGAGAGAACCATCGCAGAGATCTACAACTTCTGCTTCTTGTTGATCGACTCCCTATCGTGGGGCATTTCCAGAAGCTTGACGAAATTGGGTCCCTTGGGAATGATACTCCAGCGATTTAGGTTGGGATGAGAAGCATAATAGTGCATTTTGATCTGTTCCATGTTCACGGTGTCCTTCACACGCGGCATTTGGTAGATCTCTCGAAGATAATTCAAAATGTTGGGGGACGAGGTGACTGTTCTGGTATTTGTCTTGAAATACACGACATACACCTCATCGAAACGCAACAGGGTTACAAAAAGACGAATATCCGCCAACGTGAACTTATCGCCAGCAATATACCGTTGCCGCGACAAGATTTCCTCCGCACGATCAAAAGATTCAGTCAGCTCATCGATTGCAACGTTATAGGCGCGCTGGGACGTTGCGAACCCACACCGGTAGACCCCATTATTAATGGTACTGTTCAAATAGCATAGTGGTTGAGATTGAGCTGACTTGCATATGATTCATCAACAGCATTCTTCATGCTGAGTGCTGAAGCGTAGACTACTTACGGGTAGACCCAATCATTTACCGCCTCCATATCCGTCACAAGATCTTCGGGGTACAGGTCAACATCGGGATTTTTGGCAAAATCATTGAACTCAGAATTCAGCATTCGAATGATTTCGGAAGACCTAGTAGATAATATCATTATTTGTCAGCCAGAGCATTTATCATCAACAAAGACGTGAACACTCACAAACCAACTTACTCATTGCTGACAATAGTTTTCGTCTTCTTGTCCCAAAGAATTGGTACCGTGTACTTTCCATCCACATCATTAGAACGTTCGTATATTTCTCTGATAGAATAAGCTCCAAATTCAGGGTCTTTCTCATTTTCAGGAAAATATGCTGGAAAGGGACCACCAAGCCCAATGGTGTTGGGATAAGCCTGGCCGTCGGGATTCGCGAAGACCCATCCAGTGTGTTTATCCTCTGGATCATCCGGTTTCGTCTTTTGCCAAACCGGCATCACCGTCGTAACAGTAATAACATCTTCGAGGCCCTTGATAGCTCGTGTGACTAGCGTTCGATGGGCCCACGGACTGAAATTCGACAAGAGCAACACACTTGAGACGCCGACGACAAAATAATCTGACAACGAAGCGAACAAGTCACGTTGACTTACCATGCAGAGGCGACATAGAGATGGTATCTGTCTTTCTCTGGAGGAAATTCGGCGCCTACCTCTTTTTAAAGAGAAGAAACAAAGAACGAGCAGAAAATATAAGCTGACGTCGAAACTCAAAAATGGTGGCATTGCTTTCGGGGTGGTGATGCTATTGCTTACCGCGGCTGATCCAATTTCGAAAGGCGGCATCCTTTCGTTTGAAGGATCCGTCATCACCAAGTTCATCAAGAGCGGTTCTTGCAGGCATGGTAAGGTATACAAGTAGTTTTTTTAATTAAAAATCGAAATTAGTGTTTTGGAAAGATTATGAGATTATACGGCAGATGAGATGATGGATGCTGTTGACGGGAGAGAGTTGCGTCATCGTCGGTGCGTGGAATGCCTGATAGTGAACGCAACTCGTTCGTATGACGTGATCGGCGGCCTTTTCGAGCCATGGAAAATGAAGGCGGAAGATGTTCCAACTTTTTTCCCTCCGACGCATAAAATCCTTGCCCGCGCGGTTTTCCAGTCTTCTGAACAATCGTCGAGGATAATAATTAGGGGTTATGTCGGGTTAGCAATGATACCGGTACATTCAAGGGATTTATACAAGTACCCCTCAGGGCTACTTGTACCGTAGTCAAAAAATCTATTCTTCCCTCAACAGCATAGCAATAGCAACTACATAGCTAGAAATTCCCTAGTCAGCATCATCAGTCAAAATTCCTTCAGTATGACCTTCAATCTTCTGCCTTGCAGGGCGAAGATCGGCCTGAATGATTCTTCGATAGCTGTTTATTCAACCACGTACCACTGTGGGGAGAGTCAGTCAGTACCTGATACGCAGGTACTTTCGATGCATTGTGCTGTAAGTTAACGTATCGTCTTTCTGGCGGCTCAAAATCGTAGCGGAGAGTTGTGGAGCAAAACGAATTGCGTTCTTGCTGCGAGAGATTCCAAAAGGCTGTTCTCAATCGACTTGTTCCGATTTGACCCCTCTCCGTCTTGTAGGTAGACCCAATTCGATGCCTGCGTCTTCCACATCATCGGTACCATGGGTCGCACCTGGCTTTTCTTTCTTTTGTTCGTCCAAGATCTAGATATAGCGCAAATTTGATAAGAATTAGTACAGTGACACCACACCACATCCAGCTTTCTCGCTAGCCAGCCTACAGGAACAAACCACGGATACAACTTTTGCATACCTTCATGAGTTCTTTCTTGATGTGCCTAGAAATCAAAGTCATCATCACAATGCTCAACACCAATCCCGAGACTAACAGAAATTGATTCTCTTCCAATTGTTTGGCCTGATCCGACGCGGATAGGCTTGATGACGGACCACCACCACCTGCTTGGGCTCCATGTTTGACGAATGAATGAGCTGAAGCTCCCATGAAAGTGTAAATCAAGTAAAGCGGAAGCGCAAATATCTTGGCAAACGCAAATGCGTAAACATTCATGGATGTTGTACCGCACATGTAGCTGACCAATCCCAGTGGAATCACGGGGGTCAGATACAGCATTGCCATAATTTTGAACCCTTGTTCTTTCGCCGCTACAGCATCGTTCGTGGAGTGGAGCGTGAAAAAAATGCAACCATGAGATCATACTTGCCATAATCTATACCGTATGAATAAGAGTGACCCAGTGAACATCATTATACGTACCGACATTGATCGCGTCAAAGAGAGGATACTTTCGGACCCAATGTTGCACCGTTTCTCGCATGAGGTATCGACCCAGGAGGAAGCAAATCACTGCACCCAAACAGGACCCCGCCATGCTGACGACAGTCGCAACAAAAAGGCCTAGTTTCCACCCATACACTCCACGGTAAATGTAGCCGCACCCCAACGTCAAGGGAGTACCGATGGGCACCAGAGTGACCACGGCTGCCGCAATCACAATAGAAATGGCGCCCAGTCCCCATCCTGGATTCATTTCCACCCACACAAGAAATTTGTCTGCAAAGTCTGGTTGTATGAGTCGATCTTCCGATTCGACAAAGAATGATTCATACATAATGACCAGAAAGAAGAGTGCCATACAGCTCATGACAACCTTCTTGCCGTCCAATTTCGGAATGCGAGATTGCATCCGTGATGTCGCCTTGAGGGCAGCAATAAGTTTTTCATGCTTTTCCTTGACATCCCTATCCGGCTGGTCGTGCAATTCGGGGGACGAATTGTTGTCGTCGTTGTCGTCACTGTTGGCTCGGGATCGTCGTCCTCCCATGCTTTCTTCGAGCGGCAAAAAGGGAGGAGCAGTGTCCATACTGGCACTTCCTGATGACTTTGGCGGACCCGAATGAGGGGCTCGTTGCTTGGTTCCCATGCTGTCGATCAATCAAGCTACACGTATGTTTGGCACGACCTGGATATGATGATTCCAATCGGTCACTGCTTCGGTCCTGGAAGGAAGGACTGCACTAAATGATGTGCAGGGGGAATGCAGTAGCCAGCGAGTTCAAGGAGCTTTTTTGTGCCCAACGAGAAGGGAGTGGTCATTGTCGAGATCCATTTACGCGGTTGGTGCAGCATGCAGCCACATATTTTTTAAGTACCTGTACTTGTACCGGTACGGGGCAGGCCCAGCACGACATCTCAATTTCTACGACTTTTTGGTACTGACTGCACGTTGGCCTAAAAAAAAAACGCCCTCCAACATGCGTGCACGCTCGCTCTACTGTACAGTATATACCAGTAATGTACTCTAGACTACGGGAAGAAGCACATGCGCCTACTTGTGGACTTGCTCATCACCACCGCCCAAAAAAATTTTCTTCGCATTTTTGCCAACGCATCGCCATCGCCATCTAAACAAGAAAAAACTCGACAGTCGACCTGCAACCTGCAACCTTCATCACAAATCACACTTCGCCAGTATCAAGAGTCTAGAAAAGTAATCTAGCGTTGCTACTGTCTGCCTGTACTTGTACGAATTCATGTCCTTGATACCTGCTTTAGCCAAATATCCAGCAGTGCGCTGGGCAGCCGGCGGGTGGTCGTTCTTCACTGCCGAGAATGCTCTGTTGAGTGAGAATCGCACCTGGCTCATTGAGGAATTGGGCGACGAGCGATATCACTTGATGTATGGCACGCTGTCTACGGTGGCCACGGCTTCGATTGGCTATGCCTATTATTCTATCCGAAAATTGACGCCTACGCCTCCCGCCTTGACCTTGTGGACGACTACGATGACAGCACCGATGCTTTCTGCCCCAGTCGTTGGGGGTTGGATCTTTCTGTCCCTTGGGATGATCATGTCGTCGCAAGCAGCTCCTAAAATGCAAATACCTCTCACGTTGGTAGATTCATCGAACGCGGCAGGAGAAACTTCATCCTCCATCACTTCCAAGTCATTGCAAGTTCGTTGTCCATTTGACTTTTCGGACAAAAGATCCGCGGAAGAATCATCATCGACGCTACAGGGCATCGAAAGGATTACACGACACCCGGGCCTGTGGTCGTTTGGATTTATTGGAATGGGACAAGCATTTTTGGCGACGACGATTCCTCAACGGATTTGGTGGTGTGGTCCAGCAGCTGTGGCGTTGTTGGGGGGATCTCATACCGACTCGCGATTTCGTAGAGGCATGGGAGGGACGCTACCTCCTGAATATGAGTGCCAGACGTCAAATACTCCCTTTTGGGCTCTTGTGAGTGGCAAACAGGGGAGTGGATCCTGGCAAGCATTATTCGAGGATATTAAACCTCTCAATGCGACTGTAGCTGTTGGGGCGAGTTCTCTCTGGGTACTGCGACGCCTGGCAAGATAAACAGACATAGACAAAGCGCTTGCACGACCTGTACTGCTGTTTTGGGGTACCCAGCTCCGAAATTGTCTTTTTAATGCTTTCAGCTTGCTCTGAGCAGGTCCATCAATACAGAACAATGCTTACCGGTATGGTTGCTAGGATGGTCTATTGCAGGGGTTGCTGGAAAGCTGTGTGGTTAATTTCAAATGAATGGCACATTGCAATAGCAGAGATATTATATATAGCAATCTCTAGACTAGTAATAGGGCAAGAAAGTTTCAGATCGTTATCGAAAACAACTACAGTATCGTAGTTGAACAAGTACTGTAGATACTAAAAAATCTTCAATAATGAGTTAGCCGAGTGGTTCGATCAGGTCGAACAAGTCATTAACGCCAACTAACGAACAACCCTCAACTCTCTCGGACACTGTAGACCGATGATGTAGTAGATGATGGAGACAAATAATAATAATTCGCTGCTGGCCCATGTCCCTATCTAGTCGATTTCGATTTGCATGGCAAAGTCGTCCTCTTTTGGGAGTACCCTTGGGTACCGGTACATCATCTCCTTGCCTCGTTCTCGTCAAGGTGTGAAGGGATGGCGGGCGGGGTTTTAAAAGCTAATTAATCTAGAAATCCGAAGTTGCGATACCTTGATGATCTTATCATGTTCATCATCGTTTGTTGACCGAAAAATAATGATCTTTGGCCGATCACCACTTTTGCCTGGCTTGCTCGAGGCTTGCTGGCTTGGCGAACATTGTTCCCTGCCCTCTGACGTCAGGCTCAGTCTGTCCGGTGTCAGTCAATCCAGTCTTGCACTCGAACAACACTCTACGACTTTTCCGCCTTTTCCCCCCTCATTTTCATTCTCACAGATAAGCCGAACCTGCTTGGCCGAACCCGCTAGCGTGTCATCATCGCATCGTGTGTTTCGCCCTCGCCGTCACAAACTTTCTCTTGCTGCGCGCACGACCACCCGACGAGACGAGCCGCATGATCATAATAATATTAAAATACATAATACCGGTACAGGTACATCATTCAGTCGGTGTTTGCTCCATCATTTCGCTCACCTCCATCCATCTCATTCATTCATTCCCATTATTTGCATTATTTCCTTCCTGACACCGACCTGGTACGAGTAGCGTATCAAAGCCATCAAGAATCATCAGTTACGTACAGTAGCCATCTCTTTGCACAAGAAGTTATTGAACATCGACCAACAACACGCACATTTGAACCATGACTGGAGAGGGGGGGAACCACACCGATGACGGAAGCAGTAGCAGCACCGACAACACAACACAGAAGAAAATTGGAGAATATCCGCAATCCTACCTCTTGGAAAAAGCGAAAGAAATTGTTGCTGATAGAACAAAAGACTGGGAGATTACAGATGCCAAAGCGGAAGATCGAATTCCGAGATTTCATCGAGATGGTACGTGTTCAGTTCGGCGTGAAGTTCATGCCAAGAATTCCAGTGTATTTTTTGGAGCCCTTTCGTGTTCGATTGCTGCTAATCAGGAATTTGGCTACGTACAATAATTTCAGAGATCGAGATTGCTGGAGAACTGGGCAAGGGGGGCTTCTTTGTAGTCAGCGAAGTAAAACACATAACTTTACGGCACGATGAGGAAGGGGACGACGGGGCTTCGCACGAAGAAAGCTCATCGCGACATCTCGAGGATGAGGATTATATTCAAGCAGTGGTTCAGAATCGGAAATTCATGGCGCGACACTGTCTTCGTAATGGAAAAGATCCGCGGTATGCCTTTAAGACGATGCAAGAAGAAAACTTGAAGGACCCTGACACCTTTCTCAACTCTGTCGTCGACATGGTGATGGAGTTTAAATTTCTAAGCTCCGTTCGTCATCCCAATATTATCAAAATGAGAGCCGTTTCTGCGGGGGACTTGTATCATCCAAGTACATTCATACTGCTTGACAAGATTTATGACACATTGGATACACGGATCGACAAATGGAAGAAAAAGGAAGATAGTGCTTTCAATAAACTCTTTGACTTTCAAAAGAAGCGGGAGAAGAACTTCATGGCAAAACGACTGCTTGTGGCTTTTGACATTGCGAGTGCATTGGCCTACCTTCATGATATGAAGTAAGTTTGATGTTTGTGGTGGTTTTGTAATCAAATTGCATCCATCACATACCGCTTTGTGTAGTGTTCTAATGGTTATACTTTCTTGTATCCCGATGAATGACAGTATTATGTATCGAGATCTCAAGCCCAGCAACGTGGGCTTTGGTAAGTTTTGTGGACCTACCGCGCTTTAAAGTCTCACCCTTGATAGTAGGAATCTAATTCTCTTACTTTCCTCTGCAGATGTACGGAATGACCCAAAACTATTCGACTTCGGCCTTGCTACTGAATTTCGACCGGAAGAACTGGACAATGGAACCTACAAATTGACCGGTGATACTGGTACCATCCGCTACATGGCACCCGAAGGTGAGAAACGTATTGCTTTGTTTTTTTTTACCTTGCTTCATCAACGGTAGCCACTCACTGCGCCGTGTCACACATTTTGTTCCAGTTGCTTTATCCCACCCATACACTGAAAAGGCTGATGTGTATTCTTTCGGAATCCTGTTGTGGCAGATTTGTCAGATGGAAATGCCATATGAGAAGCTGAGTGACGGGGCAATTGAGAGGAAAGTAATACAGCTGGGTTATCGCCCGAAGATTGACCCGCAGTGGCCTGCGTCGCTTCGTCGACTTCTTCAAGATTGCTTTGCTAGTAGCCCTCGACGACCAGCGATGGAGGTTGTATGTGATGTCCTGAGGCATGAAATCAAGCAATTGTCTGACAAAGATATGGTCGACGATGAGGATTTCATTGAGTCCGCCAGAAGTGCTAGGAGTGCTCGATATATTACGCCATACAACTAAAGAATGTGGCATTTTTTGTCTCCCAGTCTCATTTCTACAACTTGCAACACCTTTCATTTTTTTGGACGGGGGCTACCCTAGGTACATTTACTTTGTGGCACATTGCCCCATTTTCTACAACATTCACAATAGTTTGTTCGCAGAGTTTCTACGAAGCCGACAACTGACTCTTTCGGGAAGCGTCGAGGATGTCAGTGATTTCCTCGTCTGAGAGTTTGTTGATCTCTTCACGCAAGAGGTCACAAGCATCGTTCATGGCTGGACGATTTGGGTTGTCGGCAAAGGCACTACGCAGAAAGCCACATATCTCGGGACCCCACTTTTCGTCAATCTTTGGGCGTGTTCCCCCTCTGATTACTGACTTTTCGAACAGCTTCACCGTGAATCCCTCATAAGGTGTTTGGATCGCAAACATCTGCCAGCAGAGGATCGCAAAGGAGAAAGTGTCCACCGTGTCGTTGTATGGCAAGCCCAAGCTTACCTCTGGTGCCATGTATCTCAAGGAACCGGTATCTCCTGTAAGCTTGTACGTCCCGTCTTCGAGCTTGTTGTCGGGGTCGACTTCTTTAGCAAGACCAAAATCAAAGATCTTGACATCGCCACGTACGTCGAATCCAATATTATCTGGCTTTAAATCACGGTAGATGACACTGGAAGCAGATAGAAGTGAGTGCATGACAACACGCTTGGTTTGTTTGCTTCCAACTAGCTTCAAACTTACCCCATGCCATGAAGATAGCTCAACGCACAAGCAATATCATAGGCTACGGTCAAACGCTCCACCCAGAAAGCCATCGCTTTCTTTCCGCTCCTGTCGAACAACTTTTTGAGCCCCCCACCCTGTTGCTTCTTCCATTTCAGTAGTCGTTGGGGCATGATATCGAAAAGACGATCCAATACTAGGAAGAATCCCGAGTGGAAGGGATTCGTTTCCTCCATGGCTCTCATTTTGATAATGTTGGGATGGCGAATCACCGCCAAGAAGCGTGACTCAATGGCCAAGTCTACCACTGCGTTGACAAAGGTTTGTTCGTTGTTACGCGAGGATTCCTGCACCTTTTTGATCGCATATCGACAATCTTTTCCTTGACGGATGCAATGTCGAGCCATGAAGGCGCGATCCTGCACGATATTGTGAATGAAGTGTTCATCATCAGACGTTTTACCATTGGTGGTGCCCTGCTCACTCCCTTTGTCGTTGAGTGTGATTTTGGTGACCTCGCTGACAACACAAAAGCCACCACGGCCGAGAACTCGTCCAATAGTTAATTCTATTAAGAAAAGAGATTCAGCACGGCACGAAGATGGTTAAAGTAAACGAGATACCGATGGCAATATAAGAAGATAGGTGCGGCCTTCGTATCCACCCCACTTACCTTTCGAATTGAATTTGGGTATCCGGGCTTCCGCCTCAGAATCCAGAAGCTTAGAACCCTTGGTTTTCTTTTGTACGACATCCTTGGCAACGTTCAGAAGATGTTCTTCTGTATACCCGCCGATCTTCTTGCTCATTCTTGACCCTTCGCTGTCGCGGTGTTCTGCTTCTTTGTGATTGCGCGTCAGAGTGTATCCGAAGTTGATGTGGGTGTACTTGTACCGACTGCAGTCCGCCTTGGTTTGAACAAAGTGAAGGTGAACCGTGCGTTGGATAATATTGATCGATGCCGCTTGAACGTTGACAACAACATCTACCGGTAGAGGGTCGAGACGCAACACAGACTGCCCGGATGCCGGATGCCTACTAAAACAAAAAATCAATAGAAATATTGCTTGACAGTACGGCAACTCTACCGGTATGTGCTACCGAGAGTCGTCGTCCACGAGTACAGTACCTTGCACGTTGTACTCTACCGGTACAGTACCAGGAGAAGTCCTTGTACCTGGTACAGTACTGTACTGGTACACACAGTACTGGTACCGTACCAGTACTGGTCTAAAAGAGAGCGCGCGGGGGGCGAAGCCAGGGGCAGGCTTATTTGTTGTGTAAAATTGCGTAGAATTTGTACTGTGCGTCTGATGCTCTTCGTCAACACGTGTTTGTTTTGTGCGTTGTGCTCGCTATGCTGAGGTGTCGATGACTGCGGGCTGCTGCTGCGAAGTCACCTCTGCTTTACTCGCGCGAGAGAGTCCGTACAAGCATAGTCCGTGCAGTACACATACCGGTACGGTACCCTGGTACTGTACCAGTACGCAGGTACTTGTACCGGTGCAGTACCAGGTACCAGTACTGTGCCGGCGTACCTGGTATCGTCACTTAGGCTCTGTTGTTCAAAGCCTACCGCGCGGTACTACCGTAGTATCTGTCCCCCCCCCGGACTCCTACCCTACCAGCACTGTTGCTCGCCCGGCATGGTTGGTAACAGTACTCCCAGCTGTGGGACGTCCCGAGGGAATAGTAGAACAATGCGGTAGAATCCGTCCGAAATATCGATCTTGGAGAGATATACCGGACCAAAGTTTGGGTTGGCGTGCTCCTCCCTTTGCTGAGTAGTGCCTGCTGCAGAGTTGCTTGATCTCGCTTGGTGCCGGCCACGGCAAGTTGGTGCCAGAGGGGTGGTAGCTCCCGTGAAATGTTGGGCCAATAGTACAAGTAGCAGCTAACCTTTCAGGCGAAAACTTTGATCTGCAGCCCACCTCTCACCTAGCCAAAGCCGATACTGGAGCCACCGACCACTTCCTCACCGACCTCGCACCTCTTGCCAACAAGATACCTACTCTGTCACCCCAACTTTACTTGTACTGGTGCCAAGGAGCCATAAAAACTAGCTTAGTACCAAATACATGCAAATTGCAAATGCCTGCCTGCAGATGCCTCCCGCCCTCTCTCAGCCAAGCGGCGTCATTCAGTCGTCCGTCAAGCGAGGGGATACATACCTGTACCGGTACCAGTACCAGGTACAGTGTAAAGTAACAACAAAAAAATCCAAGATCGACGATCGCGATGCAGCCATGCACAAGCCATGGTCCATGACCGCATCGAAGTGAAAACTTTTACAACCTTAAAAAAGTCACCTATTATTACCTCAGTTTCAAAATGAAGATTGTTGTTGCATTGTTCCTTGCCCTTTTCGCCGTTGCTAGTGGGTGAGTAGGTGCAGAAGTGTCGGAAGCAGAGGACAGGAAGAGGGGGAGTCACAGTCTCGGGTGTAACTAAAGCCAACTAACCCCTTCTCAAATACTCGTTTGCTGAACTCCTCGTAGCCAAACAGTCACAAGCAAAGTCTTCTTCGATGTCGAGATCGAGGGAGGTGAATCTGGCAGAATTGTCCTCGGGCTTTTTAGTGAAACGCCGAAGACTTCCGAGAACTTTGTAAGTTTTAAAAATCGCTTCGGAAAGTTGATAGGTGGCATTGTTTCTCGTCTGACATGTCCCACCTGCCACAGCGTGCCCTCTGCACAGGAGAGAAGGGAGCTGGAAAGTCGGGAAAACCCCTTCACTACAAGGGAAGCATCTTCCATCGAATCAGTAAGTATCCATTCTTTCCTTGCAAAATGTTTTTTGAATTGTGATATTATTTCTTGATTTGCATGGGAGTGTGGGTCTCTCATTAGTTTCTGTCGCCTCCGTCTTTTGCCAAAACATGTTCTCTACAGTCCCAAACTTTATGATCCAAGGTGAGCGACAAGCTACCGTGCATGGTTTTGACTGCTTGGCGTGATACTTTTTACTAATCATATTGTGTTTTCAGGAGGAGATTTCACTCAATTCAACGGCCGGGGAGGAGAAAGCATCTACGGTGAAAAGTTTGCCGACGAGAAGTGAGTCCTTTGCATCATGTCTTGTTGAAATGATTTTGTAATTTGTTCTCAACGTGCGATTTGCACCGCTGCAGCTTCGATCTGAAGCACGAAGGTCCCATGTACCTCAGCATGGCCAATGCTGGACCCAATACCAAGTAAGTCTGTCACGTTGCTCTGCTGTACGTATGTGGTAACGTTCACTAGCTGTTTTGTTCTGATATTTCACCTCGTTGCACGATGTTCCCAATCGCAGTGGATCGCAGTTTTTCATCACCACTGTGAAGACTCCTTGGCTCGACGGTCGGCATGTTGTCTTTGGAAAGGTCTTGGAGGGAGAAGACTTTGTCAAGAAAGTGGAAGCCCAAGGCTCCAATTCTGGTACCCCCAAAAGCAAGGTGACCATCGTGGACTCTGGAGAATTGTAAGAAGACGAGCAGCCAATGAAACCACCATGATGCCCGTGGAGATCATGAAGCAACTCCTCTCTAGTTTACGACGAAAAAGATGTGCATCACTTCTATTCTTCAAAACATAATAGACATACTTCTGATCTTTCACTGTTTCAAATGCTCTCTAGAGTACTATATGTACATACTGTGGGCGATGGATTCTACTCCTGTGGCTCGAGAGAGAGAGAGAGCTGCAGGTAGACTACAGTAATAGTGGAGAGTTGTACGAAGTACGAATACTTTTTAATGGTGCAGAGGACTGAGCATCCAGCAGTACTAGTACAGTGGATAGCTTCGAATGAATGAATAATGATCGACTGATCGACTCATTCGATTAGATATGCTAATATTTCTACGTAAAATCTACGTAAAATGAAAGATCGGTTGGGAGACGAGAGACGAGAGGAGGAAGGGCTCTGTCCGTGGTTCGCCGCCGCGGACTGCTCTTGTCGGGGCTCGGCGCCTCGATCAGCGGGCGCACAATAACACAACTAAGGGTGAGTGAGATCGTAAGAGAGTCCGTTTGCGGCGAAAAAGTGAGGATTGCTTGATTGCTCTTTGCTCTGGGATCGTCCAAGGCTCAATGTGTAGAATTGTGGAGAGCAGCTGAAAATTGGAAGCCTCCTGAAAGCGCCATTGCGGCTCGGTTCGAAAGCGTCAACATCGGTGCAGACTACGACGAGACCGCGACGCTCGCGAGAGAGCATCAATCAAGCAGCGCATTCTGCGCGATCTTTTTCGAGATTCCTTTTAGTACGGAGTCACCGCGTAGAAGTGCACAAGAATCTGGAATTTTATTTTGCGACGGGCGATAATCCAATATCCGACGTCTTGTTATCCCAAGAAGTAGACATTTTGGAAAACAAGCCTCTTTCCCCTACTCGTAAATGTCATTGATCGATGCGAAAGCTCACACTCACGTCATATTTCTTTCAGAATTTGCTATATAGAGTATAGAAAATATGAGTGCATCAGGCAGCTCCTCGCTGCGGCCTGCATGGAGTAAGGGAAGTAGTGGAGGTCGAGGAGGATTCCAACCACCGCCCACCGTTTCCGAGCGTGGTGACAAGGCCCGGTCAGGTTCCTGGGGAAGCCAAGAACGAAATAGTACCAACAAATTTGCGGTTTTGGATGAGGACGATGATGGACCCCTTCCTGGTGCACCGGGGCTTGCAAAGCCGGAGGACAAGCCAGCGGGAAACTCGAGAAGTGAGGCATTCCGCTCTAGCTTCGGCGGACGGAGTTCTTCGACTGGAAACAAACCACCAGGACGATCTCTGGCAGACTTGGCTGCTCGAGTCCCGGAGCCTCCCGGAGGAGTAGCGCGGAGAGCTCAGTCTGGTGGTGGGAGATTTCCGAATGTTCGAGCTCCTAGTGATACCGCAAATGGAACTGATGGCTACAAACCCGACCCCAAAGTAATCCGATTTACGAGAGAGAAACTTCTATCAATGCGCCCAGTTCCAAAGGACATGGGATTACCAGATTTACTGCAAGAACTGGAAGGAACGCCCATCGTGTCGACGGCCCCGCAGGATCCAGGTGAGACCGCTTCTTTACGAATTTGCGTGTAGTACGTCGGAAATTCCCTGAGCACTTCTCACTTCATTCGTTTTGATACTTGTAGTCTGCTGGGACACATTCGATAGTGAAGAAATATGGGAAACAGTTCGCGAGAGGAGCATGGCGCGAGCTGCCAAAAATGAGCCTGTCGCTGGTGGTCCTCGTTTGCCTGAAGCTACAGCTGACCCCAGGCGGCGTAGCACTGTGAGCGGTGGTGGTAGGTGGCAGCGTGGGGTTGCGCTCCCACCACCGGAAGAGGCAGCTCGAAAAAGGAATGATAACGCAGAGAATCCTGACGAGCTGTGGGACGACCCGGTCGGTGGCGCAACCGGTGCGGCTTCCGATTTCAGCTCTTTCGGCGCCATGCCTGACGACGAGCCGTTTGATTTTGACAAGATGGCAGAAGCAACAAAGAAGTTGGACGAGGAAATACACGGATCAGCCAGATTTTCCGACTCTGCTGATGATGACGTTGATGATCAAGTGCGTCTGCAGAAAGCAGTAGACACAACCCGTCCACTGGCAAGTGCGGGTACAGCGATTACATCTGGGTCTGGAAATGATGTGAACGTGTTTGAAGATTTTGACTCTCCCTCCGCCGATCAGCCGAACGAAGGTGAAACGCCTGTAGTTCGTGGGGCAACAGAAGATCCTACAGCTAGCTCTCGTCTCATGAAGATGATCGGAGTAGAGCCTCCAAAACCTGAAGGGGCGGCAGCGGACGGTACGACCGCGGGCGGAAATCCTTGGGGGGGCGGCAACCCTGCCGCGGCGCAGTCAGAGCCCTCGGTACCAGGAATCGATCCAATCTTTGGTTCGATCGGTGGTTTGTCGCTCAATCCTTGGGGTGGGGCTCCTGGTACTGCGGCTCCTAATGGTCAAGATGGTGGTTTGGATCTGGCAGGGCGGTTAGGGGCTCTTGCGGCAGAACAGGTAGAAATGGAAAAACGGGCTCAACAAGAGGCGGAGTTGCTGCGGCGGCGACAAGACGAAGAGGTTCAGCGCCGAGCTCTCGCACAACGGCAAGCAGAACAGCAAGCTCGTCAGCAACAAGCCCAAGCGGCGGCCATGCAGCAGCAACAGCAAGCCTCTCAACAATCTCAGGTTGAGTTAGTTCTGATGGAGCGCATCTGTTCGATCCTCGAAAACTCTTGGGGTCGCTCCGATCTCGTTTCGATTCTTACCACCTTGCACTCTGAGGATTCGCGAGTAATTCCTTTGCTGAGCAATGTCGACGCTCTGCGGGCTCTCGTTGCAAGGAGTCCACAGCGAGTCGCTCTTCGACGAGATCCCAGCTTCTCAGGTGATATGGCCGTGCTACTAGTGACTAATACCCAATGGCAGCAGCAACAACAACAACAAGCTCAGGCAAGACAGCAGGAGGAGGAACTCCGCCGTCGCCGGCTAGAAGAGGAGGCGCGGGCCCAAGCTCAAAGCCGAGCATCCATACAGATCAAAGCCGATCTTCCTTGGTTTTACTCTGATCCTCAAAACAATATCCAGGTATGTAATGTTTGTATTGTACATTTTCTGAATCGCATGGTTGGTAGCTAACTAGTTTCGCGTTCAGGGTCCATTCCGGGGCGAAGAAATGAGACAGTGGCTTGAGGCTGGGTATTTCAAAGGCGATCTTCCGATTAGTCAACAAACCACTGGGCCATTTGTTCCTTTGTCGGCGCTTTTCCCGGATTTGAACCACGCATTTAAGGTACCGCAGGCAAACATTGCTGTAGACGAGGCTGAAAGGAAGGCACTTGAAGAAGAGAAGCGCCTAAGAGAAAAGGCAGAAGATGAACGGAGGGCTTCGGAAGCACGCATAGTTGCAGAGCGCGAGGCCGAACGACAAGCTGCCGAGGCGCAAGCTGCAGCCGCGGAGGCCGATAAAAGGGCAATGAAGGATTCTAACGACGGTAACGAACCTTCCACCCAACTGAAAATGATGCTTGGTCTTTCGGGTGCTCAAAGTGCTGGTGTTGTGGTGGAAGCAGATAAAGCTGCACCATCAGCTCCTGCACCTAAGAAACAAAGCGCAGATAAGAAAGCTTCAAAGGCCAGCAAAAAATCTCAGTCGAAAACATCAGAAGAGGCACCAGTCCCAAAGGCGCCAGCTCCGACCAAACCTGCCGCCACTGCATGGGGTGGAGCTGCGAGTGCCAAGCCCAAAAAGAGCATTTCTGAAATTCAACAGGAGGAGGCACGTAAAGCAGCTCTTATGGCTGCCCAAGGCGATGACGCACCTCGTCAGTCTAGTAGTGGGTGGGCTAACGTAGCCGCAGGAACGCAGGGCTGGTCAAGTGGTGTCGTGAAGAAGACAGTAGCTACGGCTCCAACGGCGGTCGCGGCAAACATCCGACCATCCCAGACGACGCGACAACCGAGCGGCGCTCAGCCCTCTTCCGCTCCCGTCAACAAGGCCCCGCCACTATCTCAACAGCAGCGATCGAGCTCAAGTGCATCTGCGTCGACACCGGCTGAAGAATTCGGAGCAACTCTCTCGCCGGCTCTGGAAAATTGGTGCAAGGAGCAGATGGAAAAGCTCACGGGCAGTGACGATCTCACTCTTATTGGCTTCTGCATGACCTTGACCGACGCCAGTGAGATTCGCCAATACCTGCAGGCTTACCTTGGAAATGGAGCCAAAGTGAACTCGTTTGCCTCCGAATTTATCATCAAACGAGGTCTGGGAGGAAACGAGCAGGAAGAGTGGGAAACCCCTGGTAGCGCAAAGAAAGGGCGCAAGAAGAAAACCGGTTCACGATAAAAATTGACTAGCTATTTTAGCTGACCCTTGGAAAGATTCCTCTACCTTTTGCCAGAATGTCTTAGGTATTAGATTGCTGCGATCTTTTCCCCGAGTATATGTGTTTATGCATCTCGAAATAGGAGTAATGTTGGTTTATCGTTACAGGCAGTGCTCCAAGGAACGGAGATTGGAGTGCTAGGTTGAGACTGAAAAAGAAAGAATGCTCTCATCGCACCATAGTATAGTACCATACGCTCGTACCCGGAGCCCGGAGTACGCCCCGGAGTACTATTGTTATGAGGAGTCTCCCATGTCACCTCTGCCGACGGTACCCCAAATGAGCACGATCCCAACAGCATACGCACCCAGATCGACACTGGCACGTTCGTTACTTGTACGGATCAGCTCCACATGCTACATGGATATGTGTTGGAGAGTGTTGCTCATGATGATTCGAAGGAATCGAATATCGAGACACGCGGCGAATGATTCTGTATAATTCTGAAGGATTCGGAGAGAATCGAAGACCCCCGGAGAACATCGGAGAAATGATATGAAGAACGACACACGTTTGACCGAAAGTACATGAGAAGAAAATAGTAGAGTAGAAGTGCTCATAATTTTAGTAAGCGGACATTACGCTAAAGAGACACGAGAGTTTGTAACACGCTTCGAAGCGAAAGGTTAAGACGAACCTCGTTTGAAGCAACGTTTCGTTACTGAAATTGATCAACAGATAAGAGCTTGAGTAGAATGTGGTCTTTGCCTTGCTCGTATTCGAGCATCGAGAATTTTTGACATTCGATCTGCTTCTTCGAGGAGTCCATCGGGCTCGTCTACGAAAAAGTGTGTTTCTGCGGTAGCGTCGCGAGGTTTCATCGGAATCTCGCCGTCGCCCCAGATAATCGTCTCGCGATTAAAGTCGAGAACGATTCCGAGCTCTCTGAGGAGGTCTCGGCCTATGATAATATCGTAGCCACCTAGACTCTGTTTGGTGGCGTGAATTTCGGAGTGGATCACTCGCGAAACGCTAAATTCAGGTAATGTGAAGCGCGTTTGCGCTCGCATCGTCGTTTCGAATTTGCCGGCGGCGCTAGTCCAGACCGTACCGGGTCGTTCTTTTATAGCGTGGAAGATCCTTCAGGACATTATCTACCGACGACGGGCAGACTATGGTCGTACGAGTCGCGTAGACCGTGTGTATTGCACTACATAGGATTGAAAGCGACTGGAAAGTTCATTAAATGCGAGGATGGTACCGGTACTGTAATTGTACAGTACGGCGAGTACTGGTAGTGTGTACCGGTACCACCGGTAGTAAGGGTGCACGTACGACGTACGTAGTCTTGACCTGCGCTCGACATCGCGCGTCCCAGACAAATATTGGACTAAAATGATTAAATCTTACCGCACGTACTAAAACTTGCTCTGTTCTCGACAACACACGTCACGAGTTCGTCAAGTGCACGCACGGCACGGATGTGGACGAGCCGCTGGACGCCACCCAAACCCAAGCTCTCCAAGAGAGGAGCCGGACGCTCCCTTTTTGCCGCCCTGCCCGAGGACTGCCAACTGTTATCACACTCTTTTGTCAATCCAACAACGCGTTGTCTACTTTCAATCCTAGAACAAGATGGTTTCCAAGAAGCAGGTACATCGTTGACACCGGAGGGGGCATCAAAAATGCTGTCCGCCCGAGATGGTTGTCATCTGACGTTCTGAAGGCTGGTTCGATGGGCTAGCACGTGAAGTGCCTTGCATTGCAGATTTACGTCTGCTACGCTTTTGTCGACCGGTCCATGAACAGTGGGTGCTCCATGGGTGGTAGTGATTTTGATATTACTGTCGTTGAATAATTTCTCACATGTTTGTTTTCTCTGAGTATAGAAAAAGTCGCAAGACTCCATGAACAGTCGGCTGAAGCTGGTCATGAAGTCTGGTAAGGCCATCTTGGGATACAAGCACACCGCGAAGGCCCTTCGAAAGGGAAAGGCCAAATTGGTTCTTATTTCGTCGAACTGTCCGCACTTGCGGAAGTCTGAGGTCGAGTACTTGTCCATGCTTGCCAAGACCCAAGTCCACCACTACACCGGTGACAACAGCGCCCTTGGAACAGCCTGCGGTAAATTCTTCAACTGCTCCGTTATGTGCGTTACTGATGCCGGAGACTCCGATATCTTGACCGCAGGAAACAAGGAATAAACATAGACGCTGGCAAGTTATTCTAGAACTGTACAATAGCCCGACTTTGCTACCTAGTTCGTTTCCGGTCTAGGCTTCGCTGCTCCCTGGCAATAACAACAAACGCCCCACAGAGAAGATCTATTTCGCGATCCTTCAGACCATCTGAAAGGCCGTAATCCACGAAGATTCTCAGAGCATAGTTCCAGATCTGATGACCCGCTCTCGTGGTTTCCAAGAAACATGTTCGTTTCAAGTACGCCTATGAAGATGTTGAACTCTCCTGGCGGGGGGTAGACTAGAAAATGGGGAGACTCTAGCTCTAGCTGAATAATCTTTCTACTAGTTGTTGTTGTGACTGGTGTTCTCTACTCTCTCTCTCTACTACTACTACTACTACCGGTAGTAGAGAGTAGTACCGGTACCGGTATATAGAGTACAAGTAGTCTGCCAAAAGGAACAAATCATGATGTCCCTGTCACATCAAAGACGATGACGATTCGACTTGGTCGAAAAAGAATTTTCGTGCGTCGTAACTGCTGTAAAAACAACAAGCAAATTCTACGCGTTGCCAATCCGCCAATAGAAACGAAGATCTTGGACACACGGTACCTGGTACTACTATTCGAACAATGAAAGCGTACAGCGTACAGTAAAAGCGTTCGCGAAGAATCATCCGTTGAACCTTGAACTGCTTCAATGATGATGGAAAGGGTTTGGGCAACCCACAACACCGCAAGGACAGCTTACAAACAATTGTACTTTTACCATCGTGAAAGGCAGTCAGTGCTATCAAATTGAGAATGGGGGAAGATCCAAAGAAACCGGAAGAAATCTTTCGGTCGGGCATCAAGAGTATAGTCTCTTCCGCCAACAAAGTTTTGGGCAGTCTTGAAGAGGTTGCGAAACCCGTCGGATCGGCTTGGGAGACGGTCAAAACTCAATCAGGTGTGGTTAAGGAGTCCGCTGTGTATACTTATCAGAGACGTCATGAGTTCCCTCTGGAAATAATCGGTGGAAGTGCACTACTCGGTGGTGGAACGATGTTGTTGCGCCGCGGGAAAGTCGCTGGTGTCCTCGGAGCCGCCACCTTTGGAGGAGCCGCATATGCTGTTGTGTATGACGAGATTAATCTACAAGAGCTTCCGGATATGATATTTGGAAAGAAAAAATAATCAGGAGCGACCCTTGCAATGGTGAATTCGTACCATGGTGGAGTGAAACGCAATCTTCCCGATCAACATTGGGCGGCGGAGAAAGTTTATATTCTAATTATTCGCCTCCGCCGGTAACGCTTTTCCACCATCCACCCAAGCCTTCACCTTCCTGTAATGCTTTAGGTTGCCGGAATGGAATTTTTCCACTTTCGAATTTGTTTCTCAGATCGTACACGAATTCTAGAGCGGCTCTCTCTGCCTCGGTCAGTTCTGGATGCCAGAAATCCAGGATCAAAACATGTCGTTCCTCATCTGTAGGATTTCCTGTAGAGTGCACGAAAGATGTGTCCAATGTTGTCAACTTTCCCTCGGTCCAGCCTTTTCGTTCTCCTCCAACTTCAATCCAACAGTCAGACGGGATCTTCAATCCCAAATGCGAAGTCAGAATGAAGTTTCGACCATCCGAGTGCTCTGCGACGCCCGATCCAGGAGCTTGTCGCGCAAAGCAGACACCACGAACGGCCAGTGGGATACGTAGACTCCGCAGTAATTCGTAAGTCTTAGGGAACTCCTTGCAATTGTCCATGTTCCATACCCCCAGGCGCTGCAAACGTATCGCCGACCATCCAGAGCCCATCACTTGGTTTTGCCAAGCACTATCCGCGCTAAATAGCTCCTTATCCCGCTCCAGTCTGGCCTCGAATTCTTTCTGGATGATAGTATACTTTTCTTCCAGTTTCTTGGCCCATGGAAAATTCGCTGGCTCTTCTGAAACATCCCAAAATGGTTTGGCCGTCAATCCGTCCACATGCTCTTCGCTCGGCTCGTGCCCAGGAGCATAGCCCTTTGGGGCCTCCAGCTCTCCACTGGCACTATATGAGATGACACAAAGGTACCCCGGTGGTCAGTGAGATCTCCTAAAGAATGAAGGCAGCTCTATTTTCGATCCGTGTCTCCAATAAGTCAACTTACGTCTTTGCAAATCTTCGGATCCGATCAATATTTTGACCCTTTTTTGCATAGAAATTTTCAATATCGTTGAGGCCCGTATTAACGTCTTCCCAAAACTGCATTTGTCGTTCGGTCAAGGCCGCACGAGACGATGATGAAGTCCTGGTACTGCTAATTTGATCTTCTGTTGCCACCATCCATCCATGGTGGATTGCACAACGACCGACAAAGGACTGCGACGCAGGCAGCCACAACAGAGACAAGATTGTCAAGCAGGTCGCTGTCCACGTGACGTAACATGGTTGTTTCTGCATCCTCGAATGGGTCCTTTGGCGAGAGAAGATAATTGGATCAAGACTATTGGGTAGTCTACAATGTTGTGGTAAAATGCAAATTGGTTGATTGTTGACTGTGTGCGTAGGTGTGATAATTACGTAGACGGACAGGCGCTTTGGCTGACGGTCTCGAATTACTGGGCGTTTGTGCGTGATAAAATAAGGAGTATTTGTACTGAGTGTTTGCGACTGTCGCATAGATTATTTGATGAGCTCCTTTTGAGCATCTATTTGATGTAGAATTGATCTCCTGATTGTAGTCTTGACGTTTGTATTCTGGATACACTGGGTAGTTGATTTGACAGTTGCCTTCTCGAGTGTTAGAGTGACGATATAGTTATGTAGTAGGATTCGGGTTGCGGGAACGGTACTCGTGATTGATTCATGACTGTCCGGAAAGGTTCGGGAAGTGATGTTGGATAATATTTGGGGTTCTCGAAGAGGTTCGCCCCGAAATGACCGGTAATGTCACACTCCCTCTCAATATCAGTAGGCTAGTAGGCAAAACCCCAGGCCTTATGTTTATAAACGAGCTATCGCGCGGCCGTCTTGCTCTTGGACTCCACGAACGGAACACGGCCCTGCTATGGGCATTACACTTCCCAAGTTGTTTATGTACCGGTATCCCTGGCCGTTCTTCGCAAGATACGATATATCGAGACTACTTTAGTACATGGTGCTAGCACGTCGCGTATTCTAGCTATCCATTCATCGGACCCCTTTCAGTCTCGCCTTTTCTTCTACAATTCTAGTACGCTGGTGGTATGGTATATCATCCTTGGCAGAGCATAGTGCTGGCCCGCCTTGTGGGTCCCGCGCCAATCTTGTAGTACTCGCTGTCCACGACGAGGACTTGTGCCGTGCTTGAGCTTTCGACTGGATCTGTAGGTTTCCACAGTAATGATAACTACTTGGGCCATTCTTGTTGCGGTCATCAATCGTATCTTCTGCCGTAAAGACCATGTAATTTGTACACATCTTTTCACGAACCGGTTGCTCCGGATCATCCGCTCGAGAAGTCATTTTGTCGCCGAGGAGATTCGATGCCTTGTCGCAGCCTCTTATGTCGCCCTTGTGAGTCACGGCCATTTGAGTCTTGGGACACGTGTAGGTAGCTCCGGAAGCACCATGAGTGCATGCGTCCAGAGCACCATAAGAGACACAGCCGACCGAATGCTCACTTTCTCTCAGAGACATTGACAAAAGAACTGGGAAATGCGAAGAACACAGTGGAGAAAGCAAAGGAAACAGAGACGGAGCTTACATCTGTAAAGGCAGAATTGGAGGCTGCTTTGGCGGAGCTTGAAATGGTCAAGGCAGAGTTGTCTAAAGCGTCGAAAAGAGCGGACGTGCTGGAACAAGAGAACACAGAGCTGCAGGAGAAGCTTCACTCCGGTGATTTGTGTCGGATGAGCCGTACAGTAGCAAAATGTACGCCGACTACCCGGATCTTGAAGAGCTCAACATGGGTTTGTACACCTTGAAGGCTCAAAGCAAGATGGGCAAAGAAGATCTCAAGCTATTGCTGAACTCTATGTCGCTTTTGACTTGAAAATGTGACAAAATGTGGATACACGTTGGTTTTATAGAGCTTAATCTGACGACTATTATATCCACTCTTACAACAATAACCATAAGATGGATTCGTTCACGTCGCGCTCTTGTTTGTCCTTATGCTTAAACTTGAATACTGGGCCAGGTACTCGAGTTCTCGTGTCGTGCAGAGGATACTTCAACAAAAGAGGTGGGCGGGCTCGAAGTATAGCTTGTATGTTTCCGGATTCCCGGATCTGGTGGGAGGAAATCTCGCAGATAAAGTTCGCGTTTGTGAGGATCCAATTGATCGATAGGAATGAATTCCAGAAATGGCCTTCGAATCAAAGCCGCAGAGGGCCTGATCATGATTTGAGCAGACTGTGGCTGAGAAGGATGCTGACAAGCATTCGCCCGCCCCGTGTTCCTGGTGACCATTGTTCGGTTTGCAAAAGATCCCCCACCTTCGTCATCGGAATGGGAGCGACTAAGGCTTGAGTTTGAGTTTGGGGACAACTCGCCTTTGCCAGCATTGGCTTTCTTGATGACATCCTCTTCGTCAGTGGAAGAGGTTTTGCGCTTTCTCCTGATCTCCGGAGCCCCCTCCCTCAATGCTTGGCAAGTTTTTTCCTTTGCTCTGTCATCGCCTATATCAACCCAAAGAACACGACCTTCGGGGGTTGGGGTATCAATTCTTTTCACAAATCTTCCACCCTTGTCGCGAATTCTTTGGACAACAATTGCGGCCACTGCTGGCTTGTCTCTCTTTTTTGCTTTTAAATATTGATCCTGATATCGTTTGACAAGGGAACGAAACGCTCGATTGCCAGAGTGAGAGTTAGTCGCCCCACCTCGCCCTGAAAGTAGAAAAGGTGAGCGTCTGGTCCTTCGACGATTTTGCTCTCGACCGTCAAATGAACTTACCGCAAAGTACGTCGCTGGGCTTGATTTCGGATATGTATTCGACTGGGGCCCAATGGTAATGGGGATATCCAGCGTAGGCTGGGGGCTGGTAGGGGTAGGAAAATACAGGTACTGGACCACCAGCGGTAGGAGGCACCAATGATGGCATCACTATTTGTCCGTAGGAAAAGGACGGGTTGTGATAGTGGGAATGTGGGGGAGGCGGAGGATATGAGTAAATTCCAGACGATCCCGTTGCAGGGATCAATGGCGTGTTGTGTGGAGTATCAATAGAATACCCTTGAGATTGCTTCCGACAAATATGGGGCTGGTGGTCATGGGGGTGTGGTCTCTCACGGGTGGCTTGAATCTCGTAATTATATCCATCTCTCCGACGACGGAATATGGCACTAGCCGCCCGCTGTAATTGAAGAAATCAATGTTTGAATACGCGATTGTCACCGGTAGCACTTGGATAGCTATACATTTACATACCTCCTGGGGATCCAGTATTTCCACGACACTCCTTCCTGTCGAGATCGCTGGACAAGTGTCTGGCATCCCTGAAATCTCGCTCTGGTGGCTTGTTTTTTGTACTTGGGCTTCCTCAGCATTTGCGCCAGCTTTGTTTGAATCCATTCTTCGTTTCCGAACCATCCGATGTCGTGATTTTTTGTGGCCCTTTCCTTTATTGATCTGCTCGATGAAGACTACGTCCATTTTTCTCCTCGACCAATTCGCCTATGATCGAAGGAACTCACATCACAGTCGGTGTCTCCACGACAATCGAAATACCATATACTACCATGCTTCCATTGACTTGTGTGGTCAAAAATGACAACTGTGAGTCGTCCACGGCGGCTTTCCAGGTAATTGTCGACTTGCAAAAGCGGAAGCACCGCTTTTTGAAGGTGATGAGAGATTGACGATTGACAGCATCACCATTCATGATGTTGTGAGTTGTTATGAGTCAACCGCCGGCCGGCTCTTCAAGAAACTTTGAGATATGCCTTGGCGGCATGTTCTTGTTTTTTAGCACACGGTCGGTGCACGTTATAATTTGCCCGTGTAGTAATAGGGTGCGGTGCGCGTGACTATCATTGAAAATTCATGACGACTCCTAACCCCTCCTCCTCACTCTCCATCGATGATCATTATTTGCTCGTGTGCTGATTGAAAAATCCACATTGATGACGATCCGCGATACGAAGTACTCCTTCGATAAATGATGCTGATGATGATGATAACTAGTTGCGGTTGCTGTATCTTGCTGTGTTGTTCTTTGGATGGTGGGGTAGCATCATCGGCGCCTGCGAGACAGGATATGTACGCACAATGAGCCCAGTACGATGCCGGCAGCAACCAGCAATGCTTCTTTGTGTTCTTCGAGGAATGATGGTTCCGCACTGTCGTCCACACTGCCCGGCGCTGTGCCATCGGCGAAACTGACTCTTTTTTTTTCACGAGGCCCCGTCTTCGAAATATCAAGCTCTATTTCTGGCTCTTTGCAGGCCATTTCATTTTTCTCCGATTCGCCAAGATCACGGTATTCCTGTTTGGTTGGAATGTCATTTTTTTCTATTTTGGTCACTGATTCTGTTTGATGCGGCTCTTTATTTTCCGAGTCTTTCTTTTCTTCTGCGCCGCTGAACATCGCCCGCGCTCGCTGTTTCTCTCTTTTTCGCTCTGCCTTGATCCTATCTTTGCAGTTCGCAAGAAGCTTCCGAACTTCTTTCTCCTGACTTTGCAATTGGCGGAACGTCGGATCCCCTTCCTGCTTGTATTCGGAAATCATCTCTTGAGATTTTTTCAGGCTGTCAATCGCTTCGGCGGTGTCGTGTCGTTCAGCCAATCCACGAGCGATAACTAAATGGCTTTTGACCATCCAGGCTCCAAACAGCTTAGCGTCTGTTGTTCCTTCACGATTCAGTAATTTGAGAATATTGCTGTTTCCCTTCTTTTCGTAAAGAGCTTCCAAGAGAACGAGTGCATTTTTGCCGAATTTCTCAGCACGGTCCCACTCGTGTAGCTGTAAACAGCAGGTCGCCGCGTTGTTGCAGCAAGTGATCATGACAATCAAAAGGTCGGCTCTCAATTCGTTAGTAGAATCTTTCTTGTGCTGTACATACCTGACAGCATCGACGGCTTCGGCGTAGAGCTGCAAGGCTTCGTTGTACTCTTTGGCCGAAAATTTGGTAGAAGCTTGTTCCTTCAATTCTTGCGCGTGCTCCACCTTCTCAAAGATGGACATTTCAAATATCTTTTTCGGTCGGATAACTTGGACCGAGTCGGTCGAAAGATGACACGTAACCGTGGAGCGACCCGCCAAACGCCAGGAAGATATCCTGACCACGACCATTTTCCCGTCTTGTCGGATCTCAGTCACCTTTCCGCGGCCATAGTTTGTGGAAACTTCACTCCCTACCACGGGAATAACGGAAGGGAATTTTGATGGCGAATATAGCATATTTGGTCTCTTGGGGCCTCGGCTACCGTCTGGTTGGGTCCAATCTAAAAGCTCAATCTCCCGAATTGCACGCCCTCGCTTCGGATTTGTTCGCGTCCGAACCACGAGACCTTTTCCGTAGGGAGTTTCTACCAAGGCCTGGTCTTTATCGTCTGGTAAATACATTGTCCTAATATAAATAATAGGTATTTGATCTTCAAATGCAAGATAGGTCAAGCGACCATAAGATCTTTAGCTAGAGGAAGAATCGAGAATCGAGAATCATCGACGCACATCGCACATCATCGCACATCTCGCACATCCCATCGTCGAAGCGTTTCTGAGCCATTGAAAAATTCCTCGCGCCTCTCTCTCTGCATGCGCTCGCTGCGTTCTGACTTTTTGGGCGGCAGATAATACCGCGGTAATATTGAGACTCGCGGAAAGCGCGCGTGCCTGAAAGTTGGCGGCAAATTTTCCCGCCGCAACCCCTTGCTTCAATGCAATGCGCACCATGTCTATGTGCCACCACCTGCCACCCAAAACGACGCGGCATTCGCTTTTTGTTTGTGTTTTCTGGATCGATTGCGAGTTTTGTGAAGCCGAAAGAACAAAGCTGAGATGCTGATATTGCTCTTCACTGCCATGCTCGTACGTACCGTACAGCATCCATGAATTATCCAACTCACACACGAAAATCTCTTGAAACCATGGTCGAAAAAGCCGCCTCATCATCAGAGGAGGGCGAGGAGTCGGAACAGGAAACCACCCCAGCGAGGACTGCTGCATCAGCGATTCGCTCCTACAAAGAGCACCTGCATGATGTGGTGTTATTGACTGGTCCGATCATCATGTCAGAAATTTTTCAGAATACGCTGCCGGTGGTAGACATTGCCTTCGTTGGGAACCTTCCTGATAAAAATGACTTGGCAGCAGCAGCCTTAGCAACTGTGTGGTTCAACCTTTGGAATTCCACAATGTTGGGCTTCAACACTGCGATTGATACTTTCTTGGCGCAAGCACACGGGGCCAAGGAGCTCAAAGCTTACGGAATGTGGGCTGGGTCTGGATTAGCCATCGTTATGATCGTCACAGTATTTGTCTCTGGCCTCCTCGCTTTGTGCGGTCCAGCCATGAAGTTATTTGGCCAAGACGACGCGCTGGCGGATGCGGCTGGTCAATTCTCCTATCGTCTAATACCGGGTCTGTTCCCGTATTACGCTTTCAAGGTATTAGTAAAATACTTGCAGTCGCAGAGAATTGTCATGCCAGGGGTCTGGCTTGGCCTGTGGGCAAATGGCGTGAACATTCTCTTCAATTGGTCATTGATCTATGCGTTGGGCATGGGCCTAAATGGTGCTCCTTGGGCAACTACCATCACGCGATTCCTTGAGTTCATCGGCATTGTGTGCTACATTTATTGGAACCGCCATTCCGAAAAAATTGAGTCAACTTGGCCTACAATTTCTCGTCAAGTGTGGAATTTGAAGACCTTGGGTCCGTTTTGTAAACTGGCATTTTCTGGGGCGCTATCGATTTCTGCGGAAGCATGGTCCTTTGAGATAGCAACCATACTAGCTGGTTTGCTTGGTACCGTCGCGTTGGATGCACATATCATCACATTGAGTATTGCTACTTTCATCTTTCTCAGTTTTCCTTTTGCCATCGGGATCGCTGCGTCAATCCGTGTCGGCCAATGGATGGGAGAGGGAAGCATCGAGAATGCACGACGGTCATCACTCGTCTCCTTCTTGCTGGCTACTGGTGTCCAACTGGCTCTCATTGCAATTGTACTACCCTGTAAGGACTGGCTTGGAAAAGCGTTCAGCAGCGATGACGAGGTTGCTGAACTCGTTTCGACGCTTATTCCTATCTCCTGCGTCTTCATGATGGGTGATGCGGCACAAGCGACGGTTGGGGGTGTCATGAGAGGGCTAGGCCGCCAACGGATGGTACTTTACCTCAATATGTTGGCATTTTGGGTATTGGCAATCCCAGTTGGCGCCCTTCTAACATTTGTGGGCAATTCAGGAGTTGCTGGCTTGTGGTGGGGGTACGTTCTTGGGATCTATAGTGCAAGCATCATTGGCGTCTTGGTCTTGAAATTCCGCATTTCCTGGGAGAAGGAAGCAAAGAATGCAACGAAAAGAATATCTACCATGACAAGCATGCCCCTTGATTCCACTGCGCGGAGGGATGAAGAGGCAGAGAAAGGGACAGCAATAGTCGACGGAGATCCAGAACTGGATGCTCTAGAAACCACAGATCCTGCACGGTAGCTGTCCTAGCTGACCAACACGTAGTAACGACATGATGTGTTGATCTACTAATGAGAACAAACTATTACACTATCAAAGTCGTTGGTCGTTGTTGAACATTCGGTGATGACGCCACTTTTGTTTACTAGAAACCACAGGCTATCGACCCCATCGTTTCCTCGGCTTCGACGGGGCCAAGTTACTCAAACGAAAGCATGTAGCCCTCTATTCTCTCTTTTCTTTCACCACAGGAGGGTTGGTTGCATGTATCCAAAGACTAATTGCAGCCAATACCCCACCAACCGCCTGTTCGGTCGTCACACCGACATCTGGCTGGAGTAACGCTTGTACCAGGCCACTCAGAAAAATGCCAAAAATCAATGCAAACCCCTTTCGCACCGACCCCGCATACTTTGTCACTAGCCCGACGATAATTCCACCTATTGAGTTTGTCAGGATAGGGATCCATGTAGTAGCTGTCCACCCATGCCAAAACCCATCCTCTGCAATCCGCTTGCCGTCGGAGCTAATGATAAGGCTGCTGCCCAAGATCAATGCTGAAGCAGCACATAATTCCATGCTGAATAAGTAAGGATTTCGACCACCCCCTTGGGATTGCAAATTTTTCTGGGAAAGCGCACCTGATAATCCGCTGATGAAACTTGCGACCATGATTGGTGCGACGCCATGAGACCAGTGCCTGGAGCCCCATTCTGGGACCCCTATCGAAACACCAGCTGAAAAAAGCGAGTCAAGGGGCACCAAGCGCTCCATGACAAGAGCTGACAAAAGAAGGAGGAATAAACTTAAAACCTGAATAAAGCTCTGCTTCCGACCCATAACAAGATAGCAGCACAGAGCTGCAGACAATGTTTTTGTTTGATTCAAGACGTTAAAAGTCAAAGAGTCGAGATTTTGGTAGGCTTGTAAGGCTGCAATATTCTGTACCGCGTAGAGAGCAGCTGGGAGGAAAGCAACGGTTGCCCACGTCGAAATATTCCAACCTGAAAATAATTTTCTCGTAAGAAGAAAAATGTCGACAAGACCATGAACTTCAGAACGTGCAGCCACTCACCAGAAAACGCGGACTGGGCCCCACCACTCAAATGTAGCATTATGAAAGCCAAGAAAAACTTCAAAAGCTCTTGTATCAATATAACTGTCGACCGACAAATCCCCGGAGGGGTATATTTTCTCGTCAGTGCTGGCTGCATCCCAAATTGCAAAGCAAGAAGGAGCATATAGAACATCGCCTTGTGATCGAGAGCTGGGGCTGCCTTGGAAGTCATCGTTGATCCAATTTGGAAAGGGCTAATCGGTGGACATGAGCAAACAGAACAACTATGTTTTCTGCGATTGTGAATACGACGATGTCTCCTGTCTCCTTTCTTATTTTGATGGCTTTTGGTGGTGGGCGTTTGGCGCGCGAAGATCGGCTTCTTGTTTATTACTGTACCAAGGAGACTGTACGTGTACCGTACCGTACCGGTACCGCACTCGTACACAATACCGGTAGGTGCAAGTAAAGTCTCTACCGGTACCGGTACAGGTATGATACCAGGTACAGCAGGTCTGGAACCGGTATCGCATTATCGATCCGCCTCCGTTCCTGTGACGCGTGGAGGTATGTCGTCTGTCCTTCGTATTCTCAGCAATACCAATACTGTAGTTTCGCGCCAAAAATTAGATCATATAAATTCCTCCATACATGAATACAAGTGTTGTTCCTAGGAGTCGTTTGGCCTTGCGCGCTCAACGATTGTTTGTGACGAGGAAAAATCACGCACAACAACGACGGTGACGAGCGTGCAAGACATCTCACATACAGTACAACAAGATACCGTAACACGAACCCACCTTTTTGCGCCATTTTTTTACATAAGAAACACAGCGTTGTAACACAAACCCACCCTCTTGGCCCCATTGTCGTCCTCTACTCTCTAGAACCCCAGGCAGAGTATTAGCAAGGATAATCCACTCATCAACCTTTTCACCATGACGAGATTTCAACTGCAGCTCCTCCTGGTTCTTTCCATTTTTCATTTCGCCCAAGGAAGTACTAAATTTACGATTGCATCGACGCTTCCAGAGTGCACAGGCGATTTACAAGTAACCTCGTTCGGCGTAGACTGTGGTGGCAGCTACTGCACATTCGGGTCGGATGTCAGCATCAGTAGTGCTGGTACGTGCTCCGAGGATCAATATTTGGTTTGTTGAAGTTGTTTGTGTAGCACTATTCCTCTAACAAAAAACTTGCTCTCATATTATTTTTGCCAATGATCCAAAGTGAAAATTACGAGCAATAATTTGGCAACGGATACGACGTCTGTAAAAGTGAAAGGCGCAGGCATTACTATTTATGAAGACCAAATTGACTTTTGTGGATGCCTAAGTAGTCCTGATGGATCCTCGGCGTGTCCAGAGGCAGGATCCTACTCAGTGGACACTTTCAAATTCAAGATTCCAGGAGATGCCGATAAGTGGTACAATAGTCTCTGGTGGTGGTAAGTGCAGCGGAAGATGTTGGGCCATGGTATACGTTGTTGAATATGAATTGAGTTTGCCCTTATCAGTGTTTAATTTCAGGGGACAGACGATCTCAGTTGCAGTATATTTTGACTTTGGAGGTTCTAGTAGTACAACCCAGTGCACTACCAGTATCACGCTTACCGAAGCTAGTCGCTACGGGATGGTCGCAGGAGCAGTATTGATGCTCGGGATTGGCGGGATCCTCACTGGAGTCAGGCGGCGCCGAAAAGTTGCCACTATTCAGCTTTCCGAAGAGGAAGGCACAATGTCGCATTTTGAAATGATGCCAAATGAAGCCGTGGCGCGCGTATGAGAAAACCTCCTCTATCTACTTCGTACTAGTATCATTAGGCATTCTGGTAGACATTCCCTCGGTAGTCTACGAGTAATACCATAGCTCTTACAGTACGTGTACCGGTATGATATTCGGCATCGTCACGCAGGCGTCTGCAGATGTCGCCAATTCTCAATTTTACCCCGTGTTGCAGGCGATGGGCGCTTGTGGCATGCATGCATGGTTACATAACATGTGCTTCTTTATCGGTACTTTTTTACAGGCAATCTCTCTATGTAGGGATAAATATCTCCTAAGTATATTTTAACGTCTAACGCCAAATATTTTGGTTACTTACGAATGGTGATTGCGGTCCGTCTAAGTAGTTTTAGCATCAGCGAGACGGAAGTCCGTTTGATATGCGAAGTATTTCAGCTCATCACACATTTTGCGCTTTGGATGCAGACGACGACAACCACCAAGGCCGGGGAGCAAACGGGATGAGGATCATTCAATGACCAAACAAGGAAAACAGGAAGTGACAAGATGAAGAGGCTATTGAACTGTTTGTTGATTCTTTTATTACCTTTGGTCGAGGGATCAAGCTTGCTTCAATACCAGAGTGGCAGTGCCTATTGCACAGGAAACTTGACTGATTTGGAGTTTGTGTCGGCAACATGCGACGATGAATATGGATGTACATGGGGATCAGATGTTTCTTTGTTTGTCCAAGGTGAGAGGTGATAGGTGATGACGCATGTGTCTTCGTACCGTGTCAATATTGCACACTGACGTATATCGATTTTTTTTTCGCAGTCAACGCAACGACGGATCTCCCGTCAGAGGTCAAGGTTTCCGTAAGCCCGAGTATTCCCCATTTTCCAGATTCTGGGGTGTTTGAAACCTATCACTACCAAAACTACACGTCATACAGTTGTGACACACTTTTGAAAGCTCCTGCAGGAGATGATGCGGGATATAGCTGCCCAGACGCAGGTGTCTACAATTACCGATTCACGTTTGGCATGTTTGGAGACCCGGATGCTTGGTATGGGAGCTATCATGGTTTCAATGTGGGAATGAGCGTCAAAATTTTCGACGTTGGCAACAACGCTGATTACGGATTTTGCTATTTGGAGATGAAGGTGAAGAAAGGGGCCGACAGCTCATACAGCGACTTGGCTTTTTTCGGGACAGGCTTAGCGAGCCTCACAGGCGTGGCAGCGGTCGGTTACATGTATCGTAGGCGAAAGCTCGCGACTCTTGCTCCGCATTCCCACGCGGAAGCAGAAGAAACCATCACCAATTTCGAGCTCATTTCCGATCAGTTCGTGAATGTATAGCTATAGATCGAAGGTCTAGCGGAGTAACCGAAAACATAGAAAATACGTCTACAGTTTGTCTAAAAATAAGACCAGCTAGCAGGGTCAACATCATGAAAGCACAATGTGTCATGAAATTCGCACATTATTATGAAGCCAAGTATACGCGGCGAGGAGCATTGTGAATTATCGTATGATGTTGCCATGGTGTTTGCAGATGCGGGGCACCTAGTCTACTCCTATGAAATGACACAGTCATCCAATGCCCTGCTGCTTCCCTTTTCTCGTTGAGGATTGTTTCCGTCCTTCACCACCAACTGCCGTCCTCCAAGCTCACAGGAAGATAACAAACGCTCTTCTACCTTGGCCGAGGTGAATGCCCCCGCTGCCAAGTTCATGACTGGTTGCCCGGGAACCAATAGTGCCTCCACCGTCTGCCCCGGATGAAGGCGTCCTGCCAACAGAGAAGTGGGTGCCACCACGGTGATGACGGGTGGAAATCCCTTCATGGCAAAACCAAGACTGGGCGAGGCCGGTAATTGATGCTTGTATAGAGCCCCGCGTAAAACCGCATTTGAGTTTCCAATGGATGCATCCACGTAAAATGGACTCGAAGATACCATCAATCGTCGTGGGTTTGCCGCATTGGCTTGAATCAATTGTATCGAGTGAACAGGATCCGTCAGGTTGACAATTTCAATGTTTGGCATTTCGATTCCATGGATGTAATGACCAACTTCCACTTGACCAAAGATAGGACTATTCTTGTCCACGATGGATATTTGAGGTGGAGACCCCTGGACTTGAAATCCCAGGTCGGCCGGTCCGATGGGAAGATCCACAAAGCATATACCGCTGTCGCTGGCATTCGTCGACGAAACTGGAATGGCTTCTACTATGGGTATATTGTCCCCTTTCATCTTTCTGTTTCTTGTTGAAAGAGACCTCACGCTGGGGGTGTCTTTGTTACGAAAGAAAAAATACGAGTACTCGTCGTAGAGAGTATTTTTTAATAATATCACATTCTTTTCAAGCTCGCGGGATCCGATGCGGCGGGCACCGGGCCCATTATTTTATGTTATGGAGCCGCAGTGGTCTTGCACCCGAAGGCAGTATCTCCACGATCCGTCCCCGCAAAGACCCCGGGCTGCACAGACAGTGTCACCGGATTGTCCTTTTTTCAATTAGTTTTTATACGTCAACGAAGCTCACGATATTTGTTGCGCTGGCAGGTACGCGTTTTCGGCGAGTAACGATATACAGACATGATATTATTGCAATGATCCCGACATGGGAATTTCAGACATTTAACGAAGCTTCACCCGTTGAGATCGCACCGTTCGACCGCGACCGTTGAGAGATACATACAGATACTGTACCTTGTACTGTACCGATACTCGTACCTGTACGGTACTGTACTGGTACCGGTACAGTAGGTCAGTTGTGTCGTTGAGATGAACTCCGTTGTAATGGAAAGGACCCGAATATACAATTTTAACGAGCCCGGATATAATTTTTTGTTAAGGCGTCGTACCAAAAATTCGTGCGGGGAGCTCGATTTTTTTATTCGGAGTAGTCACCGGTGTACGACCCGGTACTCGTCCTACACGACTCGATCGCCATTTCAATAGGAAACTGGCCAACTTTGGCGAGCTACTTAGATGACCTTCCGAGTCTCATTTCATAGAAAGTCAGATAGTCGACTTTTTTGTTATAGTGTCACGCCACTAAGAATCATAGTGAAGGTATGGTTTCCGCATCCTCAACGGAAACTACATAGCTAACTCTGAAAAATTGATAGATTTCTAGCTCTTTTCAGAGTTAGCATTCTACAGCAACCCCTATGTGCGGAAACTCTACTGTCCCATCGAAGTTAGTGTCCGAACGTTACTCCGAAGAGGTTTCCTATGTGAAAGTTTGGCGAAAAAGCTTCAATCATCGTCCTCCAGTGCCATTCTATCAAATCTTGCCATCTCCACTGCTATCTGATCCAATGGAATCTCGAGGCAGTCGTCCGAGTCGTGGCTTACCTCGCCGGATTCCATTTCCATGATTGCTGGATTCCGTCCGCGTAGAGTCCACGCAAAAATAAGTACTGGGTGAGAATGTCGCATCACCATAATAAATCACGCGCGTGGCAAGCCCAAAACGAGCACCACCCGCCTTGTGTTCTCGCATCTCGCCAACTCACCTCGCTCGACTTCCGCCGCTTGTTGCAATGCAAACATCGCTGCTTGCCACCGGTCCTCGTCGCCTACGAGCCAGTTTAAAAATTAGCTTGGCAAAGTTTTTCACTCGATGGTTCTTATCGGCAAGAAATTTGATAACCGGATGAGCTTGCGGCAATTCTTTGCCGTGGGTCAAAATAGATCGGCAGGATGAGTCCTAACAAAAAATTTATTCTATCTGTTAGATTATTATAATAAAACATGAACAAGTTGAAATGAAATATCTCCCTTTGTTATGTATAAGCTCGTAATTATGGTCCTTCTATAAAGAACGGTCCGTTATTTCCGGGTATGTCATGTCGTGGGCAAAACCAGATTATGCAATTTATGTCCGATTTGTCATCTCCGATGGGACAATGCACTGTAAAGTCCCTCGTGTTACCATCTTGGCGAGAATAGAATGTAAAGGCAGCTACGTACGTAATTTTTTGTCAATTTAACAAAATATTTCATCCGATGTACAAGATTATATTTCATTTTTCCTCGTCGGTCAATCTATGCGACTAATATGACTTTCTTTCTTCTACCTTCCGCCCAAATCCGTCTTTTATTTGGCAGAGCCACCAATTATGCTACAAGAATCTCTGTCCTTCTGTCCCCACTGCGGCGTGAGGGGTGGTACCAATGTCGGAGACACATACATCCTTCCCAGTACGTCAACCCCCACCTCTCGCGCTCAGCGACGACGCACTTTTAGTGCTACTTGTTGCTTTCTCGTATTCGATTGATTCAATCGTGCGTTGGGTCCCGCAGAGCATCGGCGAATACTGCTTCAGGACGCGCGTAGAAAATGTACTGACTGCGTACCAGGTACCGGTATCGAAAACGGGTGCGTTCTCATCATCTCATGATGTTACGTACCGCTATGTACCAGGCGGTTCCGGTACCTGGTATGATACTTGTACAGTACCAGCAGTCCTGTACAAGCGTACAACGTACCAGGTACTACTTGTACCGTACCGTACATTGTGTCTAAATAGGGGTGGCGTCTCAGGTGTTGCTCTCATACCATGGCATTCTGGTACTATCGGCATGGCATCCCCTCTCACACCATCGACCTTGAACGTTGACGTTCGCACCTTACTTGTGTTTTAGATTAGAAGAGTAAATATTATCATGTGGTCGTCGTCGTGGACCAAAGGCATCACGGAGGCCCTGGAAAAGACGGGAGAGGCGATCTCGCAAGCAGAGAAAAAAGCCAGCAAGGGGCTGACGGAAGCCTTGGAAAAGACAGGCGATGCCATCACTCAGGCCGCCACCAAGGCAACGCACCGTGAACCCGCCACTACTGCTGAAGGGGCAGAAGAGGAGGGCGAGCAACACGCATCCCATTCCATGGTAAACCTCGACATCAACAAGGCTAAAATGCTGAAGAATCTTCAAATGGGGTGGTCGTCTGTGGTGGAAGGCACCAAGCAAGCGGTCGAAGCGACCAAGGAGGCCGTGGAACTGGAGCGGAGTCGTCTGGAACAAAATTTCCTCCGAAAGGGTTTCTACAAACGAGATCCGAAGCTGCCCCTAGATGTCGAGGCTCTCCGAGACGCCGAAGTTGTGTACGTGACGGATCGAATTCTCACTATGAGCCATCCCGCCATGGCGAGCAGCGTCAATCCTTCAATCACTGCCGGGCGGAAACTTGCTGCTGTGGGGCACTTGCTGCAGCGTCGACACGATGGGCGATTTTTAGTGTGGAATCTAAGTGAAGTCGACTATGATATTTCTGTCTTGGACGATCAAGTTTTGACCTTTAGTTTTCCAGGCAGTCCCTCGCCGCCTCTGGGGTTGCTTTTGAAATTGCTCATTTCGATGGAAAACTGGATGAAGGCCGACGATCGTAATGTCGCTGTGGTGCACTGTTTGACTGGGAAGGGAAGGACCAGTACGGTACTGGCAGCCTTTTTGTGCTGGATGGGCGAGGCTGGGTTCGGTGACATCAACAAGGCGCTTGACTACATTGCCAAGTGCAAGCAAATACCGACAGAAGAATTGACCATTCCTTCGCAACGCCGCTATGCATCCTACTTTAAGAATATGTTGGATGGTGTCCGACCATCTCAACCACCACTATTGCTCAAGCGAATCATTATGAGCGAAGCACCCAAGGTGAGAACAAAATACCCACACAACACAGCGCGTTCGGTTTGGTTCGCGAGCCCCCCTGTTTCTCACCAGTCAATGACTTGTTTAGTTTGCAAAAGGTCCCACTCGCGAAAATATGAAAGAGAGTCCAGAGGATGAAAAGAAACTCATGGGCTGTGCTCCATATCTTCAGATTTTCAAGGGAGGGAAACTCATCTTCACGACAGCTGCTACTCTTCATGTACAACAGGCTGACGAGGAGCTACCTTTTGTTCAGGTGATTGATGGAACTGTGCCGTTCAATATCGAAGAAGTCATCCAGGGTGATATATTGATTCGATGTCGTCATTTGACTTTCAACAAACAGCGAGTATCGATGTTTCGTGCAGCATTTCATACGGGTTATGTTCCGCCAAATGTCTTGAGATTGACCAAGTCCCAGTTGGATGGAGCTTGCGCTGATAGGAGATACCCTGACGACTTCTTTTTGGATTTGATCTTTGAGAAGGTAGATTCCGAGACAGCAACAAAACATTTGGAAGAGCAAGCCGAGGAGGACGACGATCATGGTGAGAGTCCAAAGAAGGAAGGGAAGGGCCCGGTCGTCAAGGCATCCAATTATGATGCGATGCTCCAAGGTGATTCACGCTTTTGGGACGTGATTAATAGTCGACGACAGGAGCATACTTCTCGCAAGAATGATGACCCTTTGTGGGGACCCACCGTGGGCCGAAGACGTGGAGAGGGCACGAAAAAGGAGGAAGATGGAGGAGCTAAAACCGGGACCGATAGCGCATCGAAGCAACAAACGCCCTTTGATACATTTAGCATTGGCAATGAATTTGATTTCCTTCCTGTGGAGCCGGCTACTGCCGCCGTCTCGAAACCGGTAGAGAAGGACTCACTGATGGAAGCCCTTCATGCACTAGACGAAGACGAGGTTGAAACAGAAGAGGTTGTCTTTGATGATTCCGATGCGCCCAAATCTGAAAGCACAATATCAGCGGAGACACCGTTGGATTCATCTAATGCTGTGGCAAAGTCGGAAACCGATGCTTCAGAAGCTACTCCAAACGAGACAGACACACCTACACATGAGTCAGATAAGACTATTGTGCCCAAACAGACGACACCAACACCAGTCCCATCACAGCCTTCGTCGACAGACGACGGCTTGGAGGATATGGATGCTTTACTGGCAGATGCGGACGAAGACTTGGGTGACATGAACCTGGAGGATTTCGATGATGACGATGAGGACTTGGAGGATCTCGAGGCAATGCTCAATTCGTAGTTGTGTGGTCTCTGTGTGCACTTAGAGATGTACCGGTAGTCGCCATACATCATGCTATTCTTCATTGCGTGCGTACTCCATAGAGCCGTCGTCGTCTACTGTGATTGTAGACTCTACTAGTGTAGCAACTGTAGCGTCTCTCTCTACTCTAGTAGTAGTAGTACTACAAAAGCAGCGTAGACTGGCTTCAGCTAGTTAACGATCATCTTGGCGAGCTTGTAGTACCGGTAGATATCAGCGATTGTGGCTTCGACTATTCCGACCTATCATGTCGACCACTTCGAACTCTTCCAAAAGGTGACACCGCACCCGGGAAAATCGACCGCCTCTCGACAATGGTGTTTCTTTTGGTGGTGCGCTCTTTGTTCAAGCCCCACCGCATGCAGCCACTACTAGTTCACTACACTACTACTACTACTAGATCCACTCTACATGCAACAGTGCTATAAGCAAGCCCAATCGCTGCGAATCCGATCCTTACCGGAGATAGCTCAATTGGTACCAAGATGGCTATGACAACAACTGCAAAGGACGTTCTGCTGTATGTCCCAAACTTGATTGGATACTTCCGAGTATTCTGCACTCTCGCAGGTTTGCTCCTAATGATGGCCTACCCCAGTCTTTGGCTCATTGCGACTCTGCTTTACGTATCCAGTTTTATCGGCGACCTTTTTGATGGCCTTGTGGCCCGAAAATTGAATCAAACTAGCACGTTTGGGGGTCTGCTAGACATGGTCACAGACAGATGCTCTACGTTGGGTCTCCTGTATGTACTCGGTGGAGAGTATTCGGAAATGGACAAAGGTATCGGTTTCCCATTTTTTCGATGGGTAGGTAGACTACAGGAGTGAGTTTGTAGTTATTTGGGAGGACAGAAAGCTGATGTAATGTTTGCCTGGTTTTCGTTTCTTCTCTCTACTCCAGACATTCTTGTCACTGATCATATTGGATATCAGCTCCCATTGGTGTCAAATGTATTCTACAAGTGCTCTCGGAAAGCACCACAAATCGGATGAGGGGAACGAAGGACGAAATTTCTTGGTGCGATGGTTTTACAAGTACTACTATTTCTTTGGGTACTGTTGCGTGTCGGCCGAATTCACCTACATTTTCGCTTATGCCATCCAATTCACACAAGACCTATGGTGCCATTCTCTACTACAATTTCTATTAGTAATATGCATCCCTGGTTGCGCAATGAAGCAGGCGGTCAATGTAATGCAACTACAATCTGCGTGTTACGTGGTGGCACAAAGTGATGCGGCTGCCAAGAATAAATAAATAAATAAATAAACTAGGTATCAATGACGCTGTTCAAATATTTTAAGAACTCGGAACTCCTATTGTCTCCACACATTCTTCCACACGTCGTCGATACCACCTTTTGGCTTGCGCGTTGCAAAAAAGTTGGCGAGACTAGCCTCGAAATCTTCGGGTCGCACATGGGGCGTGATTCCTGCTGATTTGCCCTCTCGTAGTGCCGAGCTTACTCTTCTTACCGCTCGAATGGCCGCCTCGTTGACCAAGAACTCCAGCTCGGCCCCACTGAACCCCGAAGTAAGTGCTGCAATCGCAGAGAGATCGACATTTTCACCGATTCCCAAAGCGTTTTGTCGTCGGTCATCAACGCCTTGTCCCTCCTTGAATCCCGGGAGTTTTCGGGCGTGAACACGGAGAATATTCTCACGGCCCTTGGCATCGGGAAGGCGCAAGGTCACGATTCGATCGAAACGACCAGGTCGGACAAGTGCTGGATCCAAAACTTCTTTACGATTGGTCGCTGCCAAGACACAGATGCGTTTGTTGGAGTCTAAACCGTCCATACACGCCAATAGCTGATTCAATGTTTGTTCGGCTTCGTCATTTCCCCGACCGCCCATCAAAGGATTCCCGGAATCTCTGGCTTTTCCAAGAGCATCCAGCTCATCGACAAAAATAATACATGGTGCCATGCGTGTGGCCCGTTCAAAAAGCTTACGGACACGGGCCGCCCCACGACCAACGAACATTTCAACGAAATCGGACCCACTGCAGTATAGCAAAGGAACTCCTGCGGTCGCCGCGGTAGCTCTTGCTAGCATGGTTTTCCCGGTTCCAGGCGGGCCTTCCAGCAAGAGGCCCGTCGGCGCCCGTGCTCCTAAAATAGAGTATTTTTCGGGGTTTCGAAGCGCATCGACGAGCTCCATGACTTCGTTTTTTGCGTCGTCAATCCCTTGGATTTCAGTAAACGTAGCGGAAGGCAAGGAGCTCACAGATGACGATGACGCCAGTTTTCCAGGCACATCTCCCGCCCCCGAGTTTCCACTGAATGTTTTGTACATGCGCCATAAAATGAGCATATAAAAGCTCAGTATAGCTCCTCGCACCACTAGCCCCACTGTATTCGCACGCGGCCGCGGCAAAGCCGTGAAGGGAATATCATTCTTCCGCAAATGTTGAATCAGTTCTGGAGATGCCGGCACTTTCCGTGTATAGGCAATGACACGCTTTGCTTCCGATCCATCCGTTGGTTCTTTGGTAATTCGATACACGACGGATTCGGTACCTATTCGCAGATTGTCCACAATGACTCCGCTCTTGGAGCCAGATTCCTCACAAAGATCCAAAAAGTTACTGTAAGGCAGCTCGATGGGGGGTCCCGTTCCACCACCGGCTCCACGAGAATATTGGTAGTTTGAATAGGCCTTCTTTCCAACATTTCCAAATATCAATGCTATGACCAAGGCTTGCATCACGACAATCGCTTTCGCCCGCCGCGACAATCTAGAAAATCGAGCCGAGAATCGCGGTGGAAACGCCTTGATACGGAGGAGGACTTGCCGCAATATCACAATCAGCTTTTGAACCGGATTTTTCTTGGGAGATAAGCCATCCTCGGGGGAGGAGGGAGATGAGAACAAAGCAAACTGATCTCGTCTCAAAACAGGCTCGCTGCTGAGTGGTTGATACCGACGGGTGGACGCGGCAGCACTGACCGTGGAAGGAAGAGGCGAGAATTGTACTCGAGTGGATCTCAGCTGCAAACTCTCCACGGAACAGCCATTCCCGGCCATCCAAACAAGAAACAGCACTGATATTGACCTCATGATGCTTGAACTAGAAATAGATTGATTGGAAGTACTCTAGGCTACTGTACAAATAAAATGAAGCCTCGGCTGACAAAAGAGAGCGTTGACATCAACATGAAACTTGTGTTGGTTCGTTTGTGTTCGTCGCGCGTGCGGCGTACTCGTACCGGTACTCACACTGTACCGGTACACGTGTTCAGTACCGGTAGTACTGTATGGGGTCCAGGAGGGTCCAGGTGGAACACGAATAATGGCGTACGAAGAACAGATGTGCAAATTTTCATTCTTCGGCGTCCGTGCTATACAGTAGTCCAGTCGAGGCGATCAATTTCTCGATCTCATTTGCCGCATGATCGCCGATGACCGATGACTAACTTTGAGAATGCAGATTGCGAAGTTCAAGAAGTAAAAGTACGAAGCGGAGAGATCTACCGGTATGTACAGTAGTGATGGCGCCTCTCTCTGGGCCTGATGACGCCTATTTACCCGGTATTCTATCTGACCACGAGATGACAGATGACACCCCTTGCGTGAGGTTCATCATATGCGACAGAAGCGAGAGACGAGAGCTAGATCTGGGGCTCCGAGTTTTGGGCACTTTTACTCTGAAGCTACAGCATCACACTACTATCCGAAGGTGGCACAGTGTTCCATCTGGCGTCTCCTTTCTACTTCCTTCCTTCATTTTTACTCCTACCTCTGCAAATGTTGCTGACTCCTAGGAGCCACAAAAGTCCCAAACGGTCCTATCTGGACAAGGGACCTACCAGAGAGCAACTGGCCCGGCGGAACTTGCTGAAGAGCAAACTGTTGATCGACGATGACGAAAGTTCCGACGGTTACGAAGACCTCAATGATGGGGTAGATGGCGACAAGCCGTCAGCTGAAGAAGAGGTCACCACTCGTCGATCGAAGATGAGAGAAAGGTTATCCCGAAGTTTAAGTCCCAAGAACTTTGGGCGACGTGTGTTGGGTAGAAGAGACCGAAGCAGAGATCGCAGTAGGGATCGAAGTGGGGAAACCGAGGATCAAAACAACGATCTCACGAAGTCACCGCAACCTCGACGAAGGCTCAAAAGCACAGCTACTAATTTCAATATTGCAACTTCGCCGAGACCGAGACCACCGCAGCGAAGTAAGAGCATCACAAGCTCTGATGCCGTTGGTCGTTCGCCCAAACCACGAAGAAGTAGAAGCATAGATGGCCACCAACAGGCGGAGGAGTCCAACCACTCCTTGTCACCAAAACGCACACTAAGGCGTCGTGTCAGAGAGACGGAGCCCGGCCTCGATACCATGCGCAAAAGCTTGATGGCCGACAAAAAGCAGCTCGACGACTTACAGAGGAAATTTGATTTAGAGGATGAGCCTCCAGATGAGGAGACGTTATTGGAACGAGTCGCGCGAAGAGTAGCAGCAAAACGCAGAGGGAAGCTGGAAAGGTCGAAAACTGATGGCGATGACATTGCTTCGATGCACGCGGCACTCAAACGGAGACAGGAAAAGGAACGAGAGGGCGACGAGGGGATCGGAGGGATATGGGCCATGGGATTGAAGGCTTTAGAAAAGGTCTATGACGACATCAGCTAGAGCTCATAGCCTTGTTGTCACCTCTGTTTCTACAAGCTCCGTGGTACCGTATGATTTCCCCAGGAAACGGTGCTATTTATATTATATTATTACACTCGTCGGCTATATCCAGGATCGATTGTTCAGAGAGCACATGATAGAACTGAAAAACAATGTTCTTTTCTCCAAATATCAGAGATTCTTTGCTTGGTCAGGTGATCTTTCTAATAAGCAGATGATTCCTCTGGGGTTGAATCCGTCAACTCAGCCTCTTCTCGTTTCCTAGCCCGCCTTCGCGAGGACACAACTCCCATAATGCACAACCCACCGAATCCAAGAGCAAGCCCTGCAATGGTGGCGACTGAGATGTTATCATTGTCGGGACTCGTATTGGCATTCACTCCTTCGTTGTTGGAAGCAACAGGGCTACCTACTTCGAAAGGCATGCTGGTACTTGATGGTTCTGAAGTTTCTGTTGGTACAGGTGTGTCACCAGCTACGGGGGTAGTACTGCTGGGGGTATTCGGCGTCGGTCTAGGACTCTGCATTGGGAACGAAATCGATATCGGTGACGGAGTTGACCGTGAAGGGGGTAGCGCATTCGGCGTCGGTCCAGGACTCTGCGCTGGGAACGAAGTCAATATCGGTGACGGAGTTGACCGTGAAGGGGGTAGCGCATTGGACGTTTTAGTTGGTACGCTTGTAGAAGTTTCCACCAGCATTGGCGAGGGTGTGGGACTGGGTTCTGATGCTACCACGGTTGGTGAGGCAAACGATGGAGCTTGATGGGGCATTTCGATAGGAGAAGGTGTAACTCGACCTGACAAATCGGGGATAGGAGTGGTGGTAGCATGTGATGTTGGCACTGTATTGGGTATGCGGGGGCAGTCTGCAGGAAAAACGATAAGCGACAGCTACTTTCAACAGCTTTCTCCACCCCCGTCTGACTTACCAGAGTTCTGCTCGAGTCCAACCAGTTCAAGGAAAGGAAGAAGACCACAACACAATTCTCCCACAAACGCTGACTTGGTGAGGTCTACACGATACCCAAATTCTCTTCCAGAATCAACGATGGACTTCAAGCACTCAACCATTTCCTCGCCAACCTTGACATTGCATAGGTGCTTGACAAAGACAAGTTGAACGTCTACAGCGATTGACGTAAAAGTCGGAACGGGACAATCGAATTCGGGTAGATCTTCTTCGTCAAAGGTGGAACAAGTTTCCACCAAGAAATCAACCAAATCTCCTTGTGAAACAAAAGCTTTTGGTGGGTCCTGCTGAGATGACTTGAACCAACTTTCACAATATGCAACAAAATCTGATTCGGATCGAATTGTGGGTCTTTCAAAGATGTTGTGCTCATTATTTGATTCATCGTTTGAAATGTCATTATTATTCCCGGCTTTTAGATCACGAGGGAAGTGTCCTTGATCGCTCGTCGAGGTGCCTCGGCCTCTTGAAAATCCTTGCACCGGCGGTAGCAACCCTTGAGCAAACAACGACAACAAGATAAGACCGGCTGTCTCAAAAGTACGGGATGTCATCGTGGCTTCGGAAGTTGTTTGGGGCTGGTTTTATGCGTTTCGAAGAAGCAGCGTCGCTTTGTCGGCCTCGTCTAGCGATGTCATCTGGGTCCACAACCACAAATCGAGTTTGAATATCGTGGTATACACAAAAACTTCAAACTATTAAAAAATTGAACTCATTTAAATGAAAAAGGGCGAACATTCGTACATACAACATACATAATATGATACTGGTACGAGTACCGGTACGGCACTGTACTGTAGAAGACACGAACATGTACAGTGCAGTATTAGGATTGCGGTATTGCACGCGAGATGGGTGGGTCACTCTCAGTCTACACTCTACTTCTTGTACGTTCCTACTGATGACTATTGAAAGAAGAAAAGATCTTCTGTATTTCTATCCGCTCATACTCTGACTGTCTGTCTACGCTCTCTCTACTCTCTAGTAGACTATGGTACTCTCTACGAGTAGAGCTGAGCTAGAGAGAGAGAGAGAGAGAGAGAGCAGAGACTTTCTCAAAAGTTCCCCAGTTCTTAAAAACTATGTATTCTTTCTACGTGTTCGCACGAACATAGTTTGCTTCGTAAAAATCGTGCACATGAATTTCATGTGTATGGATACGAGAAATGCACATGCATACTCGTCGTATCCCGCGGGGGCTGCGAAACGAGAATGGCGACAATCTCCTTTTGATGCATCCAAACTACTGTAGGTGCGATTGGTTGTAACAAAGCGCACCTCCGGAGTCAATGGGCACAAGCAATACGTGTAAACAATCCAGCCATGGTTTTTATGACGCTACATCTGAGTATTGCGCAAACAAACAAACAGATGGAACATTGTCTGTTCGAGTAAATCTACTACATTAATGCGACTTCTGATACCATGCAATATATGATGACTTTCGTCTTTTCATAAGCCAGCTTGTCCTACCATAGCGGTTCCCTTGCCTTCGGCTGAACTATGAATAGTTGTTGGCGTTTCGTCGCCGTCTCGCGAATAAGGCAAAAGCCATCACAAATGCGGCGCTACCAAGTACAATGCCAACTGTACCCCCGACGGAAAGAGTGTTCGGCGTATCTATTTCTTGTTCCCCTTCTGAACCACGGGCTATTATAACCGGTTGGCCTTGTGTTGAAGTGGTAGGCTGTCCCGTGACTTGTGGTGCGGGTGTCAATCCTGAGACGTTATTCTGCACCGGCGTCGGAATTGGCGTGGAAGGCATCGTTGGACTTGTAACAGGCATGCCTGTGGGGGGTGGCGTGAGTAGCGATGTGGGTACCGGTAGCGTCGTTTGCTGAGCAACAGGTGTTGGAGTGCTCAGGTCGATGACTGGGAGCGACGTAGGGCAAACCGATGAGCTCATTGGCGTTATTCCGGTCTGCTCCAAGAAAGGAAGCAACGAGCAACAGAAACCAAGGATGGAATCTACGCCCGTTTGGTAGTCATCAGCCGTGATAGGATAGCCAAATTCAGCCTGCTGAAGGCCCAGATTTCCCAAGCACGTCAGCGTGCTAACTTGGTCATCGTTCGGGCAGATGTACCACACAAAACTCATCTGGATCTCGATGTCTAAGTTCGCAAATTCAGGAGTAGGACATCGAAAATATGGAATGGATTCGTGATCGAAGATTTCACAGATATCCCAAATGAATTCAGCAACGTCCAACTGAGAAATGAGGCCATCAGAGGCGGCACCAAAGGACAAGAGACTGGAACGGCAATAGGCAACGAAACCTTCTTCCGATTCGATTTGAGTCCTAGAATTGTGGTCGAAAAGATTGTCCTCGTCACCCTCATCGTATGATCCGTCAGCATCGTACGACTTGGCTTTCCCCTTCCCCTTTGAAGGACGTGTCGACCCTACAGCTAGTTTTCTGCGTCCTCTCCCTCTAACAGCTGAAGTTCGTTCGACGGCTAAACTCGGTGCGACATTTTCCAGCGTCAGTGCCAAGAGGGCCGCCAAGCCTGCACCCAAGGAGAATCGTTTCATGTCTGCGAAGTTTGTTATCGATTCTCGTAAACTCACTGAATGTAAAAATTCGTCGCTCGAGAGAAGACGGCGGCGACAAGGCGGGAAACTTGAGGTTCGACTGTTGCAATGCAGATGACATCAAAAAGTGGCAATCGCGGCGAAGAGCCAAAAATGTGAGAAGACCTCTCAAACGACTCGATGTCACAGTTTATTGTATGTTCATCGTAAGGTAACAATGGATAATGACGTTAAAACGACGTTTCCCAATTCTTTTTGCGCGCAAGTTTGATCCCGGATGCTGCGATCGATCCCGGGTTGTTTGTTATTGGGTTTGTTGTTTGGGTTCTCTTCCAGCAGACCATACATACTAGCTTGGTACATACTTGTACTGTAGGATTACTGTACATTCTTTGACCGGACCGCATTTGGGGCCCCTCCCCCAAAGCTATCATGTAGCGTGCTTTTTGTCGTACAGTAGTCTACACTTACGCACAGCTGCTTGCATGGTCGGCAGATAGTTAGTCGAAGCATCACTTGACCACTTTGATTCGAGTTGACTCCTTTGATTCTGATGATTCTAGTAACGAGCAGAGAGCAGGCGCAAGATCGAAGCCCAAACGCGCGCCCCCATACAGTAGTAGCAAAGCCCATCAGACAAACAACAACAAGGAAGCGCATTTTCATTCTTCTTGGTCCTTGGGCTGCTAAGCACATGTTGTAGCTACAAAACCATACCTAATACTAGCGATACTCTGAACGATGGCGCCAAAGATCATACCCAAGGGCACGCGGAGTTTGCCACTTACGAGGACTCAGAAAATCATCCGACTGATATATTTTACGCCGATAACACTACTGTTCTTGGAGCGGCTTTGGATACCTCTCGAGTACGGCAATCTTGCTGGATACTTGGATGTCGAGTCTACTTCGGTCACCAGGACGAGAAAGGTTCCCAAATCTGCGGATTCGCCCCTGGTATTACCTCTTGATAAGCTGACGAGATCTTCCCACACATGGAAGTCAACCTGTTCATCCAAAACAGAAAGCGTCACGAATGTGGTTTTGCCGTCTCAAGAAATTCCAACCAGTCGACGAATACCTAAAATAATACACCAAACAGCGAAATCGAGATGTGTCACTCCCGCATTTGCCGACATCACAAACCAGTGGAAGCTGCCCGGCTACTCTTATTATTTTCACGACGACGAAGCCATTGCGCGTTTATTCCGAATGGAATTTCCTGAATACCCTCACTTGAAACTGGTTCTGCGACATTGTATTAAGAATCCAACTATTAAAGCAGACTTATGGCGATATTTGCTGCTGTGGGTTTACGGAGGCGTATACGCGGATTTTGATACAGCTCCGGCCAAGCTTGATGCCAGAACAATCAAGGATGGAGACGATGGATTCTTTGTTGTTGAGCAGTACCATATTCTCAGCCAGTGGTTCATGGCAGTGTCACCAGGACACCCTCTCATGTACTATGCTGTTCAGAACACACTACAGAATTTGCTTGAAGCAGAGGATACGTTAAAGATAGGGGCACACATCAAATCAGGTCCCCATGCTCTGCATGCTGCTTTTATTGCCTTTCGACACGACGCAAACGTGATAGTTGATCCTATTGGGACAGGATTCAAGCCAGTTTGGAGCGGCACATTCGTGGGAACCAACAATCACACTATTACAGTCGTAGGGAAAGGAGAAAATGAAAATGAATACGTGAAACGAATGGCAGTCGATGCCTTTACGAAGACTCGAGACTACAGAAGGATGGGCATGACACATTTTTCAGCCTTTACCGAACCCAATGCAAAGAAATCTGGACAAACGTGTTATGACGCAATGCTGTCAGATGTCATGTCAGCCGTTTCATAGACGAAGCACCATTTGAGCATTCATTGGCTCGTTCTACTCTTGAGTTGCCAATAGAAAGCAATAAATCAACACAAAAGCATCTATGACCAACTAAATCGAATTCTGTGTGAGACGTCTCTACCCACTCTCTAGTACTTGTAGCCCTCTTCTCTCTACTGTCTAGGAGTTGGCACAAGTAGAGTCTCCATTGCTTGCCTTGTCGGTTGACTACTCGACGACTCTACTTCATATTAGACAACTGGCTTCTCTCTACCGGTACTCTCTCGAGCTACTCAATCTAAGTACCGGTAGTAGAGTAGAGAGCCAGAGTTTTGAGAGCTGCCATGCGTGCGGTTAACCGCGGCGGTTAACCGCGTTTAAACTTTGTTGAACTTTTAGCGATGCGCTGGTACGTTGAAAAATTGACACAATACCAAAACGCTTCTTTTACCGCGCATTATATCAATAAGTTGAACTCGTTCGACCGCGGCTGACCCGTTCTCCGTAAAGACCCGAAACACGTCAGGAAAAGCTCCAATGAGGAGTCGTCGGTTCGGGGAGAAAGGACACGGTCGGAGGTCGAACGAGTTCGCCATTTTTAGCGAATTCCCGAAGGTCCCTGGTACACAGTACGTACACACGTACGTGTACCGCGGAAGAAAGATGTCCCCTGTCCCCTTTTTGCTCTTTCGTTGATCATGAAAAAAAGGCACAACCGACACCCTGTCGCAATACCATACTTGTACCTGCACTATACGAATACAAGCAAGAGACCGACAATGGTGGCTAAGTTTAATTGATACGAGAATCGATCTCATGCCACCCAAGAAGGTACAGCCGAGGCGGACTGCTGTGCCAGCGACAAGCCCCCGAAAACGAATTACACCGGCAAGCAGTACGAGTACATCCAAGGGCAAAGTCGCACCACCCAGAGGGAAGTCCGTGCCTCTAAAACCGCCATCTCAAAGAAAGCCGGTTAGTAGGAAACCTACGGGGGGAAAGAAAAAGAGCAAGAAGAAGCGGGTAGCCGGACAAAAGAGATACCGACGAGTCAAAGTGTTCCGGCCATGTGTCATCCGATTGGTCTTTTTGGTTCCGATAATGATCCTTGCGATGGAGAGATATCTGGGTTTCGTCATTAGCTTGGACGATGTTAGGGATACATATTACGAGCAAATGGGCATAGATCCATGGGAACTTCCGATGGCGAAGACCGAGCTCTTAGGCAAAGTGACCGAAATCACAAACTTGACATACACTCCCCAGATTCAATGTCCGCAGGGTCAGCGACGCATGATGACTGTGCACAACCCACATCTTTACGGTTTCAGCTACAGAAAGGTTCCTAACATCATACATCAGACTGCAAAAACTAGATGTTTGACACGTCATTTCGATCGAGCAACAATTCAATGGGCCTTTCGGAAATATTCTTACTACATTCACGACATGGATGCTGTCACAAGATTACTCCATTCCGAATTTCCAGAATTTCCACAGCTGGAATTTATGGTAGATTCTTGCTTGACACCGGCTCTATTTGTTGGATTATGGAAGTACCTTGTCTTGTGGAGCTATGGTGGTATCCTTGCCGATCTCAACACATTTCCCAACCATTTCAATGCAACAACAATTACAAACGAAGACGATGGATTTTTTCTGCTGGAAGAAGGCTCCGATACTTTGAGTACTCTAGTGATGGCGGTTTCCCCGCGGCATCCTTTGATGTACTACGCCATTCAACATTCCATATCCAACATACTGAAGATGCGTGTGGGCGTCATGTACAATCCTCGCGAACTAGTTGGGGAAGGACCGCTACGGCAAGCATTGGTAGACTTCCGTCGTGGTTCTACGAAGCATCGACTATGGAACAAGAAAAGTGAGCCTGCCATTGGTGAAGGAACATTAGAAGGAATGTATGGTCGAAGTATACGAATTGGAGGGAGGCTGAGCGACGCGGATGACGGAATTGTCACCCCAATTTTCATCAGCCGGGCTGGGAAAAGGAAAGAGTTTGAAAAACTGGGGATGGGGGGCTTTGAGGACGATGTACGAGGTAGCAACTGCGTTGGGAAAATTGTGAATCAAGTTAACTACTTTTAAAAAGCAAGAGGTGGCGAAATCATTGAAAAGCGAAGAGAAGTCGGCAACCAAAAGCAACTTTTATCGAATGATTGGATCCGTCCGTCCATCCACCCCCACCCTAACGACCAATACGACCACAACATTTATACGTCGAAACACGACTGAAACCCGATCAAATTCGTACGATTGCGGCTGATTTTCTTCGAAAATCTCGGGCTTTCGAAGAAAAGCGTCTGGTTTACTGGTTTTCTTGATAAAAAATTGCTGCCCCAGTCTTGGACATCCTAGCGTCTCACAATTTGGATCGAAACAACCAACAGTAAAGCACAACCGACAATGCCACTCTTGACCACGTTCGCTCGTCCACTGATTCTTAGTCACATCGATAATATGCCAGCAACTCTGGCGGACTTACAATCTTCCTTGAGCGCCGAAAAGACGAATACGCAACATCAAGACTCGACCGCGGACTTTCGGGTGAGTCTGGATCTCCCTGGCGTCAAAGTGAAGGATCTTCAGATCAATGTGGAACAGGACGTTCTTCAAATTTCTGGATTCCGTCGCATCATTTCGAGGGAAGGGGACACTGTGAAGAAGAATCGCTTCTCATACTCCGTGGGAGTGGAAGAGGATACTGACCTCGCCAAGATCCGGGCCAACCTTTCGGATGGAGTCCTCGTCATCACCGCCCCCAAAAAGCCTAGACCTGACCCCATCATTGTTCCCATTACCACCGAGTCACATGAAACGTTCGTGAAGAAAACCTTGGAGACGAAGTCGAAAGACGTCAAGGAGAATCCCAAAGCCAAGGAAATCGAAATAAAAGTGCAGTCTGCGGTGAACCAAAAGACGCACGAGGCAATGGAAGAGAAGAAACAGGACTAAAGCACATTGTCTCTCAACGTACTAATAAACAATTAAAAAACTAATAGAAGCATTCGTAATCATACACGGCAGAGAATTGGCTTCCTTCAGCAACAACTACTGGAATGCATTGGCCCAATCCACAAAGTCATCCGCCGGTTCATCCTTGTCTTCGTCCATACCATCTTCGTCTTCCTCCTCCTCGTCGTCCTCGTCAAGATCCATGTCCGTCTTGGATGTCTCGGTCATGATAAAACGGCCAACGGGTTGTGGTTCTAAGCCATACCCAAAAATGACGGAGCCTTTTACGTACAACCGGCGATTGGAATGATCCGATAATCCGTCATCGCTAGAACCAGTTGAATCATCGTGTGCGTCGGCATTTTTTATTGGAGTAGTTCCATCTTCTGATGATGTTGTCGTCTCGTGTTCATCTTCATACGTAATTTTCCCCCAATAAGTCTTCTCATCTTCTGCAGTTAATGTTTTACCTTCACTGTGGTCGTCACGAAAGCAGGAGTTCATCAATGGGTCAGAATGCCGAGCAGAAGAATGTGTTCTTCTTGTACGAAGAGAACATGAACGTACCTGAAAACTGAACCAGACACAGATCGACCAAACCCGAACCTCCAGACCTGCATCCACAGTTGGTCTCGCTCATTGCCCACAATGTGATATTTTCCTCTCAAAACGATCGCTTCGCCTAGACCTCCCACGGTGGCAAAAGTGTTATTGGCGAAAAACATAACTTCCATCACTCGTATGTTCACGGGTCGGTTCTCTTCTTCTTCCGCTTGCTTTCTGGCCTTTTGAGTAGGATGATCCTCTTTTCGAGACAGAACGCACAATAATCGCGTGAGCCGCCAAGGTTCCAGCCCACAAAAAATAAAAATATGTCGACTTTTGCATTATACGTACCTACGAATTTGTTGTATTTGATCGACCATCGCATGTTGCCTTTTGGACGTCGGTTGCCCAACGGATGCGACGTCAGTAGAAATCTCTTTCCGTAAAAGTCTTTGGCGCGGAACTTTTCGATGAGTTCATCTTCTGCTTTGATGGTTTGAGCATTGAGAGATCCTAGGACTTGTTTGAGGGCGAACTTTCCCTTGGGTGTTGGTCGAAACATGGGCTGTTCAAAGAAGGAGGGGTGGTGTCGGGGGTAGATGAACTTTCCGACATTGACCTCACCCTTGGGAATGGATAGATGAGTATCAAAAGCGGCACTACTTGTAGGGCTGCCATTCGACGACTCCTTGTTTCTGTTGCTGTTGCTTTCAGACGACTCACTATTCGTGAACGTCGGATTGTCCGCCAGGGAGTGTTCCGACGTAGCCACCACCTCACCCACCAACAAGGTATCCTCTGCCTCACTGACTGGCCGATCCGCAGCCAAGATGAGTTTACCGTCTACGAAATCCCATTTCCCTTTGATTCTTCCCAAAAATCGCTCTAAGACGGCGTCTTCAGCGTTATGATATTTGAGTGTGTCAGGTATTGTGACTTGATCCTGTGGTTCGTCATCATCGGCGTATTGCTGGAACGAACCGTCCTCCTTGAGCATGAGCAGAATTTCATGCTCGACAACTTCTTCCATGGTGATTGAGTTTTGTTGTTGTTGATTTTTGATCTGCCGTTCTTTATCTCTGGGGAATACGGTAAATTCTTTCATAGGATAGACAATCTGCGTTGGGGCGGGTCTTTGTTTCGTCTGGGTAAGCTTCCAGAGACCAGCTATGGCGCGATGATTTACCTTTGGTGAATATGCTGCCACACACCAGCAGTTACCACTACTTGCGCTGAAAAGGCACAGAGACACTAAGGTCCAGAGTGGCCATAGGAAATGGTTACTCTTGGTTGATGCCGAAACCAAGAGAGAGGAGTCGTCGTCGTCGTCGTCGCTCGAGCGTCCCGTTATTACTTCTACGACTGCCATGGTGATCGTAACCTACACTCTGTACGGAAAGATACTGCTAACGGAAGAGGTCAATATGTCACCAATGCTGATTCTGGAGTTGCACGTACTGTACCGGTATCAACAAGAGTGTACAATATTGATATTGCAATAGGGTGAGTCAGTCGGAGCGCGCGACAATCTAGCTACTGTAGATCGATTTGGAATTTGGCGATTTTAGAGCATTGGCATTCAAAAAAGAACTTTCGAAAAAAACAGAAAACCAGCAATAAATAATGCCGAACCGTTTCCAACAAAAATGACCCACTTCCTTCGACGACGACGAGACCGAGACGATGCAGATGCAGAGGCCTCATTTATTGCCTTCCAGTCATTGCGAGTTGACATACCTTGCGGTTGAAAGCAACTGTTTTGTGGCAATCGAAAAGTTTCCTGTGGTCATTGACGCTTCGTTACAACGAAGCTGAGTGTACCAGGTACCGGATAGACTACAGGATTAGAACTGTGGATGGAAGATGGAAAACCTGCCAAGGCTCCGACAGAACATCAGAAATCAGAACGAACCAATAGCAAATTCGCGAGAACACCGAAGAAAAAAACATACAGAGTACGGGTACTGTACTCGTACAGTACCAGTACTGGTACACTACCAGGTGCCACAGGCGGCGCGAGCGAAGATCCGTGCCATGCGCGCGCCATGCCATCATGCGCATACAGTACCTGGTACCTGCATACTTGTAATAAACCGGCGACGTCAACCAGTCTTGGAGAATTTTGAGTCACGGTCAGACATTGACGACGATGACGTCTCATTTGACACGTCTGCCGCTGTCTGTACTTCTCTACATACATGTATCTCTGTACTCTGTGCGTACCGGTACTCGTACTGTACCTGGTACCTGGTACTCTACTCTACCGGTAGCTAACAGAGAGAGATCGCACCCCCCGGTAGCGTACCGGTACAGGACAAGTAGTACCCGACCTACCGGTACCTGTACCAGTACTGTATCACCTACCGGTCTCAGGATCTACCGGTACAAGTATCTCGTCGTCACAACACTCTCTGTTGCACCTGGTACCATCACCATGTGTCGGCTTTTAATACGATCATTCCGTCCTATCTTCCTTTTCTGCTTACTATGGGGTATCATGTTGGTGCAATCACAAGATGACGAGGAGTCGTCGTCGCCTTCTCCTCCAATGACGACCTCCTCAAGCAGCAACACTATTACTGGTGCCGGTATCAAGGTGGATGCCGGTGAATTTGACGATCGCACACTGCTGGACACATTTGGAGAAGCGGCCAAACAATATCTGACGCAAAAGGTAATCCCCGAGACGGATCCAGAATGTAAATGGGATTGGAGGACCGTCAGGTGCGAGCCATTTTGTCAGTGCGCCTTCTCACCCAAACGAGGTGACTATCATTTGGGACGCTCGTGCCGCTTGGCCGAGAAAGAAGACTGCGATCCGATCGAATCGGTACCGGAAGCCAACTCTCTCCAGCTGGTGATTCAGAGAATGGTTCAAGGCTCCTCAAAGGTTCTCGGGACTGCTGAACAGGCCACCAAAACTGGCTATCGCAAGATTCAGTCGAGTGTTTGTGAGGGGATGCCTGAGATACAATGTACTGAAAGTGGCAAATTGCCTGTCATTGCTTGGCAAGAACGGCTATTTTGTCATCACAGGATACCCACTTGTGAGGTATCGTCGCATGCTAGTAGTACTAGTAGCGACGGAGAATAGAATTGTCATTCCGAGTTTGAGACTAGATCGTCAATGACGTCGACAGTCAGTACGATGTCCCCAATAAATGGCAACCAGGAAGAATGAATCAAAATGAAAATGCATGACTGCAAACTGCAACCCAGCAATCATCGACCGTATCATCTGCGATTGCCAAGCTTCCATGACGAGAATTCTTCGGCTCGGCATTGTATCTGAACGAGCTGACAGAATGGTATGCTATAATCCGATTGTATTAAAAAAGAGCTGTGGTCGTTGTCGTTTCTTTGATTCGGTTATTTCGGTAATGATGTTGTCGCCATAAAATAAAATCTAGCTCCTCTCTCTCCAGTACTGTACAGTACTATACTATAGTACTACCAGAGGTATTTCTCCAGAGAAGTTCGAAAATAATATCATAGTAAATACTACTAGTTCCTTTCTTCGACAACAACAACGTCATCATACATACCCGGTACAAAATAATACAAGCAGTTTTTGCTATGTGTTTTTGGCCTACGACATGGATACGACATAAGAGACCCTATTTGTTTAATAGTTTTCAATCTTGCAGAGGTCTCAAATTATTGAAAATGCTCATAAAATTTGGCCATGATCCCCACAATCTCGCGTCGTTTGTCCTGGCATGAAAGAGGTTACTACAGCATAATAAGCACTTCCCCTCTCTGCTCCTCGCTAGAGCTATCCAACAGAAGCACGACACCATCGAATCATCATTACCACACGGAAAACAGTTGAAGACCACAACCTACTAAAGCGTTGATAATGCAAAATGTTCCTTGCGATGCTCAACGACCATACCGGTAGGGCAGAAGATGGTCGAAGGTGGATGGCTACGCGACGACGACTACCTTTTTTCTCCGCCATCAGTGTTTTGGTGGTTGTTCTCGCTGCGTTTGCCTACGACATTAGATATTCGAAAGAGAAAAGTTCAATCACATGCCGAATATATCGCGAATCGACCATTTACCCGATATATTCCAATGTTTGGGACGAGGAACACCTATGTAGCCCAGTTCTTGGGGATTTTGAATCTGACGCATCTTTCAAAATATCACTTCCTGACAAAATACAGCAACAATACTCTCGATCAATAGAGGAAGGCAGCCTGATAATTCGAATACCAAACGGAAAAGTCGAAACAGATTCCGTTGTTGGTTTCCGAGAAAATGAATTGGAGTGTGTTAGCAGTGATGCCCATAGGATCCGCAACGAGAGAAAACTTGCAACGGGGGTAGAAGGGAAACGCACTGTTTTAGTGCTCCGCGTGACTACACAAGATGCAGCACCAGGATTTACGGCAGCCGAGTTTATGGACAGAATATTCGGGTACAATGGGTTGACTCTGCAATCTCAATATGAGCAATGTTCTGCTGGCAAGCTTTCTTTTCAGCAGGCGCCATTCGGAAACGATGGAATACTGGAAGTACGCATCGAGTCGCTGATCTCTGACTTGACCTCTCGCACAGAATTGTCAAATATGGCAATAGACAAAGCTAACAGCATTCTTGATCTGCCGGCAGATCAGCACATTTCTTCGCTCGTTGACCACGTTATGGTTTGTCTTCCACCAGGAACTGGGTCTTGGGTGGCGTCCGCGGCGACGAATCACTGGCGCTCCATCTACAACGACAAATTTTGCGGCATCCTCAGTGCTACAATGCATGAAATAGGGCACAATCTTGGCTTGGCCCATGCGAATCAAAATGGAGTATATTTGGACTACACGTCGTATATGAGTAGTGGTCATTCGGAAGAGAGGTATCCGGAGAAATGCTTTAACGGTCAGAATAACTTCCATTTTGGCTGGTTCTCGGACAGGACCCTTCAATTGAAGAAAGTACAGACCGCGTTTTCTGTGACTTTGGCTTCCTTTGTTGACTACAAGCTTCTTGGGGAGGATTCCTCGGATATTGTGCTAATTGCAATTGACGAGAAGTACTTTCTTCAATTTAATCGTGCAAAACTCTTCAATCGAGGTACAGAGGAGAAGATCGATCAAGTGACGATCGTCGAAGATACAGGAGGAGGAACCGAATTGCTCGCCGGGATCGACTATGGCAATCCACTATTTGAGATCAAAAACTATCGTGGGAAGTCGTCTCTTTCCTTATTAGTTTGTGATATGACTATCGGTGCCAACAATTCAGTGGACCGGGTTGTACTTAGCATTTCCATCGATCAATCTGGATCCTGTCCGGTCAAGACGGAAGCACCTTCTAAGCGGCCAACGCCAGTACCGAGTGTCAAGCCAACACGTTCACCCACGCCGCCCCCGACGCCTCGTCCAACACCAAGACCAACGCCCGCCCCGACACCAGAGCCAACGCCCACTCCGACTGCAAAACCTACTAGAGCACCGACTGTCGAGCCAACTCCCGCTCCGACGTCACCTCCAAAGCCGACATCCAGTCCGACTCCGAAACCCACTAGAGCACCAACCGCCAGCCCAACCCCATCCCCGACGACGACTCCACCAAAGCCATCATCCTCTCCGACGACTCCAAAACCTACTAGAGCACCGACCGCTAGCCCAACGCCAGTCCCGACGACTGCTCTTCCGAAGCCCACACTGGCTCCAACTCCAAAACCCACTCAAGGACCAGCGCCGGCTCCAACTCCAAAGCCAACCCCAGCACCGTCGTCAACGCCAAAGCCAACACCACCGCCTACTGCCGACCCAATAGAACCACGGTTCACATCGCCAACCACACAACCTTCTGCTCATCCGACAGCGATTCCGGGTCAAATATCGTCAATAGGAGGAAGTGTGCCGTCAAGTGTCGAGCCAATGACGGTTTCCCCCTCACCAGGCCCAAGCTCTACGCCGCCAACCACACAACCTTCTGCTCATCCGACGGCGAGTCCGGGTCAAATATCGCCTATAGGAGGAAGTGCACCTCCAGTTGTCGAGCCAATGACGTTTCCCCCTTCACCAGGCCCAAGCGCATATTATAGTGCGACTCCTTCTGTTATTTCCCATCCATCACATGAGATAGAACCCGAGCAATCTGCCGCTGCCTCGGTGCCGTCGATGATCCCAATCTCCGAGAACCCCACTTTTCATCTTTCGGATGAGCCCACTGACTTTCCAAGGGAAATGCCTACGTCTACCAGTACTCCAGGGCGTCCTTCAGAGAATCCCACTGTGGCTCCAAGTGAAGGGCCTGTATCTACTATAAGCGAGCCTACGAGCACTCAAAATCAACCAATCACTACGAACCAGCCCAGTGAATCGCCGAGCAGTTTCCCTACACTATCAGCTAGCCTCGAGCCGTCAGATCTGGATCTCTCAGGCTCTCCAACGTTCCACAGTACTGGGACTTCCTCCAGCTCTCTGTCCGTGGCATATGATATATCTGGGATACTAGACGACTTTTCTCGGATGGAATTATCAAGGAGCAATCCTGAACGTCATGATTCTGAAAGTGTGCAATTCCTGGGGAAACTAAACAGCAACTCGATTCAAATGGGAGATACCAATGTTTTTTCACGTGAACACAGCGAGAAAATAATGTCAGTTCAAACCGCAGTGGAAAGGTTGCACGCGTTGAGCTCACACCACGACGAGGCTGAAGAGAGCCAAGGCGTACTGCCGGTACGTCGTGGATCAGTTCAGTTGAATAGCGCCAGCGGAGAGACGTTTGTCTTTCATGCTGAATCTGTCAGAACTGCGACTGAGGCACTCGAAAGGAGGGAACGCAGGCACAATATCTTCGACGCGAACAGACGACCATAGCGGAATTGTACGCCAACATACTTTATACTGCATTGTACGAATGCCGTAGTCTCATCCATCACGGTAACTCCCAAAATCTTCCTTGTCTCGAAATACGTCATTTCCATCATAAATGGTGTTTCTTGTGTTGTGGACTGAGTGCAGGCCCTCTATCGGTTGATTAATGTCGTAACCAGCATTCTTGGTCCTTCCGAAGTAGATCACACCCGCACAGAAGAGAATCATAACAGTCAGGCAAACAATGATGGCCATCGCTCCAAATGTTAGCTTGTACGGATCTTGTTCATTCTCCGTCCCCCCATTATTATTTGCTTGCTGCGCACTCTGGGTTTTCTCGAGAGTCTGGCCAGTTGTTGTTGTTGTGGGTTGCGTACTGAAATCGCGCTGCGTCGGCGATGCCGTTGCTGTGGTTACAGTGACAGGATTGTTGATGGGAGTACTCGTCGGTGACCTGTTTGGTATGGTTGGCTGTGCTTTTTGATCTTCGTCTCCTTGCACACCACCACTACTCGAGGTCTTTTCTCCAAAAATACCTTCTCTCGTGATGACGTCGTATGACGCCGAACAGAGGGAGGATATTCTCTCGTCGATTATCTGAATGGTACGCGGATCCGCGATGAAACCATATTCGCTGCCCATTCGTTTGAAGTCGTAGAAGCAGGCAGCCGGGCCCTCCTCTTGATCCTCAGGGCAGGCAATATTGAGGAATAGTGCTTGCAGGTTGTTGTTGATGGACTCGTAGCGAAGTGGATCCCCTTCTTCGCAAACTCCTTCTTCCACGCAAACCACGTCCAGGAACTCCGCATATTCCACTTGCGAGATTCTTTCGTCCTGCAAGCTCGCTTTGGACAGCAAAAAGGACGAGCACTCGTCGACGAACAGGTCTTCGAACGTGAGTTCGAGGAACGCGTCGCGCGGCACAAAAATGTTGTCTTCGTCTTGCTCGAGCAGTCTTGCAGTACCGGTAGCAGTGACGCTGGTCAACAAGGTCGTCAATAATACTGTGGAGAGATGCCCCATAGCGTGTCTTCCTTGCTGCTGCCCGCCCTACTTCTATATTGTTTGAAAATGAAAGTGCTCGTTGCTTTCGCTTTGTAAATTATGTTGCAACTTTGGTTTTCAAAATGACTCTCATACTACTGGCGACTGACGACGACTCACTCACTCTGCGTATCTGGTTTGCGCCAAAACTTGACGCAAAAAGTTACCTCCGGGTCTGTCTTCCAATGTGCCCAGCTATCAGCTACATCTCGAACTTGTTCCACTCGTTGGGCCGCGATTTGAAACCAAAATTTAAATCCGGGACTTTGCCCATCGCAGTACCAGTACTGGTACCTACAGTACCAGTACTGTACTCTGGTACGCTTCCGGTACGGTACTCGCAACTACGAGTCGTCTACTCTCTACTCGTACGAGTACTCTCTCTCTCTAGCTAGTAGAGTAGAGAGTGACTACCAGGTACGTAGTGGTAGACAGATAAGATATAGGGGAGTGGCAGTGGCTATGAAAAAGAAGCTCTCGGCTCTACTGTACTCTCTATTACTCTATAGTAGAGGATCATCGAAGAATCATCATAAAAAGGATCTGAACCCACCATTAATTCAAATAAGGACTTCAAAAATTCGGCAACCGTGGTCCATAGAACAACTCGCCAATACCATCTTGTCGTCGGTCGGCCTATTCGGCTTCCAAGCAAGTTTTGTCACTGCTGCAATATGACATTGTGCGGGGGGAAACAAAAGGGCGAGTGTAGGACTGTCGCACGGGGGGCTATGCAGCTGCACGAGCCAAAGTTCGATCACTCCATTTTCAAGTCCCACAGCAAGCAGAGCCGTATTTGCACCTTTTTGCATTGCTTTTGGGGCAAACGACACGCTTGTCACTGCTTCGGGCTTCCCATTACTCGCCATACTGCTTGGAACGAACATTTGGGTCTCCTCCAGACTTGTCTTTGTTTCCTCTTCATCCACTCGCTCAGATAATTTCCATATCTTCACTGACCCATCCCGAGAACAAGTGGCAAATACGGTCGAGTCGAAGGGACAAAAGTGAGCACCCCATACGATTCGCTTGTGGGCTACATCTACAGCACAAGACAGCTCGAAAGCCCCCCAAGTGATTGATGATTCTTCGTCAGAAAGAGTAGCTTGCTTGCGTTCCCACACACACAATCTACGGTCTTTGCCGGAGGACACCAGGAATCGCGTATCTGGTGAAAAACTCATCGCAGTGACCGTGGAACGGTGACCTCCCTTGAGGACTTGTGCGCATCGACTCTCCGATACATTCCACAATCGAATACAAGCAGCATCTAGATCTCGAGCCTTGGCCGAGGATGCGACTAAGACGTCCTTCTGGGCAGTGTCTTTGGAAATCCCCATGCCAGACTTGGCCGTGGTCGTCGAAGTGAGCCTAGTGAGTTCCGTATTGTGACCATAGAGCTTCTGAATTTCAGGCCACAACGATAATGCACCGAGATCTCGTTCCAGTGGCAACTGCGTACTGGACTCCGATACACCACCAGTGTCCTGCTCTGCACCTTCCGAAGCAGTTGCCTTGTTGCTAAGTCCCAATGAAGGGATATAGGCACGGTCGACCCGCTGGCTGATGCTCTCAGCCGCGGCAAGTTGGACTCGAGGATTCACCCGCTGAAGTAGCTGATCAAATGTTCGGGTAGCATCAAAGACGCGCAGCTCTTTCTCATCTGCCCCACTCACTAAGAGATGCCTATGGTCGGGTGTTGAGAGCGACGTAATGGCTGAGAGATCATATCCATGCACTTGTGGCCGGGCGATTTCCACCCAAACCTCCCGCTCCTCGAAATATTCATCCTTTGAGGGATTGGACACCGGTAGCGGCGCCCACACGCGACAGGTTTGATCCGCACCAGCAGTCAACAAGTATTCTCCTGTGGTGCTTTCCCAACAAAGATCCGTCACATTGTCAAAATGACCAGTGAGGCAAGGCTGCGCCTTCCAAGGCGAAAGAGCCGCTCGCTCCTCCACGGTTCTTTCTGGTGAAGGGGTCTCAGTGACGCACACACTGGCCGATTCGCAAGAGAAGAAATGTAGTGCGCCACCGTATCCGTGACCCATCATCCATTGACCATCGTTCGGTTCCAATTGAACGTTCAAAAAGCCAAGCAAGCTGCTGCCAATCGAACCTCCAAGGATTCCACCTGCACTACCCACACGAGATATGGGAGTCCAAATTCCAGAGAGTTCGCTCCAGATAAAAATACTTCGGTCCATACTGCTAGAAATCAAAATGAGATCTTCGCCATAAATTGGCTGCGGATTGGGATGCCAGGCAACAGCGGTGACACGTTCCTCGTGGCCAATCAAGAGGGCTTCCAGCGTAACTGAAGTTTGGGACTTGCTCGGCACGATGACCTCTAATCGTGACTCTCCTTCTTCGATTTCTTCTTCGTCATCGTCGTCTTCATCTTCGTCGTCCTCATCACCTGCAGCATCGTCGTCTAGTGCCGGCATGGTGTCATCCTGCACGAGTGCGGTTGAGGTAGTAGTTGTGAACTTCCAAAGCCGAATGCGAGCATCGTGGCTTCCACTAGCCAGATGATCCACAGAACCCAGTGACCGCCAGTCAAAGCAGGTGATCCAGTCTTCATGCCCGGATAGAGCACCGCAATAATGTGTAGAAGGCTGCCGACTCTTTTGATCATCCTTGGCCACCTCGTCGTAGAGAACGAACACATGAATCTTGTTGTGTCGTGGCGCGGCAGTACCTATCAACAGCAGCGTAGCATTTTCATCGGAAGCAAGCCTATTGAATCGTACCGCATTGGCCGTGGTCGGAATCAGCTGGGTTCGTTTCAAAGTGGCATTTCCTTCTGGCGTATCTGCGACGGATGCATGGAATTGAAACGCACCCCCCGATGAACACGTGACAACACAGACGTTTCTGCCGCAGTCGCCTTCATGAATACCTCCAATATCAGTGATAGCTCGACCATCCCAACATTCCGAGTCATCAGCACGCACTAACACTGTTTCCGCCCATTGATTGTCTTCATTATTATTTCGTTCCCAACTCGAAATTGTACCATCCGAGAAGCCGCACACAAGAGTGACGGAAGTCGTCGCCTTCGTGGCATTCCTCAGCAATGAGATACATGAAATCACCCTTTTTGCTGTGTACGTCGAGACTGTTGTGTTTGCATTGACCGAACCCCGGCTGCTCGATCTCAGCGTTTGGCGAACTTTCCAAACAGGTTCATGCTTGGCACCTACTTGGGCCGAAACGCGGTGGGCGACATTTAGCATAGCGTGGGAAGCGTACACAATCTCACTGGATGACGATGACGACGAGGCACCCTCCTTTGTGGATTTGGGTGCCGGAATACATATCACAGCTTTGGAGGAAGATTCAGCTGCAGCCCCGTGGTGCAATAGCCGACATGAAACGGATGTGCACTGCTCGGACATCTTCGAAAATATTTACAGTAATCGATTGGAGTGACGAGAACTGGTGATTCAATGCTGAAAAAAAGCGAGCCAAGGATCAGTTTGCTTCCAGCAGAGCCACACAAAAAACAGAAAGCGAGATGGCAGATGGCCACTCGAACCTCGCTCTTTATCGTTCATCTCTCGTCGCAGTCGATCGCCATGGTCGTTTGCTGTCGTTGTTGTTGGAGGGAGTTTTACGTATTGCGTATATTATTGCTTGGCCAGCATCGCGAATCGCAAAAGGCGCGGGCGTCGGAAGGACGTATTTGATTCGTACACGTACAGTACGAGTACCGTACTTCTGTACAGTACATACCGGTACCGACACCCCTTGCTTTGGGGAGATGATGATTCGTTCAGCTATGTAACCGGTACTGTACCTGTACCGGTACAGTACAAGTACTGTACTTGCAGTCTACTGGTAATTAAGAAGCGAGGAGTTCTGTGAGTTTGAGGCAATAGACACAATACCGGTAGATGAGACGATGAGCAAGACCAAACCTACCGGTACAGTAAGTAAAAAGGGACGGGTGTGTCAACAATAGCACATATTCCTCCCAGGATTCATTGGTATGCACCAGGAGCGCTTTTAAAAGTCGCGTCGCACTTTCTTGGGTTGGGTTGAGAAGCGAACCTTTGTCAAATTGACGGCTCAGCACTGGCGGTCTCCAACACGCATAATCAGCGTCTGATTTCGCTGCCAACCAAAAGACGTATTGCTTTCTACAACATTTATCCGATTGATTTTCCAGTGCAACACTGAAAAACAAGTGTCATGGTTACCGTGGTGAAAATCGTTGTCCCAGAGCCAATTCGTCATTCCTCATCAGTAGGGACGGGTGTCTTATTGCTGATGGGCGTTGGAGTACTGCTTCTGCTGTATCCGTTGGCATGGATCTTGCTCCTTCAATACCACCACAAAGGGGCTGAGAATTCTTCCGCCGCCAAAAGTCTTCCGAGGGGATTTCAGTGGGTGGTGGACAGTCTGGCGTACTTGATTCTAGACTTGACACCCCTCATTGCGAACGGAAGCCTCGCACTCTTCCTTGTAGCCTTCTTTGTCTGCATCGGTTCCTTGAAACGACAACGAAAGATGGCTTGAATGGACAGCCGGACTATTTATCCACGTGCTCGGGTATATTTATATATTTATTCCCAGCATGGCTGCGGTGCACGCCTAAATGAGAAATATCCATCGCGTTCCGTAGCTGTAACTCTAATATTTTACACCAAGGTACATTGAAACGCAAAAAGTATTGCGGGTTCGGTCGTCGTCTATAAGCCAAAGTGGTGGTCAACGGTTCCCTCGGTATCTAGGGACCTTCACTGTTCTCGGAAGTGAATAGTATCCATAAGAGGAACGATTCCGTATACTTCAAACTCTACGATGTCAAAGCTTCGATCGATTCCTGGCACCAAGGAAGGATTGTCAAAGGTGGCACACGGTCCAGTTGATCCCTTCGTGAAGTTGTCTTGAATCACCAAGCCGAAGTTTCCACCCCCGCCCAAAGCAAGTCTTCCAGCCTGCACATCACAAAGTTGGCAATAATCATTGACACCCACCCACTTGTAAAAAGAGAGTTTGCCGTCCTGTCTCTGCGGAAAATTTGAGAATAGAAAGGAGGCGCCTGTTCCATAGTAAGAGCACCTGTCGAACCCTCCTTGATTCTTCCATACTTCAGAAGCAAACCCTCCTAATAATGTTCCATTGGAGGTCTTGACGACCAACAGAGTGTGACGAAAAGACTTGCATTTGCTGAGCATCGTTGCAACGCAGTCACCGTGCAAGTTTATCGAAAATAGTCGCTTCCACGTAGTGCACATTTGCAAATTCGACGGCAGAGCCTCATCCACAATATGTTGCAACATTGCTTCAGAGATTATCTGAGGGGCGAACGCCAGTTCGGCCGGATCTTCTGGAGGCTCGATGTGAACCGGCAAAGCGTGACTCTCAAGGTTGTCTTCCTCCGCCAGGACGTCGGATAACGAAGATGATATTTGTAAGTCGCCCAGAAAGACATCCCTCGGAGAAGAGTCAGAACAGTCGTCCTCTCCGTCTCGGAGTTTCGTTTTGTCACTGAGATGACTTGCCCGAATCGGGAAACGCTCTTCATCGAGAGGTGAAAACAGAGTCAGCCCCAAATCCTCCAATCCCAGCAGCTCGCGCAATGAGCGCTCGCTCTGACTAGAGGGGATCGATGAGCCGGGACATACTGCCTGTGCTTGTGGAGTTGTGATTGTGGAGTCTAATTGGGATATCTTAGGAGTAGATGGCACGATAGTGGGCCCGTCTTGCGATAAATTGTTGACAGTCATGGTTTTTGTGAAAAACTCGCACTTGGAAGCAGTCCAAAAGGCGACTGTCGATCTGAAATGAGTTGTGAATCCCCAAAGAATCTACCCGGAGTATGATTGTCTTGTCAGGAACTTGCAGAGCCTTCAGTTCACTGCCTCTCCGACAAGAAACCTTTCTGTCTGTTGACCAAGCAAGGGTTGGAATTTCGGACTTTGGTGTAAAATAATTTTGATACTGTAGATTATTATTTATCCGACGACGACGACGACGACGACGACTCCTACTCGTAGTCGGAGGCGGCTCGCGTTCAGCTTTTTTTGGCGCCGACCGACCGTTGGTCGGACCGTTGGTCGGGAGACGAAATTATTTACAGTAAGCGCGCGACGTCCGTTGAGACTTGAGACACGTCAGAGAAAAAGGGGAGAATTACTACTTGCTTGGGTATTATCCCCTAAATTATTCGTAGCTATTTTTCTCGCATGCTCGCCGACATCCCCCGGCCGCCGTTCTTCGCGAGATACGATATATCGAGACTACTTTAGTACATGGTGCTAGACTGCCACGTCGCGTCTTCTAGCTATCCATTCATCGACCTCCTTTCCGTCTCGCCCTTTTCTCCGCAATTCTAGTACGCCCAAGCATGGTATCCGTTGACGTAAGTCAAAATCGCGAATGCCTCCAAGGCATGGGTCATCCAGGAGGATTATTCGTCCCTCGTCTGCTCTCGCGCCAAAAACCAAGATCCCGATAGATCACACTACTTTGTCCGACAGGCGCGCAGACCCGACGGACGAGGACAGAATGGTCTGCTCCCCGACCGTCCGGCTACTGGTGCAAAAACAAACAATCTTCCATTTTCAATTTCCGTTCTATTTCTCCCATCGAGCGAGATTCGAGAGATAGACCGTGGTCTCCTCTGGTGCCGTTTCTTCACTACTTTTGCTTGAGCATTTGAAGCAAGAATAGTGATCTGTTGAGTTAAGAGGCAAAGAACGTTCTCGCACAAATTTTCATCAGCAGCTCACAAAGCTTTCTTCACAAAATGGGTCAAAAATCCAAAAATCCACTTACTGCCATGGCAGCGGGGTGCATCGCTGGAGGTGTCGAAGCTACAGCGGTCTGGCCGATGGAGTTCATCAAGGTTAGTCTACAGTACAATCCCTCCATACCTTTATTGAATATGTATGGATTTGATGTTCTATACTTTACTCATCTTTGCCCTGGTGTTCCTTGCCATTCCGTGAAAGTAGACCCAACTTCAGCTGCAGTCCAAAGCCAAGGGAGCTCAATTGCCATACACTGGAATGATATCAGGTCTTTCCTACACAGTCCGAACTACTGGATTCTTGTCCCTGTATCGTGGTTTGGCTCCTACGCTTATTGGTAGTGTTCCGAAAGCTGGGATCCGATTTGGTTTGAATTCTGTCATAAAGGAATCCCTTCGCGATAGAAATGGAGATTTGACCCCAGCCAAGAATTTTTTGGCTGGTTTGGGTGCAGGAGTGGCCGAGGCGTAAGTAGATTCAGAGTGTCGTGGGAAAATCCGTTGACGTGGTCGAGCTGATGATGATTTTGTTGTCATTTTCCTTTGCCGACTAGACTGGTCATTGTCGCCCCTGTCGAAACTGTCAAAACGAAGGTCATTGAGCTCAACAAGCCATTCATTGAGGGATTCAAATACATCGTGAAAAATGAAGGGTTTGGAGGCATTTATCAAGGGGTGCGTATGAAGCATTGTTGTACTTGTAGTAGTACCGGTGCGGTAGGGGGCTTGCGTGCAAGTAGCAACGGCGTATCAGCTCATTTCCCTTATCACCAATTTATCTCGTATTGCGTGCAGGGTGCGGCAACTGCCATGAAACAAGGCACAAATCAAGGCTTCCGATTCATGTGGTTCAATGAATACAAAAGGATCGTGACAAAGGATGGGCAGGAGCCGCTTTCACCCTTTGGCAGTTTACTTGGTGGCATGAGTGCTGGTTGTTTTTCGGTAAGTTCTACTTCGTATTGGTCTCCGATAGAGTCAGTCCGTACCGTACTGACCCGCATCTAACGTTTTAAACTTGACTACCGCCCGGATACAGACTATCTGCAACAATCCTTTTGACGTAGTGAAAACCCGCATGCAAGGAACAAAGGCTTCGAGATACTCTGGTACTCTAGACTGTTTCAAACAAGTTCTTACTAACGAAGGGATTGGTGCGTTCTATGCCGGAGTTGTACCAAGACTAGGTCGCGTTGTTCCAGGGCAAGGCATTATCTTTATGAGCTTTGAAACGATTCAGTCGAGCTTAGAACAGAGGTTTGCGATCTTCCGGTCATGAATTATGTACATGCAAAAATCACATTCAATGCAGCACCTCGTCCGGTACCGTGCGACACTGAGTAAGTGTAAAGAGTCAATGCGGTTTTCCATTCTATTTTTTCTGCAAAGATTATGTAGTAGTGAGTCTATAGGTTATTTTGATGTGTAGTCTAAGGTTGTCGCTGGCGCGTCTTCATTGCTGTGTATCTGGTATCGTGTATGTTTGTAAGTGTAATTCCGGGTATGTACCGGTATGTGTACGTTCTCTATGAATGACCCGAAACAGTTTGATCTGCTATGCGGAATCATGGTGGCGTGGTGCTCTATCCAAAAAGATCATCATGCGATCTTCATTTACTTTCAGGGTCCTTTTGGGTCGCCTGGCGTTTGAGTTCCTTACGGTTTTCCTCGCGACGTCGCAACTCCGCTTCCTTCCCCATCTTGGGGACCCATTCTCCATTCACGTGAATGAAGTAACGGAAGAACTCGGGGTTCCAGCGGCGGAACTGCCGCACAATCGACGCCTTCTTGATGTTATCCCTCCTCTTGGGTAGTGTCTGGTTGGATACTTCCGAACCGTACTCTTGCATGATACGGATCATATCACTGTAGGATCCACCCGAGAAAATAACAAGGTTAGCAACAATATGCGAGAAAAGATACCATGATCGATCATCGAAGCTACTTACTCGATAGGAATGTGCGAAATCTTTCCTGTGGGCAACTGACGAAGCTCGGCGATTTGGGTTTCCAACTGGTCCACCCTTAGCTGAAGCGATGCTATGGCAGAATCCTTGTCTTGGAGTTGATCACGCATGAGATAGTTCTCTCGAAGCAACGATTCGTAGGACATCCTATTGTTGGAGTGTTGAGCATTAGTATCCTCGCAGTCCTCACTCACGGAATGCGCCGGCGAGAAGAACTTGGCTGACCGACTAGACGAATCAGTCACAGGAACATGATGGCGTTGGCTATCCAAAGAATGCCGATCTTCGTAGGGACTTCGGAAGGGTAGCGGGGCAACGTTCTGTCCGTGTAGACGCCCGTGCTCAGGGTGGGCGGCAAGTGGCGCCAAGGTCCCGGGGACACGATTCTCCCGGTAGTATCTGTCCATCTGTTGTGACCCATGCATGTTGTATCCTCGGTGCGTCGGAGGCGGGAAGGGGGGGTAGTGCGACCCAGTGGAGTATCCAAAGGGAGCACTACTGTAATGGTGGTAATTCGGATCTCCCCCGGCATAAGGTGGAGAGTCACGAGTGGCCTCCACAACTGGGTGGGGGCTAACGGAGTCGCGACGTTGCATCCGATCACTGACGAGAGACTTGGGGCTCACGGGAGGTGCTTGAACGGGGGCTATCGGAGTATTGGGTAGTTCATATCGAGAAAAGGCAGTGACTTCTCCTTTCGAACCGATACTGCCCCCAACTAGATCTCTCTTGTCTAGAACTTTCTTGAGCATGGCAGTGTTTGAGAGCAGCTCCAGTCTCTCCGATACAGAGTTCACCTTTTCCATCATGGTTATCTTCACAACCCTGAAAATGTGTTGAACGTGCGGAACGATTACAGTACCGGTAGGGTCGGCGGACCTGCTCGGCCCACCAGCAACGACGACCTTCGGTGTCTGATGCGATGCTGTCCCTCAAGGACGGGCTGGTGGACGATGGAGTATTTCGTGTGGTCATGCCAGGCGGGCTGCTGGAGATTTCTTCTATTTTTTTAGATCTTTCGTGAGCATCATCATCTTGCACCCATCTGTGGGCTTATGATTCCCACCATACACCTGCAGGCCATGCGAAAAATTTGCTGTATTGGGCACTATTTGAATTCGGATCCCACTTATCAGTTGCCGTTAAATGATCTTGTAAATGTATAAATCTGTATTCAACTACGAATATGTTTATGATCACGATCGTCTCTCGGAGTCTACCAGAAAAGCCGACGTCATAGCGGAGTGGGTCCGTCACTGCACAAAAATGTATGGCCGTCACGCTCGATCTTTTTGGCGCGAAATAGAGCCGTTCACGCACATTCTGACAGGGGAAGGACAGACGGAGATTGAATTGTTTGGAGAACATACGTCTGGAGTCGTCTGGAGTCTGGAGTCGAACGTCTGCCAGTCACCCCAAGTGGCAAACGGCCGAACCGATGTTGCGATCCACCATTGTCGCCATCGTCGGCGGTAGTAACGGACAGTAGGGAGGATGGGAGGGCAGACGAAGGCGAGATGGAACGCCTCCTGCGGAGAGCTCCGCGCACATCTCCGAATGGCGCGAAAGACCCCATCGGCAGTCATTCTGGTCATCGAGTTCAATCGGACAATTCGACACGGTATCCCATAGCGGAGCGGGTAGAAACGACAACTCTGGTTATCGGGGACCCAAAACGGCATCACTTTTGCAACGGCATCACTTTTGGACACCGGTTGCACCAACATTCGCAAGGTTAAATACCCCACCTCTGTTGCAGTGCTTCTGTCCGCAAAGAGTCTCAGTTCCGCGTAACTTGTACGTATGTAAGAGTTCACAAAACATCATCATGTCTGCCAACCGACAACGTCGGGAACCATGGAGAAATGCGGAGCGCCATTACTGTGCGATGTGCAATGCGTGGATGGGGTCGGATCGCCAGTCCATCATGCTGCACGAGAATGGGAAAAAACACATTGAAAATCAAGAAAAGAATATGCAGCAGAAACGGAAGGAAAAAAGTCAAGAAGAGCAGAGTCAGAAGCTTTTGTTGTCCTCTCTCCAAAAGATGGAACAAGCCGCTCTTCAGTCGCATCTACAACAGGATACATTCGCAACGTCAAGTGCTCAGGCTCCATCATTTGTACCATCCATCTACGCACCACCACCAGTGCCTTCTCATGGTCATTTTCCACCCAATAGTCAACAAGCACGCCCACCACCTCCTCCTCCACCACCACCAAAGCAAACCTCAAAAGAAGAAAAGGATAAATGGTTAACGCGCAGGAAACGTCGTGAGGGTGATGCCGAAAAAGACGACAGTGAAATTGAGCACAAAACATTCAAACGACGGAAGATTGAACCAGGGGAAGGTCACTATGAATACGATGGGAAAACATACTTGGAAGGACCAATTTTCAGTGAACTGTTGGAGGAAGAGATGCCTGTTCAAATCTGGACTGGTTCTCTTATGGCAAATCTCGAAGAGAAGAAACTACCCGAACGTGATATGTACTGGAAAAATGCACTGATCGTAGCAGTACGTCAAGATAAGGCTCACGTGGCATATTTGGCTTCTCCGCATGACACGGAGGAGACGGTGGAGAAAAATGTTACCGTCGATAGAATTCGGATCATTTTGGGAGCAGATGATAGCATCCCTGACACTCTGGAAGAAGCTCGATTAATGGCCATGGGTGGCGAAGAAATAAAGGTAGAGCCATCTGAGAGTGCCACCTTGGACGAAGCAACCGGTCTAACGGGTTGGTCGACTGTGGCAATCAAGCGCACTACTCTACGGCAGGAGGTGAAGGAAGAACGCGGGAGACTGAGAGAGAAGCGGAAGCGGGACATAGCCGAGAAAGTATCAAAAGAAAAGGAGGCCGAAGCTCGCAAGATGGAAGAGGCGAAGGTGGCAAATGCTGACGATTCTGCATTGGGTGCGTACGATGTATGGGGCAAGGGCGGCTACAAAGGAGTTGATATCTCCAACACTGGGGATAGTAACCTCACTGTCGCAGATACGGCAAAGAGTCTATCAACCGGGAAAACGGCCATCGCTTTCAAGAAGAAAAAGAAAAAGCCAATGGCAAATCGTAGTCAGCGTACGACGTCGGCTGATGATGACTAGCTACCGGTAGCTCGTACGACGTCTCTCGTCAGTGGAAGAAGTACTATAAAGTTACTTTAGTTCATTTCCAACGCTTGGCCTCACAACCATTGCTAGCTTACTGCTCTAGGTGCAGAAGCTCAGTTGAGATATCAGCAGAGTGGCCACCCCCAACGAACGAAGGACAGACAAGAAGTCGAACGAACACCCAAACCCGAAACCGATACCAAGAGAGACGACCGATGAACCTCATAAGATCATCGAGTCAACCTCGGTATCGCAAATCCCAACTTCGGAATTCTAGATTAATTAGCTTTAAAAGCAACTTTCAAACCATTCAATGGCGCAACCTAGTAACCCGAAGTGGAAGGATTTCCTCCAGGAGCGGATCCAACAGGAAGGATCATGGGCGAAGGCGAAATCGGAAGGGCCACTCGACAATCTCGAACCGACGAACAACACAACAACCGAAACGATGAAGCTCGAGGTAGCAGCCTCAGGTGGAGACGCCACAATGTTGGTAGCCTTGAACGAAGGAGAAGTCAAATTCGTCCACAACATTACCTTGGCGAAGACCCAAGAGGGCTTCGTCTTGGTAGGTGTTACTGGGTTGGGTCACCTCGGGACTTTTCTCACCATCACCGACGACGCGATCGAAGGGACTTTCAACCCCACCACTCGTAGGGTAGGAAAAGCTCCAGGTGTAGACGAACTCTTCGGCGCCACGTCATCGGCGACCTTCAAGGCCCTACGAGCCAGCGGAGACGGAGGCGAACTTGCATCGGGGTATAAAGGAGGGATATTTTGGACCCACCCAACCTTGTGGCAAATTATGCCGAACCGCACCGTCATGGCCTCAGATCTTGCAATGAAGATCATCAATACCTACCCTCGCGCATCGGAGAACGTCGACGGGATGCAAGTCTTCGATACAACCGAAGAGCAGAAGGAGCTCAACGGCCTCATGCAGTGGTTGTGGATGGTATCCCAGAAGACTATTACGAGCATCACCTACGAGATTCCCGACGAAGAAGATAAGATCATCGAGTCAACCTCGGTATCGCAAATCCCAACTTCGGAATTCTAGATTAATTAGCTTTAAAAACCCGCCCGCCATCCCTTCACACCTTGACAAGGACGAGGCAAGGAGATGTACCCAAGGGTATCCCCGAGAGAGGACGATCCTGCTACGCAAATCGGAATCGATCAGGGGCATAGGCCAACGAATTATTTCACTAACAGTACTATACCATCGGTCTACAGTGTCCGAGAGAGTTGAGCTTCAGATTTATTGACTAATCTGACCAAATGGGATGTCGTATAGACGTACAGACCACAATAATTAGAGCCATTCGAAAATCGAAAGAACAAAACAAGACCAACAACGACGCCGACCAGCATCCACAATGGTGGCCAGAAAAGCACCAGCCAGGCACAGTATGCATTTCACAACCCAGCTCCCCCCCATTAGACTACCTAGAGCCACAACCCTTCCCGCATAGACAAACTTCTCAAGTTGCTGCTGAAAACAGCATGTCGACCAATGCGATAGAAGAATTCCGGGCGGGCGTGACTGCGTGTCTTCGTTCCTGGTCGGCACTTCGGACCGCCGTAGAATCCGGTTGGGGCGGAGGGGAACGAGAGTCTCAGGGCAAGGCTGATGATCTGAGAAAAAGTATCTTTGATATCATGGATGGCTCACAGTGCCCACTTCCGAACTTTGACGAGCAGGATCTTGCAGGTGCGTGCCGATCTCATTCCGCCCAGCATTCTCGAAAGTGCAGAGTATTGGTGTGCGCCATTCTCACCTCCTTCCATTGAATAATCAACCACTATGACATTTCACTATTCATGATGATAGATAATCTGGCAATATACTTGGAAGAAGAATTCTCCGTTACTCTGGAAGACGGCTCGGAGCAGCAAGTAGCTGATGCCATTTTCAGAATGTATGAGACTTGTGCCAAGGGCGATACGACGTTGGCGAGGGAAATGGTTGCTCGTGCCGATAGGGCAGTGGAATTCAATGCGCAGTTTCCAGTCCAGATTCAGACTACAGAGCACGATGATGACGATGGTGACGAGGATATGGATGATACCGATAATGGCAATGGGCTAGTGCAGCCTACTCCTACTTTGCAAGTGTCATCGTTACCTATTCTGTTGGACTACAATTCGCAACCTCTTTTCGGTGAGGCCAAAAAAGTGTCTGCAAATACGGCTCCTGTTCGTCAACTGGGAGACACAGCGGAACCTATCAAAGAGGTCATCGAAATGGACGATGATGGCTTTGCACCAGTAAAGCCGAAGGGCCGGCGGAAAAAATAAGATGCAACAATTTTAGCTATTTGAGGAAAAGACAGTAACAACTGTAATAACAATAGCCTGTCTATTCCTGTTGACTTTCTTCTGCTGGGGCAGCGTTTATCATTGCGCGCCATAGTCAAACAGTGTATCTTGTCGGACCAACATTTCCAATCCCACACGATCGTCCACCATGTTGTGATGCCCACTTGTTGTTTCCAGAAAGCCTGACTCAGTCATTTCAATCGTCGGGTCAACAGGGGTTCTCGGTCGTCTTCCTGGCGAGGTGTGATATTTTCTAGCAGGATCATGATCGATACCATGCATGATATTGAAGTCCCGAATCACCAGGGGAAATATGTATCGTTTTTCGAAATTCGTTATAGCATTCGATACGACAGGCTCATTAAGATTCTCTCGCATGTAAGTGTCCTCGTCAACCCCAACATTGATATTCAGGCAGCTCAAAGCTAACTCCGTTGTCCCTCCAAGGAGAAAGACCGTGATCAAGACCAACGCCATCGTTGTCATGATAAAATCTAGCCTGTAGTCGCTTTCTTCGGGGAATGATCTTACACAGGCATACGAAACAGCGCCTCTCAGCCCGCTATACCATACCATGGCACATGTGTTCGCGCGAATTTTTAGATCCTTGCGAGTCATTGGGGTGGCTGTCACTTCTGTATCGAAAGACGTAGCATAGGAAACGGGGTGGATTTCCGCATCTGCAGGAGAAATACGGTCCTCCGATCGGAAGTTCCCGAGAAGCGGCCCCTGTCTGCTGCTGCCGTTGCTTCCGTTGCTGCTAGTCTTACCAAGCGGTGAAAAGGCTCTTCGGAACTTCATAATGTTGTCTTCGATATTGTCATCGGAGTAATAATCTGGAATATCTCGCAAGAGACACTGATTGAAAAGGAGGGAAAGGGGCAAGATGTTAAGTGCTCTTGCAAGTAGAGTCGCCAGCAATGCCCAGCCAATAAAGGCCATATTCCAGTGCCCCAGCAGACCGAAGACGCTGAGTCCCAGTTCCAGGAAAATACTCGTCTCAGCCAAGTGAGCGAGTAAACGAAACAACATGTCTGCGTTCAGTTTTGTGACGCTTGAAAGGTTTGGTACCACGTAGCGATTAGCAGCCACACCGGTGAATAGAATTGTCACGATGCCACTCAATTTCAGCACTTCCGCCAAAAGGAACGGGATGTACACCAATATAAGATAAAGGGAGATCTCGAGTAATCGATTTTGCCTCATGTCAAGTTGCTTGAATACATAGGCGGTAAAAAGACCGAATGTGCCTCCCAAGAATAGCGACCCGATTGAGTTGAGGAACAGATCCAGGAAGAACTCAGCAAGGCCCAGGACAATAGCACCAGCATCCTTCTCTTTTGAGACAAACCGCGAAAATGAATCGAACATGACGATCGCGAGAGCGTCGTTCAAAGCTGATTCCCCGAAAACAAGATAAAAAAGTTGCGGGTCAACTTTCCTTGCTTGAAACACTGCCAAAGTGCTGATTGGATCCGTCGATGAAATGAGACTACCGAAGCAGAGCAACTCTGTGAGAGAAGGGGAGAAGTCACCGCAGAGGCCAAGATCGATGACAAGCTTAAGAAATAATGCGGTAGAAACTGCGCTGATTATTGTTCCCACAACAGCGAAGAGACAGATTGGTGCAATATGGCGGAAAAATAGGGCTCCGATACGCAAGCCGGAGTTGAAAAGAATTGGCGGCAAGAGTGCCACGAAAAATATGCTCGGAGAAAAGGAGAGGAGCGAGGAGAGATCAACATCAGTAGCACTGCTGTTATCATCATTTTGAGCGTCGTCGTCTTGAACTCCACGGGCAGCAACCCGCTTTGCCACTAGTATGTGTATAAAAAACCCAAAAAACACTCCCATACCGAGAACCATGGCGGCCTCGGGCAAGAACGAGGAAATTAACGGACGATCATGCAGCCATTTTTGGAGTACCACGACAACTGCTAGCAGTGCCGCGAAGAACACAAGGAACGCCGATATGTTTTCCTCGTCCCCCATGGTGGACAAACAGAAGTGAAGAAAACTAAACTAAAGGAGTTGTAACATCCAAGTTACTGTACCGAAACGTGGTCGTACTTGAATCATCGCATCGAAAAATTCGATCAAATCCAATGCGAGCGTAGCCGCCGGTAGGAGCCAGTCTTCTCGAACGCTGTATGTACAGTCAGTATCTTGTGATCCACTTTGCCATGGCTCGGCTGACGCGTTGACGTTATCAACGTCGGCCAACGGCAGAATCAGAGAGCTGGCTGGCGTGCTGTTACTGTATCATAGAGATACTGTACTACAGTACCAGTACCAGGTACCAGTACATACAGTCTACTGTACACGGTACCGTTAGATACATACGATGCCATCGTACGACTCACTCGATCACAATACTACAACAATTTGAAATTGCCGCCGATTTCACAAAAAATTGGAAAATACTGGTACGGTATTATTTTTCAGTCATTCACATCGCTCGATATGCACAAGTTCAATCATTACCGGTATCTACAAGTACTGCACTTGAACTTGTACTACTAGTTTACAGTCAGTACCGACACCATAACAACTCTTCGATTTGAACCTGTCCCCCCGTAGTAGAAGCAAGAAGGGAAAAGATCATCGTTAAAGCACGGTAATAATAGTACGAGTGAGAGAGCATACTGGGGTAGAGGCGTATTTTAGCACCACGGCTCTCTTGAAAAGCTACTTAAAGTTCCGGCCTTTTCTTGCCGCATACTTCGCACTTGGCATTCTTGCTGATGTATTTCTCGTTGAGAAAAGTGCACGTTGTACAGCTCCAAGCTTGAATGATGGAACGTCGCTGCCGTTTCGGTAATGGGGAAGGCTCGAGAGTAGGTTCATTTCCTCGACGGCTGTTTGCAGGACTCGACGAGCCAGCAGGATGGTGGTTGGATTGTGTTTCCTCGTTCAGAAGGTCTACAACGATAGCTCCCTCTGGTTGGATCCCTGGCGGAGCAGAGCCTGAGTTTCCCAATTCATCCAGGGACACAGTTCGAGTGGCGGGTGCGACTACTTCTTCGCTGACGTCCGAAGATGTGACGACGGGGTCTTCCACATCGGTCACTGCTATTTCTGTCGACTGATCAGCAGATTCTGTGACGACCCCATCGAGTGGTGATTCTTCAGGCTTGTTCTCTTGCTCGCCATCTGGTGATGATTTCTTTTGCTTCCGATCCTTTCCCCATTGCTGCTTCATTTTTTCGATCATGTTTTTGTAGTTGTTGCTCAATTTTTGACTGAATGCTGTTGGCCTGCTTTCCCCCCCTCCATTTCTCAAATGTTCCTGCAGTGCTCTGCTGTCAGCTTTTTCGCTACTATGCATTAGTTCCATTCTGCGTTGGTTTTCACGACTGCGAACCACCGCACATAGCTCTGCATCTGATCTTGGGTTGATAGCATCTGTCTCGGCATTCCACAATGCGGTGAATGATTCCAATCTCTCTCTCAATTCTTGCTCTGAACCATTCGTGGGCAAGCCATCCTTTTCGCACTTCAATTCATGTGAGAAGAGTGAGTGATTGCCGAAGAGGGGGGAGAAAGAAGGTTCGAAAGGGTTTACGTACCAAATCTTGAAGTTTCCTTTTCTTCATGACTGAAAAGTTTGCTGCAGGTTTTTTCCTGCGAGGTGCTTCTTGTAGAACCACCTCTGAATCCATCGAGGACGCCGATTCTTCGATCAAAGCCTCCGCGCCTGTCTCGTTGGCAGCAAGTTCTCCTCGATTCATGCTCCTGCGGCTGCTTCGGACCGATCGGGGCGCCGGAGAGGGAGTAGCCATGGGGCTCTGCTCCCTGATGGCTTCTAGCTTTTGCCGTTTCAACAAAGATTTTCGATATGCCAGGACAGCTTGTTGGAGATCCCGATTCGGGACCAGTGCTTTGTCGCGAACGGGCTGCCTACACGTGGGGCAGCTCGTAGTTCTGTGCACCGACTTCATCTGATGTCGGAAATGGTTTCGAATACACTCCGAGCAAAACGAATGACCACACTGCTCTTCTGAAATCGTCACGGCGGCATGAAAGTACTCGCCACACACACAACATCGAAGCGACTCGTCCAACTCTTTGAGATCGGGTGGGATGTTCATGTCATCGTCTCCTAGCAGCGCGGAATTCGACGCAACCGATGCCATGATTATCGATGGTAGGACTACACAATTACGAGCTACTAGATATTTGGTTCCTTTGAAGACTGCTATCTTCACCTCTCTTCCCGCTAGGGCCCTATGCTTATGACTTTCGATCGATCAATGACCATTGAAAGCAAAGCAGTCGAAGTGCGTCCAGAATCGTCCAGAGACGAGATTTTCTTGTGCTTTGTGCGCCAGTTTTTGGCTCTTCACAGGAGACCAATGCTCAATGTTACAGTACCGGTACCAGTACAGTACCGTGTACCAGTACTACGTACCATTCTTGAGGAGAAGTCAAAGGGTGGGTGAGGACGACTGACCGACCGACCGACCACCGCGCGTATCGATGCGCGTTGAGACAATTTGAAGAATTGACGAACCACCCGACTAATCGTGGTTTCCCACAAGAAGTACTAGTAGAGTATCCTGCTTTTCTTTGCTGCAAGTATGTACCGGTAGGCTATCTGGTTCCTGTTTGGTTGGGAGCTGTAGTTTACATTCGCTCATAATCAAAAGTTGAACCAGATCTCTTGGACGAAGGGGATTGGGATGAGTCCCGCCGCCAAGCAAGAACTAAACTCGGTAGAGCTGTAGTACTACGAACGAAGTATGTAGCTTGTTGGTGCTAGGCCTATTAGTCCCCTTGTTTGTTGGATGGAAATAATAACCTGCTCAAGTTCTAGTAGTAGTAGAGTACCAGGTTTGAGCAGCTAGAAGGGTCGCTCTTATCAAAATATCACTTTGGATTTTAAACATTCTGAAGATGATAAATTGATTCGCGAAGCCGTGGTAGATTATTTGTCAGCATCCGCATAGAAATTCTCTTAAATCAATTTGGATGCTGTCTTGACTGTCTTGTATTTCTCAGGATCAGCCTTGCCCAACGGACTTTGACGTGCCCACTCCTGTATACGTTCTACGATACCCTCGCCACCCATTTTGAGTTCTTCCGGAACGTCCAATCGAAGCGTGATGATATTGTAGATATCGATTGTCTCCATATTCACAAAATCCTCAAATTGATCGAGCTCGTTTTCGTTCAACTTGGTTACATTCTCGCTGGCCCACGTTCCCAACAGTAAGTCAACTTCTAGCCAGCCACGCTGCTTGGAACGGTAAATCAAGCGCTTCTGACGAGTCTCAATATCATCAACTGGCAACGCAATGTGCTTCTTAAAGATTTCCTCCGCCTTGGGTTTGGCAATTCTGAGCAGGGCTTCCTCTTCCACGGAAAGCTTTTGCTCGCCTTCCCCCGAATCGCCTCGATACTGACGAGTCGTCGTCATCGTCACAGTGGTCAGCGCTGGGCGGCTCCATTGAGACTTGGTGGCTGCGTGCCCCAGAATTCGACGAGAAACAGAAGATAGCATTGTCGATGCTGTTTGCTGTGGAGTTTCTTGTTCGAGTCGAGGAGTCGTAGTCGTTTGGGGTATTGTGAGACCGTATAGGAATAGATGAAACAGGCACCAGGCACATAGTCTACCTGGTACCGGTACCAGGTAGCGAACGACGAATGAAGAATAATGACGAAGAATATCTGCCAGCTGGTGGGGGTCTCGCTCGCGCTCGGCGGGTTGTTCGCAGCGTCGTCGCCGTCGTCGGCTTCGCAAAAGAAAAGTTGCTGGGTTTTGTCGGGGCTGTCGGCGGCAAATTTTCAATCGTATCAGTCAACAATGGCGTCTGGCAGGCGTCCGCAACCTGGCTCGAGCGCCACCGATCTTTCGACTTTCGACAGAATTTCATTTCTGCTCTTGTTATCGTCGTTTTTTCGGCCTCCGATCTTGCTACCTTTGCTATCGGTCTCATAGTACTCTATTGTTGGTGGAGTCAATCTGTTCTCAACATTCTTTGATCTGGCTCGAAAAATAGGATCTAGCCTATATATAACGCTCCGCGTTTCAGCAAACTCAAATCAAGCAATGGCCAAGAAGAAATCCCAATCGCCGTTTGGCAAGAACAGAAAAGGGAAGAAGGCAGGCCAAGTGGTCGACGAAGAAAATCTGAATCGTTTTGCCGGCTCGAGTGATGAGGAGGATGAGGACCACCAACCGCAGCTCCGTGAAGAGAAGAGCATAAAGAAGTCAGAGCCTCGGGTTATTTCGGAGCACGATGCTGATGGTGAGGAGAGCGACCATGGTGAAGAGCACGAGAGTGGAGACGAAAGCCACGATGGCAACAACATCGACACCGAGGAACCATTCGTGACCAACGCGGATTCCAATGTAGAGGAAGAGACAGAACCAGGGGAGAAAATGGCCGGTGTCATGGCTAGGATTCTTGGGACGACTTCTACTAAGGAAACAACGTCAGTGGTTCTTGCCAAGACGACCACACCTCTCCAACGACTGCAACAGAAGGAAAAGGAAAAGGTGAAGGCCCTGAGACAGAAAAGAAAAGCTAATAGGGAACGAAACTTAGCAGCCCTGCACATCCCACTCTCAGTGGCAACGACAAACAATATTGGCGAAGGTCGCGTTTCTATCACGAAGGAACTAGAGCAAGAACGGTTCCACAGGCGCGTGGCAACCCGTGGTGTTGTGGCCCTCTTTAATGCCATCTCCCAGCACCAGAATGTAGCAGAGGTAAGAGTATCTCCCAAACAGCATGAATCTTTTTATTCTACCCAATCTGACACCGACTATTTTTCAATTTAGGACGATGATCTCAAAGCCAAAAAATCAGATGCTACCAAAATGACGAAACACGGATTCTTGGATAAAATCAAGAATGCCGCTGCCACAACTGAATCGAAAAAAGTCGAAGACAAACTTATAACCGGAGTCGAGAAGAACGACAAGGCTGTGGGTAAATGGGATGCCCTAAAGGATGACTTCATGATGAAACCAAAAAAGGTAAGTGAGCAATCTAAGAGCTACTGAATGCGTGCGTCCACCACCACAAATTGTTTGCCTTTTTTCTCACTACTATGCTGGCTTTTCTGATCACAAATAGAACTGGGACGAAGAAGAATCTTCGGACGAAGATGCTGGTGAGCTTGAAGAACCAGAGGACCCAGTTGAGGTTGACGAGGTGGAGCCGACAAGAAACAAAAGAAGGAAGGTTGGCGCGAGGGAGTGAGGACAAGAGAGCGAAAGCCTGTCATCGTGGAAATTGTCTAGCATCATTCTACCATCCATGATGCATGCGGCATGCGAAATTCAAGAATTACAGAGTTTCAGAAAAATTGTCTACTACTAGAAATAATCAAACGATCGATTAGGCTGCCTCTTCCCTAGAATCTGCAGGAGCGGCCACGTGGTTTATGACGGGTTCGTCGCCATAGAGGTGAGAGATCACATCTTCGTAGGCTTCCATTACCTTGTGACGACGAACACTCATCTTGGGTGTCAGCATATTGTTTGCAGCCGTAAATGGCGCAACAAATGCCCACTTGGTCGGAATTTCAAACTTCTTCAGTTTCTGGCAGCGCCGACTGATCTCAGTATCAATAAGAATTTTGACTCTGTCGTCATTCGCCATGTCTTCTTCGTCTACATCTTTATCAATGCTCAATTCGTTTCGGATAGCCTCCCAATCTGGGACGATCAGAGCAATATTGAAAGGACGGTTCGCTCCACTTAAAACTACCTGACTGATGAAACGACTCGAACCTATTGTTGTTTCAATTGGTGTGGGAACAATATACTTTCCATTTTCAAGCTTGTATTGTTCCTTGAGACGTCCCGTCACCCTGAGCCATCCATTTTCATCAAGTCGACCAAGGTCACCAGTGTGAAACCTGTTGACACGGGAGATGTGAGCGTGAGATCAAGGCTGAAATATCAGACTTGAGGATTATTTTGAAAAGCTTACATTCGAGACTTTCCATCGGGTGCTACAGAAATGACTTCATCGGTTGCTTCAGGCTTCTTGTAGTATCCCTTCATAACATTGGGCCCGACACAGCAAATTTCACCCTCTTCGCCAGGAGCTACTTCTTTTCCGTCCTCGCCTATGACATGAACCGTCACACCACCGATTGCACGCCCGACACTACCAAGTGATCGACTGCTTGGTACATTGATAGTTATGACAGGCGAAGTCTCTGTCAGCCCGTAGCCCTCGCAAATTGGGATGCCGATAGAATCCATGAAGTGAAGAACTTCCATTGGGCACGCGGCGGCAGCGACACACCCGTATCTCATCCTGCCTCCGAACTTATCTCTGATTTTTGATAACACAACCTTATCAAGTACGTTGAATTGCAATTTCTCGATTGGCCCAAGTGGTCCACGTACCCCTTGTTGAGCATCAGCATTCGCACGGCCGATTTGAAGAGCCTTTCGAAGAAGCTGGGCACGTACAGGATTTTGTGTCTCTATCATGTTGTGGACGCCATCGTATACTTTCTTGTACAATGTCGGTACGGAGAAAAGAACCGTAGGTTTGACGCGTTGCAAGTCCTCTACGATCGATGTTATACCCCTGCAAATACCCATGCTTGCTCCCATCGACATACCCATCCATAGTTCACATGTTTGACCGTAGGAATGTGCCCACGGCAAAAAAGCAAGACTTTTATCCTTCTCGGTAACTAATTCATTGGGATCATCGACCATGCTTCGACTGGCCGCCTTGATGTTCGACGAGAAATTTGCATGAGTCAGCTCCACACCTTTACAAAATAGCAGAGACTTTCGTCGTGAGAGATGACTTCGACATCTTCCTGCCGCTCTATTGCTACGGGAAATACACTTTCGAAGTACTCACCTTTTGGCTGTCCTGTGGTTCCCGAAGTATAAATCAAATTCGCAAGATCTTCCTCCGTGGGCTTCAAAATAGAACTACCGGGTTGGGCAGCTGCCATTGCTGTGGCAAACGCGTGTGGTTCTCCTTCGGGCGCATTCAAACACAATGATGCCTTGACCAAAGGCGTGGAGGGGAGTACATCCTTTTGGACACGATCGAAAATATCCTGGGTCGCGCAAAACACCACAGAGCTGCCAGAGTCATTCAAAATATACGTCCAGTCGGTGGGCAGCTGCGCTTCGTACATGGGAACAAGCGTAGCGTTCATCGAATAGGCAGCAGCGGCAATGGTTGCCCATTCCCAACGATTGTTGGCAATGATAGCCACCTTCCCATACTTCTCAACTCCTGAAGGAAGAAAGCGAAAACGAAAAAAGAGACAACATCCACGTGAGACAGACTTCGTATATTGCGCGTTCTCAACGGTCAACAGAAAAGTTCCATCACTTCTCTCATCTCCTTTCATCTCATCGCATCGCATCTCCTTTCATCTCATCGCATCTCATGTCCTTTTATCTCATCACATCTTACCTAGATCTTTCAATACGGCACGGCAGCTCTCGACTTTGTCGGCGTAGTCGGCATAGGTCATGTACTCAAAGGCACCAGAAGCCTCCTCATAGGTCCCAAACAAATCATTACCCGAAAAGACAGTGCATGAACTGACCTGCATTTCGTCTGTAAAATAATGGGAAAGGGAGTTCGACGATTGATATGAGACTGCATTTGTTCTTCGAGAACCATGTAAAAAACACTAGCTGAGTTCGCTCGTTTCACTTACGAAGAGTTTTGAAGGCAGTCAAGCCATGTTCGTCCAGAAAGCCTTGTTCCTGCCATTCCTTTTCTTGTGCTGCCGACGAGAACGACCGATCGGCGGAAGATACTACTGCTGGCGCAATCTTCGTTCGAGAGCGCGCAGCATCTCGAAGGAATCTACTCACGGGGCCGGATCGTAGCTTGGAAGATAGCATGTTGATGAGGATATCTCTTGGTCAATGTAAGAGAGTCGTCGTAGCAGGGAAAATGCATCTTTTGACCACGGCTGGTATGCAAACTTCAGTTGAGAAATCTGAAGGAAGAATCCGTTCCGGAAGAATTCGCCCTGTCATTCGTGACACGGAAGATACCTTTTTCTCGTGGGGAGTTGACATCTTTACCCCCAAGTGGGAACCAGCAAAAATGAGCATTATACTACTGCGGATAGAATGAATAGGGGAGGGGTTAGTTGACATTCGATTGTCGCTGACGCGCAACATTTAAAGTCCTGCGAGTCGTCTCGTCGTCGACAGTGCCAACGCAACAACGCAGGGAAGAATGACTTGATGAATGCAGGCAAGGATGCAATCTCAGACGAAGATGGTTCTTTCTGTCACCAATACTTTAGCTTTCGATAAATACGTGTAGGAAGTCTAAATGATTAGATTTGTGTAGTCTAGTAGAGTGTGCTAAGGAACGTTGGATGTAGACTATGCCGCCTTTTCTGCGGCAGCTACAGGCTCGTCTCCATACAAACTGCCGATGACGTCTTCGTACGCCTCCATCACCTTGTGGCGACGGATACTCATCTTGGGCGTCAACATGTTGTTAGCAGCAGTGAAAGGTGCCACGAATGCCCACTTGGTCGGAACTTCAAACTTCTTTAGTTTTGCGCAACCAGAAACAATCTCGCTATCAATCAAAGCCTTGACTCGTTCGTCATTTGCCAGATCTTCCTCACTCATATCCTGTCCAGCCTCGATTTCAGCCCGGATTGCGGGCCACTCGGGAACTAGCAATGCAATATTGAACGGACGATTTGCTCCAGAAAGCACAACTTGGGCAATGAATCGGCTCATGCCAATGGCAGTCTCAATTGGTGTGGGCACCACGTATTTTCCATTCTCTAGCTTGTACTGTTCCTTTAGACGTCCCGTCACACGAAGCCAGCCATCAGCATCTAGTCGGCCAAGATCGCCGGTGTGGAACCTATCATGATTAAAATAAAACATATGCGCGTCGATGTGAGATACACAAAAGAAAAGAAACAAGTGTGTTTTCTCTCCTCCAAGCAATACTTACATTCTCGATTTTCCATCAGGGCCGACAGAAATGACTTCCTCGGTGGCTTCTGGATTGTTGTGGTATCCTTTCATAACATTGGGCCCGACGCAGCAAATCTCTCCTTCTTCCCCGGCTGGGAGCGGCTTTCCATCTTCCCCAATGATATGAACTTTCACACCACCAATTGTTCGGCCAACACTCCCCACAAATCGTTGTGTTGGAACATTGATGGAAATAATCGGAGATGTTTCAGTGAGTCCATATCCTTCACAGATTGGAATTCCAATCGAGTCCATGAAGGCTAGTACCTCGGGCGAACAAGCAGAACCGGCCACAAATCCATGGCGCAGATTGCCACCAAATCGGTCCCGAATTTTGGACAGGACAATTCGGTCTAGAACAGAATGTTGAATTTTCTGCAATGGACCGAGAGGCCCCCGATTACCGTTGCGGTGAAGAGCATTCTCATTTCCTAGAGCCAGAGCCTTTTGCATCAAGGATTTTCGGAGTGGAGTCGCAGCTTCCATGAGATTGTGGACACCATCAAAGACCTTTTTGTACAGTGTGGGTACGGAGAAGAGAACGGTGGGCTTGACCATTTGCAAGTCCTCGAGAATCACAGGAACCCCACGGCAAATTCCGATTCCAGCTCCCATGGACATGCTCATCCAGAGCTCGCATGTTTGTCCGTACGAATGCGCCCACGGCAGAAATGCTAGAGATCGGTCGGACTCTCGCACCAACTCTTTAGGATTCTCCACCAAGCTTCGTCCAGCGGCCTTGACATTGGATACGAAATTTGAATGCGTCAATTCCACTCCCTTGGGTTTTCCAGTCGTGCCACTCGTATAAATCAAATTCGCAAGATCTTCCTCCGTGGGCTTCAAAATAGAACTACCGGGTTGGGCAGCTGCCATTGCTGTGGCAAACGCGTGTGGTTCTCCTTCGGGCGCATTCAAACACAATGATGCCTTGACCAAAGGCGTGGAGGGGAGTACATCCTTTTGGACACGATCGAAAATATCCTGGGTCGCGCAAAACACCACAGAGCTGCCAGAGTCATTCAAAATATACGTCCAGTCGGTGGGCAGCTGCGCTTCGTACATGGGAACAAGCGTAGCGTTCATCGAATAGGCAGCAGCGGCAATGGTTGCCCATTCCCAACGATTGTTGGCAATGATAGCCACCTTTCCATACTTCTCAACTCCTGAAGGAAGAAAGCGAAAACGAAAAAAGAGACAACATCCACGTGAGACAGACTTCGTATATTGCGCGTTCTCAACGGTCAACAGAAAAGTTCCATCACTTCTCTCATCTCCTTTCATCTCATCGCATCTCCTTTCATCTCATCTTACCTAGATCTTTCAATACGGCACGGCAGCTCTCGACTTTGTCGGCGTAGTCGGCATAGGTCATGTACTCAAAGGCACCAGAAGCCTCCTCATAGGTCCCAAACAAATCATTACCCGAAAAGACAGTGCATGAGCTGACCTGCATTTCGTCTGTAAAATAATGGGAAAGGGAGTTCGACGATTGATATGAGACTGCATTTGTTCTTCGAGAACCATGTAAAAAACACGAGCTAAGTTCGCTCGTTTCACTTACGAAGAGTTTTGAAGGCAGTCAAGCCATGTTCGTCCAGCAAGCCTTGTTCCTGCCATTCCTTTTCTTGTGCTGCCGACGAGAACGACCGATCGGCGGAAGATACTACTGCTGGCGCAATCTTCGTTCGAGAGCGCGCAGCATCTCGAAGGAATCTACTCACGGGGCCGGATCGTAGCTTGGAAGATAGCATGTTGATGAGGATATCTCTTGGTCAATGTAAGAGAGGAATATTTTGAGGATAAGGTTTCACGGATCCAACAACGACGACAGTCGGATCAGTTTTTGTGAAATTTTTGGAAGGATGCCGATGAGAAAGCAAGGTCAAAGGACGGAAGCAAGGAATAGCGGCGTCAAAACACCATGACGACAACGAACAAAAACGCGTCTTCCTCTCGCTCCCTCCGCCTCCCGCCCATCCGTCAAAGCGTTCTTTTTTCTCCACGATAGTGCACCAAAACTCGCGGTTCTCATGACGATCGGTGGTCGGTGCCCGCGGTGTGATCGCGTAAACTGTACTTGAATAGTCCTTAACTGACACCAGGGGCGAAGGCGTCATCGATAAACCCATCATGGAAATCTTCTCTTCGGTGCGCGCTTCGCCAAGCGCGATCTTCGCGGGGCAGACCATCCAACTTTTTCAAAATAAAAAGGGGGTCATCCAAATTACACAAAGGGCGGAAAAACGAAGAAGTGGAGAGAGATTGATGCGCATGAATGATGATTGATGAGGAGAGCTCCAAGCCAGCAGAGCTCGGCTACTACCAAAGATGCTACAGTTCTACCGGTACGATACAAGCGTACTGGTACTCTACCGGTACCAGTACCTGCGGGTACCAGGTACCTGGTACCGTACCACGTACTGGTACTGTAACTGTGTTACTGATGCAAAAACACATTACATTCGAGCAGCGCCATTTTGACCCCATCTCCTGCTAGAATCTACAGTACTGTCTGTATATCAACAGCATCACTGACCTGGTGATTTTAAAGTAGTGACACCATCATGTGGGGGAATTTAGCGGGCAAAGTCGGCAAAGTTGGCGCACAGGACTGGAATGCAGCCTTGAAAAAAATCGGCAATGCTGTGGCGCCACCTCCTGGTGATGAGGACGAGTATTATGAGGACGACGAAGAAGAATACGACGAGGATGATGGCTATGAGAATGAGGAGGAGGAGGAAGAAGAAGAAGAAGATTCTCAACCTACTGGGTTTGGATTTGTGGGGCTGCTCGCTCGTGCCTTGGACCGGGAAGAGGAGGAGCACGACGACGAGAGTTACAGCAACCACGCCGAAGAATCATCCTTCGAGCCTGTGACAACCTCTTCGAAACCTTTGTTTGATGATCAGTGGTCGCAAGAACCTCCAACACCTCTACCGGTAGTACCTATGGTGAAAGAATGGCCGTCCACGGAAGTGAAGCCTATTTCGACTCCTGCCGCGCCACCAGCAGCACCGACGACGCCTGAGTATTCCAAAGTCGAGGGTCGAAACGCTGATTATGTCAAACCTTCATTGGAAACAGTCGTATCGAATTCAGCGACATATAAACCCTCTATTCCAGCCATGTCGGAGCCTCTGAAGCAGCCCGCCACCAAAAATATCTCGAAACGTGTCAGCACAAGTGTGGCAGCACAACCGAAGGAAATCGTCCATTCCCCGCAGCGACTGCCAGAGGGTGGTTCTGATACCAAAGATCGCCCCGTGGGTATACCATTGCACCAAGACACTCAGCTTCGCCCTTCACAACGAGCTATGGAATCAGCGAAGCTGCCACCGGTAGTGGCCGAAACGTCGAAAAGCAGTGGTAGTTCATACCTTACAAAGCCCGCCCAGTACAACGACAACAAAACCAGGCTGGCCGAGCTGCAACAAAAGGTAGGAGCTGCGGTTGTGGAGACTTATGATTCAAGTCCCCATGCAGCCAAGGTTGAACATAAACCGAGACCAAGTATTGATGTGAAACCACAGAGCAACAGCGGCAAGGTAGCCGCGAGATCCGATCTGATTCCTTTGCACCATGACCACGAGATTGATCTTGCATTGCAGCAAGCGGAAGGAAAAGTCGTTGCGCTACAAAAACAGCTACACGAAGAAACCGAAAAGGCTAATCAAATGAGGGAGACTATGATGATCCAATTTCAGGAAAAAGAAGCAAGGATTCTACTGGCATCACAGGAGGAATACCAACATGAGATGGCGCAGGCCGAGCATAGATATCAAACCCAGGTGCAGTCTTTGGAGATGCGGCTGGCCAACGAAAAAAATGAATATACGAAAGGTCAGCAAAGCCTCAAACAAATGATCGAAGAAAGCAATGCCCGGGCCGATCAAGCTGAAACGGAGCTTCGAAATGTGTTGAAGGGACACGAGTCACAGCTGGCACAAGCAAATTATCAAGACCAACGGACTATTCGTATGGCCGAGGATAAACTTGCTCAGTCGATGGCATTATTGGATGAACGAGATGAAGAGATTTCTAGGCTCAGGGCAACAGTCAAGAAGCTTGAATCTTCCATGAATGAACACGAAGAAGGAGTTGAAGAGGTGGAGCAAGAAGTGGAAGAATTGCACGACGAAAATGAAGCCCTGCAGGAACAAGTCGATCACCTGGAAGCAGAGTGCACGGGATTAAAAGAAAAGGTCGCAGCATTGGAAGGCGAAAGGAGTCAGCTCGGGGCACTGCAGATGGAACTGACCATGTTGCGAGAAGAGCGCGACCGAGAACGTGCCAAAAGCCACTCAGTTGTTCAATCTACAATTACTTCTCATTCACAAGTGGAGTCAGAGCGCGATTCTGCACTGGCTGAAGTTCGTGACTTGAAGCAACAATTAACGGCGGCCCTGGCTGATTTAGAGGTTGCACGAGCCGATCAAGAACGAATCTTGGTAGCAAACAATAACCTACAGTCGGCCTTGGAAGCATTCCAAGACGAACGTCAAGCGGAGATGAGTCTGGTAGATGAGCAACGGATGGAGGCAGAAGAGGCCATCAAATCTGCTCACGCTGCTGCTATTGAAGCCTTAAAACAGATCCACGCAGAGGAAATTCTCCAGGCTCAATTCGCTGGGGAGGCGCGCGTTAGACATGCCATGGATCAAACGAGGGAGCTACAGATGACCTTGAACAAACTAAAAGCAGAGAATTCTCAGACAAGGCGGTCACTAGATGAAGCCATTCACCGTCTACAAACGACGCAAGAAGATATCATCGATCGAACTCTAATGAAAAATATTCTGCTGGATTGGTGCACCATGAAAGACAAGGACAAGCGTCACCAGGTGTTGCAGCTCATGGCAAGTGTTCTGCACTTTACCGACGAGGAAAAAGAGAAAGTACACCTAACCCATATGGATATCGAGTCTGTGCGATCGAGAGTGGTAGGGGCGCTGGCGGCGCCCTTGCCACCATCAAAGGCGAAGCTAGAGGCTCTGGAGGGCGAAAATGTCTCTGAAAAGTGGGTAAATTTCTTGATGGCGGAAACTGATGATGGTTTCTAGTAGAGTTTTTTGGTATCCTCATTGTGGTGCCAACAGCTCTAGTATTAGTGAACATATTATAGCTTGCATCTGATGCCAGGTACCACCGCCCGGGTAATGGTACTCCTAGATAGACTCATGTGTACGAAATAGCATATCATACCGCACAGTAGACCCAGGGTACACAGCTCACTCCTCTCTCTAGTAGCTCTAGAGCACTGGTACCGTACGAGTAGAGTACAGAGAGAAGCGAGATTGATGTACCGGTACCATACTCGTACTGTAGTCTACCGTACGAACACACTATAATTTCTACCGGTATCGGTACAGTACTGCCGAGTACTGTACCGGTATGTACCGGTACGTACCGAACCGGTATGATCGAAGGGACGGATGATGATGATTTCATATTAATTCGACTCACTTGAATACCAATCGCCTTCTACACATCTTCTCTACACACATCCGTCGTCTTGTCTCGCCTCATCTTCCGCGTCGTCTGCTCGCCTCTCCACCGAATTGATTACGCTGCAAAGAGGTTGATATGTTACGACAATCCTGCGAAATTCGAAATCCCGCGGGATTTTACTTTGAATCCACGAAATCGAAATCCCACGGGATTTTGATCCTCTCTCCCGCCAAAACTATGTGTCGCTTCCGACAGGACTATTGAAAGCCAACCATCCACGACAGTCAGAATCTCTTCCCCCCTCTTCCAACAAAACACATCCTCTAGCCAATACTAGTTGCGGTTTTATTCTCACACGTTTGTTATCACACACACACACACACACACACACACACCACGCTTAGCAAGAACATAACAGAGCCTAACATGACGACCAAGCCTTCAAGCACCGAGCCTTCAAGCACCAACCCTGCTGTAGAAGAACCTGCCCACAATTCTCCTATTGCTTGCATCCCGGCGTCCAGCCAACTAGCTCATGACGTTTGTTCCAATTTCAACAACTTTGACTCTTTCGAAAAAGATCCAGATTGCTTGCACGTTTCATTAGAACAGCAATCCTTCCTTTCCTGCATCGACTCTGATGCCAGGGTGCATGTCCGAAGACTTTTATGCCCGACAATTACTGCCGCTGACACCCACCAACGCGCTTGACCGCCAAAATCAAGCTATACTGCAATTGGTGGTGCACTTCAACTCCTCTCATGCTCAGCTGTGCTTTGGTCATTGGGTCTGAATAAACCGAATTGATTACGCTGCAAAGAGGTTGAGAACGGCCTTTTCCTGTGGCACGTGGAATGCTGCTGCGCGTTCGCTCAATTCTACCGGTAGTAGGACGTACGTCGTAACAGTAGAATTCATTCGCCCCGCCTTTTGCTAGTATTTTTTGTGGATCTTGTTGTGTGGTGTAGCGTGTTGCGATGATGAGAGAGTACTGTAGAGCGCGGAGTGCGGACTACGAACGACGAACGACGAACGACGAGAAGAATGACGATGCATTCAAACTACGTTCAGTACTCATACCGTACCTTTTGCTTTGTGTGAACTTACAGCTCTTCTCGGAGACGACTCTACCGTTACATTGAAACGAACAATCTTCTCCTAGAAGAAGTCGATATGAGAACAGCTCGATTCCTTGCGACGGGGCGAAACTTCCTGGGGCGACGAGTCCCTACTGCTGTCAACAGAGAATGCCGAAGGCTCGAAACAAAGGCTGCGCGATGGAATTCTAGAACCGGCCTCAAAGCCCTTTCAACAAAAATTGATATGCTATCATCACCAGCAGATATCGATCCTTTTGTCTTTGGAGATTTGACATTTGAAGAGGACGATGACGGAACGTAGGTTGCGATTGTGCTTGTCGCGTGCCCACCGTTCTGACTGCTCTCACTGGACTCTCAGTTAATTTCTTATTGTCTTATTCCTTCCCCATGTGGTACCGTATTTTCAGATGACCGGCCGTCCAAGGCCGAATGGTGGAAACTTCCAGGTGAGCCCCAATGTTTGCATCTTTCAGGTCGTTCGTTGTCTGAGTCCAATGAGGATACTAGCATTATCTACAATTCAATTATCATTAATCTTCAGCATGTTGAAAACTTCACTGCTGACTTCCTTCTGAGGGCAAGCTGTTTACCAGCTACAAATGAGTCATATACGACTTCTACATTATGACGAATACCACGTTTCTCATCTTGCTTGTGTTCATTATTTGTAGGTAGGAAATTTCACTGGATTTCAGAGACGATTCAAAACATCTGTCTAAAACATATATTGAGGTGTTACATTCGCTATTATAAGTCTTTACTCCTATGTTCTAGTCACCCTCCATCGTCGCCATCGTCCAATATCAAACCCAAACCGATAATATCTGCATTTCTCGTAGAGTTTTCCACACTTGATTCTGACTCGGTATAATCGAAAGTTGTTCCGAAATTAGCGCCAAAAGAACAGCTGTTGCTCGTGTAGCCTGTATCAGTTCTGTCTGCACAAAATCCAATGCAGGCTGGGGGACAGAGTCCTGCCATCGAAGCTAGGGTCCTTTTGCCCAGGGGAGATGGGCGATAGGAAAAATTGCACAGCCTTGTCAATGTACGAACACCCAATAATCTCGATCCCATTGTGAAATAATAATTATTTCCTCTCTCCCTCGCTCTGTCTTTAGAATCGGATCCGAGTCAACTGTGCTGCGATGAGAGTTGCTATCCAATAAAACCCGAGAAACCAATCGATCTCAATAAAAAATAACTGTCTCGATCATCGAACATCGTTGGGTAATTACCCAGGATCGGTAGCGGTACCTGGTACCAGGTACTGGTACTGTAGACGGTACAAGTACCGCAGACTATTGGACGGCGGGAAGCATGACATACCGGTAATCGTAAAATGAGCGGCGGAAGTCTCGCTCTATCTCTCGCGCGAGCCACCTCATCGCTCATCTCCCTCCGCGCGGGGCGCGCTTCGGGCTACGCTGGCCGCTACTGGCCGCCCAGATCGTCCTCCCTTCAGGCAGGGACGAGACGACCACGCGAACGACGACACACCACCTCTCTGAGGTGCATACCTGGTACTACTACCGGTACCTGGTACAAGACTGGTACTCGTACCGGTACGGAGTACATGATGTAGTAGACTATCTCTCTCTACCGGTACTACTACTAGAGAGAGAGAGAGAGAGAGAGAGTAGACGCGTCATGCTTGGAAGAATCTGTTAGTTGTTAGCCATGACAAGAAAAGCAGACAATTTGTGGCCTTTGCCACCCAGATGACTCGACAGAGTTGGATCCCTCTGGCAAGATATCAGATCAATCAGATGATACTAAACTGTGACGAGTGACGATCATGCTTGTTCTTCATGCTGCATTAATTATTTGAAGAAATCACCGCTAACATGTTACGATCTTCTATGGTTCCCTTCTTGCGCTTGAGGAGCCCGGACTGTCATCATTTATTGGTGGCTAATTTAGAAGCACCGTGCGTTGATTCGCATGCTTTGCATACGTAGAGATTAGCAGAATACAAGAGCTACTACTCTAGAGTACGCTTATCTATTCCTCGGAGTAGGGACCTATCAGTAGTACCACACGCCCGCTGTCCCTCTCTGCTAGTAGTAGCTCTGCAGGTCTACTAAATCTGTACCTGTAGTACTACCCGTACTGTACCTGGTACTGTGTACTTGTACTTCCTTCGGATGTACTACCTGTACTACACCCGTTATTACTGTACCAGGTACCGTACCTGGTACTACAAGTACCACCACCACTTACCGCTCTCCCGCAGACTTAGTCCAAGACCCAAGAACGAACTCAATCGTGCGCCCTCTCCTCTATTTTTTAAACTACGAGATTTGGGAGAATCCATTTTTGTCGACAACCCACTCACCACGAATCATCAATATTCCCTACGGGAATCACTGAAAAAATCTCGTCGTGACGTGTCTTATTTAGTAAGATCACGACAAAAAGAATAAATTCAGGGATATTTTTTGTCCTTCTTCAGCACCTCATATATGGTTATGAATATGTTCATTTCGCTAAGTAATCTTGGTGATTAACGGCCCACAAGAACCACACGCTCTACATCTACGGCGACAAATTATGAGCATAGATTTTCCGACAAGATTCATTCATTCATTTAATTCATGTCCGGCTTTGAGCAACAATTCAGATAAACACAAAACCAGACCCAAAAGTTGGCAATCACTCTTTGCAGCACAATGGTTCCTTGGTCTCATATTCATACTATTGCTTTTTTGATCCCGTTCCTTCAGACGTCTTTTGGAAAATCATCTACAATGACAGGCGGAAATGGTCTTCGAAGCCAGCAGTCCGGAGAGGCTAGACAGTTGGAAGATTATACGGAGACAGAGCTTCAATACTTCAGCGACTGTGAAGACATTCTTCTCGGTGAAACTATTATCGGAGATGGCTTGATCTCCCAGAATGAGTTCGCCACAGCCTACAGTGGACTTTGTAACGCGTACTCGCTCAACGGCTGTCCAGACACCAGCTTTGGGGATCTACCGTCGGAAATCCAGTCTCTGTTTTTTGAGGCAGTGTGCGAAAAAATGCCAGACAACGTGCAATGTGTGGCTAACTTGAATTCTATGAACAGTATGGCGGTTGGGTACATTGTTTCTTCCGAGACTGCGGCGACAGTACAGATGCGAATGGGAGATCTCTGCCTTGAATTGCTCGACTACGCGTTTGGTAAGTGAATCCTATGGCTGCGATTATTTCCGGGTTTCCACCTGCCACAAAGCTAATTTTTTTGTTCTCAGCAACAGAAGCATCTGCAGCGGCTGCAACACCGATGGATGAACCCTCGTCTACAACGCCTGTTGTTGACACTTCCTCGCTAGGTCGTCCGCCCAGGGGCGATGGATCTGTCAGTCTACCGTTGAACCAGGATTCGGGCAGTGCAACTGGAGAGCCCGTACAAAAGCCCGAGAATAATTCTGAGGAAATCTTGGATCTCACAGCGGTGGATAGTGATCCTACAGCCCCAAGCACCGGTCCCAAAACCAAGAACACCAACCAGCCCTCCAATAATGGTCCCATTATTGGAATTGCTGTCGTCGCGGCCGCTTGTCTGCTACTTCTTCTTTTCGTGGCCTACCGCAAGTACCAGGCAACACGTCTTCCTGTTAAGAGTTTGCAGCAACCCGAAGGTGATAATGCAAGCACGTCAGATGATAGTGACCCCGAAGCACCTAGCCCCCACCCTCATGCTCTCGTTGTTAAGAAGGTCAAGGAATCACTCCCGCAGTATGATGTATCTGCCACTGCGGCTGATATCGCCCTGAAAATGCCAAGCGATGCATCGTCTGCGTCTCGCAGCACTTTTGGTCGTGGATTCATGTTTTCTCCAAAACCTATTTCCGTAGATCAGATTGAAGAGGCCGTAGACAAGGGAAATTGGGACAGCGTCTATAAGCTTGCGTCTCAGCTCGCAGAACAAGAAGATCTCAGCACCTTGTCGAGTGCTGGACGTCAAAACGTGAATGGAGAATTGAGTATTGATCGTCTGGAGAAGCGAGCCAATTTACGAGAAGAAGATCATGACCGCGCAAAAACTCTTGATGAATTAATTTCCAATCGAGACTGGACTGGCGTGGCCGTCACGGCTGCCCTGTATGCCGGAGAGAGCGGGTATCAGAAACAGAGTCGGCCATCTGGAGGAAGTCTTTTTGGTCGAATTACAGGAAGAAGGGCCAGCAACGCGGCACTTGAGGCTTCATCGCGAGACTCTGCCTATCAGAATGATCAGTCGGCTCTTGGTCCGTTCATGAATGAGACAACCTCTGATACCACAAACGAGGACATCGAGTCTCGACATGTACCCTCCAATGGTGACATTCCATTGCTACAACTCAAAAATAGCATGGATCAAGCGGTGGATGCTGGTGACTGGGACCAAGTCCTTCGAATTTCTTCGGAAGTCGAGAACAATGGAGCATTCCAGTCCAGACACATTGTCGAACAAAATAGTATCGTCGTATCAATACCATCAAACACAAGCAGCACCGAGCTCCCGAGCCCTAGTGGAGGTACGGAAGCCTTCAAGACGTTGATCGAAGAAATGGATCATGCAATGAATCGAGGTGACTGGGCACTCGTGGCTTTCTATGCTGACAAGATCAGGGAAATCAAAATCAGTGGAGACGAGACTTCCTGCCATCTGACTTCTCGTGCTCTCGTTCCACTGTCAAGACCACAGCCAATCAGCACAAGTCGAAGTGAAGATAGCTGGAACTCCATCATGAACAAAAAGAGTACTCTCGAAAAGCTTGTTCAAGCAGAAAAGTGGAAGGGTGTCAGCATCATGGCGGGTCTTTACGAGATGGAGGCGAAAAACTCCAGTACATCACCATCTGAGTTGTCGTAGTTCCCCCGTATTTTATGGTTGAACATTTTATTGTCATAATAGTATCAGGTTTATTAACGTCTTAACAACTCAAAATCATTTGCTGGAGCGATTTTAGGGTAGAGGGTTCGAGTGACACTGCGCGATGTGCGACAGATATATTGATTCTTGATGGAGAAGACAATCACTTTGTTGGAGTCTTGTTTGGGGTCCCACCGCGGTGATTGTGTGTCATCTTCCTCACTCTCACGTAGTCTCCATTTCTCAAGTATACTTTCTTCTGAAGGCGTCCCGATTTGTCAGGTTCGGCAGTACCTTCAAGAGTGTCAAAAGCAAGACTAGCATGTCGTGTTGAGAGGAATGTAACATGAGTTTTCCCTGTGTCTCCTGAAAATTCAATGTCATCTACGCTCAATGGTTCGACGGATGTGTGCTTGACGAACATACTTGTCAAATGATGAGACTTGCACTGCTTTGGGATGCGGTGGATGAAGAGTTGATTTCCTTTGTGTTTGGCCGTACGCTCGACCGTATCCACATTTCCATCATTTTCGACCCAGTGCAGAGCACATTCCAGTGCCTTTCGTGCATCGTTGACACTATCGTGCGTATCAGGCATCTCCTTCTTGAAGATGGACGCCACGAGATCCTTCAGACTGACAGACGAGGTGGTAGAGTCCTTCGCAAAGAAGAGGAATGACGAGTCTGCTACGCAGTAATGCTCCATGAAAAGGGCCGCAAGGTCGTTTTGGACAGCATGTCCAACAATGACCGTCTCCTCGCTACAGAGTGCCATCATGAAAGCTTGCGCATGGCGAAGTGTGAACTCGACACTGTCCAGATCTTCCTTGGCAATTCCATTAATCCGTGTGCGATAATCTGTGACGGGCCAAGAAGGCTTCACCAGAGTATCCAACAAGACTTCTTCTGGGTTTTCTGCATTGACCACACTCAGACGACACAAGGCTTTAGGATTCTTAGCCCCAGAGAGCGGGTCTTGAGTCTCGCACATCTCGCAGTCAATGGCAATTACTTGGGGATTTGATGCGCACCAAGCACCGAATGGCTTCGCCTTGATCCACTCCGATGTAATACCGCCTACTTGATTGGCTTCTTGATACTTGACAAAGTCGAAGGAACCGGCGTATCGTTCGTGGCTTCTGCTGCTCTTGACTGCCTTGACCCATTTTCGGCCAGCTTCAGTCGAAGTTGGCAAAATTTGTTCAGGCTTGATAGTGGAGAGGGATTCAGCATGCTGTGGTTTTTCCTTCTTTGTATCATTTTTTATAGTCGCTACTTTCGCATTGCCATCAGTGACGCCTTCGATCGAAAAGGAAGCCACGGGAAGTTTCGATATGAGACTGCGGAAGTCTGGGACGGATGACGATGTTTCCTTCTTCGTTTGGATTTTTGTCTGGGCGGGCGGTTTCGGCTTTTCGGATGACTTGGGCTTTTTATGTGCTGGAGGCGAGCTGATTTTTTCCCTCGGGTTAGCGAAGAGATCGTCCCCGGCCTTGCTATTGGATCTGGCTTTCCTCTTTTTGCCCTTGGAAAGTTGTTCTGCGGGCGTCGTGGGTGTGGGTGTGGGTGTGGCCGTGGGCGTGGCCGTTGGTCTCGGAGCGGGGGGACTGGCGCCAAACGGATCCTCGTCCGTATCCTTGTCTTCCTTCTTGATCAATTTCGTCCTTGGTGGCGACTCTTCGGCGTCGCTCTCCTCCGAACTGATCACACTCGCTGTCTCCGAGACCTCTGCGGTCGACCGCTGCGGGGCTCCGTGCAGAAAAGAACATTTGTCACCGTTGCGGCAGCCATCGGGCGCAGTGAAGAATGCGCATACAGGCTTGTTGCCGCCGGGTGGTGCGTCTCCTGCCTTGAATAACTTGTACTTTTTTGTAGCAGTCATCGTCGCTGATTCTTCTTCTTTGCTTTAAAATAAGTGGAGGATCGACGAGTACCAAATGATATCTCGAACCACTTGTTGCAGGTTGCCACTGCCAGAGAACAAATTGAGAATTTGGACGTGATGTGAATGGCTGCGGAGGGGCTGCGGACGACCTTGGCTCGCGCAAAATAAGGCGCGGAAGGCGGAAGGACGAACTCTTTGCGGATCGCGTACAGACGTGATACCGACCAATCAATCAAAATCTCGGGATAAATCGCGAAGAAAAGAGCGATACATATCTTTTTTCATGATGGTCATCTCGCTCGATCGCTCTAAAAGTTCGGCACCGGAAGCAGGCAGCCGGCGTTTTATTGGGCGACATGTCTCGGCCAGCCACTACGGTACAAGGACAAGTACCGGTACCGGTACGAGCTGCGCCGCAGCTAGTGGAGCCAAGGAATTCAAGGAATAGTCATACGGTACAACAACCCTTGTTGTTTGGAACGAGCGCTTACTTTCATTCTAGTAAAACACAGGTAAGACAGAAAGTAACGATAGACGAGAGGAATCATGGTAACCGCCAGTTTAACAACGCAGAACCATCGTAGGATCGGTGTCCGGTGCGGCGGAATATCAACACCCAACTCATCTCACATGTGCTTTTGCGTTGCTTCATCCTCCTACTGTACTACTATAGTTACATCCATTTATCATCATGTCTGAAGCCGAAGCTAAACCAGCAGATGCCGCACCACCAGCTGCTGCCGCCGCCGCCGCAGGCTCAGGCCAACGTAGACGCCGAGGAGGCGGGGGTGGAGAGAAGACCTGCTACAATTGTGGAAAGGTAAGCCTGCGCACTACCAATCGACGGAGCGGTGTATAATTTAATCTGATCTTTGGAACCTAATTAACACTTTGCATTATTCTTGGAATTCAATTGGACTGCTGTTCTGTTCAGGGGGGTCACATTGCGAGGGACTGCGCCAACCCTCGTCTTGAAGGTGATGCCAGGCAGGTAATCAACAAAGCCCGTGCGCAGTTTCGGCGTTGCTTCAACTGCGGCAAGATGGGTCACATTTCTGCCGACTGCACTAAGCCTGCGGGCAACAAGGCTTGTTACAACTGTGGACAAGATGGCCATATTGCCAAAGACTGCCCCAACCCCAGGGTCACTCCTGGCGAATAGACCAGAGAGTCCATTCTTGACCGGGCTCTGAAGTTTAGGTTATTGCCGTTATTATTTGTGCCGTCATATCACTAATATTAAGTCTTGGGAGGATACTAAATATACAAACTATCCTTGGTGGTATCTGTATTCTAGAGTTGAAGCTCCGCTCAATCAATCAATAAACATCGAAGTTAGTAAAACGATACCAGGCCCTGGTTTTCGACGATCGATTTCCGATGAGCTAAGACAAAAGAGATAGCGCTGAGTGGAGTGCATCGCATTGGAGACGCCATCAGTCCGTCAAAAAACCCGATCAAGCAGTTTCCGCCGCAGGTTGAGAGTCTCTTCATTGGAATAGAGACAGGCAGACCTCGGCATGCTGTGCTTTGGAACATACTCTCCCAGACTGATGATGATTCCCCGCGAAAATAGGTGACAACTCCTCGCCCACACACTCAAAAAGAAGCGAAGAGAAAAAGGAACAAGAAATTTATTTCCACTTTCAAAGTTGCAGTAACGGAATGTCGTCAAGTTCCCGACGCGAGCATAGATACTCCCCAAACAAAACCATCAGGATTGTCCCAAGGATGTGAGCGATGTACCAATCCCAGGTGGATGGCAGCCCATTGTAGAAGGTACACAAAATAAAGTGGATCATGAAAAGGGTAACACTGAAATCCAAGCATTTCTTGGATTTCTCCACAATGACCGCCAACAACACGGAGCCCACCAGCGACGCCAACAGGACAGCAAAAGTATCAGCCCATCCCACCAAAGTCCAAATTCGCAGGTATTTGTCAGAGAAAACTCGGTCCAATGTGATGGATGTTCCGAAAATCACATAATTCACTTGAAAGAGAAACCCAAGAATGACGTAGTGAAAGCATTGCATGGCCACGATCTGAGAAAAGATAAATCGTGGTTCGAACGGGTTTTTGGATGAATTCCTGTTCACGGATGCTCGCCGTCCCCCCGGAGGCGGCATTTTTCACGTTCTTTGTTCAAGACGATCCTTGATAATGAATCGATCCACAAAGGATACTTTGCCCTGTCTACCTGTACCGGTACGCAAAAGAGACGAAGTGCGAAACATTTGATGTGCTTGGTCCTCGTCCGACGAAGTCAGAAGTCAGAAAATGGTGACGAGTGACGAGATGAGATCGATCGATGATCTTCGAAAAAATTCGAAACCCGTTCATACGGATGAAGAGCAGACTGACAATCAGAGCGCAGAGCGTACTTGTACTGTACCGGTACATGGTACCAGTACCGCAGCGGTGCCGGTACAGTACCAGTACCAGTACCAGGTACTCGTACCGTACCGGTAGGTACTACTACTAGGTACCCGAGAGGGGAGTGAGTCGTCGTCTTTGTTCATTGTAGCATGTACACATGAGTGAGGCTGGAAAGTACAAGACTTCTTGTACCGTTTGTCTGTCATCCATATCATCAAGTAACTACAGTGACAATATTATGTTGTAGAGAGAGGCCAACACGTGAAATGACGAAGTCAGATGCATCATCATATCAGCTTGATACTAATCCGGCAGCTTGACAGTTCTATCTTATTACGCCGCTGTCAGATAGCAACCAAACGCAAAACTAGGGACTAATAGATACCAAAAGTAAAGTAAATGAAAAAAGAATGGGTCAAAATGGTCCGTTACTAGAGTAGAGCTGCTCGTCATTCTCCCTAAAAAGTTTCAAAGTCGACATACCGCCGGTATCAAAATACCGTGCAGGATGTAGCTTTGTTCATTGTTACCCTATGATCCATTGTTGCAAATCAAATCATCCGCCCACCCGCTATTAGTACCTGATTAGTACAAGAAATCGAGCTCGAGTACTTGTGGTACGTGTACTCCTTGAATTTTCATCACCAGAATCCTGGAGAATTCTAAAAGCTGTCGATCTTCCCCCTTTTCCTTTTGCTATGCTGCATGCTGCGGCTTGAAACGGCTTTCGCTGCTCCGGTACCGGTACCAGTGTTCGTCCGTGGTGGTTGTGTCCGTCCTTCTTCCGTATCGCTACTTCGATACCACCATACCACCCGGAGTCGAGCTGACGTCCACTACTTCTCCTTTTTGCATCACAGCATCTCAAAGACAGCGATGTCACACTACGAAAACTTAACGTCTAAAACACTTTGGTTCGCTTTCTTACTTTTACCTATTTTGATTGGGTAATTTCACGATGCGCATATTTTTGGAAAGGTTCGTGAGGTTCGTGGAGCCGCCTGCCTGACACGACTTCGATACAAGATAGCAAGTACACGCACGCATCACGTCACGACGGAGGAAGAGACGACAGGGCGGCGGGAACGCAGTCCGTTTGTGGAACGACCGCGACCCAAAGCGGAAACCTTCTCGATAACTGCATCACAACCGGCGATTCTCCCAGCAGCACGCAGGAAAGAGGAAAGTCCAATCCCTGTATTAAAATACCAGGTACTGTTGCCCGCGTGAGCAGCTGCCGCATTTTATTGCCAGAACACACGCTTTGGAAAAGAAAGGTTTGTCCCTTGTTTCCGACAGCTGCTACCGGTACTACAGTAGCTATATAGTACGATAGCCGAGAGCACGAGATCTGCTGCATCAATTAGTGGACTACTTGTAGGTGAAGATCATAAACCGAAACACGAACCTTCCTACTAGCACTCCTCCCATCGTACCAACAGCCTTGGCCGTATTCTTCAAGATGGCAATGGCAATAGAGAACTATTACTCTGACTATAGCAGCGAGGGGGAATACGGCGAGGACGAGCCAACCCCTGACTCGGTGCTGCTGTCCTTGGTGCAGAGTTATGACTGGACCGGTGCACTGGCGAGGATCCAAGCCTTCCCTGAAGAGTGTAAGGCTGTTGGCGTGCAGGGAAGAGCACCTCTTCATGTTGCATGTGATCACGATGCCCCTGCGGTTGTCATTCAGGCTCTAATGAAAGCCTACCCGGAAGCCGCTCTCGAAGTAGGTACTTCCAACATGAACCCCCTTCATATCACTTGCTCGTCTCAGCATGCCTCTGCAGAAGTTGTTCGGGTTCTCTTGGCGGAATGCTCGGGCTTGGCGAAGCAGATGTCAGCAATGCGTGATGTAGATGGCGACACCCCGCTTCATGCTGCTTGTAGATGCGGCGCTCCGATTGAAGTATTGCAACTGTTGCTGCAAGCAAACCCAGAGGCTGTTGACGAACGAGACTATGAAGGTTTGACGCCATTACTTCGCTTGTGGGTGCGATATTTTGTTATACTGGGGGACCACGTCATTGAAGGGGTGAAGGGACCAGCGGACCTTACTGGAGAGCTAGGCGAGGCTTGGAAGAAAACGGAACTGCTTCTTTATTGTGCGTATCTGGGATCACTGAAGCCGGATCCTTCTGGGAAGATCTTCAGGCCGATGCATGCTGCTTCAGCCATTGATTGTCCCCGCCCAGTCGTCAAGATTGCGACCATTGTGTATAAAGATCAGCTACTGCTACGAGACGAAAGCGGGATGACACCTCTTTTGATTGCCTCCAAAACGCCAATTTACAAAGTCCGAGATCTTTCAGATGATGGATACATGCTGGAAGATAGAATTCACGGAGACGATACCGACGATGAAGCAGCATACGAAGAAGACCTGGACACAAGTCAGCCGTCGGTGATTGATATCCTGACGGAGGCTGCACCGTCCGCGGCGAGCATGGTCGATCCTAGCGGCAGACTAGCTCTTCACCTTGCTATCGACACAGGTAAAAGATGGCATCAGGGAGTCAAAGCCATTCTAGATGCATACCCTGATGCCCTTTCCCACGAAGATTTTGTCGACGGTCTGATACCATTCTTGCAGGCATCGACTGCCCAGCGTCCAGACACGGGTACCATTTTTGAGCTATTGCGCCGAGATCCGGCCCTCCTCATGCATTGGGCATCCACTCGGATACGCAGTAGGGCCGCATCCATCGATGCGGATGGAGACGAACGAATGCTGTGACATAAGCCTCGTTTTTGCACCGAAGGCCTTGTCAAAAAAAATTGATGCAGTTTCATTCATCATTACGATCGTCCTTTTCCATCCAGCTACTAATAACTCCTTTTAATTTAAAAAGGGGTGAATCCTGTTGCAGAACAGAGATATCAACTGATAAATAAGAATCCAAATAGTGAAGACCAGTCTGAGAGCGAGACTTGCCCATTGAATCCATTATTGGACGACTTCATGCTGAGCATCATAGACCACTCTCTAGGGATACTCTGAACCATCCTACACAATATGGAGCTTCCACAAGCAGAAGTGGAGTATTTGCGAGACAGAATTGGCTGTTGCAAAAGAATGTAACTGGCATCTAATCAAGCCCCTACTACATACTTGAGGGCTACAAATCATCATCGCTATCGCTTTCGTCATCAGAATCGAAGGCATAGCGCTTCCTCTGAATACTGATCTGTCCTTCTTGAGCACCTGAATTCTGAGCATTTCCTCGTTCTAGGATTTCGATCAGTTTTCCTTCGTTGATTTTGCCTGGTAGCTTCCCTTGAAGTGCCATCGAAACGATCGAGTTCTCGATTGCTTTGGCTTTGGATTCCCGGACCATGCGAATCCTTCCCAGCCTGGCCAGGGCTTCTTGGGTGCAAGCTTGCTCTAGAATCATCCGGCGCTGATCTTCGATCTGCTGTGCCTTTTGTTGTTGCTCCGATTCCCCACCTGCGTTACCGCTAGGATCACCCCCCATCGTGAAGCCATCGGGCAATTCTTCCGCAGCTACCGTGGAAGGCCCGATATTGCCGCCAAGATCCATCTTGAAAATTTCTGGTATTGTAGCTATAACGGGGTTTCAATGCGTCCACGTGCGAAACGAAAGCCGGCTAGTCGAAGGTTGACAAACTGGTCTCGATGATGATTGATTGATGATTGATTTGAGATTTCGAGATGATGATTCTTCTTCAGGTTTGTTGTTGGTGCGCTGTGCGCTGCTGCGATTTGTACCTGCTCTACCGGTACAGTAGAGTGCGCGGTGCTGCTGGATTTTGAATTTGGGGGTATTTTGATGATTCATTCTTCAAATGGGAACGGGGTAGACAAGAAGAGGGGAACATCGAAATTTTTTTTTGTCTACAGTACTTGTACTGTACATACCGGTACCGGTACCACCGTACCGGTATGTACGAAGTACCAGTTACAGTACTGGTACTGTAGCTTGTTCCAGCCACTTCGAAATTGTTCCTTCCAAAGAATAGCCAGTCGTGGACCTCGCGCCAAGGCCGCCCGAGCAGGATTTGCGGAAGGAACGAGGTTTTGGCTTTGGCTTTCCTCGCGGGCATTTTCGTCGTACTGTACATTTACGTTATCCTTGATTTGACCGCACACGCCGCACGCCGCGCCGCTTGCTTCTTGCCTCTACATACGGTAGACTCTACCAGGTACACTTGTACTGGTACCGATAGCATAGCAGGGTACAGTACCTGGTACGGGTGCACCGGGAGCGGTACCCAGTACAGCCGTTTGGTACTCTACGGTACAGTATGATGGCTAGAAGACACTTTTGGGCCAAGTTGAAATTTTTCTACTATTACACCTACCGGTATAGGAACAGTACATGCAGTATCCACCATGAGCTCAGCAGCTACCTTAACGCCAACGCCGCAACAGCAACCTTTTTTTAAGGAACTGCTTGAGAAGGGTGATAATCGTATCCCGCTGTTGTCGCCTCGAATATCTTTCATGGACGAGGAGGTGCCCCGGATGAGTGATGTTCAAATGGTCGATTTTCAAGCACCGGCAGCGAGCCCGGTTGAATTGTCTGGAGGTGACCTCAAGACAGCTTTGAAGGATATGGCGTCTCATTCTGCGATGAAGCGTGGGGAATCCGACGATTCTCGGGTTTCTCGACTGTCGGGCTTCACCGCAGACATGTCTAGTGGTTTCGGGGAGTCGTCCATTTCCAGCCTCCTCTCCACGTCAAGACTATACGGAAGAGAGCAAGAGGAAGAACTTTTGAAACGGACGTTTGATCGAACTGTACACCAACGGGCGCCATGCCAGCCAAACTTTGTAGTGATCAGCGGGGAAGGTGGCACAGGAAAGACGCGATTGGGCGAATCTCTCCAGGCTCACGTCACTGAATCTGGCGGGTTCTTTTGCAGCGGGAAGTTTGATCAACATCAAGATGATCAATTTGCTCCGCTCTGTGCCGCCTTCAACGACTACGTCACACAACTGTTGGAGACGGACAAAGAGACCGTCCGGGCGGCTCGCAGACGGATCAGAGCCGCTGTGGAGAAAGATCTGTGCTCCCTGTCCAAGATGATCCCACCGCTTCAACACTTGATGCAGATGGATCTTAAGACTTCGGATAGCAATAGCGAAAAAGAATGCGAAAGATGCGATCAGAAACAGGGGCGAAGTATGTTTGCGCTCAACAAGCTCATGAGAGCCATCTGCTCGCCGGAGCGGCCGATTGTTATGATGCTGGACGATATCCAGTGGGCCACACGATGTCCGCTTCAGAAATTGCGATCTATGATCAACGACGATATGAATGAAGGAATCATGTTTATGGGGATCTGTCGAGATGACGTGGCATCCACCAGTGAATTGAGTAGCTTTTTGAGAAGCTTGGAAGAGGACCGTGTTAACATCACAAATGTATCCATTCAAAACCTTCAAAAACCAAATCTCGAAGACATGATCAATGACACATTTCTCATGCCAGAGGATCAGTCTCAGTCTTTGGCTACTTTTGTTTTTGATCATTCTGGGGGAAACGCGTATTTCGCTATTGAAACTCTAAAGATGCTACAGCATGATTCTGTGATGCTAAATTACGACCCCAAAACCAACAGTTGGGCTGTCAACCATGATATTTGTGACCGCATGATGGAGTTCTGTCCCCGAGCTTTCATGGAGAGAAAGTTACGAACGATCCCGAGAGACATTCAAAAAGTATTAATGGCCGCCTCGTGCCTCGGCTCTAACATCACCGAACGCCTTCTCGAAGTGGCACTTCAGGAGCCTGTGGGAGACCGTTTTCAGGAACTGGTCAAAAGAGGAAAGTTCGTCTACAATGAAGCGCGCGAAACCTACACATTTCGCCACAATGCTTTTCAGTCGGCGTGCTATAATCTTATCACCGAGGAGCTCCAGCCTGCTTTCCACCTCGAAATCGGTCTTCGATTATGGGGACACCTTGACGAAGAAGAGCTTGACAGCAACCTTTTCTTGGTATTGAATCAGCTTAAACAAGGTGCGACGCTGCTGCGAGATCAGAAAATGCGCTACGATGTAGCTACCATGTGTATCAACGCAGCTGAAATGGCAGCAGCCCGGTATTCCTTCACAACTGCATCATCCTATTTGAGATTTGCATTCGTGCTACTCGGCCCAAATCACTGGGACGAAGCCTATGACTTGAGTCTCGTCCTGCATAATTATGCTGCAGAGGTTGAATTTGCCCAAGGCGATTCTGAGAGAGTGGATTTCCTCATTGATGAGGTGCTTTCAAATGCCAAGCAGTGCCCAGATAAGATTCGAGCCTACACAACCAAAATTTATGTGCTTGGAGCTCGGGGCAGAGCGACCGAGGCCATTGATATCGGCATTCGCTGCCTGACATTGCTCGGTGTAAATATCACACCTCAGTGTCACCAGCTCAACTTGGCATGGGCATCGTCGAGGATCAGTAGAAAACTTCGTGGCAAGAGCGATCAAATGATCAAACGGCTACCGCATATGCAGGACGCGAAGAAGCTTGCTGCCATGCAAATTTTGAACATGCTTTTTCTTAATACGTACCTTGGCCGAAGGGATCTCTTCCCCTTTGTAGTCATGAAGATGATGAAACTCACCCTTGTCGACGGAATAAGTGCTATCTCTTCTGTGGCATTCGCTGGGTATGGTGCACTGCTGTGCTTCTCTGGTCAAATAGAAGAAGGCTTCCGCTATGGTACGCTTGCTTTAGAACTCGTTGAGGAGTGGAATGCTCAGTCCTTCCAATCAAGAGTTGGAGCTTTTGTTTGGGGTTCCATCTTTGTTCATGCTCGGCCTTTCACAGAATCGTTGGACCAATTGAACGAAGGTCACCGATTGGGACTTCAAACTGGCGATACAGAGTTTGCGATGCTCAACGCACATCTCCACACGATGTTTATGATCGACTCTGGCAAATTTCCCATGTCAACGATGATCAAGCAGTTCAATGAATTCAGAGAGTTGACTGCGCTGCATGGTCATCCCAATCAGGTTAGTGCTTCTTGGAGATGTTTGGATTCTCACTGTGCTGGGGTTGACCATCACACTAAATGTGTCTCTGACCTTGTGTTCCCCCAGCTTGACGTATTGAATCCATTTGTTGCCGCTATGCAAACATTTGCAAACGCCAATGGCAGCCTCACTGACCACACTGGAGAGTTGGACTCCGGGCTCATCGCCGCCAAAAAGAACAAGAATGCATGGGCGCTGGAAATAATTTACAACACAAAGCTTTTCTTTTATGTTGTGGCTGGCGAGTTCAAGTCGGCAATCGAAATGATTGATGGGCGAACGTCTCATGTCTCCCCGCACGAAGGGTCCGTCCACGAAGCCTTCAGTCTCTACGTGGATGGGCTAGCTTTTTTTGCGGAAGCACGAAGTTCTTCAAATGCTCAAGATGCCAGAAAGCTTCTCAAAAGAGCGCGTCACTGTATTCGTTTGCTGAAATCGCTCTCGAGAATCAACCCAGCAGTGAGTCTCGGAAAATTGGTCCTTCTAGAGGCTGAGAACGCAGCATCCATGAAAAAGAATGTTTTGGCCGGCGAGAAGTACGATCATGCAGCGTCGCTTGCCTCAAGGTATGGTTCAAACTTTGAGCTCGCGTTTTCGAAGCAAGCCGCCGGGCGGCATTTTGAGCTGGATCTCCAGGACCGGGTTCGTGCCATTTCATCTTTTGAAGGGGCCTGCAAAGCATACGATGCTTGGGGTGGGAATGCCGCTGCTACGCTTCTGAAGTTGAAGATCGTCCAGCTCAGAAAGGCCTCTTCTTTCAAGTAGTCCGGCACCAGTTGCTTTGTACAGGATGAAAAACACGCCCAGAGAAGGATCCTGATTTACACAATAGATTACAATTCAATTCCCTGATATCTGCTTTCATCTAATTATTCATAGATCAGTTCAATTTCCTCCTTTTCCTAGGGTCAGCTGGTCTTGGCTGAGGAATCGAGTTTTGGGTCGTACTCGTACCCTCCAGCTGCCAAGTTATCAAATCCCCAAACTGTGGGCTTCCACCTCCATTCCCAAGAATAGGTACTCTGACGACCGCCTTGGATTCTCGTGCATGTTCGACGAGATCTCTCCAGTATGGATTAACTTCAATAGACTTGCAGCGTGCAAGGACGAACAAGAAGTGTTTTGCCCGAGTCAGCGCCACGTTCATTCTTCTCACATCGCTCAAGAACCCTATCCCATGGCTTCCAGCAGCACGGACGGCAGAAAAAATCACAATGTTTGCCTCACGTCCTTGGAATGCGTCGACCGTGTTAATCTCAACAAAACGTGTGAAGTCGTCGCCCAAAGCGTTGCGAAATGTCTTTTTGAGCAAAGATGATTGTTGTGAGTAGGGGGTGATGATCGCAACTCGTGATTGTGATGACAAGCCACCCGTCACACTATTCAGAGATTTATAGAGGTAAAGGGCAAGCTGAGCTTCCGTAGAGTTTGACAAACTAGTGCCGCCACGTTCCTCTTTTGAATCCAGATCCAAGACTGTTAGAGGCTGAAAGAAAATCGTTAGTATTCCCTGAAAGAGCCAAACCAGCCTTCAGCTTTCTTCTTACCTGAAATGTGGGTACCCGCATCTGAACGACGCCAAGTAGAGGGTTACCATAACCCGGCTTCACTACATTCGGACCATCTAGAAGATTTCCACCATAAAAGATATGGCGAGGAAAATGTGAAATCTTGGGGTGCATGCGATACTGCTCATTAAGCATATGAACTGGTTGACCGGCTTCCTCCAATCGTTGAAAGAGGCTACGATCATACTTGGAATTACGACCCGACACATTGAAGATGGTGGCTGGTAATTGTTGGGGGTCTCCTGCGAATGACAATTAGCGAAATAAGCTGGTGACAGTTTCCTTAACGCAATACCCGTCCTTCTTCAATTTTCTTACCGACAAGGACACAATGCCGCGAGCCGAGCTGTAGCGCGGATAGGGTTGCCGGTTCCACACTTTGAGCGGCCTCATCTACCACTACTACTTCAAACCTATCAGCGCCCTCAAAAACTCGGTTGCCCGCGGTCCCCAAGGTTGTCATCACCATATGAACAGAATTGAGGACATGACTTTCGAGCGATTGCCTCAGGACAAAATTGTTTGCCCCATTCTCCATCGAGCCTTTGATAATGATGTTTCGTTCCAAACTGGATTTCACGGAGAAGTAACTCTCGACAGCCTTCACAATCCGCTGCATAAACGCCCTGTATTCCGGCATGGATCTACCAGGGAATTGAGTCTCACCTGGTTCTGGCGGTGGAGGGATTTCGTACGTGGTTTTTTGTTCCTTATGGTTGACGAAAAAACACTTGCCTGATTCATCGAAAGTTGCTTCGTCCACTCGAATTTCCCAGTCTTTCCCCAACGGCCAGGGACTCGCCTCGTCAATGGCATGGCAACGGCGACGCAAAGCCACAATATCTGCACTAATACGTTGTAATTCCATCTTGTATCCCATAATTGCAGATTCGACTTGTCCGAGATCAACCTCTGATAATATTTCGTTGATTTTGCTTTCCAAGGAGATGGAACCGACGGCCGAGGATTGTCCAACTCCAACCCGTATCATACTAGGGTTGTATCGTTGACCACTGCCATCGACGAACCCATCTTCCATAATTTTTAAAATAATATTGTCCACTGCAGCGTTCGAAGGTGCACAAACGAGGAGACGAGGCTTGGATTTCCGGGCAGCATCGAGGGCACCCTGACGATTGCCAGTTTTCATTCCAGCAATGCGACGAACTTCGTCGTAATACTTATTGTATTGTCTCTGAAAAATAAATCGCAAGTAAAATTGGTTCCTTTTTAAGCGAATGCTTTGATAGTGAAAGGTAGAAGAAGCTCGAGGGGCATAACGCAACTTACAATGTGTAGAGAATTGAGAATGGCGGTCAGCGTTGTCGTTTTCTAAAAGGAGATAGACAACAAGGATGATGCAACAGATAGTTAGGGCGGTCATTGACAACATCTTTGATGAGATGACCAAAGAGATACCAATATTAGTGTTGCTTACTCCTGTTCCTGGGGGACCTTTGATTAATGTGATTCCACCTTCCCCGTCTGATGTCAAGAGTCCAGATATTGAATTGTTGAGGTATGGCAGAAGATGAAGGGCGAAGTAAGCCTCACAGTCTTCTTGGTGCATCATCATTGTACAACAGCACACGTTGAAACTTACAGCCATGAGCCGACGCTGATATTGCCTGTAGCTGCGATGGGTTGAACTTCTTTTGCGCATACTCAGTGAAGCCTTTGCCCAATGCTTGCACTCCGCCCATTTTCTTCAACAAGGCTTCTTTGTGGATGGAAGCAGTAGGAGCTGCCGTAGGCACACCAGTCTTGGCGCCACCTTCCAAATGATGACCTAGAAGAAAGCGTTTTAGAGGTATGGTTTCAACACCACACAATGCCGTAAATTCACGAAGCGAAGTGACGTTCCCGCCAATCCGCAATAGATACATTGATGCTGTGCCAACTTGAGCCCATTTTCGTTTGGAAACCTTCAGAATCAACCCATTGATTTCCTTTCGCTGGACCTCGGTATGGCCGACGAGACAGAATCGCTTGAACGAACTGTCGGTATTAGTAACGGCTTTCCCACTGAGCAGCAACTCGACCGTATCTTTGCATTCGGTCGGGATAAGGCAAAATACATCATTGGCAAAAAATTGCACAGGTCCCTTGCTTCGTTCTTTGGTGTTAAGTTTAACCGAGCATGCATCAATATCGATCAAGTCCGTATGCAAACTTCGATCTTTCCTGCCACCACCCTTCCAAGTGGTTTCCACTTCAACTGGAACAAAGAGACTGGCACGGGATCCTTGCTGGTTCGATGATGACATGAGCTCGGATATCAGTTGCGCACGTGTTTCTGCCAAGCAAAGAGGAGCCCACAGGGATATGTAATGACGAAAGCTGATGAAGGTCTCTGGAATAGGTTTTCGCGTAGTCAGTGCCGTCTCGTCCTTTTCGTTGACCTGGTTTGCAAGGTCGCTGACGAAGTCCCAGTCACGGATGTTCTTCCAAAAGTCTTCGGGAGTTACGTTGGAGCCGAAGGCTGCCGAAGTCAATCCATCATTTCCGTCTACAGGCATACTGGAGGACACATTTTTTACAAGACTTGCCAGTCGACTGCTCATGCTCGTGCTGTCAGCCGACTTGACTTTTCGTTGAAGTTTGGGGGAATCTTTGATTTCGATGACGGTCTTGCCGGCTGTTGGGTTTCCATTGCTTGGGGGGTTTGGGCCCGCTGCTTTGGCTCGTGCTGCTGCCAGAATGGATGAGGCCGATGAAGCAATGGGTCGCTTCAGTCCGGGGCGAATCGGGCGTTTTTGAGCATCTTCGGGCGCCAGCTTTTGCGTGGGTTTGGGGTTTCCTGGGGGCGGCTTCGCAGCTGGCTTCCGATTTAGCAACGACGCGGCGGGTGGCTTTGGTCGGATACTCGTACTCGTACTCGTACTCATAATTGTACTAGCAGAGCTGCCGGTACTTTTGGTATGACTACTGGTATCGGTGGAACCTCGCTTGGCAAGCAAAGCCGCAAGCTTCCGTTGTTGTTCGATCACCTCTTTTTCTTTTCGTGAAGACGACGACGACGACGAAGCATTCCCGCCATTGCTCGACATAGTTTCTTTTCACACGAATACCGGGTACGTGTATACTCGCACTCGTATTTGACGTGCAGCTGGTTTCTCCACTGCTGGCTCAAGTCATGTGCACTAAATGTACCGGTACTCTTGGTGCTTGGTCTCTGTGATGATGATGAGGGACGGCAGGTCCTGCCTGTGTCCTGTTGCATGATGTTGAAGCTCTCCCTCTCTTCCCTCGTCATTTTCGAATTTCGCCCATCATTTCAATGTTGGTCGAATGGATCGACAAACGCAACCCCGCGCGCCCAAGCCCGCGCCCGCCGCCCCCGCCGTGTCCCAAGACTCAAATCGCCGTGATTCAAGGGACGCTCCGAGGTGTCGAGCACCATCATTGGTTGCGCTGGGCGGGCGCGGGGAGAGAGGTTTGCTCTATCCTAGAGAGAACAAAGTGATTTCCTTAATAATTGTGAGCCAAGGCCTGCCTCGAGAGATGGACCGCCCGCTCGCTAACCATCCGGTCGGCGAGGCCTGCCCGGCGTCTCATCCGAGGCGCAGAATTGGCAGGATTGGCAGGATGTCCCCGATATTATTTATATAGTAGGCAGAATTCTCTTAAGACGTGCGCAAGTAAGAGCACGAGAACATGAGGCAGAATCCTCATTGGAGTCGAATCAGATCACGGGGACAGAACAAATATGGTCATAGTAGTCGTAGAATGGGCGAACGTGCAGGCACGCGCGTTGCACAATGACTTCGGGAAGCATCCCGAATGACCGCAGCTGGGAAGAGCGCACAATCTGGAATATTCACATCCGGAACACGTAACGATAAACACACCTTTGTAAGCCTCCCCAATAACACGCCATCACGGGCGCTTTTATTCTAATTTGGGATCGAAGTGTTCGGATATAAGAATCCAATGGGTCCAGCGAGCATGTTCGTAATTGGAGGGTAAATTATCACTGAGGGGTCGGAAATTCGTGGTGATGTTGTGCATAATGGAGCTACGCAACCCTAAGATGAGAAAATGAGAATAACATGTTGTAGTAGGAGTACTACATGTATCGAGGGGTAACTACGGAACAGAGGAGTAATTGTAGATACTGGATAATAGTGTAGACAAGCTGCCTCAAATAGGCGGTGGTTCAAAATGGTTTTTGACTGGTACGTACCCTTACGTACCGGTAGTGAAATACCGTAAGCCGTAAGGGGTAAGGGGTAAGGGATGACAGTCGCGCGACGCGCGCAGCGCGTGTTTGCGTGTTCCAGAAGAAGAGAAACGAAGATGGGAACTCGGAACAGAACTTTTCTCTTTTCCACGTTTTGAGTTTGCTTCTGCAGGGCGGCCGGAGAACCGGAGGCGGCCGGAGAACCGGAGCATTTCTTGTACTGCTTGTATGTTGTTGAAAAAGCATTCCGAAGAAGCATTCTGACTTCTGACGCTGCAGTTGTATGATACCCATACTTGTACCGTGCAAGCAAAAAGTAAACCCAAGCCGCAAATTAGTACCATGATCCAAGCCCAAAGATCCCTTTTCGCACTACTTCTGCTTTCGTGGTGCTTTGCAGGAACGGAAGGTTTCGTCACGCAGCCGAGGACTCCCTTTCTTCGAAAGTCCGCGTCGACCTCAACGTCACACCAGGCTAAGAAACGGACAGGTGGAGGTCGAGCTCCAGGACAAGACGATCAGGTCCTGTCTTCTGACGAGTGGGAACCAACGCCATGTCAACCTGGCGAGGCTCGGTTGACCGTGGTGCAAATCACCGATACGTACACACTGGAAAACTTGGCATCCGTCAAGACATTATTGGAAGATATCCGATCCAAGTCCGAAGGAGCCAAGGTGATTTCGATGATGACGGGCGACTTCCTTTCGCCGTATTTATTGTCAAGTGTGGATCGAGGACAAGGAATGATGAACGCCTTGGCCAAAATTCCCATCGATTATTTAACATGGGGCAACCACGGTAAGTCTTTGAATCTGCTTTGGAACCTGGTATACCGGTAGTGGAGTTCGTGTTTGTGTTATGGACTGCCGTTGGTTGGAGCCCCACTCACGGATTTGATTCACCCGTTCGCTACTTCATTCTTCGTTCCCCATTCTAGAGGTACGTTCCAATTTTCGAAATTTATGTGCAATGTACCTTCGCCTGTCGTAGCTTCCCTGCTCATTCCAAGTTTCACGTTATGTCAAAAAGGCTGATATTAATCACAAAACTGTGTGCCGGCACGTGCGCAATTTCCCTGGTACCTGGTTGAACTCTAACATGCTAGATCATGACGCCATGGACCACCAGAAGGAGTTTGATGTCGTGGAAGTGACTTCGCCCGATGGAAGCAACAGTCGGAAGGTTGGTCTCGTTGCTGTTCTGTCGGATGATCCAAAATTGTATGCTCATTTCAAGGCGCCCGGAGCCTTCGGAGGTGCAACCATTGATGACCCATGGGAGACTCTTGAACGATTGAAGGTCAAGCTCGAAGGACCTGAATATGCATGCGATACGATTATACCCCTCCAGCACACTTATGTTCCCGATGATTATAAGACTTGCAAAATGTTCGATTTTCCTGTAATTCTTTCTGGACACGACCACCACCGCGTCGACGAAGTCGTTGAGGGCACTCGACTCCTCAAGCCTGGAATGGATGCGATCTATGCGACCGTTTTGGATTTGATTTGGCCTGATGCAGAGTTTGACGGAAAGCCAGTGATCAAAGCCAGATTCGTCAAGACTTCTGATTGGGAACCGGAACCAATTTTGGCCGAAGAATGCGAGAGGGCCTATGATGCTCTCGAGCCTTTGCGGAATACGGAGCTCGCAAAGGTGCCACCATCATTTGAGCCGTTATCATCAAAGGACAGTCGAGCAAAAGTTTGTAGCATGGGACAATATGTTTGCACCTTGTTGCGATCGTCGTTGAACGTTTCTCGGCGCCAAGAAGAAATGCACCTCATTGACGCGGTGCTTTTGATGGGAGGTAACATTCGTGGAGGTGCCGATTACGAGACAGGATCTTATTTCTCCCTGGAGGCACTTGAAGCAGAAATCAAAAGTGACGAAGTTATCGCTGTTGTACCCATGCCTGGCTGGTTGCTCGCGGAAGGAATTCAGGCTACCCATCTTGGAGACCCTATCCCCGGGTGGATGCAATACGATAATGGTGTCGTCGAAGATACCACACAAAATCCTCCCGTCGTTACGCAAGTTAGAGGTCGACCCATTAATCATGATCAGATCTACCGAGTGGCGACAAAAATATCTGACCTGACCAACGGCCAATCGCCACCCCTGACAAAATACTACTCCAATCACCCGGAACTACTTCCGCCTAAGGGAGCATACGTCAACATTCAAGCAGAGCTAATGTCGTATTTTGCACGCAACTTATGGCGACGAATCTGGGATCATTTGTCTCGAGAACTAGATGCGGAATGTGACGCAGAGCCTATCGATCAGACCATCATCGAATGCGACGAAGGGGAAACAATGGGATGCAACCCTGCGCTCCGTTTGGAAACCCTAGATAACGACAACGATGGAAAGATCAGCGTCCAAGAAATGCAAGATGCACTGGCAGAATTCGCAGGGCTTTCCGTGGACGACAGAGAGCTTTCCTTGGCCAAGTTCGTGCACGACTACGCAGATCAAACTGGAAATGGTGAAGTAACCTTGGAAGATCTTCAAGCATTTTGCGATGAGATGACGAATGCTGACAGCTTGCACGAAAGGGACATGTGGCAGAAGGCCTTTGAAAAAGCTCCTCAGATCGTTCGAGCTCCGCCTGCCCTAAACGGTGTGACCAAATAGATTGACCGAGCATCTTTTCTATTAGTGACGCTGTCGACGTTTCGAGGACATTTTTTTGCTGGACGTGACGATAGATTCATTTTCCTTCTCTACTACTAGTAGAATCTATCGGCCTTTTTCTTGAGAACAAACAACGCTAGTAGCCGAAAGAAGGCAAACAGACAGATAAGAACCATAAAATACCTGTATCATCGAGAGACAATAATGAGACTACCAGTAGAGACAACCGACGAAAAAGCGACGCTTCAACGTACCACCAAATATTCTCCTCCTCGGTTTGGACATTGTCCATCACCTGCTCGCAAAAATCAGGGTAGGGTGGAGACGTAGCATCGCAGCGCCCGGTGAACTCGTTTGCAACAACAATCTTCACTCCATAGGTCAAGGGACAAATCCAGCGTATCCATGCCAGCCATTCCGGCCTGAAGATGGAATGGGACGAGTGAGATTCGAACGTTTATCCATTTATTTACCAACTCAAACCACAAGAATGGACTCACATTAAATCAGGCGGAATAAAGAAGCCGGAGAACAATATCTGAGGCAGAAATACAGCGGGTAGGAACTCGATCGCAACAGAGGGGTTTGCAACACTTGAGCCAACGAGCACCCCGAGCGCCGTGGAACTACAAGCCATCAAGTACAAGCCGGCCCAAAACACGCCGAAATCACCATTGAAACCAACCATGAAGTAAGTCAATACAGCGCTTACGCTAACCTGGACACCGCTGATTAGTAGTTCCATTGTCAACCGTGACAAGAAGTACGCCAAGACGGTGTAATGGTTCGTAGAATACTCGCGAAGAAAGACAGGCCTTTCCTCTGGGAAAGCAGTGAGACTTGGCAACGCAGTCGAAAAAATGTTGGCCATCAGTGACATCAGAAGCGACGCAAATGTACTTTGTACTACGATGAAGGATGTAAACTCTTGCGCCGCGACCTGGTAGAAGAGGCAACCAGCAGCCAAACTGATCATGACTGTCATCACGGTCCTTGTCTTAATCACATAAGTAGCCCGGCGCAAATTTTTCAATTCCCGCAGAAACAAGAGATTGATTTGAGTAATCACACCTGGAGGGCTTTGATCTAGCAGCCGAGACGAGCGATCGGTGATGTCCAGCATGTCCTCGTTTGCCTTGATATTACTTTTGAAAGAATCGCCGATATCTCGGTCATCCTTTGGAAAAAAGCCACTATCTTCCAATTCTTTCACGGAGTGGGTGAGAGCTACTTTCATTATCCAATCGGCTGTAGCAATAAAATTGGGTTGTAAGAAGGTACTCTAAAGTGGCAAATGTTCTACATTCACGGAGAATGACGCACCTGGGTTGTAGTTTTGAGGAACAGGACAGTTGCACGCAGCAAAATAGGCCGGTACTTCTTTTACACTTCCTTGATACATAACGCGACCAGAATTCAACAAAATTAGCCGGTCGAATGCATTGAAAATATCGGAAGATGGCTGATGGATTGTAAACAAAACGCTTGACCCTGCCTCGGCAACCAAGCCAAGTAAGTGGCACAGCTGAACAGCATTGAACGAGTCTAGACCAGATGTCGGCTGAAGCGTCCAAAGACTTAGTGTTATTCTTTGTTGTGACTTAGAACAAAACACGCCAGCAGAGGAAATCGACGCACCTCATCTAGAAATACTAAAGCCGGACGGGTGACAAGTTCAACTCCAACAGAACTGCCGGATGCGAAGGATGGGCATTATTAGTATGATATTTGTCAATCGCATCGGCAAAGGAAGTCGTTTACTTACGTCCTTTTTCGTTCACCCCCTGACAAACCCTTGAGTAAGGCCCCACCCACCACAGTGTCCGCACATTGTTCAAGGCCTAACTCTTTCAGCATTTGGTTTGCTAGCGTATCAAGCTCTTCATCTGTGATCGATCTTGGAAGCCGCAAGCGAGCCGAGAACTTGATTGCCTCACGTGGGGTAGCTGTGACTTGCAGAGAATCGTCCTGCGCCACGAATGCGATCTTCTTCCTGACCTCGATATTCGATGGATCAACTGAAGAGTTGTTTAGGCGGACGTCAGAGCTAACTGATATTTTCCCGTTTGAAGTTGCACGTCCAGCCAGGATATTGAGCAGAGAAGTCTTGCCAGAACCGGAAGGTCCCATGATAGCAGTGACTGAAAGACGTCAGAGCAAGTGTGAGATGTAGACGTAATCGAATTGGGAACCAGTAAAAGGCGTTACCTTGCCCTCGAGGGACTTCACCGAACACGTTGTCAAGAATATTCCGTCCGTTGCTCTCATCCTTGGAAGTTAATGCCATACTGACATTCCTCCATACCAGGTCTCGCCCCTCTCTTGGCTGCAGAGGATCCGAAAGCCTCTTCGTTGATACGTTGACGCCGTCTTGCGCTAAAGGAGCCCCGTTTTGTTGTATATCCGTTGTTTTTGACGCTAACGTCATCTGATCTGCTAAAAATAAGCCAAGCATGAGGAATAAATCAACCTGTCCGGAATGATCGCAGTTTGCTCAACAACTTCCAATAGTGAAGACTTCGCTTGAATGAGGAACTTTGGATGCGTGTTTCGACTTTGTCTTGGTCGGTCGAAGTTCGAAGTTTGATGATGGATTACGAGTAGTGCTATTGACTATTCTACCGGTACGGTACAGGGTACAGTGCTGTACCGGTACAGTCTATGTCCTACAGTATTACGACCGATGATGGATTATTTTTGTGTTCTCATTCCAGTTCCTGGAACGGTTCACAAACTCTCACAAAAACGGAATCTGTCACGTCTGTCCGTCGCGCACGTTTCTTCATTATAGGCATATATATAGTCATATACGATATCATCAGGACACACGACGGATTGCAAGCAATGCGAGGTCTGTCATCCGTCACGAGGTTTGTGACGCGTCGGGAATACATCGCGACGCGTCGCGACGCGTCGTGTCGCGTCGTGTCGCGTCGTGTCGCGTCGCGTCATCGCGCGTCGTGGCGCGTCGCGACACCACACGCACTTACGGTGTTACAGTTGGTGAGGCTCTGAGTCACGAGACGAGCCCTTGCAGGTGTTTCTTCGTAATGTAACTAGTAGTAGAATCCTCTGGACATCTTCTCGAACGGCCCGATGGCGCCCCTGAAGATTATCTACTGGACTACACTGGATTTGATCCCAAGTCCTTTACCATTCGCGGAGGGGACGATATCGATTTCAACTTGTCAGCTGAGGGGGGTTGACTAGCGTAGTTGAACAATAGCAATGTGTTGTATTGATGATGTGAAGAAGGATGTGAAATAATAATAACAATGAAAATAAAAGAGCTGACAAGAGGCGAAGATTGGGTCAAAACGAGCAGAATGCGTCCGTACGCCTACCGGAAACGGTCTGTATGTCATCCGAGGTACGTTTCGTAGGACCTGCGTTCTCTAGAGTAGTAGAATTGCACAAGTGAGATCCCTTGTACAGTACCGGTACTAGTGTACTGGGCCGAATAACCAAGACAGATGAGAGAAAAATGATCCTCTCGGAAGCGCGACGCAGCGATCGACGATGGTGAGAGTGATTCGATATGCGATGAGTTGATCATCACGTGCTATGCTGCGTGCTGCGGCGATTCCACCAACAACAATATACCGGTAGCCACCGACCACCTCCATCATCTCTGTACTGCTGTCCTTGCGTACGAGTACGAGACTTCTGCGACAGAAAATGAATTCGAGCTTTCTTTCGGGCAAGCTAGCATTGGTGACGGGCGGAAGCGGGACCATCGGCCAGGCCATCGCGAAATCGTTGCTTTCCTCGGGAGCATCTGTGGTTTTGACAGCTCGTGGACTAGAAAAGCTGGAAGCCGCCAAAGAGAAGCTTCTTGAAAGCATACACCTAAGAGGCGCCGACGCCCCGCACGTCAACGTTCATGTTATCTCCAGCGATGTTTCCAAAGAAGCGAGTGTCGTCGAATTGTTCAAGAAAATTGACGATCTGAGTACTGGTGTGGATTTGCTGATCAACAACGCTGGTACGTCTACTTATGTGATACCGGTACTGCTTGGAACAAACGCTATCTTCTTTCGCTCTCTCAACTCTCAACATCATTCACAGGCACGATGGTACCAGGACCTACTGTCGATCTGTCGGCTTCTGACATGGAAAGAGTCCTGTCTGTCAACGTGGTTGGGCCATTTTTGTGTGCGAGGGAGGCAATGAAACGAATGAAGGTAGCCGGAGGCGGGCGCATCATCAACATTGCAAGTATTTCTTCCATGAGTCCGCGGCCTGACGGTGTAACCTACACGACTTCAAAATTCGCCATTCAAGGGCTATCACGGAGCCTGGCGTTGGACGGTCGCCAACATAATATTGCGGTAGGAGCCATTCACCCAGGAAATGTCGTCAGCGAGCTCTTGTCGCCCGAAGTTATTGCCGAGAGAGAAGCTACTGAAGGTTTCATCCAGCCCGAAGATGTCGCGACCTGCGTTTTGACAATGGCGAATCTGCCTTACTCTGCAAATATTCTCGACATGACTGTGATTCCAACAAAGCAACCGTTCGTCGGGCGTGGGTAGCGTGAAAGTCTACTTTGACCTGCGTTTGGGACCTATTTCGTAGGGACCTACTGCGTAGGGACCTACTGTAGAGGCTTCGTCTTCGCTCCATCGAAGATACCTGCGCAGCAGTGGAGCCGACCAACGGCAAACTTGCTTCTCATCTGCAGAATCATTGATCTCGTAGGTAATATTGCTCCAGCTACTTACACGCATGAAAAATGATAGTTCTAGATGGTGGGTCAAAGCAAAAAAATCAGATCCACTTTGACATCCGCGCCTAAAGCATGCCCTCTGTGCTGATTTTCGTCCTATAGTATTCTACTTTTTGGACCCTCCTTTCTTACGACCTGGCACTCCTTTCCGTAGATTGATCGCCAAAACTTGTTTCGGGACAGAATAAGTAGAACCTTTCACCCCACCGTGACTTGAAAGTGACTCATCGACCAAAAGAGCTTCAATTTCATCAACAAGGCAGCCTTGTAGCACAATCTCCACATGATTCTTACGTAAAGCAGGTCGTCCGGAGGAGGCGCTCGTCTCCACGGTAGACGAGCACGCCAGGCGTTTGGACACATCTTTAGCAAAGTAGGTGGCATCAATGCCATAGTCTTCCAATCCCCTGACTCTTGTAATAAATTTCTTCGACTGACGCATCGAAACTTCGATCTCAATTGTGGGCGGGGTTCCCTTGGCGAGTTTGGTGATTTTGCTTCCCGGCATTTCCACCAATGCGTAAGCGGGGAGCAGCTTGGCCATGAATTGCTTGACAAGATCCTTTCGCAGTAATCTTTCTGGTGTGATATTTTCTTTCTTGTAAAGAATTCTAGTCAAGGGACCGTCCAATGCAGCTTGGTCAGGTCGACTGGGTGTTATGAGGGCCTCTCTGACAATGTAGTCCTCGAGGATTTTACGAGCTTCCGATGCAGTAAGCAATCCTGTCCCCCTTCTTTCCTCCGATGTTGCATTGATGGCCTTGACATCGTCGTCGTCAAGCCTCATTAAATCTATCCAGTCTTTGGGAATCACATATAACATGACCATGACGAGTTTGCTCATTTGAGAGCTTCCATCAATGTTGGACTCGGGCAATGGCTTGGGAATGCCTCGAAAATCTTCGTGATTTTTGTGATACCCAGTCAGTGTTGCCATAGGATCAGTATTTCTTGGATTGTTCTTATCCCGACCAGCTTGCAGTAGCCCCCGTTCCATCTGGACTTTAAGATATTGACCAAACTTTTTGTACGTTGTCGCCTTGAGATCAATAGTAGTAGCACCTTTCGAAACATATTTTGCATAAAAGGTGCCTACAGGCATTGGTAGATCCTTTTTGCTCAAATGCAATAGTCCACGAAGAACGGCACGATGTAAAACTTCATCAGGTGTTGTGGGCTCCTCTTCGGGCTCATTTTGTTCATCCTGAATTTTTGGTGCTGCGGGTGGGTCGTCGTCGACGGTTGCTGCCTGAGGCTTTAGAATGGAGGGCTTCGTATCATGTTCATCTTTTGCTTCTTCTGATCCACTCCTCTCTTCGTTGGGAAATTCCTCATCGCCACTGGCTTCTTCATCGGTTTCATGGTAGGAATCGGTGATGGGAAGTACCATTTTGCCTTGAATGAAGCCAACGTTCCCATAATGCCCATTGTCGAATGGTGCTCCCCCTACTTGATTAATGCACTTGCTACCCAAACATTGTTCCTTGGTCATGGAAGATCGCCAAATGTCGTCGCCATACGCATTCCAAATTTGAACGCCAACACCATTGGTTCCAACCCCGATTGCTTCATTAGGATTTTTGACTTGTCCCACAGCAAATGGCTGAGGATTCCCTTGTGCGACTACCGGCACCATTTCCTTCCCTTGCGGCAAGGACCGCATGCCTGCTTTCATCAAATCAGCACCACGACACACAAACTTTGAAACAGGCGATGGCACCCAGACGGCATACGACTCAATCAATTGCGGCAGTGCACTCGAGAGGACAGCCCACAAGGCTACCGTGGGAGTTTCTTGGACAACCCTATTTTTCTCTTCGAGTGCCATCCAGACAAACTGCGAAGACGTCGTGTATGGCCATGTATCTGTGTTGTTTTCGTTTTCTTCTGTAGGTCCATTTGGCTCTCCTCGTGGGGACGAGGGTGTCTTGAGATATAGGGTCATATTCCAAGCCTTCCCGCCTACCATCGGCAGAGAACGAGCCGCGAGGTTTCCTTGTAAAAAAGTGGCCTCTAAAATTGAGTCCAAGGTCGCTCGTGAGGATGATGATTCATCAGCGCTGTTGCCGTCTCCCAGACTACCAAAGTAGATTTTCGCTCGGTCTAGAACTTTTCGACGGTCTGATTTTCTAAGGGGCACATCTATCGCCTTTTTTCGCCCTTGGATGGAATGCTCTTTGTGGAACATGGCACGTTCAACTTGGGCAGATTGCTGTGAGGAGTGCTTTATCGAGAGTTGATGCCGTTCCTCTACAAGTACCGGTACTGCTGGCTTCTGCTGCTGCTGCTGCTGCTGCTGCTGCTTGCTCTACTACTCTTTTCTTACGAGTACCGTGCGCCGTGAAGGTACCAGTCGTTGCTTGCACTCGTGGTCTTTGTACAGGACAAGTACGAACTGAAGTCTCTCCTCGCTCTCGTCGAGAGTCAAGAGACCCCCGATGGTTTTAAAAAAAATGAAAGCTCATTATTTCTCACATGTTTCTTTATCTCGTATCAAGCAAGTATAAGATGGCGAGCCAGCGCGCATATGATAAGGCCGTTACCATGTGGCTTGCGCCAGCCGGCCATTAGCGAGTTGGCGATAGCAAATCATCCTGATTGAAGCTGGTACCTGAAAACCCGAATGTGAGGATGTAACTGTGTATAATTCTTTTTGGATTTGTGATCTTTATCTCAACTAGTTGTAGCACCTCTTTTATCCTACCTCGATCGACGTAAGTTATTTGGTTTATCAGACCCGTGCTCTTATGATGACAACGGGGTTGCGTATGGAATCGTTTTCGTTCGTGGGATGCTAGAATCAGAAGCAACGATACATCTGAGGCGCAGAATCTCCAGGATGGCGGAGGAGAGTTGATAGTTCTTTTGCCTAGTTGTTTTGGAAGAGAGGAAGATATCTGTTACAATCGCTTGGGCTCTTGACCTGAGAAGATATCGTAATGACAAATAAAGAAAACTATGAATTAAAAGGTACAGTAAAGTCTTCTCCCATCGTAGTCAACGAATGGTGATGAAGGCTTCCGAATGTAGGCAAAGTATCGCGTACGTACAATATGTACGTACGGGACTCCATATAAGGGACTCAGAAAGTCGAATTTCATCTCACTCCCTCTCTAGCTACATTAGAGTAGTCTACCCTTTACCAAACACCGGTACGAGACTAGCTAGTCTACCGATTGCCGATCGCTCAAATAATCTACACAGTCTGCCGTTGCCTTCGAATGATCTCTCACTCTCATCTCTGCATCAAAGGCTTTGTTTTTTAATGAGCACAAGGCCAAGCAAACAAAGCCATAACGGACCTGAATGAAGACTGTTTCAAAGAAGAATTTTTCAAAAGGATGACGAAGCAAAAAAAGGGCGTTCACCATGATCCTCATGCCATGCTGAAAGCCTTGAAGAAAGAAGTGAAGTCATTGAAACTGGAGGCAAAGGCTCTTCACGCGGAGCTCAAGGAAGAGGAGGCTGCCCTTGAAAAGGACAAATCGGCATCGACAGGGGGTAAAAAGGGAGCAAATCGGGAGCAACTGAAGGGTAACGAGCTATTGAAACTATCACATTTGACGAACATGATGGGGTTTGACGAAGCTACTATCATGGAACACCTTCAAGACGAAAACATTAAATTGGAAAAGCTTCAAAATGACAAGCAACAAGACCGAAAAAATATGGAAACAAACATACAAAAAATGAAAGACATGAACCTGCAAAGTGAAAAGGCAGTTGGAGCTGCGACGGAACAATACGACAAAGCTGTGGCGGAAAGCTCAAGACTGAAAGAGCAATTGGATGAAGCTGAATTGAAGTTGTATTCCATCGAAACAAAAGTAAAACATTCGAGAGGCATGAAAACTGTAGAGATTACCAACAAAGAGTCGTTCAGGAATGGCATCAAGGAAGTGGCTAACGAAGTGAAAAGACGGTGCGACAACAAACAGGTTGTCATTAGTGTTTTGAAAGTAGCAGCCAAATGCTTGGCAGCTGACGAGGATATGTCTTTTTCGCCAGTTCGAAATGGAAAAGATGATAACGACTCAGACAGCTCGGTGGACATCAGTTCTGCTTCAAGTGACGAAGACAACTGACGACTGTACCAGTACTGGGTTGCGGGGATTAAGGCATTATTCTTTCGGGTGTCACGGCTCAACGTGTGTATCACAAGATGAATGTGAGATATTTGCTTCTTACGACTAAATCGTGTACGAAACACAGGTACCACTTTATCACGCTCCTTGCCCTTTTGGGTATCAGTGTCAGTGCCACCATTAATGACGACGTGATATGGGCTTGATGTATTGGTTTTGCTCGTGAATAGTGGTTTAGTTCAATGGACGAATGAATAGTACAAGTGGATGGATTTGAGAGGTGCGACACAGCTGAAAATGTGCGATAAGGCTTTGGCGTGCGGCATTTCACAAAGAGTCCTCTATTTTTTAACACGTCACTTTTAAATATTTTCTATTGCTTTGCATCACATAAAAGGCACTGTAGTCGTACTGTAGTTTTATTCGTCGCGCTTCATCAAAAGCCAAAAAACCGCATGGTTTAACCAAACGTCGATTTTTCGTACTTTAGTTTCAGGATATCAGCAACTTCATCAATTTCATTTAATGCTCGGTCCAACTGCTCTCGTGTATGGCCTGCCGAGATACAGAATCGCGCACGCGATGTCAAAATCGGGACAGCGGGGAAGCCCACCACTACGACCGCCAACCCACGTTTGTAACACTCCCGAGAAAATGCTGCGATTTTCGTTGGATTGTAGAGCATAACTGGCATAATGGGACTGTCGAAGTGTCCCAAAACTGTTAGTCCCATTTCTTGGAGTCGCATTCGGAAATAGTTCGAGTTGTCTCGAAGTGCCTGGATCTTTTGCTTTCCGATGTTGGTACCATCTTCGCCCATGACGACCTTTTACAATAACAGAGATACAGTGTTAGAAAATGTATGAAGCCAAGTGATAGTCTGGACTGGAAAAGCTCACCTTGAAACTGGAAATGACTTGTTGACAAACAACGGGAGACAGGGAGTTGTGGTAAGCGCTACCCGCACATCTGCGTCTCAAGTAGGAGATGACATCCTTTGATCCTGCAATGTAGCCGCCCATGCCACCGAATGATTTCGTGAAGGTGCCCATCATAATATCAATGTCTGCCGTGTCGACGCCACAGTACTCGGAGCAGCCGCGACCCGTGGGTCCCATGGCACCAATGGAATGGGCTTCGTCGAGGTATACAAAAGCGCCGTACTTCTTGCAAACGCGGACGATGTTCGAGAGGTCACAGTACTCTCCTTCCATGCTGTAGATACCCTCTACAACCACGAGAATCTTGCCCCACGGACGGCGCGTTCGAGGGCGGCCCATAATGATTGCTTCTTTGAGGATCGATTCCAAATGTTGCGTGTCGTTGTGACGGAAGGTTCGAATAGCAGCCCCACTAGCTCTTGCTCCGTTGACAATGGATGTGTGGTTCAGTTCATCACTGATAAGCAGATCTCCTCGCCCAACGAGAGCAGGAATGGTGGTGCAGTTGGTGTTGAAACCCATGTTCAAAGCCAGTGCATCCTCTTTTCCGAGAAAGCGAGCTACCAGCTCTTCGAGATCCCGATGAAGCTTGGTCGTTCCAAACTCGTTTCGGCAAGAGCTGTTTGAGACCGGGAAGTTCTCCAGCGAGCCAACTACGTCCTTCTTACAGGTAAGATGCCAGTCGTCTCCAAAGCCCAAATAGTTGTAACTTCCTAGATTCAGGCACTCCCGCGCAACGCGTTTCTCAGAAACCTCAACGAAGTGGGGCGATTGAGTGTAATTTTCACGTTGTGCGTTGTTGTCGAGGTCCTCCAGAGTCCCTAGCAACTCCATGGTCTTGTTTCCATCATCGCTGACTCGTTCGAGCACGTGAATTGTGGCACCGGGATTGGAGGCGATCGGACGGTTGAAGCAATCTTGAATGCGATGGTAAAGCCGTCGCGTGTAAAAGTTCTCCCAGGATTTGAGCAAGGGCGCGTACGACTGCAAGTTGTCGCTGTTGAAAGGGGTCTGGCTACGCAAGTAGCGCCCGTGACCGAGGAGCCTTGCAAACAGGTCGCGAATGTGTCCACACATAATGATGACAGCGTAGCCCAGGTAAGTGGTGTAGGCTGCAAAGAGGGGAAGCTGCAGCTCGTGGTTGGCGTCTCCCTGGCCGGAGCCGGCATACTGCGATCGATCCCGAGCCGAGAGATCCTCTAGATGATCTCTGACATCGGCATAAGGGTCTTCATGGAACTCGTGGCCGTCCTCCGATGATTGCGAGGCAATGCCGCTAGAAGTGGAACTCACTTCGACTTCAGGGAGCGTGTTCATGCACTCTGTCAAATCATCGGGCGACGTTTTGGCCTTCAGGCCCAGCAATCGGCGCAGTCGAGACCTCCTCGGCTTGGCTGTCATACTTATATTTGTATTACTCGCACTTTACTTGTTTTGCTCGGGCCTGTTTCGTGTATTCCTACCAGAATTGAATGGGGTACTTGTGCCGGTAACTGTACTCAAAATGCGAGGAAATCGAGATAAGAGGAGATAAATCGTGCGCTTCTTTGAGTGAAAGGTGAAAGAAAATGTGAATTAGCAAACTCTCGTCTACTCTACAAATAATGTTGCTTTATCGTGCAGCATCAATGGACGATCACCGCTTCGCAAATCGAAATGGACGCTCCAACTTTATTGGCGTTGCGGTAAAAAATGCACAGTATTTGGTATTTGTATTAGTCGAACACGTTTTGGCGTTCGTTTAGAGACGCCGGGCGCATTGTGTGGTCAATCGGCCTGCCCGGCTTCTGGTTCGGTCGCCAGCATGGCAAAGGTTAGGCGAAGAATGTAGCCGCGGCGGTTCCCGCGCACGAAGCCTGCCTGCCTCCGTTTACTGTACAAGTAGGGTACCCGGTACTTTACTTGTATCATACCGTACCAGGTACATCAGGTACAACGTACTGTACGTACCGGTACGGTAAAGGTACAGCACCGGTACTCACGATACCGGTACAGTCTACTGGTAGGGGGCTTAGGGTACAGTAATGTATACCTGTACTTGTACAGTACTGCGTACCGGTATCATACAGTACAAGCACGATTTTTGCAGCCAAGCAAGGAACGACGTCGGTGGCGTCGCCTCGGAGTATTTCTGACACTCTTCGAATGAATAATACAGTACCACGTGTTTTTGGCACACTTTAAAAATACCGGTACTGTACTTGTACGGTTCGGTGGTATGTACAGTACGGTACGATGATGAACGCAGGCTGGCCACCACTCGCCACTCGGAAGTTGGAGCCTGCGTGTGGTACGACTCCTCCTCCCGCGGTACATACAGTACCGGTAGGTGTGGTTGATTTGTGTATTTTCAAAAAATATGGTACTTATGAGGCGCGCCAACCCGTTGAGCAAGTCTTAAACAAACAAAGTTAATATCGATAAATGTCAATGAAGGCATCAATTGATGATGTGATTATACAGTCTCGTATGTTACATTTATCTAAGTAATGAATCGGGGATGATGATTCATTCTTCATTCATTCGTGTTGGGGGGAGCTTTTACCCCCACCACGCACTGACACACTGACACAACATCATGACACACTGATGGTAGGCGGGAAACGAAAAAAGCTGACACCTGTTGGGGCGAGGGAGCCGCCCCGCGGGCCGGCGACGACGGACTGTATTTTGTACCACGAGCGTGGTTCGTACACTGCTACTACAGTAGTACTGGCTACTGGTACAAGTACTGTACTGTACCGGTACAGCACATACCGCCGGTAGACTGTGGGTCGTCGTGTGGGTGGGCGTGGGTGTGATGTGTACCTGGTACCAGGTACCGGTACCAGGTACCGGTACCAGGTACCGGGGTCTACTGTGAGGTACCTGTACGCACGAGCAAGTAAGAAAATTCTCGCGGAAAATACCCCATAGAGGGGGCCGGGCGGACCATCGCCTGGTACTATGTTGTGGTGGTGGTACTGTACCGGGTACGCACGTACCGTTACAGCGTACACGGCGGTACGCATTTGCATCGCTCTCGCCGTACCAGGTACGCGGCCCTGTGTACCTGGTACTAGCCACCGCCTACCGGTACCGGTACAGTACCACACGACAAAAATGAGTGAGCTCGTTGATGTTCTTTTTCTCTTGGGGTTCTTTCAACAAAAAGGAAAGATGAAAGATAGATCTGGTCGTGGTCGTACTCGTCACTAACACCTCCAGTAAACCTTTTCCGTTGGTCCTGTTCAAACAATGTCATTCCGAGAAACTAGAAATGAAAGTAAGAGACGACTCCCAGCTGAGGAGGAGTGGACGACGCAGCACATCCGCGATGATTACGACGAGGACAATGCTCTACAGGATAGCGAAATGACACAGCCAACTGACGGCAGCGTGTCAGAAGACGACGCCGGTGGGTGGCTTGGCTCTATCAGCACCGACTTTCGGAATATGGCAACGTGCTTCAAAGACTCCACTTTGCCTGTCATTGGAGGCATGGCTTCGCTGATTCATAAGACTGTCGTCACGGTAGCAGAAGAAATTGCACAGTTAGAAAGAGATGGCGAGCTTCCTGAAGCCGAGTTCGATGCGGGGGTAGAATCACTGTCACTTCCTTGGGAAATTCAACAAGATTCCGAAAACAGCACCATCCCGGTTTTTGTAACAGATGGAGAACTCATGGATGCGATCCTAGCACTCAGTCGTCAGAAAAGTACATTTTCGAGTCCATTTGTTGCCACTTCTGTTGACCGGAAACCCGGGGAAGAGGACGCCTTCGTCTTGGACCAGCCACATGTCGCTTTGATCCGACGGCTCTTAGATGCCGACGAACATTTGGCTGCTGTGCATGATCGATTGCCAGGTAAGACTTTTCTTGTTTGTGAATCTGCAACTGCAACTATCATTGGTGAATCCCGGGTCTTATCTTTGGCATTGGATTCGTGGTTCTATCTTGGTTCAGGCCGAAGCGATATCTACGAGATTGTGTTCTGGAGAAATTATTTTCATCATTGTGAAATCACGAGAAAGGAACATCTAGAGAAGCGATTACTGCGCGAGGAAAAACACCATAATCCATCATCAGGGATGTTGACAGCTTTGTCAATGCTGGACGAAGGTATGGATGCGAACTGCCCAGATGATTCTTCTCTCATCCCTGCTTCTGTCACGGATGATGCATCATATGTGATATATCCATCGCCATGTAGCAACGACACATTGACGACGACTCGATCAATCGAGGATATGGTTCTAGTCGGACGTGAAACAGATTGTGAGTACGATGACAACTAGCGAGGTTTCCAGAGACGATAATAATATTTTTGCAATCTTTGGGATATAAACAGTATCTAACCAAAAAATCAGAACACACAACATGAAGAAATGCTCTTTCACGCACGGGTTGGGTAGTTCAATGCAAAGACTGTGCACGCAGAGCAGTAATTATCCGGTGACCAAGGCGCACTAATTGTTCGTCCATCTTCTTCCCCGTCCGTAGTCGAATATCTGCAAAGTATTCTTAGTATTAGGCTATGCTATGTCAGACTCATAAGTTCGCGCATCAACAATTCGTCCTCCTTCTTGACGAATCGACCCTTCACTCGAAGTCTGCTGTCTGCGAAATTTTTGCGCACGTCGTATTTCACAGTCTTGGTCCAAACCCGATGATTTCTCTTTTCTAAGAATCGCAAGATTCTAACCCTGCGGCTCTCGGGCGAGTATGCACCGATCCACCCGTCAGGGCGCTCAACGTGGAGCAGGCCATCTACAATGCTTGTCCTGATGTTTGGATCAGACATGGATCGTGGCATTCCAGATCCTGGCTCGTGTTCCTCCTTTTCGTCGTCTTCTACTTTCTTCTGCTTGTCGAGTTTGGCTTGTTCGCGTTTTTCTTTCTTTTCTTGTTTGTCTCTCTCTTTCTGTTCTTTCTTTTCGATGCGCTCCCTGCGCTTCTCTTCAGCTTTCAATTCCTTGCGTTGTGACGCTGTTAGCTTTTTCTCTTCTTTAGCCATCGTGATGCTCAAGTTGCTGAGTACTTCTGGAGCCGAGGCGCGCCTCTCGGCTCGATCGATCATGGCGTTGTTGTGTCGCAAAGGGTCTTGCCGCTCGGCGTTCCCTTGAGCTTCCATCCATCGGCCGTATTCCACAGGCGTCCCTCCCTGGGGTGTCACATTCCCGATGAGCGCAGAAAATAACGAATTGGATCTTTGTCGATAATCCAAGTCTACCGAAAAAGTGGAGTTCGAACGAGATCTTTGACCGGGATTGTAAACAGGAGAAGGGACTCGGTAGTTGGTATTCATTGGACCAAAGGTGTCAGCCCCGCCGATTTCTCCGTCAAAGTCCAATTCCCCAATCCCATCCGATGCCTCAAAGGTAACAGTCGCATGTGTCGGGTCTCGTCTAGGTTGAGTAGAAGGTGAATTCATGGGATTGCTTGATCCCGCATAGGCAATATTCTGGCTTGTAATATCCCTCATCCCTGGGTCGGTGACATTCAAAAAGTCCAGATCCAGGTCCCCTAGTAAATCAATCTCGGTTTTCGCTTTATTGGATAGAGAACCATTTTGAAGCATCGCTTCGAGGAGAGCTGTGTCCCCCTCCTCGTATCGATCCAATGCGTGTTGTATTTCATTGTCTTGCCCCGAGATAATGAGATCTTTCAAAATACCCTTCTGCTCTCGATCAATCATGCCTCTTTGTTCGAGCTCTGTTGAAACCTTGAGGCGCTCCGAGACGCTCTGATACGAATAGAATACAGAACAGAGGTCCAAATTGAGGAAGGCGGGACGAACATCGAATCGTACGTATCGAAAAAGAATACACCGGTACTGGTACTTACCCCCGATCTGGCTCGTTTCCCAAAATGGGATGCTTCATACGAAGTCGCTATTTGATTTGGTGGTGTATGCGAAATTTGCGTGTTGTTAAAGGTGGACGCGGCGGGGTCCAACAAATTGTTCAGAAAGGCACTCGCCGTGGATCCTGCGGAACTAGGCCGCGAAGCTGGCGGGTCCACGGTGGTGCCCTGGGTCTGGGTCTGGGCCGTAGGTGGCTTGGAATTGGGGATAGCTCTCGGGGCGGAGCGTGGGCGTGTCGGATGGTCTGGAAGTGGAAGAAGCGGCTGAAAAGATTCCGATTGGTGCTGTTGGCGTTGACGTTGATCAATGGATTGATTCTTTTTAATGTGTGACTGAGAATCTAGGTCCGACGAGGCGTCCTTCGATGATGATTCTCTCAATCCTAATCGATCGGACTTGCCGGCGGGCCGATCTATGGTTTCCATAGTTCGGCCGCTGGCAAGGATGGAAAAATCCATGTCGTCGAGGGGGTCACTAGCATCAGAATTGTGAACAGCTGTCTGCCCACTTTCGGTGACGGTGACTCTAAAGTCATCATCGATATCAAAATCATCATGGAATTTCCGTTCTGCCTCCATTGTAGAAAATGGGTGCGCTCTCGCGTCCATATCAAGTTGACAGGAGACCCAAGATAGGAGTAGATTCGTGTTTTGTGTGTTTACGAATACTTCGCAGGAGAACGAATGTACGTGTACGTGAACGTGTACGACAACGAACGTGCAAAGAACTTTGTCAGGACCGTTTGCAGGATCGCACCTACGTATACCGGTGCCAGGAAAGTAGTAAATATTGGCCACTTTTGCAAGTTGCAAGTGTTGGAAGTGCCTTCTTTCGCTGGTGGAACGTTGTCAACGCACGGTCAAACGCCATGGGAGACGAAATAAATAGAGATAGAGCGAAAAAGAGAAGAAAGATCGCCAGGGGAGTCGTCACCGCACCAGAACTACCGGTACGAACGCACAATCACTGGTACTCCACGTATGTATTCACAGTCTCCACTTTTGTTCGGGTTCTTTTTTCGATGATTTCGCGTCACGTAGACTTCTACTGCAGTCGTCTATACTTCGTACGTATGTTGAAATCTCCGTAGTCTGTACGTTGTCATCTGACGCCCGCGTCGTGTAGTGTTGATGTTAGCTAGTAGTAGTTCGTCTGCTCTTCCGAGGCACGAACCTATCTCAAGTAAAGTAAACTTCCGTCTCAAACTCGAGATTATGACACTTATTATTCTATCCTTGATGACTTTACTTGTTGGCTTCGGATCTTTGCCATCGCTGGTCAATGTTGGAACTGACGAATCCAACTATGATTAAGGTCCGCGAGGATGAAGATAGAAGTTATTGTTTCAACCGTCTAAATCCTCTTGATCCCACAAGATTGTTTATTATGATCGTCGTTTGCCATAGTTAGGGAATCTCATTTGTTGGATGACAATATAGAATCTTTATGTATAGTAAACAATAGTTTCCGCCTTCCAAGATAGCTTCCTGATTGCATCGCAGACTCATTCGAATGGATTTCCATTTGGGACTGTTTCTGTACATCGCGAATCCAATTCACGACATCCTCCCTCTGCGCTTCAATCGGGTTGTTGGCTTCCCACACAATTTTGTCCCAATGCTCATAAATTTGCAAATTCCCGTTTCTCACTCTCTCCGCAAATTTCGTAAACAATTTCTCGGATGTGTTTTTGGTCATCATGTCACTCTCATTCTCTTCTGATCTCACAAAGGATAATGTCAACTCCTTTCTTTTGTATAGTCGTCTCAGGTAGTGCCACCTTGTCTCGATGTGCTTCGTCGTCCTGCTTCCCACTGCTTGGTTGCGAACAAGATAAATGCAGCCCGTGTTGTCCTCGCTCAATATCCCCGGTAGGTCAACGTAGAAGATCTCGTCCAACAGGGTCTGAATGAACTTTGGCGGATGAGGTCGGAGGGAACAGGGAACCGTGGAAGCAAATGCGTGCGAAATGAGAAGAAAAAACGATTTTGAGGCAGGGTCGTACCACTCGCTCGCGCGACGCGCCTTTTTACTGTTGCATTCACTGGTGATTTAGCGCTAATATTGTACCACCCTTGGTGACACGCCTTCGCTCCTCGTGGAAGCAGTGCTCCGCGGCTCTCCCCTTCGGCCCAGAAGTCCTCGACTTTACAATGTACAAGTACAGTTGCCGAAATTGGTTCTCTCTACTCTACCGGTAGAGAGAGAACAGACTGTACCGGTACAGGTACAGTCAAGTTGATTTTGTGAGCTTTTGTCCTTTTCCTCTTCCTTGTTCATTATGCCTGTGGAGATGATCATCTCTCATGTCAATCACCTCCTGCGAAAGGGACTGATGTTTGATGCACATGTAAAGAGAGGAGTTGAATGATAGAATCCTACCAGAAGAAGCGGTGAAAGGACACGATCGCACACGGCAAAAATGCCTGCCGAAAAAAAGCCGTGGTCGCCTCTCCGACGGACTCCAAGGTTTCGAAGGAGTTGGTTGCATGTCATAATTTGTCTTTTGTCGGTCTATATCGCGACGGTATTTTTCCTTACCATGAATAGACAGGAACTGCAGGTGACTTCGACTACTAGACCAACGGACTGGGCATTGGGCCAAGGGGGAGGATTATTCGCGCCCCTGCATTCGAGTCTGCAGCAACACAAAGACAGCGTTCGACAGCCACTGCTTACACCGAAGAACACCCAGCAAAGTGACGGGATATCCGTGCGCAATCGCCGGACCAAAGCAGCCGCCCCGCATACCCTATCTTTTGGTTTCGTCATGCGAGATTTTGCGCGTAGAGTGCTCTCGCGGCACATTTCGAGCTCGAATGTGCTGGTCATTGCCCGTGATGCTACCAGTGCTGCCAAGGAAGGCATGACAGCTAGAGCTAGAAATCAAACCGCACACAATGTCTATGACTCGGTCGATTTCCAAAGTCCTTATTCTATCGGTGGGACCTTCCTACTCCATGCTGCTGTGGAAGGGCACGACTTTCATGCCATTGACTTTGGTAAGGATGAACGAGAGCAATCTACAGAATGGGTGCAAACCTTGGATGAATGGTGGGCCTCCTTTGGCGATGCAAATAATACAATAGCAGGGACCCCAATAAGGTGGTCTTCGACGTCATCTACACCCAAGTGGATCATTGCAGCTGTGTTTGACCACTATGATCCAGCACGACTCGAATTGGTTGATAAGGTGTGGGCTGGGGCCGATCGCTTTCTGAGCGAATGTACCATGACATATGTTGTAGTCGCAATGCACTCTCGCAAAGTCGGTGGATCCTACGAATACGGCGGTTTAGAGGCTGCTAAAGCATTGCTAGATCACCGATACAAGCTCCAGGCTCTGCAGCTGTCGCACTACCACACAGATCCCGGAAAGGAGGCCTGGACAGAGGCCAAGTACGGCCCAAACGCCTTCTTTAAGGGAGTTGAGGAGGTGCAGGAACTACTTCGCTGGGGAGCAGATACTGCTGAACGCTACAATGGAGGGAAAGAGAGTGAGATCTTTACGGCTTATGTTTTTGCCACGCAAGGCCTTGATCTAGCAATACCTTCCAGTCGGATCTTCGTGGACAACACTCCGAGAGCTATTGCGGAAGATTCGACCCTTCAAATCAATCACGATAAACCCTTAGATTTCAAACCGTGCCCCCAAGCAACTCTCGACCCGAAGTTGAATATCTCATTCACAGAGGTAGGTCGCATACGTCGCGCTGCTTCTTCGGCATCGAAACTGAAAAATATCTTACCCCGCCCCGTCGCCACATCTAGCTTCTTGGAGACACATCGATCCAAGTTGCGATGTTGATTGAAAAAGATACATACCAAATAAGAAATTACCACTACCGTGCCTCGCCAGACCTTGGTTACACCTATCAAGACGCCAACCCAAAAGAACATTTCCCGGATGAGGTGGAATTGTGGGTCAGCAACAGCGACTTCAACAAGGCGGAGGCAGCTTGTGCTAGACTTTTGACATACAGCAAGTGCGTGACTCGTGTCATCACAAACAGCAATCCAATCCAGCATGAAAACAATAGGTCAGCAAGAGGGCAAGTGCCCAATATTCTTCTTATTCTGATTGATCCTATCAGCCGGCCCCACTTTCATCGGTCCATGCCCAAGACAGCGAGGGCTCTGAAGGACCTGGGCTTTGTCCACTTTGGAAACTACACGGCCATCGGGCCCAATTCGGGCAAAAATCAGGCGGGTTTATATTCCGGTATGCCGCTTGCCAATCGCGACGGTATTAAGAAAGACACAGAAGGGGGGAAATGGTTGTGGGACCGTCTCCGGGCCAACGGCTTTATTACTCTCAAGACAGAGAACGGTGAGTAGACTCGGGAATAGGTTGGTTCCAGAAATCGCCACCCGATGATTGCTTCCCACTCACATCTATGCTGTTTGCATTCTCCTTAGGTTGTATTGAGAACAGTAATATGGTCAAAAGTCTTGAGCCCAATACGACACATGGTAGCGAATTGACCAATTTGTTTTGCTTTGACTTTGATCGTCCGAATTGCTTAGGGCCGGATCTGGCTGCTCAGATTTTGATGAATTATGGAGAGGAATTCATCACGAAGTACGAGAAGCGAAGAAAAGAAGTGGACCCAAGTTTACGATGGGCGGCATTCCTCCACTTCATTGACACTCACGAAGACACAATGGTTTTGTCGACGATGCTTGATGCCAAGATGTCTTCATTTATTGAGCGCCTCGCAGAAATTCAAGTACTTGACAATACTCTGGTCATGTTGACGTCGGATCACGGTATGCACTATGGACCTTACTTTGAAAGTCGTTCCGGTAGGAGGGAGGCCACCGAGCCGCTTCTGTACATTAGTGTCCCCCCAAACATCCAAACGCGAGAAAAAATGGAAATTTTTGGTGCTAATGCTGCGATGTGGACAACACCGTTTGACGTCCACGAAACTATGGTATCGCTCTCAATCTCATCCGAAGAAATTGGACGCTCACGGAAAGGATTGTCTTTCTTTAATCCATTTCCTAAGGAACGAAAGTCGTGCGCAGAGACAACCGAGATTCCATCAGAATACTGCGTCCTGAAAGGCGAAAAAAATTCAAAAGAAAATGATTCTATTCATCCCTGCACGAAAATGCCAAGGCCTCCAAACGTCCTATCTTTTTACAGTGATTTCCCTACCTCAAAACGCACCCACTTCCCCGATGACTGCAAATACATGGGAAATGAAACAGCTTCACAAGCGTCATTCAATGGGCGCTGTCAATGCGCGACCAGCCATCGTAAATGGCACCATTGTGGTGAACATCCATGGGGGCCCGAAGGAGTGCGTTCGAAAAGGTTCAAAGAGGAATACTTTGCACTAGTCAAATGCCTTGATCAGAAGATGTTAGTGGACACGAGAGTCTTCCATAGCGGAGATCTGCTGAATCGAATCCAGGAAAGGGAACTTTCTCTTCATGCAGAACTGGCTGAGCGACCACCGCATGTACTCTTTCTCGATGTAGATTCAGTCACCTTGGCCTACGCGGACAGGCATTTGCGTAAAACCCGCACTTTCCTCAAGCAATACAAGCCAAGACAGACTTCGGATGGACAAATCCAATGCAACGACGGGGTTTGTGCCCCAGACTTCAACTTATTCTCATTGAATGGACCAAATTCAATTTCAAATCAGGCAAGTGCATCAATCATTGCTCTTATCCATTCCTTTCTTCGTCAATATACTTACACCACATTGCACAGATTGCAGCTTTGAGTGGCTGCCTAGTCGCTCGATTCGACGAACAGTGTTTCGAAATACAAAAAATACGGCAAGATAATTGCTCTCGTAGAGGGATGTTCACAAACTTTGAGGGGGTATGTGTAGGGTGCCCTAAAGGCTCCTTTCTTTCGGACCCCTTGTCAACGTGTCAGTCCGACAACGAAAGTCTCTGCTGTTCCAGTATCTTTCCCAGCTATAACACTTCTCGTGTTTGTCGGAATCCTTCGCGACATGAGTTTGGCCTGCAACTGACCAAGCGTGGCCCAGGTAGTATATACGCTACTTTTTGTCCAGAAGTAGCCCAAAAGGCAGGAAGCCGGCAAGAGAGTCCTTGGATACTTGATGTCGCCAAGAAGCTCGGATATGTGACTTACGTGGGAGAAGAATATTGTTACGAAGGGTCGCCCGCTGCTGCACATGCCACTATTTTTCCAGGTTCGCCTGATTTTGAACTCAAGAGACTGTACTGTCGCTTACAGGAAAGCAGGCAATATAACTTCTCAGCTGTTGGCCACCGACTCTGTGTGAGCCACCGGACATTTTCTGGGTCAATGTCAACTCACCCTGGATTCAACTTGATTCACGAGATCTGGCACAACGAAGATCTAGGTAGACACCCCAAATTTTTTTACCTCAACACAATGGCCGTGCATGAATCCGATCCCAATTCCGTAAAAATGGTTTCGTTAGCGGAAGAGTTTGATGGCCAGCTGGCAGATTTCTTGCACTCGATGACATCACAGCAGACTTTCGCAAATACCATAATTATTCTTCGCTCCAATCCCCGCATGCAAGGTACATTCAAGATGCCGCAGTATCAATTGTACCATACTATCAGTCGGGGACTCTCACTCTTACTTCTCGTTACATAGGTGGTCCGACGACAACGGAATTCTCCACGCAAGTCGAAGACAGAGAGCCATGGGCACAGCTCATCGTCCCGCGGAAAATGATAGCTGATTCAATTGAGTCAATATTTTACAACCAAGACAGAATAGTCACAGCCCACGATATTTATCGAACTCTTCGTGAATTAATGGAGTCGACAGGAGAGAAAGATAACTTGAAAGATGGGCCGGCATGGCCCCCATGGAGTTACAATCTTCTTCGTGATACCATCCCGGTGTCGAGAAAGTGCGTGGATGCCAAGGTCCCCTTAGAATTTTGCCCTTGCGAAGAACAAGTTTACTACCGCCCTCCTCGTCCTTAGGTACGTATCTGGACCTGATGTTCTGCCACAATTGATTGCACCCGACCATTGACGCCAAACCAGAGACTCACTCGCTAGCTAGCTAGATACTCTAGAACACCATCTTGAACCTATTCCCTGAAAAGAAACGTTCATCTATCACAATTTTCGCATATAGCGGCTAACAGCAATCGACCCAAGCGATACCGTGCACTATTTTATTCAAGGGCAAGCGCGCCGATTTCTGTCACCATGAGATCCTTACTCGGGCCACAGAAACTTGTCAAAGACTTTTTTCGTACTTTCGACTCCCAAGAACAACGCCGCATTGGCTGGGAAGGCCCTCACAACGGTAGGTACAAGCCCACTATACAATCCAGTGATTCCACGTTGCCGAGCAATTTTTACGAGTTCGGGGAAGTAGCTCCCGACTACTTTGGTATCGTACCGAGCTTGGACGTTGGTTTTTGGTACATCAAATGGCATTGCCTGTGCGTAGCATAGTGTCTCTGTTAGATCAAACTTAAGGTTCTGCCCAACACGTTGAGAGTGCAATGTCAGGTTCTCTGCTACTCACCATGGCCCAACCACACATGCCCGCTAAACCACCACTGCGACGGTTTGGAAACAATGACAAGGTATGAGCTTAAAACATTGAGTAGCTCAAATCACCACCATGCATCGAAAACGTACCTGAGAAAATAATTCAGCTCATCTGGCATGCTCGGCACATTGGTTCTGAAGAAATAACACCACAACTCGTATCCTTCCGAGTGAAGAGTGTTTAAATGCGTGAGCTTTGACTTGTGTAGAATAATGCAAGAGTCCACAACCAATGATTTTTTAACACGTACCTCCGAAAAAGAACGCATAAAACGGAGCATCCCGCATAAGCTGAGCGTCAAAGCCTTTGTTTCGTGTTTCAGTCGCGGCAGGAAAATACGGGCCGATGGCTGTGTGAGAGATCGGAGCAAAATTGGACTGGATACACATCCAAAACATGAGGTACAGTACATACCCACGAATAAAGATCGGAAACCCTGACGTTTCATCATAGTTTTCAATATTTCTTGCGAAGAAGTTGCCCCGATACTGACTTGAGTTTTGGCCTTGATAATCTCGCTCGGCAATAGAACCGTCGCTGAGCAACAACCAGTGATACTTCCCATCAAGAACGGTTTGAGTAAGTTGGGTGGCCCATCTTGATGAACCTCACTCGGATCATCAGGAAAAGCTCTTTTCAAGGCTTCATTGATTCCAAAGGCCATGCAATTTTCCAATATCATCCCTCCAGCGGTCGGAACGGAGCCTTTCCAAAGAGCTGATAGCCCCTCCTCCTTCATAATCTTCTTAGTTGACGAAATAACTCCACTGAATTCATCTGGCCTCGTTTGCATCCGCACCTTAACTGTATCAAATGGTTGACCCTAAACGGAATGGCGAGTATGACTTTATTAGGATATGCCATGGCGTTGGCTCAAAACGTACACGTACACGTACTACGTCTCTGGTAGAGCGCAGCGACAGAATGTAGACATTGGAAAATTTCGTACCGTATAACAGCATGCGACGGACCCAATACTTGCAGAGAACAAATCTCTGGAGATCGAGCGGGTATCGAGCACTTCACTTGACATGGTGAAACGGAGACCGATATTCAAACTAAGAAAGGAGAAATAGAATCATCGAAGACGAACAAAAAAAACAAGCAAAGGTGTGAACAACACAACAAGACAGTAGTCTACAGTACTTGTATGAAAGTACCGGTACGTACGGGAAAAGTACCAGCTACCTACCGGTAGGTAGGTAGTACCGGTACCTGTTACGAGTACACTCAGAGCGTAGAGTCTTCGTAGCTCGTACTCTGATGAATCCGATGACGTACAGACGAGGTGTCCAGTCTCGTTGCACTTCGGTCAGATCCAGTAGAGATTAACTACTAGATAGCGATGAGCGATGACAAATTCCAGTAATGAAAATTATGAGCTTTACATCTAGGAGTGAAATGGTTTTGAGGGTGAAGAGCAAACATCTTGGATCCAGGATATGCTTCAAGATTAGGATACTTCAAGATGCAACGGAGAGAGTATAGTGGAGGCAGCTGGTGGAACGATCAATAACGACGGGGTTCGAGCCAAAAATTGTTGGACTGTCAATGACGACTCGAATGATCGACAAAAATCAGAAAGAATCAATATCCGACGGATCAAGCCGGAATAGTTTTCCTTAAGTTGGTGAGAGTGAAGTATCACCACGCTTCCCCTCATGTCTCATGCGACATGACATCACGACGTCTACTGACGTCAGTGTATCTTTCGTTTACCTGTTACTAACTCTGTCTGACTCGTCAATGTCCTCCGAGTCGTTGTGATAACAACTAGACATAATATTTCCCTTCGTGAAATCATACGCGTATTTCAGGTTGGAAAAGGGACTTGGGCGCTTGAGAAACGCGCTGGGTGGAAAAAGGACGGGCAACTGAGAAAAGGACTTTATCGTGCGAAAACAAGACGAGGTGTTACAGTAGACTACTGCAAGTTTACGGCGAACTCTAATGCAATTCGCTTCATTACACCTCTCCTGGTACTGATTCTACATACAGGGAGAAGGACTGGGTACACCAAGTAGAGCGGCGTTTGCCACAATCACCTCTCGCTCCTTTTCAATTTTCAAATCCAAAATCAGAGAGAGAGAGAGAACACAAGCAACTCTTTTTGAACGAGAAACCATCGTCGACTCCTCATTTGCATCCTTTCATATCACATCTATATCTAAAAGGATGAGTGACTCCTCGTCCGACGGCGAGCCAATGCTTTCCAGCCCCGAGGCAAGCGACAACGAGAATGCTAGCAATGACGCCTTCAAGTTCACCGCCCGCAAATTCCAGAAAGTGAACGAGAGAGACTCTCCGCCCTCGGCTACGCGAAGAAGGCGCCGCCACCAAGTGGATGCCGTCAAGGAAAAGCTAGGTCTCATAGAGCGAGAAGAACAGGCACGCGAACAGAAGTTGCGCGACCGCCTCCACCGCGGTGAGGACTCTTCGGACGACGAGGATGACGTCCTAGCGGGCGGCCGTGCTAGCAAAGGATCAGCTGCAAGCTCGGATATTGTGGAAATCCTGGACGCTCCACCAAACAAAGCCAACCAGCAGCCTCATATCAATACAAGTATCAACATAGACAGCGATGATTCCGACGACGACGCCAAGCCCGCGCATGTTCTCAAGCACGCGCCCAAGGCAGTTCTAGAGGTACTACAGCGATCCCACATGGCGACCTATCGTCTCAAACAGGCGCAGGAATATCATGCCGAAGATGTCCACGTTCGAGTCCAGGAAACCCCCCTTGAAACTACGCTCAGAGCACGCCCCGTCGCTCCCCAGCCAGCTCAGCGACCGGAGCCACCCAAACTGGGCAAAGCGCTTCGCCTTTCCTGTCGTTGCCAAATGAAAGTCAACGGAAAGAAGCACCCTACTTCTACGGAAGAAAAGACTATCATCATACACCAAAAGCAACCCCTCTCCTCATTCATGGAGAAAGTAATGACTGCCTATTCTTTACCGCCGACAGCCCGCGTAACGCTCAGCTTTGACGGCATCAACTTGGATCTCAAACGCACACCCGCTTCTTATGAAATCGAAGATGAAGATCTTATCGACGTCACTGCTGTTGTAATTGCAATCCCCCAAAGCGCCAGCGTCGCAGTAGCAGGACCAAAATTCAAATTAACGCTACGGAGCAAAAATGGCAAGAATATGCAGGAAACGCAAATGCTTATAGGCAAAAATGAACACTTTCAGAATCTAATGGATCAATACAGGAGCAAAGAAAATATACAAGGCAAGTACTCTTTTAGCTTTGATGGGCAAACTCTGAATCTTCACCGGACTCCCGCAAACTACGAGATGGAAGATGGAGATCTGATTGACGTTATTCGGTCATGATATCGGTTGAAAGCCGATGCTCTTGCTTCTTATAGCTAGCTAGATTGTCTGCGTGCCATACTTTTAATATTTTACTAGAAGGTCGCGCAGTCAAGATCTTAGAATTTGCCATCTAATTGCCATTGTGGACGCTTCGTTCCCAACCATGATTCGGAACGTATTTTGGCCAAGGCTGTTACAGGCTTTGCCACCAGTACCACTTCAGCAAGCTCGATCCCCTCCGCCTGCCAGTACTTGGGCAGAACTATCACGGATTGAACTTCGTTCCAACAGGCTGTAGCAACAATTACCACATCGGCTGCGTAGTTTCCAAGCAATTCAGAAATCTTTTTGCCTTGCTCGTTTGCGGTTTGTGTTTTGTCCGCCGAAATGCAAGCCACAATCGAGACAAAATTGCCCATAGCAGTGGCAAACTTTTCAATGACCGACTCTGATGGCACTAGAACCAGTACTCGAGGACGGACAACAAAGACCGGCGAAACGCCCGTGAAACTACCAGGGTCAGGTGTGTCATAATGGTAGCCATAGGCTGCTGTTTGCAGAGGCACAAACAATCCACAGTCCGTGATTGTTATTTGGACGCTTGGTTCTCCGTTCAAAGTGCCAAACTTTTCGACCGCGTCCATAATGTCAAAGCCGGACACTACTTCCCCAAAGATTACATGCTTGCCATCGCACTGGGGAGCGCTATCAAATGTCAGAAAGAACTGAGAACTGTTGGAATTCTTCCCCGAGTTGCCCATACTCAGGACGCCTCTGCGATCATGTTTCATTTGCAAACCTGCCCGTTCGTCTTTGAACTTTTTCCCATAAATAGACTCTCCTCCACTTCCATTTTGAAACACAAAGTCTCCCCCCTGCATCACAAAGCCTGGTATCACACGGTGAAAATTTGACTTTCGAAACGTCAGAGGCTTCCCGCATTCACCAAGTGGCGCGGGGTTGGCTTTCCCAGCATCACCAGGCAGGAGGGCCCCATTTCCACAGAGTGTGGCAAAATTCTCGCATGCCAAGGGAGCAACGTCCCAGAACAATCGAAGAATCATCTACCAATGGAGGGTGAGTACACTTTTACGCCGCACGATCGAGTATTCACAAAAAGCGAGGCGCTTCAAAAAGCTCACCCGATTGCCCCAAGTTGGCGGCCTGATCGAAATACCTCCACATTCAGTATTTTTGGAACTCCATTCATGATCACTTTCAATTAGTTCCGGGATCCTCGATACCTCAGACCCGCCGAGCAACAGTAAGTTTTTAGAAGAAAACCCGTAGCGAGAATCTGTCGCATCCACAAACGCGGCCGCAGTTGCTAATCTGGCACGGTGTTCATCGATATCAACATCGAGAAAGCAATATTGACAAGAATCTGCGTTGATAGGGGGCATGATAGATCGACGAAGTTGTTTCCATGCGCTTGGGTCTGTTACTTGTCTTAACGTCTACTACTGTGTACCGGTCTGCAACATCGCATGTTGTGTTCTAACAACAAACCGGAGGTTGGAGGTGGAATGAAGTCTACTCGTAGAGGAAGCAAACGGCAAACAACTTCAAAACCAACTGGAAACTACCGGTACTGTATGGGTTTAAGTGCCTCGACAGCCGGCCAGACACGGTGCTTGTCTCCACTGGCGCAGGCGCCAACCAGCCCTCAACTCCAGGGGTAATGTACCCCTGCTCAACTCTCTCGGACATTCTAGACCGATGAATATTAGTATATAGTCTTTCAAATTCGATGGCCTAAGACCCTACTCGACTTCGAACTGCGAGGAACTCACTCCACTTCGGGTTAGTAGGATGCGAAATTGAAAGGGTTTGAAAAGTTCGTTTTTAAATCTATTTCTGCTACTGTAGTAACTCGAAGTCGGAGTGATGTTTGCTCGATCGATGATCTTGTGTGATCATCGGTCGTCTCTCGTCGGTCGGATAGGTGATCGCCAATTCTTGGCGCGCTCTGGTCAACTTCTGGTCTGTCCGTCTCTCGTTGGGGGTGCGAATGGCGCGGGCGCCAACCAGCCCTCAACTCTCTCGGACATTCTAGACCGATGAATATTAGTGTATAGTTTTTCATATTCGTTGGCCTAAGACCCTACTCGACTTCGAACTGCGTAGCTGTTCTGATGAAATGCGATGATGAGCGCTGATGCGCTGATGCGATGATGCAATGATGCGATGTTTGAAATTCGACGACTAGTCTGTTTACTCTTTTGCGGGTACAGAAAGGGGGTAGGCCTTGGGCCAAGATTCTTGGCCTAGTCTTGGCCCAGGCCAAGATAGGCCAAGAATCTTGGCCTGGGCCAGGAGCGTGGCTAGCGCGAAAGAGCATTGTCCAAGCGTGCCCGTAAAGCGAGTTCCACGTTAGTGCGCGGTGACCCGCACCCTTGGATGTTCCAGTACTCGTGCTAGTACCTCCACAGTACAAAGCTACAGTAGTACCTACACATCCGCTGCACCACACTGTTCCGTCGCTCTACTACTACTAGTAGAGCTAGCTAGTAGGCGTTTGCCACAATCATCAACAATCATCAATCGCAAAACCCAACGCAGATCTCAATGTTGGGAACATTCAATCACCAATCACATTGCGTTCCAACAATTTGATATAGATACCATACAGATACGAGTACGAGCACATCCGCGATCTACAAGATCCCAGCCCAGAGAGCCAGCAATGAGTGAAGTTAAAGAAGAGCAAGAGACCAAAGTATGCAGCCCTTCTCGGGAGGGCGAAGCAAATGCAAATGCAAATGCAAGTAGTCGCACTGGTGGCACTGCGTCCAAAGTAGACAACGTTGACTACCAGCTAGGTGGTCGCTCCAAGGAACCATGCTACTGCCTCTTGGATGGCGTATTTGAAGACCCCGAAAGTGGTGTGAAATCCCGGATCACCGTTCCTATTACGAAGCTGCCGGCAACTATTGGACGATCGCACGACAAAGATAAGGACGATCCGCACTTTTTCGGCTTGGGCAGCAAAAAGGCATTGAGCCGAAAGCACTGCCGCATAAGCTATCGAGATGCGCAGGGTGGGAAGGTCGAGTGGGACACCGCCAAAAAGGCGTTATCGTACAAGGAACAGTCTGGGGACGGCAATGAGGGGCATGCTGCCTTGAATGTCGAGGATGGCGACTTGCCATCGCGGGGATTTTTTGTCATCGAGTGCCTCGGCAAAAATCGTATTCTAGTCAATCAGGGACGGGTAGAACAAGGAAATGCTGCAGTTTTGGCCTCTGGATCCTCGATTAGGGTATCAAGCTACACTTTGTACTTTCTTCGGCCAATGGATTCTAAACCAGTGGAACACGTCGTAACTTCATCGCCCCCCACGTCCGCAAAGAAGCGAAAGATTCCAGATAGCGAACCCTCCTCATCCACCCCCGGTAATAAGCGTTCCAAGGCGCAGCAAGATGAGCTGGACTCTCTCCCTGTGGAAAGTTTGTTGGAAAAAATGACAGAAGCAATTGACAACAACCAGTGGGAACGCCGGCACCAACTTATCGGTGCTACCATTGCCCTACACGCCGTTCGAGAGTCCGCTCTGGACCCAAGCATTCAATCCATTGCTCTTGGCGGCGGTGTATCTCGTTCCGACGTGATGGTTTGGATAGAGGAATCACCGAAATTCTCCAACTGGGTGCAACAAATGCTAAGCAAAATGGAGCAAAGGAGCTACCAGGCAGCGATCACTAAATGCTTGCTCAAGGCAGGATATACTAGGACAGGAAGCTCTGGAAGGTACATCAAATGGTATTTGCCAAAGGATACCCCAATTTCCCCCGAGGTCGCCAAGAAAGCAGGAAACAAAAAAGGGTCTCAATCAAAATTGAAGGATGACAAAGGGCAGGCTGAGGAACCAAAAGACAAGGACGATGTGGGTGATGAGGAAGTGGGCGACGACGATGATGATAGTAAAGCTGAAACTGGAGAAGGGGAAGAACACGAAGAAGATGCTGAAGAAAAGTCTGATGGAGATGGCGCTGATGACGATGAGGAAGATGTTGAGGAAGAAGACAGAGACGATGAAGAAGACGAGGATGGCGAAGAAGACAACAGTGATTCTGGCAGCGAACAGAAAGAAAAAGCTCCGTCTGCGGCTGACATGGACATAAATGACGACAGTAACGATGACGAAATCTAGTGACCATGAGTCAGACTAGTGTGCTACTCCAACCTCCAGGAATGCCTCGCCAAGTACTCGTACTACCAGCAGCATGGCTCTCTCTCTCAATCTCTCTCTCTACTATAGAGTAGTAGTGTGGGGGCGAGTCCCGTCGTCGTAGCCCCATTGCAAGATATCGACTCTTCTAACAATACTAGCAGCATCATGGCAAGAGCTGTTTGGGGCAGTATGCGCTGTAAATGCTAGCACAGCATCATGGCAAGTGGCAAGAGCTGTTTGGGGCAGTATTTATTTGTTTCAGAAATTTCCCCGCGCGGATTCTTCTCCCAGTCGCCGTGTCGTGAATTGGATTCGCGATGTACATAAACAGTCCCAAATGGAAATCCAATATACCGGTAGCGAAGGAAATACCGGTAAAATAGTCGCCTTAGATCCATGGTAGCATGTTCCGATCAGTGATTTCTGGAGCGGAGACCATGACAGCACCTGTGTTTTGACACCACACAACAATCCACCATGAACGATCCAGAAGACGATTGCCCTATGCAATTGTACTGTAACGCTAAATTCATGACAGCTGTGCATAGTGGGTGCATGGTGCGTACAATTACGAGTACGTACGGGTAGCAGTGCGTCACTCGTACCGGTACCGGAGGAGGGAGTGATTCAGTCGTTCGATTGATTGAACCTGGAGCAGGCTTCGGAACGCGGAAACTGAAATGACGAAGAGGCCGCTCTGTCCGTTCACGAGGCGACGATCGAGTCTTCTTCTCTGTGTCATTTCAATTGCAAGTTTTCTGTTGGCGATACAACAAATCCACACCGCTCAAACAGTTGTTACGAGTACAAGTACACGTGCAAGTAGCCATCTAGCTCCCGGTGCACTGTCAAGAGCTGCTGGTACTGCTGCTCCTAACGAACCAAGCCAAATTGTTGGTTGGAAAAATGGGAATCGTTCACCGATTCCTAAACGAAATGACAACAACTCGACATTTTCAGCATGTCTGTTGGTCGCCGATGACAACCATTACTTGATAGAGTGGCTGGCATTCCACTACCTGACACTCCCTTTGAGGTATCTCGTTGTAGCTAGTGATCCTCGTGCACGGACCGTGCCCGACCACGTGTTGAATCGATGGAAGAAACTCATGACCATCGTGCAGTGGGACGACTCTAAGTTTTTACCGACGCATTGGCTGCATCGGATACCCGCGGAAGACGACCCTATTGCAAAGCTGATGAAACATAGAGAACGACAGAGGCATTTCTACCCAGAGTGCTTTCAGTTCTTGAAAGAAGCAGAGAGACAGTGGGTAATGGTCATTGACGTCGATGAATTTGCTATGCAAAATCGACATTACGAGAATGCGACAAAATTGTATCCCACATTGCTCCAGGCTATCGGCGATCAATACCCGCGCAATACTACCTGTATAACCATGCCCAGACTTAGATTTGGAAATTACGAAGACGTCAATTCGACCTCCAAGAAACTTGCACCTTCGGGGTTCCAGGACCGAGACTTTTTGACCTATCGGTTTCGTTGGAGAGCGGGGTTGCATTCTCGCAACGACAACAAGCTTCCCAAGTCAATGATCCAAGTAGGCAGAATCGCAAACTTCTCACGGAAAGATACCGACGCTCATAGACCAATAAGGTCAGAATGTCCAAGGCGCAACTTGTACTCATTGAATAAGGATTCACCATTCAGCGTGCATCATTACGTCGGAAGTACAGAACAATTCCATTTTCGAAAGGATGCCCGAGATGGGACCAAAACAAGAAGCGATCAACAACTCCGCAATTATAATCGTATCAAACAAGATTATGATGACAGTGCGTCTGCATGGCTTTCATCCTTCGTTGAAGACATCGGTGAGAATGCAGCCAACGTTCTGCTAGAAGGGGTGGGAGACGTGAATTTCACTCCTGTCGGTTCAAACAGCTAGTCAAGTCAAGTCAAGTCAAGTCTGAGAGTATGACATTTACAGATCCACTTAATTTTTATATCTAGCCTTGTACCCGAAACCTGCCAGCGTACATGGGCCAAGGGAGTTGACATTACGCATTATAGATCACACGAAACCACAGTGACCGCGACAATTGTTCACGTTTCGTGGAAATTTGCTTCGAAATTACTCCTTACACGTGAAAGAATGTAGTCACCTGCAGTGATGGGCTCGGAGTTTTTACTTTCAATCAGCGTTTTCTTGTCGCTTTGAGCGAAATAAGCGATCGAAAACCTTGATCGCGGAGGATCAAGCTCCTCGTCCTTCGGCAGTCGAACTCGGTGTAGATTCGAGAGAAGCCGCCCATCGGACCACCTGGAAAGCATATCTCCAATATTCACAGCAATGCCACCTTCAACAGGATTCACTTCTGTCCAATATTGATTAGATGAGGCGACCCGTGGATTTGCACAACATTCTAATCCTTTTCCATCCGCTGTTTGAAACAGTAAAGTCACGTTGTCCCAATCAGTATGGGCTCCGGCTCGCCAATATCCAGACTCGCGGAGCTTAGCGATATTCTCTTTTGGAGTAGGAGGATAATGCAAGAGGCGAAGAGTACACTGCCCGTCCTCCGACCAAAGCGTGTGCGATTTAGACACCGTTCCCTTTTCCTTGATATGTGGGACAGCCTTGGGCTCCAGTAAATCCAATATCTTGCTTGCTAGAGAATGGGCCCCTTCCATTAGAGCCAACGTCTTAGCCCGGAAATCGTAATCTGGCCATCGACCTTCCATAGAGCCTTCACGAGCCGTGATCTGCAAACTTTCTTTTTGGTCGGCGAGCCTTGTCGATGGTCGGACTTGAGTCATAAATTCGTAACCAGAGTTGAGACTTGCTTCGAACGGCGACTGCTGCTGCTTCGTTTCCACGCTCTGAGAAAAGAAATTTGACGAAGCTTTGAAAGCGTCGTCGATTGTCGCTTGAGGAATACCATGACCAGTGACGATAAAAAACCCAACTGATGTCGCTGCGTCCCAGAGCCTTTGAGCAATTTCTTCTTCCGTACCTGAGCTGAAATCCACAATTGGAACTGTCCCATCGTCGACGGCGGGGGCGGAGCCAAGTCCAGTTTCGAGAAGAGATCTCTCAACTCCAATATCCTCCTGGTCGGCACGCGATTTAGACCTCTTTAAATACTCTTGACATTTCTCCCAAATTCCAGATTCAGCGTGAGCCTTCATCGCTTCGGCGGCCAATACTGGGCCCTCGACCTCGATGTCTCGAGCCCCTGGGCGTGCATATGGCCCATATAGCTTTCTAACATCAATGTCGAAGCCACCAGGGCCAGCTAGCTCTTCCTCCAGTTGAAGCGACGAGCATCCATAGACGACGCGGGAAAAGTTTCCCCAGTAGATTGCACCAGCACACATAACGCAAGGCTCCGTCGACGCGTATACCGTGCACTTGGCTCGCTCCTCCCTGGAAAGGTCAGAAGATGCCTTGCGAACAAGCTCCAATTCCGCATGTCGTGTCACGTCCCCCGAACCTCCTCGTTTGCCAGCCACGATGCTGCCATTTTGGGCTGAAAGAATAATTTTCCCCGTTTCATCGGCCAGAACAGCACCAAACGGCATGCACCCATTGGCCACAGCGCAGCGTGACTGTTCAATAGCAGCCCTCATACAGGCTTCGTCATATTCTTTCAACGGCATCTTCCCCTATGATACGTGCAGTGTTGAGACTTGGACAGGCTAGTCGCAGTGGTACCGAACTGTAGTGTGTGCTATCGAAAGGATTGCACCAAGGGGGAGAGAGAATTGGTTCCAACAATCTAAAATGAAAGAAAGATCCAGATGATGATTGTGGCTAGCGACTAGCGACGGAACAGCGTGGTGCAGCGGATGTGTACGAACGTACCGGTAGCTGTTGTCTGTTGTACATGGTATTGTGGCAAACGCCGGTAGCGACGGAACCAGAGTGTGGCGGATGTGTACGTACCGGTAGCTGTTGTACGGTGGAGGTACTGGCCAGGGGAGTACACGTACCGGGACATTTACAGTACTGTAGTGGGGTGTTCAACGGCATATATAAATTGCTGTCACCTATGTTGCCGGACGCCGATGATAGGAATAGGACCAGAAGTTTTACCGGTACCTGGTATGCACCTCCATCTCGGAATACCTGAATTTTGATTATCCGGTTACCGACGAACAAAATATGAGCATCATTTCCATTCCAACGGTATTTGATCCTAGCTTGGCGCCTGAAGGCTACCCCAGTGTACATGCATGTACTGCTGCCTCTGATTCTTTTGACGAATGACTTCCGTTTCAAGACGAGACAGGAAAAGTTACGTCCCAAACCTAAAACAAGCAACGGGGATACCAAGAGCTCAAGGAACAAAAAACCGAAGCGCTGTGTAAGGCAATGGAATGTGTGATTCCCGATATACGGGAGCGTGCAGGCAGCGTTGTCTTGATCGGGACACCTCTCACCCATCGTCGTTACAACCAGCGCTACAACGGCACCTTTGGGCGTGGGCTCAATCCTGGAAAGGAAGTCTGGGAGCTGGCTGCTGCAACTAGTATGTCTATCGCTCATGTCATTTTTAATATGAGAGTGAAATCTATAGAACAACTTTCTTTCAAGTTAAATAATATTCCTGGTTTACTCTTGGTCACATGTTCCAAGCCTTTCACTGCATTCCGGCGAAAAGTGGAAAGTTGATAGCAGGAAGGTTCCAGCATACAAACAGATAATCGTGGAGGGAATTCCGAAAGGAGCATGACGTTCCGAGGTGAATGTGCGGTCGCCAACCTTTGCAGCCTGGAAGGCCACGATCATGTTGGCGGCAGATCCAAGCATAGTCAGGTTTCCAGCAATGGTGGCGGAGAAAGAAACTTGCAACCAGTCGTACGGCGTTGCGTAAGGGAAAGTTGCCGCAAGCATCTGGCACACGGGCACGTTCGAGGCAACGTTGGACAAGATGGTAATAATCATAACAAACCAGTAGACACATGCGCCCTCGGTCATTTGATCAGCACACTTGCCCATCGATAGGCTGAAGAAAGCTTGGGGCACACCCGTATCATCGAACGAACCAATGAGAAGAAATTGCCCAATGAAGAGCATGAGAAGTCCGTAGTCAACTTCAGTCAAAGTTGTCTCGGACTCGGTAACAAGTTCCTCCTCTTCGGGTTCAATCTCGTTACCGTCCATATCATAGGTCTTCTTAGGAGGAAGGGGGTTTCCTTCGTGGTCATACTGGATGTTTTCTGGGCGGGGGTCGAAATGTTGACGCTTGTATGCGGCGGCAACCATTAGGATGGCTCCGGCGCAGATGGAAACAACACACACATCCAAACCGATTCCGAAGCAAATGAGGAAAGTAATCACGATTACGACTTGCAGTCTGGACCACATAGTCCAGCCAACGAACTCATCTTCGACTCCTTCCTTTGCGGCCGCTTGACGAGCATAGTATGCATGCTCTTGGGCGAGCATCTCAGGTGTACGGTTTCCGAAGAACAGAATTCCGATGTTTTCGGCAACGCCAGAAGAACCAGGGAAGAGCTCGGCTCCGTAATAGATGAACATCATGGCGATATTGATCAAGGTTGCGGCAGTAACCGGCATAAGCTGGTTGCCAGCGAATTCCAACCAACCGATATCATCATAAGCAAGCGAAACAATGAGGATATTTTGTGGGTTACCAGTGACAGTCAGAGCAGACCCAATGTTTGCGGTAGTAGCCAACGAAAGAAGGTAAGGTAGGGAGTTCGCGACCTTGTGGCGAACGCACAAATCAACAACAACACCAGAGAAGATGAGGACAACAGAGTCATTCATGACAGCTGCCGAGCCAATTGTAGACATGACCATGATCTTGAAGGATCGCTTCCAGTTGGTCGGGTCATCAAGGGATGCACGGAGCTTATCGAAAAGTCCTCCACGCTCCATCTTCTCGAGGTAGATGGTGGTCATCATGAGACCAAAAAGAAGGAAGAGGGGCTCCATGATAATGACATGTTCTGCGTTGAAGTAGGGTCCATGGCCAGTCTGTCGGAGGATGAAACGCCAAACAACCATGGAAAGACCTCCACCGAGGGCGATTCCGGGTCGACCGATGGGAAGGAACCAGTTCGGAAACATGAGGAAGACCCAGAAAGCGAAGTAGATGATCGAGACAGACCACTTTCCGAAAGCGGAGAACTTGTCAGATACGTCAACGTGAACGTACTCGCCGAGGTATCGGTGGCGACGGCGTGTGTACTCCATAACACCACCTTCATCTTCAGAGAGCTTTCGCGATCCAAAGCCTTGGGCAACGTCGTAGTCAGACGTCGGGCTCATGGCTGCAACCTGAGCGGTGCGCGCCTCGGCGAGAGCACGTCGCTGGATGTGTTTGTCCGTGAGCTCCGGGATCTTGCCACCTGTGGGTCCTAGCAGACTCGCATTGAGGGCAAAAACTCCTGCAATAGCCAAAAGCGCCGGCCCCCATTTGCGCAAGAATGTCATTTTGACGGGCTTGGCAGCCTGCACTGGCGAGCTGTTCTTTTCAATGTCCATCCTGATGTTCTGTCCGAGTAGATTAGCACAAAGAGCACAAAAAATGTCAGAAATTCCGGTGCACGTGATCCATGCAAATCATGCAACGATGCAAGCCATACAAGTAGTCATCTACAAAAGTGGCGATTTCCCCTGCAAGCGCTCCAGTGGATCTGTTTCCATGCTACAGTATGATTAGTCGAGGAAGGCATCGCCATCGGCGAGTCCACTCTCAGAACTTCTCCTCGTCGAGGATTCCAATTTTGCGAATGCCATCCAGGTAGACAGGTATACAATAATTCCGTTGCTCTGTCAACTCCAAATCCCATCGTCGTAAACATATTTAATCCTCCTTACCACTACGACAGTACGCGTTGTATTTCAAGAATGACAAACGACTTTGTAATCGAGGATCGAGGCCTGAGACTTGACGGTCAAGGAGAAGCAGCAAAAGCCAAACCCAAACAGTCCTCAGTCTTCGGCCAAAGCACGGTCGGCGCGGCACAGGTTGGATAACACGACCACAGAAGCCGAGGAAGCCATCATCAGCGCCGTAAGTTTACGTTCGTCGACCGTTAAGTGACACCTTTCTTTATTATACGTATTTGTATTATTTATATGAAGTGCAAATAAGATTGTTTGCGATCTCTCGGACAAACAGTTCTACATCATGTTTATTTTGAATGATGCCAATGCGTATGCTTCGCTAAAACACGGTTGACCCACAATTAGCGCGCCGGCCCACCAATCCAGCGATTACAGTATTAGTTATTACAGTTCGACTGCACTCGTAATAAAAAACCCAAAAACCAGGAAGCAGGGAATTGAACCCCAAGCCCCTACCGGTACCGATATGTAAATAGTCAAATTCACCCCGTGGCCTCCAACCTCCAGCCGTCTCCAATCGAATCATCTGATCGGTTTCCCCTTTTGGATGGCCTAGCCATTTGGAGTCGTGGCAGGTACCTCTACTTTACTCGTGTCCAAACGCTGTACCATCGACGAAAAATACTCGTACCGGTATTGCCATATTTGGCAGTCGGGTAGTTGAGCTTCATCGTCTCTAGCTACTACTAGAGAGGGCATTGGTAGTAACAGTTTTACGTAGGTTGGGTTCTTGGTTTCAACAGCTAAGTTTTTTGCACTTCTGAAATCCAACGGTTGTAGAGATACACCCGTAGTTAGAGTGAGACTGAAATCAGTCTGAGAGACTGAAATCAGTCTGCCGGGAAAACATCCGAGAGTGGGTAGTAATACTCGTACAGTACCCGTACTGTACCGGTACAGTACCTGGTACCAGGGACAAATAAACTACACGGGATGTGGAACGCCTCGTAGAGCACCGCGAACGATCGCGTTCCGTTCGTGGTCGTCCCGGAGCAAGACGGCCGCGCGATAGCTCGTGATGACTCCTAAAGCACGGAGAAACCTCGCAAAACGCAAAAACGAATACGCCCCACACTAACTGTGCCCAGGCGATATCACGTGTTGTAGTAACTACCTGTCTGGCAATATGTATCCCCACTATCACCAAATTAAGGCGTCGTACCAAAAATTCGTGCGGGGAGCTCGATTTTTTTATTCGGAGTAGTCAGCCGTGTACGACCCGGTACTCGTCCTACACGACTCGATCGCCATTTCAATAGGAAACTGGCCAACTTTGGCGAGCTACTTAGATGACCTTCCGAGTCTCATTTCATAGAAAGTCAGATAGTCGACTTTTTTGTTATGGTGTCACGCCACTAAGAATCATAGTGAAGGTATGGTTTCCGCATCCTCAACGGAAACTACATAGCTAACTCTGAAAAATTGATAGATTTCTAGCTCTTTTCAGAGTTAGCATTCTACAGCAACCCCTATGTGCGGAAACTCTACTGTCCCATCGAAGTTAGTGTCCGAACGTTACTCCGAAGAGGTTTCCTATGTGAAAGTTTGGCGAAAAAGCTTCAATCATCGTCCTCCAGTGCCATTCTATCAAATCTTGCCATCTCCTTGAAATGGCGATCGAGTCGTGTAGGACGAGTACCGGGTCTTACACGGATGACTACTCCGAATAAAAAAATCGAGCTCCCCGCACGTATTTTTAGTACGAGGCCTTAATCGACTGACGTTACGAATCGTCTAAAACAGTAGTCTCTACTCTACAGTAGGTAGAGAGAAGACAAGATCATCCGTCGCAGCCGGCTTTGAATAGAATACAATATTCTGTGGCTGATAAAGGACTAAAGATATCTCGCTGTTGGTTGCAGTTGCTAAATGGCGGCGAACATGGCATCTTCAGGCCCTCAGGCCGACACGGCAGTACCATCCTTGAAAGTGATGCGTCTTCAGAAGCCAGATCTCCACATGGTAGGTACATACCGGGTGGTCCTTTTATGCGATACCCTTTCCGTATGGTCTTCTGTGAGATACGACTACATCATGTTGTCCAAACTCACTCGACGTTCATCAAAATCTGTAGCCGACAGCTGGTACATTGCAGACGAATTCTCTCCTGGGTCCGGCGATGTGTCTTCCTGATTCATTCGGTGGTAAGCCTCTTCTATACCTGCTTGGAGCAATTCTTATTTGCATTCGTTTTCTCTGATGCTTTTTCATCTTTGAAACTACAATCATATTATTTAGTCATTCATGTAGGTGAAACTTTCACGGCCTATCTTGGCGCACTGAATGTCTCGAAGTCATTGAATGTGACGAAATTAACATGCACTGCCCAGCTTCAAACGCCAAGCCAACGATGGCATCTTGCATCCACCCTGGACGAGTACGTATGATACTGACTGCATGATAGCAGAAGTGCTATAGGTCTTTTGTGCATACCAACGGAATAACTAACTCACAGATACCATTTTCAGAGGAAATGCATCTGGAGGAGTCGAGATACCCCCTGAATCCGGTGTCGATGCCATCGTTTCTCATGCGCTCGAGGAACCCGGTCAGCATATCTTACGTGTCGAGGTTGGCTATGCAGGTGGCGATGGCAGTATAAAGACGCTTCGCAAGTTTTATCGCTTCCAAGTATCAAATCCGTTGAGAATAAGCGAACTGACGTTTCGATCTAGCGATGTATGCTGTTACGTCTCTGTTTCCTTAGAGAACAACGTGGATGAAGCCAAGGGAGGGTTGACGATTTGCGAAGCAGAATTCGAAGCTGCCGATGGTCTGACGGCGGAACAAATCGGTAAACTTAAAGGCCCAACTTTCCTAGTGTCTGGCACGGAGATGTTTGATTCCTCTGGCCGGTTGGAAGCCGGTCACACACTGAGGTATCTTTTTCGTGTTCAGGGTGAAAGAAGTGGTGAAACGGCCAAAGGTATTGCCGTGAGCGACGAGCTTGGAAAAGCGATTTTCACCTGGCGTAAGGCCTGTGGTGAAATGGGAAGGATTGCATCGGCACCAATTGTACTGAGCCCCATGGCCTCACCTTTCATAGATCCGAACAATCCTGGGGAAACTATGGAAGGTACGAGAAACCCGTTCGTCGTTCACTGCAAAGGGAGAAGTGGTTTGTCGGTGGACGTCGCGTCCGCAGCTGCGGCGCGATCAGCAAACCAGAACAGGGACCGAAACACTCTTGATCAACGATTGCCGGTAACTGTCGAGCCCATTGATCCACCGAGCACAATCGAACTTGGAATCCCGTTTCAGATAGATCTCTTGATTATCAATCACTCGGACCGAGAGATGGCTTTGCAACTTCAATTTCACCTACAACACATGACTGGGGTTTCGGTATGTGGCACCAGCTTCAAGAATCTTCAAGACGTACCCGGAAGAGGAGGTAGTGTGCGGGCAGAAATGGCTTTCGTGCCATTTGCAAGTGGGCTACTTCAAATAGCTGGCTGCAGTGTAGTCGACTTGGATCGAGGATTGTCCTTTCCGCAGCCACCACTATGCCAAATAATTGTCGAGTCTGCGCCAGAGCAATAGGATATTTCAACTTCAACTAGCCCCTGATGTGGGAATTGAAAAGATTCTAAATGATAAGTAGATAGACTCTCCACGAGTGGTGTAGTCTCTAACTCTAGTAAAGCAAAGTCGTGATGGCATGGGTTGGTGGAGAGACGACGACAGTACCAGTACCGTACTGGTACTGTACTTGTACCCGAATTGATATGGTCATGTTAGTCACATCGGTAGCGCTCGGGTCATTTTTGGCACCTGCCCAAATGAATGTTTCCGGACACTTGTTGCCGACACCTTGTGTTCCGACAATGATGATGTTACTCTATTATAACTTTCAAAGGCCACTCCGTGGGTTTGCTGGTGCTCCCATTGTTGCTAGATGCAGCGAGGAGGATGAGGAGCCCAAAGTTGGCAATACACTCACACACCTGTTGCATCTCATGTAGGTCGGTGCAACGTGTTAGCTGGTAGTCTCTTTGCTGACCATTGCCTTTGCTTTCTCAACTTCTTTGGATTCCTTGATGGCATCTCGGCCTTGGAATCCGAGATGACGTTGAAGACCGACCATGTCAAGTTGTCAGCCAGAGGACCATTTCTGCACTCCGGAGCCCTCGGGGCGGCTCGTCATGAGAAGGTACTGCAGGACGCTTGCACGACGAAGCTCGGGATTTCGATTTTGTCTCTACAGAGACAAATTGAACGAAACTTTTCACGTACCGTAGTCAATCAGGTTCTGCTGATAATAGTTATGATAGTTCTAATGTCGAAAGATTGTTGAGAGCAAGACTTTTGCTCTACAGTCTATGTTTTCGCAGTATCAACGCTTTCGACGATGATCGATTCTGTGAAAAGTGAGGTCTCCGATGATTGTTCCACCTCTCCCGGCGAGCAACGACGAACATTATTCGTCCATCGTCTGCTCTCGCGCCAAAAACCAAGATCCCGATAGATCACACTTTGTCCGACAGGCGCGCAGACCCGACGGACGAGGACAGAATGGTCTGCTCCCCGACCGTCGGGCTACCGGTGCAGCCCCATGGAAATACCGGTACAAACGTGGTACGTGAGAAGTTATTAGAGAAAAGATGGAGGGCACCACGGAGGGAGGAGGGAGACGGGAGACAGACCATGACAATTGACAATATGGATCGATGTTCTTCGTAGTGTACGAAGTAGTAGTTGTAGTCCGGTGTCTTGGCAGAGGAGGAATCTCTCTACGAATAGAGGGAGGGCCATTTTTAACAGAGTACTACAGGTACGGTACTTGTAGCATATAGCGAGAAGGCAACCATCGAGAAGCATCAAACAAGAAAGGAAGCCCCGATCACAAGTAGGATCTGCAACAACTTTGCCGAGATGGAAGAGCGGGATTCGTGGCTTGAGCGAAGGCCTTTGAGGAATCTATGTACGCATATCCGACGGTCACTTTCCGAAGCAACAAAGGTCCAAGAAGAACAGACGCCACAAACACCTGCCTCTCCTCAGATAGCAGAAGAAGAATCGTCGCTGGCGAGCAAGGGGGGCTCGTCTAGAATATGGTTCGAATGCGGCTATGCAATGTTCAGCGAGAAGCAGAACTATTGGATTTTACGACATAGGGGGACTACTGTGGCACCCACTTCGTCACGAAAGCGAAACGACAGCTTTGATTCACTTTCCTGTACCGGCACTCCATCGTCGTTGCCCTTGAGAAATGCAAGGCGCGTCGCTAGGATCTGGCCCTCTGTTCGCAATCCTGATGACAAAATTGAAAGTGCAAGCGCGAGTTCTGCTACGCTCGGCGTAAACTTCCCTCCCACCAATTTACTGCAGAAAGTTCTCCGTGCTATCGAACTGCGCTCGATGTTTGAGCAAGTCCAGTTTTCTCTTGCCAAGGACCCACCGGGACCGCCTCAGTGTTTGTCACGTATGGGAAGGACCAAGATAGACTTTGCGCCAATGCTTGCCTACATGAACGGGAATTGTGGCGGTAGAAAAACTCCTCAGGATCTGTTGCAAGAGGCCATCTTGGCGGTAGAAAAACTCCTAGAACGCGGTCATGATTCCTGGACAGTCAAAGTTGATACAATCGAAGAGTTGACAGTTCCACAGCACATTGCTGGTGTGACGACAGATGTGCTAGCAAGTTTCATTAACAAGTGTTTGGCGCAAGAACTACAGGAAGCGGAGACCAATACACGCCAGCTGTTAATCGAAGACAGCACGATCCAAAATACAACTACTGGTCAGCCCAATCCGCCCGAGGTTTTACAAGAACGACTTCAGCCACAAAACAATTTCGAGAGTAAGGGGGCGCAGCTGCCAGGGGAGCGATCAGCCCCAACATCAACTTTCGTGCCTGCGATTCCACCACACACCTCGCGTCCCGATAATCCAAACCAGCAGCCCGGGCAGCCGTCTATTGCGATTCAAGTGAACTTAGACACTTACTGCTCGAAAGGCGAGAATACGAGTCAAATCGTAACGAAGAAAAATAAATCGAATCCAGATGGAGACGTAGACAACCGGCTTCCACAGAGGAAGCGTGGATGTGATGAAATATTCGAAGAAGTAGAAGAGCGCTGCATGAACGATTCTTTGAAAAGCGGGAAAATCATCGGTCACGTTCCAGAAAGGCGGGCGTCGAAACGGAGAAAGACTCCCGAGCGATTGAATCAAAACAGAGGCGTGTGCCACGGGGGAGTAATAGATGCTTTCGAAGGACCACAAAAACTGAGACGCAGCTCTAGGACTGTGTCAGGCCGTTGGATTGAAGATGGGCCAAACCCCTCGGCTCGTGCCCCTGGTGTGCTTACACAAACTACACAGTTCAAGGTAGTCGGTGAGAAAGTAAAGGCGAGGTCAAAGACATTGGAACTTGAGGACGCAAGTCGAGGACAGGATTCTAGAAAACGAAACGGGGAAAGTCGAAGGGTTTCCTCTTCCTACGAGCTGCGATGTCAAGAAGGCCGCGGTTCTTCGACGGAGACGGACACTGTCATGGAATGCGCCAAAAATGTTGATCCGCTTTCTTTGCAGAGACAGTCTTCGGAGTGGGTTCGACTCAGCCATTTTGGCCACGTGAGGTGAGAAAACCGCTCATTTTTGTCCGGATGAGACAACTGACGATCATTGTTCTCACTGGCATAACCTTTTTCAGTGATTACCACGGGTTTGAACGAAAGTATGCTTTCTTGCCTCTACGCTGGGATAGATCTTTGAATGACATGGGCAGCGCTATTGAAGCTACATTGCGAGCGAATCATTTTGATGAAACGGCGGAGAGCGACGAGGAATTCGTAGCCGAAAATCATTGGGTCATGGAGCACTCGCCAAAAGCAAAGGCAGAAAGAATTCTCAATCGCCCATCGGTGCAGAAATGCACGCCCGAAGACGAGACTTCTGGCTTGACACTACACCCGGTTGTATTTGATCAACGGGTCGATGGTCCTGTCCCTGATGGCTGCCAGGATCCTAAGTGCAGTCTCTGCTCTTCGAAAAGCGAGACTATCGGTCTACATCATTCGAAAAATCAGGGAACTTTCCGAGAAGTTGAATTCGACCCATTGGATTTTGGTTCCGAGAACGAACGCAGTAAAAGTGGAAGACCAAGTAGAAGCAAAGAAATCGTCGCTCAGCGGAAGGCATCACTCTTGATGCTAAACGAACTACGACACACCTTCGAATTCATATCCAGCTACAACAAAGGATTTGCACAATTAAACGCTGTTGACCACGAATCACAGTGCAATGGTGCTGACTCTCTTGATGGATTGAATCCAGAGGAATCTTGCGATGATGGCTCCTCTCTAAATAAGAAGAAAGGCAGCCTTGAAAACTTGCCGGAATCAGAACCCAATTTTTGCTTTGACGATCCTCAAAGCTCCACTGATAGACAGTGTACAATACCAAAGAAGCCGAGCTTGGTTCAACTTTCTCATTTGGCGGCACGCGACGAATATCTTGCTTTGAAGCAACGAAAAATCAGCCCGTTATTTTGGCTCCCCAAAACACCTACATTATGCGAGCTGCAAGATAGTGTCTATGCAACGATCAGTGAACAATATTTTGGCGCGGCTGATGAAGATATTTTAAACGAACAAAAGACATTCGTAAGGGCTATACGTACCTACAGTGGAAAGGCCGACCAGGAAAGAATTGAGAAAACGAAGCATGAAGAGGAGCGAAAGTTACAGCTTCGAGAGCTAGAGTACCGAAATCGTGGAAAGAAACCTTCTGCCGAGGAAATGGAGCTTGTCAATTTCGAGAATCGACCAGTACTGTTTATTTCGCCGTCTGAACTAAAGGAGTGTAGACTCGGTGAATCCTGCAATATTTGTGCCGACAACCCGGATAGCAGTGCACATATCAAATGTGACGTAATTTTTCACCCAACAGTCCAGCGTGTTGATGACAGTTACTTGGATGATAATTCCGACCTTTGTACGCGACGAAGCCGCACATACGAGCGGTCTGTTCAGCGGGAGCTTGCGGTTGATACCCTCACGACTTTACAACACCGCATCAAATTTATTGAGCAGTACAATCAGGGTTGGATTATGACGATGAAGCGCAGGAATTGATCTTATTATGTGGTGTTTCGCATTTACCAAGTTCTCTCAATTGCTACCAGACTTTATTTTTGCCACTGCTCTGTCGGCGATCTGCTTATGTTGCTCTAGGAGCGCGTTGGGTCCCACTGAAACATAATTGTAATCACCTTGTATGCTCTCAAAATTGTGTGCGTGAAAAAAAAGGAGCACGAAAGTCCAAAGATGTATAAGAAGAAGGTAAACGATGAAACCCGCTCTTGCCATGGGGTTCCTTCGAAGGTACTTCCCTTGAAAGGAAAAAGAAAAGGGTGTTAGCTTATAGAGGAGAGAAGAGGGACACAAGGGCGTAACCATCTAAAAACTCACCGGTAGTCACCGTGAAACTATCGACTGCATCAACTACCTTTCCGATTTGTTCTGTTCTGTCACCTTGCCCGGGATTTAACCTCATCACTGACCGTATGGTAGAGCTATGTGATCCGCCAGCTTGTCTCCGCAATGGGCCCCTGTTGCCAGTTGCCCGTTCCAAGGAGTCATACACGTCATTCCCTACTCGGCCCGTTGCAGTAGCAAGCTCCTCTTCCGCCTTCGATGCACGCTGAAGAGCCGCGTGGAGGCGGCTTTTGAGCGCTAGTAATTCTCCAGAGTTGTTCCCCAGTTTGTCACGCAGACGAACTACTTCCTCAGAAAGAAGTCTGACCTGCTGTTTCATCTCGTCCTCGCTCGCGTCAGGATTATCTATTCCATCGTTTGGTCCTTCTTTTTGCGCATCTCGTAAATTCACCCCCAGCCTTGAAATAGTCAACTCCATCTCGGCGACTTGCCGCTGATACTCTAATAGCTTCACCTGAGCCACAGATGCTTCTTTTGTGGTCTCTTTGGACATTTCGACCAGCTGTTGGTGCAAGACCTTATTCTAATTGGATAGAAGAAAGTTATGAGATGAAATGTAAAATTCAATCAAAGCTAGGCATCAATATCATTTCTCGTACCCGTTCTTTTTCATGCGCAAGCTGTGACGTAGCAGCACTCAAGTCACTCTCAAGCAATTCGACTCGAGCCTCGAGCGACACCCCGCCTACGGACTTGCTGCAATCGGACGGGGGGTTTGAAGTTCCCTGTTTGTCAGCCATCGTCGCAAGGGCAGAATTTAGCTCGTGTATTGTGCGTTCTAGGTCAGCCTCTCGTGCCTGTGGTGAAAGCAACCGCGGAAAGGATAAATTCAAAAGTGTTTCACGTCGCATTATCAAGTGCAAGACGACGATGAACTCACCTGACGTTGACTAATCTGCCTGGCATGCTGGCTGAGTGTAGCATCCAGTCGGTCCTCCGCCTCTCTCTCCCGAGCCATTGCATTTTCTGATGCCTGTGTCAAGGACTCAACCCTTGAGCCAAGTGCGGCTTGCTGACTCTGTAGTGTCGAAATTTGATTGAGCAAGACGGTTTTCTCGTCCCTAAATTCCACATCAAAGGGGAAAGTAAGGAACAACTACTTGATATTCCATCGAAATTCTATGAAACCGTACTTACTCCAGAAACGCCGCTCGATTGCTCATTTCTTGCTCACGCTGAAAGGCTTGAGCGATCTCCTTATTCCAGTCCCCTCCTTCTTGTTTTCGCTGATTCTCCATTTCTGAGAGCTTTGATTTGTAGCTCTGCAGTTGTCCTTCGAATCGAATCTTTTGATCCTTGAGTGCTTGTTCATGTTGCTTCCTCTGTACATCCAATTCGTCCAGGTGTATTTTTTGTGCTACCTCTTTTTGTTCCTTTGCCCTGCCTCTGTCCTTTTCCATTCGTTCAGCAGCGCGACCCAGCTCGTCTCGAAGAGCAGCAATTTCGTTTTCCGCTTGTTCCAGATTTTCGTTAAGCTTGACGACGTGTCGACGGAGAACGCGAACTTCCTTCTGAGCCTCCTTGGACGCCACTGACAGTTCGATTTCCTTTTTCGATCTTGACGGGTTTCCGTGACGGGAGACAGACTGAATCATTTTTTCCGACGCCGTATCATTGACGGTGCCGCTACCAATATCTGGTCTCTTTTCAGAGTTTTCGTTGGGAGATGTCTGCGCCGATAGTGAAGTTTCTGGGTGTTCTTCTGTGCTTGGAAGCATGGAGGTACTATCAGGGTGGCCATCATCTGGTTCCACTGGTCGACCAGTACCAGCGGATGGAGCCCTCGATAAGCCGCTTTGAGGCATCTGGACATCGCCACCGGCGTTGTCACTCTTCACGCCTGACGAAGTTGCGGGTTGAACTTCAGAGTCCTCGCCGTCGTCCATGCCATGCATCTCGTCCACCTCGTCCTTCGAGTCTGCAGCGAGACCACGCTTAGACAAAATATCGTCGATCATAGCACCGTGGCTGTCGCCAACATCGTCGTCGTCGTCGTCGTCGGTATTAATGGCTCTCTCTTCAACCACATTTTCGACTTTATCATCTAGTTTCTCCAAGAGGGTCGAAACTTGATTCAATCCATTCAGCCAACGGGACATGACTCTATCACTACCTGTACCGGTACTCGTACGAGTTGAGCCTTTCCACGGTCCTTACGTTTACTTGGTGAAGTGTATCTCCGATGTTGCATGTATGATTACCTGGTACTCGTGCAGGTAGACTACATGTATTGTAACAGACTACAGTACCTTCTCTTCCTCTCTACCGCTACTTGTACCGTACCGGTAGAATATAATAATACGGTAAAAGATGAGCGAAGAGGGAAGCACAGGACACAGGATTAATATATCCGGACGGCGAAAATTCCGTGTTCGTGCTGGGCGACAACTTGATTTCCTCTCTCACGCGCCGAAAATGTTGAGCTCATAACCTGATTGTATTTTCTCACCTGAACACGTAACTTGCAGGAAACGCCCGGTACTGTACTTGTACACAGAAAAGAAAAGAGGATGATGCATGAACCATGAACACGCAACCAACATGTTCCCCGCCCGTCGCCCTCTCTCTCTACTCTCTAGAGAGTACGAGTAGAGTATTCGTAATACATAAAGGCGTTTGCCACAATCATCACGATGTACTCTATTACTAGAGAGTTGCTCTAGACTACGTACTCGTACCGACTGGAACCGGAAATTAAGTTTAATTGCTGTTCGTACAATTCATCGCGCAAGCCCGTTCATGCGAGAATCAGAAAATGAGAGCTGCAAAAAGATATATCCAAGCCTTTGGTGGCAAAGTGAGCACGAAGCGACCCTACCCTTACCGACATTTCAGCTGGGACGGACACGGCACGGATCTTTTGGGTGATTCACTTGCACACAATTTCGGAGCACCGAAAATAATTTTACACGCACACGGAAATTCCGGCTTTGATGTCAGTAACGCTGTCAAGAACATGGATCCAAGAGACCAGAATATTCTGGAGTCCAAAGGAATCGTGCACATGGCCGGGTCTATCATTGCTCTGCCATCAGCATGCTATCTGTGGAATGTAAGACGCCCCGATGATATCACACTCGACAAACTTGCACCACTTCGTCTGCTTCGCCCCAAGCTAGAATACTTTTTCATCGGAAGTGCCTCCACGATTTCGCCCTCACTTGTCGCCAAAATTCGTCAGGAATTGCAGGCTGAACATAATACAGTGGTCGTCGAGCCAATGGACTTACCGAATGCGATGGGAACGTTCAACGTGCTAAATGGTGAGGACCGTATGGTAGGTGCAGCATTGATTCTACCTCCCAGAGGCGAAATATGACCCAAAAGTCGGGTTGACTACCGGTACTACTGCAGAGAGATGGATCGATCAACAAGAAGAAAGAGGACAATTCACTGATCTGACCCATAATATCCGAGACCACACTAGAGGGCACTGCTAAGATCTATCATAATTAGTACCAGAGATAGTCTTGTACAGATCGGAAATTGGAAGGAGACGCTTTAGTGGGCTGTTTCTCTTGACCACCTCCTTTTAGGGACCTTTCCTTCCTCGGTTGACTTTAATTCACACCCGCAATAATAGACTAGACTATACCTGTTGCAAGAAGAAAGTGCTGCATTTCCCGAGGCTCGGTTGGATGAGTTTGATGATCATCGTACTGGGCGGGGTGCAAGTACTGTAGTTAAGGGTACTGATTCAAAAATGGCTTGATTCCTTCGACTAACTTTTCCCGCGATATTCAACGACAAAAATTTTCTAATCTTCGCCAAATCGACTACCGGTACCAGGTAGTCTACCCGTACTAGCTGGGCGGAAAACTATTTTAGTCTTCTCTGATTGATTGTTGTGTAGGTAGGACCGCACATGGGCCCTCACAACGTGACGATTACAATCGACCATCTGTCATGGTGGTCTATCTGATTGTGAGTATCATATCGCCAAGATTATTCCTACCGGTACTGGTACATCTGTGCCCACCGCAGCGCCCTGCAGCGAGACAGACTGCAAGTCGGGGCGACTAACTCGATTCTTCCCTGCAAATCTCCACGTCACACCTGAAGAAAACAGGGAACGACGAAGGAGGCAGGAGGCGGAGGATGACGAGGATGCGATGTCTTGAGCAACTTGTACATACCGGTCGACAACACTGTGTACTAACTCATCTGTTGGCTCTCTTCCCTTTCCTCCGACCCCGTAAGAGCCCCACGACACCAACAAAGAAAGCAAAGCCTCTATATTGCAAGACACTCTGAAATACTTGTAGAGGAAACTGAAAAATATGGGACAATCAGCATCCGTGCCGGCTGCTGAGGTGGTGAGTGAAACATTTGTTCGCCCCCACACGTGCAGCTACATTGAGTCGGCGCTCTCATAATTTTTTCGATTGAAAGGCCAAGCCAAAGAAAAAACTTGGTATCAAAACAGGGAAGCCTATTTGCTGCTGCTGTCCGGATACTAAGAAAGCCAGAGATGAATGCGTCGTTTTCAAGGGTGAAGAAGATCCAGACTGTGTGAAATTAATCGAAGCACACAAAATGTGTCTGCGAGATGAAGGCTTCGATGTGAAGTGAATACAATTAGTCGATCAGCACAAAGGAAACTTTGTCGGTTCTCCGGTAGTATATTAAAAGACAGCATACGACTTTTTCTGCGATTCTACAAACGAAAGTTTGGTTCGTTTTGCGGACAAAATAATGGCGCGGGTTTGAAGTACAACTGCATTCTAATAGTTGCTTGCTAAAGGCTAGCGCAATATGCCACCCATGAGCCACCCATGATTCGGGACGAAAAGATCAGGCATGGCGTTCCCAGCTTTCATCACCCGCGTTCGAGGTGATTTTCCGCTGCACGATTAGACTTCCTCCATTCTTTTTTCTGTCGTCCCTGTAGATGCTCTCTGATTGCCTATCGCAAGCTGGCCGACAGACTCAGGCCCAGCCGCCGTCTGTACTTTCTTGAACTCCAGAAGGACGGGATACAGTTTTGCCAGTGCCATTGATAGGTCTGACTCTTTTTTGGCACCCGTAATGACAATCTTTCCGCTGACAAAAATTAAGAAAACGACTCGAGGATTGACCAGTCGATAAATGAGGCCAGGAAAAAGCTGTACGTGATAACGAGTACGTCAGAAGGCCCCGTGTATCCATGATTCCACGCTTCACCACACTGGAAGAAAACTTACCTCGGGTTCAAATGAAGCGAACGCCGAGTGAGCGTAGACGAGGCCTTCCAGCCGGATAGGAAACCCAAGGTCTGCGGTGCCCACAATATTCTGAACTTTGAAGTCCATATATTCCTTCGGTTTGAATCCGATGCGTTCGATAATGTAGTGGAACTTTTTGCAAGCCAACGTTGCATCATGCGTACTTTTCACGCCCGTGACACAAATCTTACCACTTGCAAAAATCAGAGCCGTAGCGCGGGGCTCGCGTAACCTCATGATAACAGCCCCAAAGCGTCGTGGGTTGAATTCTGTATTGCGACATTTCAAAGCGATCTTTTTTAAGTCCAATCGAACCCCTAAGTTGGCGGTCGAAGCAATGTTTTGGATGCGAATGAGCAAAGTTCGGTCCCCTACTTCATCGTGACACTCAATTACAGAACCCGCTAAACTTGGCGTGTGAGCAATTTTTGGATCAGTGGTAATTATGCTTTGCGATTTTCCGAACCTTTCTGCCGATACAGGTTCAGCGTTTGCTGCTGGAGTAGCGGAGGACATGATAAAAGATAAAAGAGGATGGTGATGATTGATGATGATTCAAGATTGAGATGTGAGATTGTTTTACGTAAGATTACCCATACAAGTACTGTACCGGTACCTGGTATTAATACCGTACAGGTACTGGATTAAGACCCCGTCGCGCGAAATACCCGTACAGTATTTTTCGTACAGTAGCCCAAAATTCGTTGAAATCTGATTTTCGACTTCCCCAAAACGAACAATTAAAATTGTGCGCATCCCTAAATTCTCAGCAATTCCCACAATCGACAGGTTACCCGTGGAAGGAAGACGGACAGGGAAGTCCTAGCGTTCGAATGAGTCCTTCGAGGACGAAGGCTGCAACTATAAAACTACACAACCCAAAGGGATCTATCGTAAGGGATCTATCGTGAAGCCAATTATCACAAATACCCGGTCTACAAGTAGAATCCTGTGGGAAAGCTACCAAGATGAATCCAGAAGAGCACGGGAATTTGAGGAGGAGCTGTATATTGAGCCGGATTAGAGAGGAGTTCAGCAGAAATTGGAACATCTGAGGCGCAGAATCTCCAGGATATTGGTAGAAACGCCATCTCCTCCACCTCTGGATTCTCCCTTCGATGAAAGAACAGATGATTGATCTTCCTACCGTCATTACCTGTTCCCGAGTATAACATGCGAGCCAGTCAACACGCAATTTGATCTAGAAAGGCAAAGTCTAGTATCTTCCTCCCACCGTCATGTTTTGTCTTAAGAGAATTCTGCATACTATATAACTAATATCGGGGACATCCTGCCAATCCTGCCGATTCTGCGCCTCTGATGAAGTCTAATGTGATAGTAATAATAACTAGCGGTTTGGATGGGTGTTACCCAAGAATATCCAATGGACGGCAGCGGAGGGGGGCGGCGCCAATTAAATTAAAAGTCTGAGACCGGCAGGCTAAAGCATGCTGGGAAAGTCTGAGACCGGCAGGCTAAAGCATGCTGGGAAAATAATGTCTATTACTAGCGCTATCGCGGTAGGGTGTACTGGTACTGAGGGGGTATGGGAGGGAGGGTCGGCGAGTGCGGGAGATGGTGTACGTAGGTTATGTACTGGGGCCTACGTTGTTGTACATCCAGTAGCATCCCTGGATGATATTATCTTCACTGTACCTGGTACAGTGCAGTACCTGGTACCAGTACCTGGTACTTCTTGGTGACATGATATTTTGCGCGCCAAAAATTCGTCGCAGTCCAGGTATGGTACAAGTACCTGGTACCGGTACACCGGTACCTGGTACCTGGTAGACCAGGTACCGGTAGTTGGTAGGTACTTTGTACAGTACAGTACATGGTACATTAACCAGGTCCACGGGTGCCGTAGTGGTACTTACTCGTAGTCTACGCTGTACCGGTACGCCGGGACCGGGGTACTGTGTACTGTTCGTACCGGTACCAGGTACTCCCCTCTTTCTCGCTCGTCGCGGAGGATTCAGACGGCATCGAGCTGAAAGATGAAACAATGACACCACTATTAATTTCACGAGATCGATCAAGGCCGCTATAGCTTTTATAGGTAGACAATGGCAACTGCGAAGGAGGCTTCCGGCAGCTCGAACAAGCGTTCTATGAAGGAAGCTCTGGGTTCAGATGCAGGCGTTCGAGCACAGAAAGCCTTGAACAAGAACATCATCACTCCCGGCAAACCTGGCGAGACGTCTTTCGACAGCAAGATGATTGTCGAGAAAGAAATAGTCGATGAGCTGCTGCTGGTGTGTGGAGTGATTGGCACCACTACCGGCGAAGGGGACGAGCTCGTTCCTGTCACTGACTGCTTGAACTGGCTCCAGGATCTGCAACGCGCACTGCGACGGGACGACGACGCGTTCCGCCCTATCTCGTTGCTCATCGGCAAATGGAAGGTGGTTGAGCAGAAATTGCTACCGCTGGTGGTGACATGCCGGTACGACACAGCCATCGTCCTCACTGTGGTAAAGATACTTGTCATCTTGACCAAGCCGCTTGCAGAAAGCACCAAGGGGGCAGGCAGGATGATCATCGATACATCCAGCAAAACTGCTCAAGCTGTCGTCGCCCATCAGATCAAATTGCGAGAGAATGCGCTCGAGCAGGCCCAGCTGCTCTTGGATTACAAGCGGATTGTTGCACACCATTCCTCTCATCACTCCTCCAAGCATGGGACTGGTCTCCTCTCCGTTTTCGTTTCCCTGTTGGCCGAGCCGCTTTCTAGGAGTGGCGCTTCACGAACTGACGCGGACCACCTAACTATTGAATTAGTTTTCCATCTGTTCCGGAACCTGCTCGCGGCCGAGACTCTTTTGAATAGTAAGTGCTACCACGGAATGCGCAAAATCTTGAATTCTCGGGATGTCGGCTCCTGCTTTGCCCTAACACCCTTCATGTTCAGCCTCTTCGGATGCCTCTCGGCAAAGTAATCAGCTTCATCAAGAGCTAATTGCCCTTTTCGAGAAAGAACTGGTTCTAGAGATTCTCTTGGTACTGGCTCAGGATATGGAGGCTCGTGAGAATGCGCAATATAATCTACTCATGATGGAGATCCTCCACCATTTGCTCAAGACACAAGACCCTGCTGCTGTCGCGCGGGTTCACCTGCCCCACGAGACCGCCTCCACGAAAACTTCCACCCTGGCAGCAAAACTGAAACAAGAGCAGCTTCACCTTCGATCGATTGCAAGCGCAAGGCATGGTCACTTTGGGGGGACCTGGATGAAGCAGAAGCGTGATGGGAAAACGTCTTTTGTCGCGGCAGCGAAAAGTCAAACATCCAACCAAGGTTCGACATCTGCCACAAGGAAAAATAGGAAGGCCGAGCCTTTCATCGGATCTGGAAAAGGCCTTCTGTCTTATTGTCGAAAAGCATACACTGAAGATGGACCTGCTACGCAACGTGCAAATGAAAGCTTGCACAATTTTTGTCAGCGTTTTGTCAGGGATTGCTATGGTCCAGTCATGAAGTCCCTTAAAAATGAGTTCCGGCGAGATTCGCATAGACTTGAAGTGGGCGATAAGGTTGTCTTTTTTCGTATTGTCTGGTTTTTCTGCCAATGGTGGAGACTATCACGAAAAAACAGAAAGCTTGGTCAACTTATATTCACGATGGACGTCTTTACGTTCAATCTGGTCTTGACATCAACCGACACCTTCTACCAACACAAGAATCACGCCCGTCTCGCACAAGCTGTTGCGCTCTACAGTGAAATGATGCATTTGCTCCAGGACATGCATGCCTCGGAGGACGAGACTGAAAGCATCATGGCAAGGGGACTCTTGGATCGGTTGTTTTATTGTGCCGAGCCCATCGACAAGCTTCCTAGGCTTCTCAGTAGGTGGTCCCCAGGAATCTCTACAAGAGAGTACTTGTGTGACTTGGTCGAACTTTGTCATGTCTCCCTAAGACTGCTCGATATGAATCAGCGAGAGTGTCTGACCATCACAGATATGGGAATCAAAGAACGGAACGACAAAGTGGGAAAAATGAAAGCGACTGCCGCTCAGTTTGACGTGAAAGGGTATTTCTGTCGAAAAATTGTGTCGAATCATCTTATTTCTATGTACACTCATCTTCTTGGACAGTACAAGATCAATTCTGCTAGTGTCAATCACAGGATTCTTGCTATGTTCTTGCGAATTGCCAGAACTGAGCTAGTTGTCCCGGAAGTACAAGAGGCTGGAGTTCCGATCAATCCATTAGGGTGCCGCGAGGTGACTCTGGAGCCAATGCTCTTTAACATCCATCTTGTCGTCACCGCAGGGAGAATTCTTGGCGACGCTTCAATCAGTAACGACCAGAAGGATTTCCGAGAATTGATCACATTCTGCACGAACTTTTTCAATCGATTTCTCTCTACCTCTCAGAAGAACCCCATGCTTTTTGCTGAATGTCTCTTTCGTCATCCTGCCCCTCATCGCTTCTGTGAGCTCTTCTCCAATCTTTATGTAAGTGAAGAACTCCGCATGATCGCTGAGCGCGAGATTCTATTGGATGAGCAGCGTCGGTATCAAGATGATGTTCCTTCAGCATCTGGTGAACCTAGCGAACAAGACGAGGATGAAGCCGAACACGAGTTTGACGACGTGATTGATCAAGCTGCGAAAAATTCCGAAAGTGTCACCGGAGGCTCCAAAGAAACTGCAGAAGTCGACCCGAGTGTTCCCAACCCACTTGACAGCGATTCTAGCAGCGACGAGTGTGTTGAACCAAATGTTTTGAAGCTAAGAATGCTGTCCAACAAGACCCCGCCCGTCGGTGATTCTGACAGTGAAGATTTCGTTGACGAAAAGAAAGGGAAGCGAAGTATTGAGAAGAACGTCGACCTTGAACCGACGAAACCAGAGAAGCGTGCCAAGGTACTCGATGATGTATCTCCAGACGGAGAGGAAGCAAATTGATTCGAGTTTTATTGCTTACTTCATCGTTTGTGGTCTCTGTGTCCCACAAACTGGTAGTCCTGGAACCAGCTTGTGTTGCCTCGAGATTCCTGTGACGTCTGACTGTGCGTTGCGCAGTACTACTAAAGCTAGTCTCCTACGAAAGAGAACTCGACAGCCTATTTATTAGCACAGCTTGATGTCGGACAATGTGAGGTACCACGAATATAAAAAGTATAGCGGGTACCTGTATTCCGTTGTTGAACAGTATCTTCAAGCCGATCATCATCGACTTGGTCTACCAGTAGGAGTACGCTTGAGAGAATTCGGACGACTCAGCACGCGCATAAAGTTAGGTACTTTGGCCGCGAAGAAATGGTATAACCGATAACAACATCGCTAAACTGCCGGTAGGTCGAAATTAAAAGGTTTGATAGTCTTTAGTTAGTTCTTGTGGTTAGATAGATAGGAGAGGTACGATTGCTGCTATTGGTGGCTAGAATAGGTCCTCATGCCCACGCAGGCCACCGAGGGAAGTTGGTGGACTTGGTATCCCGCCGCTCCACCTGGAAGGTGGGCGAAAAAGATCACTCGAGTTTTGGGGGAGGGGCCCCTAAACTCTGGCAGGAAAAAAGAGAACTGTGGTGAACTATGGTATATTAGGGGAAGTCGGGCGAAACGAATTTTGGAATTACTTAGAGAAATCATCTTTTCGTAAGATAACTTGAAATTTGATTGTAACTTTTTTTTTAATTTTTATTGTGTTGTTGAGAGGAGATGTGTAGTTGATTGTGGCCATGGTCAGAAGTAGGTCAACACATCCTCCTTCGCGAGCTACGGAACGAAATGTACGGACGGCTGGCGTAACCGTTATTTTTACTATGGGTTTTTGTGTGGGTTTGGAAAACGGTCGTTAACTGCCATTTTTATTGATTTCGATTTTTTGTTTCGCAAGAGGCTCCCTTGCGACAATGGTGATATTGATGAGTGAATGCGAGGTGGTATTGATTGTAAAAGAGGTTCTACTTTGTGTCCTTGGATTGATGCATCCGGGTACCAGATTCTTGCACGTACATTGGCATTAGACAAACTACTCCGGTACATCAATAAATTAACGGTCGAGGACGCCACCCTTGATTTTGGGTCAATACACCACAAAAATGAAATCTACGACTTGCTCTCTGCGCTGAAACATATGATGTACACAGACGATCCCCTCGGGACTCGTCTGAATACCATATGTATGGCGGAGGCATGCACGAGGTTTCTACTAGAAAAAAAGGGGGAGAAATATAAGAAGATACCTGTCTACTGGTACCGAACCGTGCGCGGGGCGGAAACGGAAAGCTTTCTAAGTAATTTTAGAGATTGGATTTGCCTATTCTATTGATTGGGGTGCGTCCCCAAGAAGAACGACGGACGGATGCTAGCGTCTGTAAGTCAGCCGATAGCTAAAGACTGATGCGCATGCAGATGATGAGCGAGGCCGCCGGAGGGGGCAGAACAAGACACAACACTAAGTAAATATGTCGTCCATATGTCGTACATCCATAAATCTTGCTATTACATATTAGCGCGGGAAGCTGGAAACAACATGATCGAGATGATGATACCGGTAGATGTTGTTGCTGTTGCTGCTGCTGGTTGGTTGTTGTTCATACGGTACGGTACCGATACGGTCAACGTATCTGGTATCGCATCTGATAGATCAAGACCCTGCAACAAGTAAAACAGTCTCATAAAAGTTGTTGCGTTTTGTGTTGAGTTGTCTACAAAATCATTGTTTGGTCTCGAGGAGGACGAGGAGAAGGAGTCGTGCATGTACCTGTATCGACAAGACTATTCTAACGCCACTACTGTAGACCTCAGGTTCATCGAATCCTCTAGTAGAAGTATCGAGGACATTCCGAGGCAGGTCGTCAGGATCCCAGATCGTCGGGCTTCTTGTTAGTTCGCGATGAATTCTCAGAAGAATGGAAAGAATCATTTCCTCGTCGGGCAGGAAATGAATGGGTCCGTGGTTGTTTCCTGTATCGAAACCAAGAGTCCGTCTGGAAGTCGGTGGCTGAAAATTCACCGAGAATTCTCACTGAAGAATGGATCAAAATTCTGGCACGAGAAGCTGATTTCCCGCGAGAAAGGTGAGGAAACTCTCGCAGATTGGCTGAAGGAACAGGCCGATCTCAAAGCAAAAAAGGAGGCGGCACAAGCGAAGGCGCGAGAAATGGCCAAGAAACGGATTCAGGCGCAAAATGAAGAGGCTATAGGAACCCCACCTGTACCCTCGACAAAATCAGTCAAGACGAAGCTCGAATTGCCTCCCCAAAAGCACCAACCGACATCAAAAAACGCCAACCAACGTGCGAGCGCAGCAACTCCGGCTGCCTCAAACATTAAAAGACTGGCATCAGACGAACCGAGTGTTGAAGCTCAGTCTTCTTCGATGCCAGCGCGGACACCCAAATCGATAAGGAAAAAACATTCTTCGGAAGGAAATATTAGACCTAATACTCGTGAGGAAAACCATGACACCGATGTGGTAAAATCACCCAGAAAGCCTACCTCCTTGCGAACCCGAAGGCTTCTAGATGACGAGGATGTTGAAGAATCCCCGAAAAAAGCATCATCGAGGAGGCTAGCGGTTCAAGGCTTGGACGATGAAAAAAAACTAAAGCCAGCGTCGTTACGAGGCAGAAAACTGCGGTCTCGTAGAGAAAGCTCGCAAGAACTAAAAAATGATTCAGAAGGAAACTCTCGCCTCGAGGAAAGCTGTGGGAGCGAAAAAGCCAACCGTGTTGATGCCGAAAGTAAAGCCGAGGAAAAGGCCACCCGCATAGCTCAAGAAAACGCCAGACACGAGGCCGAGGAAAAAGCACGTCGTGAAGCTGAAGAAATGGCCAGAAAGCAGGCAGAAGAGAGGGCGCTCCTCGAAGCAGAAGAAAGGGCAAAACAGGAGGCCGAGGAAAAGGCACGTCTCGAGGCGGAAGAAATTGCCAGACAGCAGGCCGAAGAGAAGGCGCGTCTCGAAGCGGAAGAAAGAGCCAGGCAGGCGGCCGAGGAGAAGACACGTCTTGAAGCGGAAGAAAGAGCCAGGCAGGATGCCGAAGAGAAGGCGCGCCTCGAAGCGGAAGCAAGGAAAAGGCTGGAGGCCAAACGTCTCGAAGAGGAAGAAAAGGCTAGACTAGAGCGGCAGGCCGATGAAAGACGAATGGAAGCGGAAAGCTGGAGCACACAACTAGCTACGCACATAGCAGACAACGGTGCGACGGATGCAATGGGGGATACTGGTCAGTCCGTTGATGATCAGTCGAAAATTCTTGCCACCGCCGACTTGCTTGCCGAACTCCCTGAGGATGCCCATATCAGCGCGGAAATTGTCGAAAATCCCCGAGTTGTACCTTATGATAAAGTGCTTGCAGATTCAAGCAGTCGAATGGGACACAGTGATTCCGATGTGGACACCAAAAAGAAACGAAGGAAGAAAAAGGAGATTAAGACCACAAATTCCGACGAAAAGAAGCGTCAAAAGCCAAAAACCAAAGACTCGGACGGGTTGGGCGAGCCAGGCTCTCAGGCTAGTGGCATGGAACTGAGCGATTCGTCAAAGAATGGCAGCAAGCGTCGGAAGTCGAAAAATATTACTGAATCGGGTGACTGGGGTTCTGCAGCTAGTGGCATGGATCTAAGCGACTCTTCGAAAAAGAAAAAGAAGAAAAAGAAAAAGAAAAGAGACAGCCGTAAGACAGATGTGTCGCATGACCATTTGGAGCAGTCTCAAAGCTCATTCCATGAAAGCACCAGCAAAACGAAGAAGAAAACAAAAAAAAAGAAGAAAGAAAGGGAAGACAAGTCGGAAAGCACCAAGACAAATCGGAAGAAGGAGAATGATACCGTGGTCTCTAATATACATTCGCAATTGGAGGCCATGTTTGAACTAGCTGTAGAAGCTCCGTCTTCAGGAATGCAAGAGGCTGTGAATAGCTCCAACAAGTCTCAGGATGTCTCAACGGTCACTCCTTTCCAGGACGATGAATCTGATGATGGTTCAGCAGAATTCCATGTGGATCCGGCTATGTTGAACCATCCACTCGACGATTACAGTTCCGATGAGCCTTCTTGGGATTCAAACGATGATTTTAATTACGCTCGCGTTGCGGGCATCAACGACTTTGACAACAGCACACTAGGCGTGAGCCATAGGCCGTCAGCTTTACGAACTTCGAAAACTATCACGAATGTGGCGATAGATATCAAAGACTCGGAACACGATGAACGAGGCGAAGAATCAGTACTTGATGCGGCGGAATCAGAAGAGAACATTAACTTCTCATCTCTCGAGGAAGTGAAAGAAGCATCCCCTACTTTTGCAAAAATCATGGGAGTGTGGGTGGAGCGTGAGAACAAAATATTGTATCGAACCCCTTTGGATTGCGTTGAAAGACGGAGCGATGGGAAGAAAGAAATAGTGGTCCCAACGGCTCCTGAGGCACCTTCGCTAGGTAGTATGGTTAGAAAGTGGGAGGCGAAACTTGTTAAAGAAGAGCCTGAACGAACAGAAGATGCTCCGCGAAAGCTGAAGAATGTGTGGGCTGAAAAGCTTGAGTTTACCAAACCATTCACAAAGCCTTCCCACAAGAAATCGGCAGATGAGATAAGGTTGATCGAGGACACAGTGGAAAAGAGTTTTGCTTTCAAGGACCTAACATCCGATGAAATGGCTCCGATTGTAGACGCTTTCGAGCGCGTTGAGTATGATTTGGGTGCAAAGATTGGCGAACAAGGAGAACCAGAAGGCTTCTACTCCATCGTGCAAAGTGGAGAAGTCGCATTCCATAGCAATGGGGAAAAGGTCGGGGCTGCGATCCCAGGAGACGCGTTCGGAGAGCTGTCTCTTCTGTATAGTGTTCCCCGGGCTGCCGAAGCCACAGCTAGCGATCATCAGACAGTTTTATTTCAACTCGATCGAACGAATTTCCGTCACATCATGAGAGAACAAATGATTCGATCAGAGGAAGAGAGGCTGAAATTGCTTCAGACCGTAGAGGTTTTTAAGAATCTGGATGAAGCAGATCTTCGACAGCTGGCCGCGGCAATGGTACCACATAAATTCAACAAGGGAGACAACCTCAGTTCCACCTTTGCGGAAACACCCTTCTGTCTAGTTCAACAGGGTTCGGTATCCGCAACCGATGTCCCAATTGGGCCCGGAGAATCATTTGGTGAAATGGCGTTGATCGCGCAGGAGAACAAGAGATACGAGGTGAAGGCAACGTCCGATGGAACGGCGTTTACAATTGATCGTCAAAGCTTTGAAAAGGTGTTTGGGGACTTTGACAGAGTATCTATGAAATATAGGGATAAGCAAAGTCTGGTATGTCGCTGTGAGCGTAACGAGCTTACCTATTTATATAATCGTGTAAATCTGACGTTTTTTTCTATTGCACAGGCATCGATGAGACAGATCAGGGCGGCAAAACTAGAAGAGGACCAACTAGATACTCTGGTCCGGCAAATTGCGGAGGTAGAGTTCAGAGCGGGAACGAAGATTTTTGAACTCAATGCTAAGATGCCACCAGCTCTCTACTTTGTCCGCTCTGGCCAAGTCAACATCATAAAAAAGAATGGGGAAGAGAGAATCGTGAGAGCAGGAGAACACTTCGGTGAGGAGTACATGTTCTTCGCGTCAAAGCAGTCAAAGGACGTTGTCCCCGACTTCGTGGTCGTCAAATATTCGGCAACGGCGGCGGAGCCTACAGTATGCGGTGTACTCACGCTTGAGGAAGTTGGTATCGTTTCTGGACGCATTCAAGTCATCCAGGACATTGAGACAACCAAAAACATTGCCTTGGAGGATCTGCAACGCCATCGTATCTTGGGCGAAGGCCAATTTGGAGTTGTTTGGCTGGTAACAGTAAAAACAATGGAGGCGGACCCTTATGCTTTGAAGGTACAGTACCTTGATGATCCAAGTCGGGATGACCCGGCTGAGTGCATCAGGGAGGAAATAAAAATGATGAGATCCGTACAACACCCTTTCATTATCCAAGTCATCAATACATACGAGGATGAAGAAACGATATCAATGCTGCAGACCTTGGCACCCGGGGGCGAGCTGTTTGACATCTTGCATAGGCAGGATACGAATGGCTGGTGGGTATCTGGCTTGGCCGAACCCATTGCTAAATTTTATGCCATGGTAGTGGCTGATACTCTGGCCTTTATGCACCGACAAAAATACGTTTATCGTGACCTAAAACCGGAGAATATACTGATCGATAAGGACGGGTATCCAGTACTGACGGATTTTGGCTTTGGTACGTTCAATTCTCTCTTCGACGCACAGTCAGTCTCTTTCGGTTTCCATCACGCTCACCATCGCTTTCTTTTGCCCACTGACTACAGTCAAGAAGCTTGAGAATGGCAAGACATACACCTTCTGTGGAACACCGAATTATGTTGCGCCCGAGGTCAGTTCCTCTATGGGTGGACAGTTGTGAATTTACTATATCTTACCACTCACGACGCTCATTTGCCATTTTCAATCTGCTGATTAATTGTTCTACTGTATCTATAGGTTTGCACTAGCGTTGGACACGACACGAGCGCAGACAACTGGAGCCTGGGTGTCCTGATATATGAACTTATTGATGGAGCGAATCCATTTTGGGAGGACGGTATGGACCAGCAGACTCTTTATGAGCTGATTGTGTATGGCCTGCACCCTCCTTTATCAAGAAAGGTACGTGGATTGTTCGGGATTATGATTTGGTTGGCTGTTGCATCGCTCACGTGACTTGCATACTGGATTTCGCCCCGCTACTGTGTCTATCGCGACCCGAAGAAATGTTCCAAAGCCGGCCGAGACTTGATCGGGCGTCTGCTCGAAAAAGATCCTAGCAAACGCATTGGAAGCTTCCGAGAGAAAGATATCCTGGAGCACAAGTGGTTTCGTGACTTTGATGTCGAAGAGCTGCGCGAAAAAATCATCAGGGCACCGTGGGTTCCTGATGAGGTTCAATTGGAGAACGACTAGAGAACTTTTGAACAGGTACCACGACCAAAGTGCGCAAGATTAGGTGTACACCAGTTACCTCTCCAAATATCTTTCATTCTTGGTGGAGTAACTTTCTCTCCCTTTTCTCTGCTACGGGTAGACACTCTACCACTACTACTAGCTATTAGAGCTTCATGAATAGAGCTACAATAAGAGACTCGTTCCTACGACCAATCCATGGGATCGTTATCCCGTGAGATCCCCCGTTTTGATTCCGCTTCACGATTTCCATATCAAACTTTTTAAACGTGTTGTATACTCCTTACAGTAGCTCTACTCTCTAGCTACTACTGTATACTCCTTACAGTAGCTCTACTCTCTAGCTACTAATGGCTAGTGCACTTTTTCGCTGCTTTACGATATAGCTACTAGCTATATTGTAAAGCAGCAACGCCAGCCGTCCATACATTTCGTTCCGTAGCTCGCCAACGAGGATGTGTTGACCTACTTCTGACCATGGCCAGAATCAACTACACATCTCCTCTCAACAACACAATAAAAATTTAAAAAAAAGTTACAATCAAATTTCAAGTTATCTTACGAAAAGGTGATTTCTCTAAGTAATTCCAAAATTCGTTTCGCCCGACTTTCCCTAGGATACCATCGTTCACCACAGTTCTCTTTTTTCCTGCCAGAGTTTAGGGGCCCCTCCCCCAAAACTCTATTGATCTTTTTCGCCCACCTTCCAGGTGGAGCGGCGGGGTACCAAGTACACTTTTAGTACTGGTACTGCACCTGGTATCATACACCTACACAACACTCCGCAATTTCTCAACCTGGCTCATTACCACTTGCAACACACTCTTCCGCCTCCAGGCGATAGCACAATCAGCAATCCAATTATTTTACGGCGGGTTGCGAGAAGACGACGACTCACTCTCACTGTGTTGTAGAGACGTGCACTGTCTGATGTTGAGATGATCCCGATCAAGTTCCAACCTTCCTCACTAGTCAAACACCAAAAACTTTCGAGACGATCCCTCTGCAAACTTGGTCACCTCTTGCTGTTTCTTTGTTGGATGCAACGCTCATTTGCTGCCCTAGCCATGAGCACCAATTCCAAAAAAGGCGCACTAATCTTCATGCACGGACTAGGTGACTCACCTGCTGGATGGAGTGATTTGGAACGAATTCTACCTTCCCTACAACCGCGATTGTCACAGCTTGAATATATTTTTCCAGCGGCACCGACTATTCCCCTTACCATCAATGGAGGAATGCGCATGCCTGGATGGTTCGACCTGTACGACTGGCCTATTGAAGTCGGGTCGAAAGACGACCCGGAAGGGCTGCAAGCAGCGGTGGCTTCTGTCGAAGAACATGTCAAGCAGCTGAATGCCAGGGGGGTCCCGAGTGACAAGATTATCGTGGGTGGATTTAGTCAAGGAGCCGCGATCGCCTTGTTGGCCGCCTACCAAGCCAAAACAACAACGTATGCCGGATGTGTCGGATTGAGTGCCTGGTTGACGTTGCCAGAAAAACTGCAGGTTTCCGAAGCAGCCAAGAAGACACCCATGTACTGGGGACATGGGACTTTTGATGACAAAGTGGTATTTTCGCAACAATCCTTCGGGGTGGGCAAGCTTCGTGCCGAGGGAGTCAGTGTACAGGATGAAAGCTTCAGCATGGGACACTCGTCTCATCCCGATGAGATGAGATCCTTTGCCGAGTTCGTCGATCAACGTATCTTTGGCGGGAAAGGTGCTGGTGTCGGCAGTAGTGAGCTGTAACAATAACAGTCCGTTAAGTAGTGAGCAGAGACTCAAAACCATCCAGTCATTTAAAATTGTACGGACTCATGCCTGTCAAGGCGGGACTTTATTATTTCTTTAAAGAAGCATAATGAATGAGGTGGTCTTATGGAAGCAAATTTTGGTCATCTTGGTCGATATTTGATATCGAAAAGAACATCTCTTGGAAGCCTGAAATCTAAAATTGTATGGGTATACAGTACCATGCCTGTCAAGGCGGGACTTTATTATTTCTATATAGAAGCATAATGAATGGGGCGGTCTTATGGAAGCAACTGTTGGTCATCTTGGTTGCTAGTTGTTTTTGAGTACGTCGTAGGCGCGTTTTCCAAGTTGAACGTGTATTTTTGTCGGACATAGTAGCCTTCCCACATGGGATCTAGGTTGCTGGTCCAAGATCGGTCGTTACAGCTGGGATCATCATCGGTGCAGCACTGAGTGCAGCATTTGCATTCAACTTCTGGAAGTTCTCCATTGGTACCGGGATAGCAGTCGGCCACGAAGTAGGACGGCTTCAGCTTCTCACTATTACAGACAGCATTACCGTTGCCCGTGATCGAGTTGCCATCAAGCAGAAGCACTTCCAGCTTGCTCAGATTTTGGATTTGGGTTGGGATGGTACCAGTGAGCTTGTTGCGGTTCAGCAACAAGTGGTTCAAGTTTGTCAAGAGGCCGATCCACGTAGGAATGCTCCCGGTCAAGTCGTTGGCATCCAAATCGAGGAGCTGCAAGCTCAAAAGCTCACCAATCCAATCCGGGATGCGTCCGATCAACTCGTTATTTTTCATGGACAAGTCCTGCAGGTTGGTCAGTTTGCTCAGATCCATTATTTGCTGCGAGGCGAACAGATTTCCCGATGTGGCCAGGTAGTGAAGGTTGGTCATTCCTGTGATCGTATCAGGGATCATGCCCGTCAATGCATTGAAGGAAATATCCAAGTGCTTGAGGCTCTTCAAAAATGCAATGCGATCGGAAACAGCACCGGAGAATCCATTATTGTGCGCGGCCAAATACTCTAGCTGGTTATTCTCAGAAATATCACCAGGGAAGCCACCAACCATTTCATTCCCATTGATGTCCAACACTTGCAAAGTGGGGTGATTGAGCAATTCGTCTGGAACTGTGCCATCAAAGAAGTTACTAGACACATCCAGTTCCGCCAAGTTGGGCCAGTTGGAGTTGTGAAGGTTTCCAGTCAAGGCGTTGTTTTCCAGATAGAGAGATTCGAGACTACTGAGATTTTTCAATTTTTCGATGTCTCCCATGAATCCGGCGTTGCCATCGAGACCCAAGATACGAAGATTGCTCAGAGACTCCATACTGTCGGGAATTTTTCCGTCCATCTGGTTATCGCCCAAAGCCAGTGATGTTAACTGTGTGAGCTCGCCGATCCAGTAGGGAATCGTACCGATCAATCCCATCTTCATGAGACCGATTCCCTTGAGATTGGTCATCTGACGGAATCCTTCCGGAAAATATCCACCGATCTCGTTGTAATACATGTGGAGCGTCTCAAGCTCCGCTAGGAATTGGATTTCTTCGGCAATGTGCGTTCCTCTGAGGTTGTTCCAAGCTATGGCGAGAGAAAATTTGGTTGAGATGTGAGGAAGCTGTGACCTGGTATCAGGTGATAATATATTCGTAGGTACGCTCCGAAACTTACCGAGATTCAATCCCTCAACGTATCCTTCCTCGTTACAGATGACACCTTGACGGACCGTTCTTCCATCGGAGGTGTCGAATTCGTCGTTCCAGTTGCAGTGGTCAAGACCAGAAAGAAATTTGAGTTTGAAAGTCCATTCAGGACCATTGAAGTGGTAGTAAAGAAGTGCCAGAATGTATCGTTCGACGAATCGCTTTGCACTAGCTTGAGTCGTCGGGTATTCGAGTTGAAGCATATCACCATCTGCTACAAAAACGGTCGCGAGGTGGTGGGGCGAACCCAATTCTCGCAATTGAGCCAGCGTCGAAATCTGGTTGGTAAAAAGGAACTCTTCGATCCGTTTAGTTCGGCCGGAAGGAGTAGAAGCACTGTCGGTCTCGCTCTTGTTCTTCTTTGCCACGACGATCCCAGTGATGGTAAGAGCTATGGCTGTGGCAATACTAAACACAATCAGAATCGCCATCCTTGGAATTGTGTTGGATTTGACTTCACTATTTGATTTGTATTGTTCGACGCTTGGTAGCTGATTGTGAGAGTCAGGGTGGTCCTGATCCTCTCGGGGTACGTGTAGGTCGTCGACAACAGCATCGTCTAGGTCACGACGATCTCTTCCCTGACTTGACTTACTTCGCTTTGAAGGCATCTGAATGTTTCAGAGCGTAGTGTTGTTGTAGCTGGGGGGGGGGGGGTCTGAGAATTGTGAGACCTCGAGCGAACGTGTTTGATTGCGATCCCAGCTTCTCGAACCACAAGCACGAGTACTACTCTACAAAGAGAGAGCTGAAGACTGAAGATCGATGGCAGTGTGCAGTGTGGTCTACGAGTATGCCTCGTACTTGTACCGGTGGCAGACGAAGAATAATGAGAGGTACTGTACGTGATGATAGGGTTTATCCGGAAGGCGAAAAGATTTTGCCGAAATTTTGCTGTTCTCCTGTGGAGTGTTGAGTAAACTGGTCGGTGGCCGACCATACCAAGGTATGAAGGCAGTATACATACATATGATCTATGGTGGTATTAGACATCAACGAAAGGAAGAAAGATATTGTCTGACGGCCAACCATTATTTGGAGAAGAAACAAGTGAAATGTGAAAGAAACAAGATATCATCGGATAGACGCATAAAAATTTAATAATCCGATTTGCATGAAATATCAGATCGCAGTAGACTATTACAACAATCAACGCCTCCACCGACACAACTGGACTTCTCTCCCCATGCCCGCCGATGCAATCGACCGTGTTCATCTGGTGGTAGTACGAATACTATCTGCACTGCAAAGGAAATCGACAATCGGTACTAGTAGTACTAGCTAGACTTACTGACTTGTAATGATGCTGCGAAACATAAACTCTACCACTCTAGAGTACTATAGTAGTAGAGGAGTCGTCGTCGTCGTCGTCATCGGTCATGGCGGTCATGGCGGTCATCGTGGTCATCGTGGTCATCGTGGTCATCAGAACAACGAGCTGAATAAAATAAATCATCACAACATACATCATCACATCATCGACTACCACGACTGAATTACTACACTAGGGACCGACATGATCCGACAAGACCGCGCGATAGAACGAAAGTGTCGGTTTGTCGGACAGCCGGACCGACATACCGACATGGACCGACAAGACCGCGCGTCGATAGAATGGGTCCTGACGACGATAAAATACAGGAAGGTCAAAGATATGACTGCATCCGGAGAGAGAGTGCTTCGAAGGGAGAGGGACTTGCTGTTTGGACGGGACGAGCGAGCAACCATGTCTTGAAGTTGCAAGATGAGCACAAACGGAATTGATGTTGATGGTCCGGGAAAGTGGGTACTTTCAGCCGCAACTCGTACGAATCACGTCGTATGGAAGAATCTGCGTCAATGGATTCAACAAGAACATGGAGGAACAATCCACGAAGCCTTGCAGCTCCAGGGTGGCGATGACGGGCCGACGGATCAAGCGGCCACTGCCACTGCGTCCAAACAAAACAAACCGGTACGGGTACGCGGGGTGGTAGCAACCAAGGCCATTTCAAAGGGCGAATGGCTGATCCGAGTCCCATCCAGCGCCATTGTAAGTGGAGCATCCATACGAGTACACAAGGAGGAATCCCCACCAGCGGCTTCGTCGTGGCTGAAATGCGTGGCAGCATTATATCAAACCTCGCAATCGAACAAGAGTAACTGGCAAGCCTACCTAGATTCCTTACCAGCCCTGGATGAGTACGAGACCCTGTTTCAATGGGAACAGGAAGAAGTGGAAACCAACTTAGCGGGGACGACTCTTGGATCCATGGTGCAAGCCGACCGAAAGGAAGACTCTATGAGGAAGCGCTATCAACGTGCCGTCCGCCCGTTGTTGAGAGAGCTTGGGTTGGTGGTGAAAGCAAGCAGTGATGGCATCGTCGAAGATACTGTGACAAAAGAAGAGTTCGATACTTTTCTGCAAGCTTGCATGTGTATATCGACAAGAGGATTCCACCTGACTTCAGCGGAAGACTGTGCTAGTGGAGGTACAGGTACAGGTACAGGTACAAGTACGGGCACCGACCACGATTCCTCATTGTACGAGTACCGGGGCCCCTTTCTGTTACCCGTCATTGACTTGCTCAATCATGAGCCAGCAAGAAAATGTACAACTCTGCAACGGGACGCAACGACTGGTATGTTCTATATGAAAGCCGAACGCGATGTTGCCATGGGAGAGGAAGTTTTCCATTCGTACGGAGATTCCCTGACCGCAGCTCAAATGCTCCAAACTTTTGGATTTGTTCCCCCTCAACCTGTTTCGCCGATGAAGAGGGCGAATTATACGCCGGTCGTCTTGAACAAGATAACGCACATACTGGCAGCCTGCGAGCACATCAAAGCATCTTCTGTTCCCAAGCAGATCGAGGACTGGATGACCTCTCAGTCGATGGTCAACGACGAGAGCGAAGTTTGGGATGTCGCTACGATTCCAAATCGAGCATTGGGAGAGGATGATGCACCAGATGATTGGCTGGTTTCCATGGACAACACTTTGGATCAAACTTTGTCAGACGAGCTCATCACTTTTGTGGTACTTCAGTTCCTTCCGAAAGAAGCGTATGACGAAATGATTGACGAGCATGGCAACGTTTCTGCTTCGCTGGACCGTTCAATTTTGGAAGATATTTACTTGGGGAAATTAGGATGCCATGCTATTTTAGAAGCAATTCGACGGAGAAAAACGGAATACGTGCCACTCGGTGCCGTCAAGATGGAGACGGCGTCAAGTCCCCTTAAGAGGGACATAGCATTATTGGAAGAGCTGTCGAGCATCGCCTCGCCGGATGTTTCAACAACGAGGGCAATGTGTGGTTTGAGAGTTCGTATCGAAGAATTATCATCATTGGAGGCTCTGGAGTTGGAGCTTTTATCACTCTGTGAAAATTTGGAAAATGGAGAATCAATACCGGTAGCACCAATCAATGTTCCGCCCCCCTCTAAAAGGCCCAAGTTCGAAGCAAAGCCCAAGTAATCAATCGCCATAAGTTAGAATGCAACCTTTACGAAGTTCCAAATTATAAATGCTAGTTCGTAAGAATAGCTCTGAAATTCATACGCTGAAGTGCCAGAGCTACTCGTACGTGCTATCAGAGCCGGGTGGGCGTTCCAGTCTACTAGACTAAGTACAGTACTCGCAATACGTGCCGTCGGAATAAATGTGCCAGAATGAACTCGTATACTACCTTTCCTCTCGCATACTATATCTTGTCTTTCAGAGCTAATCCTAGTAGAGAGAGCCTGTACTATTTGGTACTCGTAGGTTTTTCTCTCTCCGACCTCTCGACGAAAAAGAACAATTCCCAGAACATGCTCTAGCTAGTCGTACTTTGGGTAATGATGGGAGTGAGCCGAACTAAGAACTTCGAACATTAATTATTTTCGATTTGAAATTGAAGATACATGATTATTATATTATTCGACATGTCAAGATCACCTTTCAAGTTTAGGGTGGACGGGTTGCAATGAGTATCCGGGCAAAACCGGAGGGGGGATTCGTTGTTCGTCGATGTCCTTGACAATTTGCTTCACTTTTCCAACCGCCTTTTTCCAACCCTTCCAAAGCTTCTTGGTCCTTGTCGAGCCACTACCGGTGCTAGTCTTGACAGGCTCAGGGTAGCCTTCTCCCCGCGATCTGGCCTTTGTGTGAGGTTGTTTCTCGTGCGATGACCCGGTACTGTGAGATAGAGTGCTTGCATCGGCCTCGACCTTGTCTTCTTTGATTGTCGACTGAGAGGCCTTGAAAAATGGATTGTGGTAGTCCCCCATAGGACGTAGAGTATTCGATTCCATGCCAACTGAAGAAACTTCTGCACGGATCTCGTCATCAGTTGCTGCAGTCCTAGGACTGAGGGGATTACCAACATTTTTGTAGGTCCAATCATACATGCTTGGTGCCGGGTGGCCATTGGTAGTAGGTTGAGGACGGGGAGCGGCAGAAGGAGGAGGTAGATATTCCTCTGCTTCGGTGATTCGAGCTTCTCGGCTACGAGAGAAATTTGCCCGCCGCTCATCTTCGTGTTGCAGTCCCTCGCGAATAGAACGATACAGACGACTACGAGGATCCTCGTCCTTAGCTCTTCTCTCCTGCTTTGATCCATGCGAATATCGATGGTCTTCATCCTTTCGACGAGGGGTAGGAGGCAGAGGACTTTTATTTGCCGGCTCGTTTTCTTCGCCCCTCGCAAGCTCCAAGCTCATACGAGGAGTTGGATCACGTCTGCGAGCGGCGCTCTCTTCTTCTGGAGAGTGAACTGTTTCTACAACAGGCAGCATAGTAGTTCTCTCCGCTACTTTGCGCACTTGTTGAAATCCGTCGTCTTTTTTGCGAGATCGAGAGAGTGCTGGCAGTGGCTCGGATATTCTTCTTGACCGGCTGTACTTGCGCGGGCCGCTTGTATCAAGCGTTTCATCGACCTTCGGTGGTTCGGTCAGCGAGTGCCTTCTGCGCTTGTCAATCTTTTCATCTCGAGAAATTTTCTTTGGCAGTACTGAAATATCCTCTTCGATGGCGCTGCGACGTTCGACATTTCCCATATCGTCATACACAAATGACTGTTTGTCAGCGGACTCATTGTCCCGGGTCACGCCACGAGATGCCTTTTTATCATCATGATAGCGACTCGGACTACGGGATCTAGGACGAGCCCGGCCCTTGAACACGTCGACTTCCACACCTTCACTTGTCTTCGCTGGGCTTGCTGGATATCGAAAGCTACTACGTCCAGAAAGAGCCTCATCCATCGTGAGGTCACTGAAGACGTCCGAGCGACGAGATGGACTGATCATCTTCGATTCACGTTCTCCATGATCAACAATAGAGCTTTCCTCATGCGTGTACTCTGCAGCCTTACCATTTGCACGTTGACGGTATGGTGTACCAGGGCGGCTCGACATTCGCCCTTGAGAAGGTTCTTCTCTTTCTTCAAACTGCTCGGGAGTGTCATAGTGATTGGGAGGCATGTTCGATGGAGGAGAAGAAGACCGTTGAAGTTCAATTGGGTCGTCTTTGTTGCCTGTGTGACGAGGAGTTGCTTTGCGAACAGGTGCTCTGATATTTTCAGACTGGTCATAGTCGTCCGGCTCGTAGACATCATCGCCGAGCTGTCTTGCCATTTTGCGTAGTTGACTGAGGCCAGTGGGAGCGGCTGGGACGGCACCTTGATTCTCATTCGGAACAATACTATTATCCTCTGATATAGGATTCCCTTCATCATCATATAGGACTTTCTTGGGTGGTCCTTCTTTTAGAGGCTCCCGCGAAGTGGGAGTGGGCTTGAGAATCGGCTCAGGGGTGTGGTTCTTGTTTTCTTTTGTAGAAGGACCGGGCTTTGCCATGGTGGGAGACATGGAATCAGCGAGTCCTTCTCCTCCTGTCGAGGAGAGACCAAGGAACCCACAATTGTTTACAGCACACGACTCAACTCTACCCTCAAGACCCTTGCGATTTTTTTCATCTCTCCATGTCACTGCCTTCTTCTTGGGGACTTCGACGATGGCTTGCTTCTTACGAAAGAGTCTGGATGTCCGAAGGATGGATTGAGTCTTTTTCACCTGGCTGAAAGAATATCTTTCGGGGTGCAGCTTGGCCTTCGTTGCGGCCTTGTGTTGAGCAAATTCGGACGTGGGAGGCTCATAATGACAAAAGAGACCATTTAGAACCTCTTCGGCCACATTTTCTAAAGGCGTTCCTGTCACCCTCTGTCGGGGATTAAACGCCGCAAACATTGTTTGAATACAGGAGATAATATCGAAGTGATTGCTGATAGTTTTGTTTCAAAATTACGATTGCTTTATTGTTTGTTTCTTTCTCCCTGGCAACAAGTACAACTTGTTTACACCATGGGGCACACGATACGAGAAGTGCGGACAACGAGAATCGCTGGAAGCCGTAAAGTGTGAAATGTGTGTGACCCTAGTTTTGGCGTTTCAGAGCACCGAGCGGGAATCGCCACAATTTATTTGTATCATATCCGTATATGTATATCGAAGACGTTTCGGTGCCCCTTCTGAATTAATTAATAATTTCGCCAAATATAGGATTTCCTTCAATATATTCAGAGCGGAATATATTCATTTGACCGGACGGGCGCACTTTAACATGTGACACACATACGATCATCGTCCTTCCGTCTATCATCATACGCACGCAGTACGTACTGTACCGTACGAGCCCGGACGACTCCGGACCTGGCTCATTCTTCGCCACCTACGTAGCATAACACTTCGTGCGCGGAGGGGTTTGTACTCTGAGTCACGGAGGGTGTGGTCGTTCGCACCCCCAACGAGAGACAGACCGCACCCAGTCCCCCGTGCCAAACCGCACCTTGCTCAAGGATAACAGGAGATGAACTCCGCGCCGGCCCGCCCAACCATCTGCCGTCTCAGGCTGGCTGGCGCGATCTGCTTTTTGTCCATCATTTTTGCCGCGCGGTGACGTGCGGAGCTGAGGGCAGGATTCTTCGTCCCCGTGCGCTGCGATAGCGGCAGCGAGGTCGAGGAAACCTTCATGGGCCTTGACTTGGCGATCCAAGAGCAAGGGCACGTACTTGTGAGGGAGAGGAACCCAGTTTCGGGTCCTCGCCTGCTTGATGTTTGCCTCTCCATCAGCCAACGGATCGATGAAATCGTCGTCCGGGTTGTCGGTGAGCAACTCGGTTGCTCTCTCCAAGGTTGCAGGTACATTTTCGTAGGTGGAGTTTCCTCGGTGCAATTCGAACGCAGTAGTGGGAAGACTTACTGTCGTAATGATCCCTTCCACCACATCTCCAGAAAATCCGTAGATCTCTCCATCCCATGCCGTGGGCCTTCCCACAAGAGAGGGGTACTTGCTGAGGCCGTGCACCACCTTGTAGTAGGCGTTGTCACTTCCTGGTGTTTGTTGCAGAGTCAAGAACGCTTGTGGGTAACTGGAGTCCATGCCGGATACCAGTGTCCTCACAGCGGGTGCCGTGGGCGGATTGTCGGCCGTCCGGAACTCGAGAAGAAGGGAGGTGTAATTCCCATCGTACGGGTCCTTGGTGCCGTCGAGAAAGAATGACTGGTAGCTGGCCACGGCGGGTGGAGCAGGAGCTCCGCCTTGATTAAATGCCATTTTTAACTAAACTATTTCTCCACTGATAGCGTTGCTATCAGCCTGGATGGGTCTTACCGTTGGCAGAAGGAGATTAGTAGCAAAGTGACAACAAGAGGAGAAGGGCTGCTGCGGTCCAAGCTCCTGCTTCGGCCGCTGCTGTCGAGCGTTGGACTCGCACAGCCAGCGATCGGGAGCCAGCCGCAGCCTTCTCTCTTGAATCGTTCACTCTGAGCCGTCTGGCCTGCGCTACCTCAGCTTTCCCCAACTTCGATGGAGCGGCGGATCTAATCAGTGCTTCTAACAAGTACTCGTACTGTATTGTGCGTGAATTCTAGTAGTAGATGACTCTTTGGATTAAAAAATATTCTTGAAGGGCGTCGGCGCTCTTCGGAAGGCTTGCGAACGGCGTTCGTCGGCCTCCCGGCCATCTGTTCCGCAAAATATATAGCGGTACAAGTACTTGTAGAGTATTCGTAGACTAGTAGTAGAGAGTCTACTTCTTTGCCTGCTCCCCAGAGCAGACGAGGTCTCTGCTATTAATACCGGTACAGTACAAGTACTTCTCTACTAGCTACTAGTAGTAGCTATCATACCGGTACCGGTAGGTATGTACCGGCAGAACAGCACAACACTCTCATCAGCATAAAATACTAGCTCTACTAGTAGTAGTAGCTTGTCCCAAGCTGTAGCTTTGTGGGACTTACATATTGGGAAGCACCCCATTTATGAATACGCATATCAGGTACCGGTACAAAGTGAGGAAAGCTTCGTGAAATTCCGGAAGTCTTGAAGATTTATAGTAACAAATTTCAGAGTTCCGTTTAATCATGGAAGGGGTGAAAGACGATATCCGTTTCCTCTCGAAGTCATTTGGCGGTGGCCCATCCCCATTTTTACTGGATCCGGATCTCCACATCCACAGGTAAGTGTATCTTCCTTTTGTTTGGAACCTGTCCGTTTCTTGCGCGAGTCGAGTCGTCCTCAAAGGTTTTCGTCGTGTTTCCGTCTCCGACCATCGACCCTCCCATATGCGAAAGGAAAAGACAGGTTAGTGGCGTGTCCAAAATCACTCATCGCGGTTATTTATTGAAGAGATCAAACCAGCCATATACGGAACGATGGAAGGGGGATACAATCGGTGAGCCAGATGATCTTCCAGAGTTGCCTTTAATGCCGGGAATGTTTTCGCCTCGGAGCTTGGAGGATTCTTTGAACGAGCACGCAAGTGCAAGTCTAGCGACAAAGAAGCTACTTCCACTGCACGCTACCCTCGTGACTCCTTCTCCGGTGGAGAAAACGTATGGGAACGTCGGCAAAAACCCTATCCAACAAGGATTAGATGCCGCGGCGACTTTTTTCGGTCTCTCACTTGCGGGCGAATCTCAGAAAAGTGGCGTCCATGACAATTCAATGGGAGAAGATGGGCACTTATCAACGCCAAAAGTGATACCCGAAGAACAAACATCAAGTAAGCCCATCAAGGTTTTAAATCAGACACAATTGTCTGACTACCAAGAACAAAGTGACTCTTTTCACGACGCTCTGCATCGACGCCATTCTGCACCGATGTCGTTTACTCCGGATCCCGACGAGAATGACGAGACAGAGTTTATATCGACCTCTCCCCCTCGGGATTTCGTAGACCCGATAGATGGTCATGTTTGGAGGGCAAAATATTGCGTCTTGGACGATGGGATTCTCTATTTCTATCGGAATATGACAGACGGTGAGTCAACCGACGCTGCAAGGGAACGAAGTGAAGACTCGTCGACCCAGAGCGCTGCTGTTGGCAATCGGTCGAAAAACAAATCAAGCATCAGCGATTTATCGAAATCACCGATGACAAGACACTTCTACCACCACCACCTTGAGTCTAATAGCAGTCGCGACAGCGCATCATCTGTGTGGGAGAAGCGAGTTGTCCTCGATTGTGTCGGCGCTGTTAGGTCGGCTGAACGGGAGTATGGTCCACATTCTTTCGAGCTTCAGGGAATCGACAACGATGATGATTCCAGTCCAGCAGACACGTTAGTCTTGAGAGCAAACGACCATTCGTCGATGACGGAGTGGATCTTTCAGTTTCATAGATCGCTAGCATCATTTGTCAGAGATATTGTGGACGTGTTTGGCTCAACCAGGGCTTATCTCGATATTGATTTTCCAGCCACTACTACAATACCGACACCTGAGACTCCAAGCGGGGGCTCAGAGGAGAAGCTTCAACGGTTGCTTTCTAGGAGTCCACGGCTGACGAATGCTTCTCCTCAAGTCGGTTCACTGTCTCATGGTCACGGACGAATCACCTTACATCGACGCAGAGATGAAACAGGAAAACTCCAAGCTTCAAACCAACCCGGGCCGTACTCCTTTTCATCCTCTCTAGGAACCAGAGGCATGGACGTTGCGACAACCGCCCGATCTTCGGATAGCTCTCCCAATGCCAATATCTTTCGAATGTCACCAGGCCACAGCTCTCAAGAACGCTTTCTCTTCTCACCAGTGGGACAGACGGGGCGAGAAACATCAGAGATGACTGGAGAATCCGCACCATCTTTGGAATCCAAACCCGCAGATATACCAATTCGAAAGTACATCCCGCCGAGTTTGAGAATGCAGAAATCCACCCCAGAAGGACAGCTTGCTCAAAATGGCTCGTCGGTCGACTCGAGTAAGCGGTACGTGCCCCCTGGTCTGCGAAATCGCTCATCCCAACAGAAAGTTGGTGGTCTGCGATCTTTGGAGGAGAGGGAGACGCTGGAGCAGGAGAAGCATAAATCAGGATCCATGTCATCTCAAGGTTCTCCAGTAGCTTCTTCTTATCTGGATGCCTTGAATAGCGTCGGCGAGAGCGATATATCATTCCATCGTGGTGGTTGCGCAGATCCGAAATTAGTGAGTGGCTCAATAATGGACTCGGTATATATACCGCGGGCGGCATCGAAACTATTGAAAAGTCGCTCGGAAGCCTTTGGCAGCTTCGGGGGGGAAGTGGTTAATGGAGACGGGGAGGGAAGGAGGTTCTCATGGGAGACTGGCGCTGTTTCTGAATGCGGAATTCGGAATTCTAACGAGGACGCGTACCTTATCGTGCACGATCTGGGAGAAGCATGCCTTTCGCCGACGGAACGAGGCAGTCCGAGTCGAGAAGAAAATTTATTCCAAGATCCTGTGGGTCTCTTTGCCATTTTTGATGGCCACTGCGGGAACCAAGCTGCGCGATATACTACGGAAAAGCTAATTTTCTTCCTCGAGGGGGAACTTCGAAAGCATTTGGCGGATTCCGGTGGCCTTGTTCAGGAGAGGCGGTATCGCCAGAGTATCGAATCCTCCCTGCGTGATGCTTTGAAGAAGCTAGACGATGAGTTTTGCCATGTTTGCCAGGCTGGCGGACGAGATTGGGAATCCGGGACTACAGCAATTATCGCTATGATTGTTAATAAATGGCTAATCATTGCCAACATTGGTGATTGTCGAGGCGTAGTCTGTCGGTCAGTGAGTACAGGGTCATCCTTTATCAACGATGGGTGGAATGAATTAGACATCGAGATCGGCAACTCAGGTGTGACCTCTAGTGATGAAGGTGGCAAAGAAAAGCGCCGCTGCGTCATCTGGCAGGAAGTTGCTCAAGTGCACAAGCCTTCTGACGAGCAAGAAAAGGCCAGAATTGAAAGAGCAAATGGCTGGGTGACTACGGAGACTGAAATACCAATCGGTCAGCTCCGCCGCATGGACTTCCTTGACGAGGACGTTGTTGGAATCCTGCGGAGATGCTTCAGCGATAGATACGAGAATTCTGGGAGCACAATCAGGGAATGCAAGGCAGCGCCGCAGCGTATCCTGCAAATCTCTCGGGTGTGTGGAGAGCTAGCTGTTAGTAGAGCTTTGGGTGATCGTGATTTCAAAGCAGCGTTTCACACCAAATCAGGTTCGACTTCCGAAGATAAGAACGAGCGTGCGTTATGGGACAGCCCATTACTCCTGGCTTATCCGAATGAGCATAGTCGTTTTTTTCAAGGAGATCTCGTTGACAACTCCCCTGACTTCCAGCAAATCCAGATTGGCGACGACCATTGCTCTGAGGAATTCATCTTGCTCGCCTCTGATGGATTGTGGGTAAGTGCACTTTGTTTCGAGCTCATGGGTTTCACTGGTCGATGTTCTCACTATGCCGTGAAGGATGTTTTGGACGTTGACGATGCTGCCCGAGTGACTCGTGATCTTCTTTTCCGCAGACAATGGACTGCAAAGCGGGCGGTAAGAATAATAATAACTTTGTCGATTTCTCATCGAAGCGCATCTTATCCACGACTGACCACTGCTTCGGTTTCTGAAATCAGGCGACTAGGTTGGCAGAACTGGCAATTCACTTGGGATCGTCCGATAACATAACGGTGATTGTCGTTCGTGTCATGGATTGAAAATGACAGGGCCGCGAAAATTGCACGGTCTGTCGGTCAGCGATCCGCGCGTACGAGCAAGATGCCGCCAATGTCGCTCTGGTGTTTGACAACTACTGCCGGTGCTCATCCATTCATGAAAAGATGTTTTCAATGCCGCCTTATGAATCATTTCAGGATATTTCCCCACAACCACATAAATACATACCGGCGTTTTACTTTGGTTTTGTACGAATTAGTCATACTGTAGAATAGCATGAGAAAAAGTAGTGGACGGTGCCCGGAATGCGTCTTGTTGCTCATATGGGACATGCTGTGGTGTAATTTTATTTGGGAACAGTTCATCCGAGCATTTGTGGACTTTAGTTCTATGGTGAGAGTACCTGCTTCTTTTTTCCTTTTTTCGGTGGTGGGTGGTAGCTCCATATTCAGAGGCATCGGCCAGCTTGCCTTTGGAAGAATGAATCGGTGGCCGATGCGGAAACTTTGAATACTTGTAGCCCACCTGTTGCATTGCCATGATCAGCAAGTGGTATATGGAGTACACAGCGCAGTAGTTGAGATGCACAGAATTGCGGGCGAGCTCCTTTCTTGCAGCTCCTCGTTGGACAGCAATGCATTTGCCCTGTTGACCACTATTATTTCCTCCTGCTTGTTGGCATTCGCTCTGTTTTAAAAAACATGGCACGCATGTGACACCTAGAGTAGCAGGATGAGAGTGTGTCCCAATATGATGATGCTTGGAAAGCACACATCAGCATCACTGTCAACTACCGGTAGTCATCTCATGGCATGCAAGTATACCACTTCGATACAGTGCTAGTTGATAAACCTATTTGTTCAACCTAGTAGAAGTATTTTCACGGATGATTCCAATTATAAAGATAGAACGACCACGTAGAAAAGATTTAAGGCGATCCAGGGATCAAAGAGACTCCAAGCTTCTCGTGGACCATGAGAGCGAGAATGCCCATCATGGCAGCGCGGCCTTGGTTGAGTTCAATGGCTCGCTTCGAGAACTTGGTCTCTTCGTCGAAAGAGTCCCACCCATAATCAATGAATCCGTTGCGGAAGTCACCAACAAACTCTCCCCCGGTGATATCCTTCATGACGAAGATCTCAAGGAACCCAATGAAGGCAAACAATTGGAGAAGCCCGGCACCAGGGACGGCGCTCACAGCGGCGAAGCCAGAGGGGATGTCAGCAAATTTGGTTCCATCAATGGCGATGTTTCCAGGAAGACGGATTCCTGCCTCGGTGATAAGGTAACCAACGACGGCAAGCATAGCAATACGCCCATGCTTGATCTCGACATATCGTAGGCGATCGAAGTTCGACTCGTTACCATCGGCAACCAATCCAAGGGGGTCAAAGAAACCAAGCGGGGGCTGGGCCCCAAGTTCGCCCTCGAAGGCTTTGACAGCAACGGAACGTGCGGTCTGCTTAGCAGGGGCAAAAGCAGCAGCAGAGGCGATCAAGGAGGCGATAATTGCGGTCTTCATGGTTTACGATGAGATGTTCGATTACGATAATGAACAGAAAAAGGATGTCGGATCCGAGACTACTTTACCAGTACAGTACTTACTCGTAGAGGCAGTTATATGTTTTCTTTCCATGCGATCTTTGGACTTCAACTGTCTGTACGAAGTACGCGAAAGCCCCAGAACAGGGGGAGTGTTGAGTACAGTACATAAGCAAGGTGGGGATTATTTTGTGTTCATTCATTCACTCATCCCCTCTTTCAGATCACGGATCACGCTAGCACGGCGTCCGTCAGTCGCGCGTCTGGCTGGCTCGCATCATCATCATCTCTCAGAAGAAAATCCTCGAGGACAAGTAGTGCCATAAGGCGCGTCGCGCGAGCGAGTGGTACGACCCCGGCTGCAAAACAGAAAATTCCCCACCGCCAAAAAATTCTGATGCGCGTTGCCACCGACACAATGCAGATGACGATGGAGGGAACGTTTCCCTCACCATGTGACAATTGTTTCCTTTGCATCAACTGAAAACATAAATCTCATTTTATTCTTGTTTGTGTTCAAGTTTTCCGGTAAGTTCATCCTACTCTTCCTCATATGGACACAAAGAGTTACAAATGTCAAGAGCCTGTCGGGTGTGTTTCCGAGAAACAAGTTCCACCATTTTCAAGATATAGTGGACTGGGGTCATGGCCGTGCCAACTTGTATCGCCCGCTTCAAATGCCAGCCAAGCATGCCGACTATTTTCCACCCCAAGACCCTAAGAAGGTGAAAAAGAAGAGAGCACGGATCAACGAGGAGTAGTTCTGTTGTAGTTCCTATAACTTAATCTTTGTTAGTAGAGTCGTATACAATATCCTCCACGTCTCTTAATTCCTCTAGACGGGCGTCGATCTGGTCCTTGACGACTTTGACATAAATTGTTATCAACGACCGAAACTCGAGATCTTCTTCGGCCAGCTCGTATAGAGCTAAGAGTCGACGAAGTTGTTGCTTTTCTCTCTTGGGTGAGAGTACTTCACAGGCGGCCTCGGAGGCGGCCTCCTTTATCTTCTTGACGTTGAGTCGTTGTGCTGCTCCAGATATATCTTCCGATGACTCGAGCAACAGAATCCACTTCGTCACTTCTTCACATACTTTGATTTCGGGGGAACTAGACACATCAGGGACAGTCAGTGTTTCATTGCGAAAAGCAAACGACAGGACTTGTTCTCCATTTTCGTCGCGAATTTGTGGGCCAGACGAATCTTGGTCGTTGTCCTCTTCAGTGGAATCACTTTCTAAGCCAAGTTCGCTCTGAAATCGCTTGAGCATCTCCTTTTGGATTTCCTTCTTTTCCTCTGAGAGTGTCGATGTAGGTCCAGGGAAAGCTAGCTCGACTAGGACCGGTAGGGAAACAAGAGAATGAATTGGCTCTGGAAGTTTTGCCAAGCAGTCCTCCATGGTCCATGTGGGTCGCTTTTGAAAGCACGACAGCAAAAGAAACAGTGCCCCAATGTGCGCACAGAAGAAACAACCATTCGCACAAGTACAGCTGCTGACAGGATGTGGAAGGAACTTAGTAGTTTGATTCTCACTGTCCAACTTAAAAGCGAGAGTCACAGAATACATCCCCTTGTCACCAAGACGCTGGGACGGCGCGGACAGACCCTCGACAACAAGGATGGCATCATTCGGACTCATATTATTTCTCATTCCTGTAGTTGATTTCAAGTCCTTGAGATCGAAACTTCCTGAGTCAAGATGCATCAGACACCTTGCCCGAACACCGTTGCGTTTACCAAAGATCGATGTGAAATATTGATCGTTGATCGTAGGTACTTTCCAAGAGCGCATTTCAATCGTAGACCCGGGGCACAACTCGTCGCCTTTCTCATGTCCTTGTAGTCGGCTTCTCCATTCAACGCGGCGCTCGGTATGAACCCTAGACGATTTGCCGTGGTCTCGTCCGAATCATTAATCCACCACTGGTCTTGAACGCTCTCTGGGTCTCCATTCATAGCTCGGAGATCAACATTGTAGTTCCCTTCCATGAATGCAATCCTTGGGCTATCATTATCTTTGGATGGAGTGACAAAGAAGGCAGGCGATTTTTCCCAGAGTTCAATTGCTCTGCGGAAAGCAGTCTGATTTGGAGCCTTGTGACTGGCTAGGTAATTCGAAATGAATTCATTCTTCTCTTCTTGAGTAGTCAGCTTGACCCACTCTTGCATTCGTTTGATATTTTTTGCTTTTCCATCCCCTTTCGTATTTGCAACATAGTCGTTGCCTTGGAAACAGGCAAACATTGTTAGATCGCGCTGTTCCAGGTCACGGGGCGACTGAAACAGTTCTTTCAGTTTCGTTTGCAAGAGACGTTCATTCCTTACAAGATTGCACCTGCCATTCTGTTGCAGATCCATTATTGTCCTTGGGGCGCCTTGATAGGCAATGTCCCCATCGTTCGTAAGAGCATAGTCTGCGATGTTTTGTAGAAGGAGAGAATGGATTTGGCTATCGGCCTCGAACGGAGCCCCAATGATAGGTATACTTTCCGCCCTGGCATATTGCACTATTTCGTAGATCATGTCCTCGCGGACATGCGCTGCAGCCTTTTGTAGCTTCTCGATGTCGTCGAATGTAGTCTCTTCATCCTGGTACGCTATCTCAAGGTCCACCAACAGAGTCTCCCGATCGTGGTAGCGAGTACGATGCGTGTCAGCCTTTCCAGGATGGTACTTTCCATCGAAGACAAATAAGGCACCGAATTTAAAATGGCGAAGAATGGTTACCACCCCACTGAAATGCTTGACCACTTCCGTCACTGGAACCGGAGGCACCATGAAAACTTGTCTGAGGACACCGACGGACGCCTTTGCCTTGTGCAAATAAATGGATACATCCACAGCGACCACTGGATTGACAACCCCATGTTGCCTACGAATAGCCGACAAGCTGTGAGACGTTCCCTTACCGTCCTTCAAGAGCGAACATGCATCTTTCACACCCATCGTCAAAAGTATGATCATAGCTTACCTGAAATATTAGGTGTTGGTTCCACGCTGTCAGTTGCGCCGATTATGATCGTATGGAGATGATCGTGATCGTGGACGTGTAGACAGCAACATCATGTTTGAGGATACAAATAGGACAGAGGGCGGAACATCGGTTGGATGGAGGATGAGGTCGGAGGGAACCGTGGAAGCAAATGCGCGCGAAATGAGAAGAAAAAACGATCTTTGAGGCAGGGTCGTACCACTCGCTCGCGCGACGCGCCTTATGTCTTTCCCCCCGACCAATGCCGCCCGCACACCGACCCTTGCACCGACCGTGGTACAAGTATATATTATTTTATATAAAAAATACCCCCAGCAAATACCGGTATGATACGAGTACGCCGTACGGCATACATATACCGTACTGTACTTGTACCAGTAGACCAAGTAGTGTAGGAGGCAATACGCAACAACAAAATAGTCGTCGAAGTCTGTTTTCCTTCTTGTAAATTGTTATTGTTGCTCCACTCCTGTACCCAGTACAAGTAATCCTGCCAGGCACTTCTTACACTGTAAAAGAAGCCCACCTGAGTACTGGTACTGTAGGAGTAAAGGATAGGCTCTTTCTTCATAGATCAGCACTCGCACAGACAGTATATATTGGTAGCCAACTCCGGTACTCGAGACCAGCGTTTCAAGTTGGGGAGTCGTGCTCTGATCAGAACGCTTCGTGTTATTACCAACGAGAAAAAGAGAATATAATGGTGCTTGTAACACCGTCCCCAGACGGCGGAGAAGTGACCGCGGAGGGTACGAAAAAGAAGAAGCTAACGGGGTTGGAGAAAAGTGACGGGCGCCGGCTTGTGGAATATCTCGTAGTTGTCTCTTCCATCCCGCGGGAGGATGACGAAACTGGCTTGCAGAAAGGACAGGAAATGAATTTGTCTACAAGTTTCGACGACGAGGACGTGGAAGTACTCCGCGGCTTCAAGCCGCAGATCACAGCGCGCTATCCTCTGTTTGATCATGAAGACAATCCTCTGCACGAGAACGTGACCTTTTTTTGCCACCCGTCGGGCTCGATGCAGCTAAAGAAAGAAAACCACATGCCAAAGGTACGTTTTCGAGGTTTCTTAATCTCCTTTATCGACGCACACTGCGATTCGAACGACTTACTCGTGTCATCGACAGATTCACTACTTTGTAGCGACTGGAGGGACTGCAAAGCAGATGTACGGCACATGCTTGACTCTCTGGGAGCCTTACAAGATCTCTGGACGGAGAAAAAATGGGCAGGAGGGCAAACAGGATCAAGCGGACCATGATGTTTTCCTTCCAAAATGTGTTGTCTTGCTCTCGACGTATCCCTATTTGATGGCCTTCCGCGAATACCTGACACAGCTCAACCGGCTGTCGAAAATGGGAGAGATGACATTGCCAATCGAGAGGTACATTACGAATATATGTTGCGAGATCCCTGCACCTCCTCCGGGATCTTTTGAGGTCCAAACGACCATCCTTGACTCAATCATCAAGATTTGGTCCCCTCCGCACAACCAACCCATTGCTTGGGTCAGTTTGCCTTTCTCGCACCTTTTTGAATGCCTGGATATCGACAATATCATTCTCGTGTGGCACTGCCTTGTGTTGGAACGCCAGGTGCTGTTGACTTCGACCCAGCTGTCAATTTTGACTACGAGCGCCGAAATCTTGTTGTCACTGTTGTTTCCGATGCGATGGTCACATGCCTACATTCCTGTGCTCCCGCACTTTCTCATCCCAATCCTATCGGCCCCGATGCCTTTCCTTTGTGGTATCAACAAGGCAAATCTTGCTGATGCTCTCTATGATTTGAGTGCAGAGTGTGTTGTTGTAGACCTCGATAAAAATCTGGTAACTTTGGGCCCGGACACGGAACCTCTTCCTCCACTACCGCCATATCAAGAATCGTGCCTTCGAAACCAGCTCGAAGAGAATGCAGGAATGGTCTTTCGCGAAGCACGCTCTTTGAGAAGAAACGATGATTATTCAGACAGTGGATCTCGACTTCCATCACACATCAAACAAATGGCTGAAGCTATGTGGGAAGGTAGACTATCTTTATTTGACGAAGCGTTTCATCTAATGTTCACTCCTGAAGAGTCACGCAAGAATCTCCTCAACGGCAACGATACATCAGGGATGGAGTGGAATGATCAGGATCCGCTGCGAGCGATCACACCTGGTGATAAACAAGGGTTTCGTAAACAGTCCGAATGGGATGCAGTTCAGGAAGCATTTCTGGACACTTTCGTGTATGTGCTCCGGAACTATCGCAAATACCTTATATTCCCTTCCAAGCACAACGAAGGTTCTTATGGAGGAGCCGGTTTTCGTTCCAAGGAATTCATTGAATCTCAAAGATATGATATGCGCGGTTTTCTTGAGCAATTCATTGGGACTCAAATGTTTGATAATTTCGTGACAAAACGTCTGTATGGCAGTGGTGAAGCCGACGTTGCTTTTTTTGACTTGGCTGTCGATCGATTCCTAAAGAATGCGGGCATTCTCTCAAATGTGGATGTCGGGGGGCGTCTCTTGCAGGCCACTGGCCTTTCTGCCCAAGCTGAACGAAAAGGCGCGAAGAATTTCCTCGGCTCTGGCTTTTCTTTCAAAAAAGACATCGAACCCTTGCTTCAAAGTGCACGCGTGCACCGCAAACTTAAGACCATTGTACCACCGGAGCCCTGCATGGAAGATCTCCCTCCGATCGCTGAGGTTGATGGTATCGTCACCGTTTCCGAGTCGCAACAGTCTGACGATATTAGCCTAGGCTCAGCGAGCACTTCCTCCAGAAGCCAAGTGAGCGATGCATACAAAAGTGTCCAGGATAAAGCAGCGGAAATTCTGGGGAAACATAAATTGCGTTACACCTACGACAACTTCCCGTCGGAATTTCGAGAAGAGCTCTTTTCAACCCCTCGACCCCTTCCTGCCGCCGTGATCGCTGAATTTGATCGACAGAAGAAAGACGCCGCGCAATTCCGTCGAAAGAAAACCGCTATGCAGCCGAAGGACAAGCGGCTCCACATTCAGAGAGCTCATTCAACTCTTGACCCGGTGAGTTGGCTGCGCCCGTGTCTAAATATATGCATCATGCAGTTTTCATCATTTCTAACCCGAGCTCCATGTTACAGGAAAGCCCCCCTTCTCCGGAGGTTGCGACTTTTACCGTTTTCTTTATGGCGTTTACAGCAATGGTTGGAAAAGAGTTACTGCAACTGGACTACGACGCTGATGCACCTGGCAAAACGATTCTATCCACGTATGTCCCCGCAAGTTCCGCCGATACTGAGACAGTCGCTACTGATGAAGAATCGTCTACTACTAGGGATGCCATTTCTGAAGATGAAAAGGACGGTGTTGCCGAAATGAAAACCGCAAGACCGGCAATGGGCGGAATGCTAGGCGAGACCAAGGATGATATCGGTACTGAGAGGGGTACAGCAAGTGCTCGCACGCACACCACAAAAATTAAGGATGCGCTGCCGGACGAAGTGTCTGGCGATAGCAGAAACGGAGAAACCCTGGATGAAACTTTTCCAGATTCCACGGGCGCGTCTTCCGAGCCAAGGCGCCGCTTCACAGACTCCTTGTCAACGTTGCAGATTGAGGAGGCAAAGGCTACTGGCAGGGCCCAACTTGGCCTTGCCTTCGAAATGCTTACGATGATGAAAAAGCGTGCACTGCGGGCCGACCCTGAGGCTTACCAATGTTTGATTGACGCATGCGGTCGAGTGGGTGACACAAAGCGCGCAACTGATCTCTTGCCGAAAATGCACGAGGACGGAATAGTCGCGGATGGCACGGTTTATGCATGTCTAGTTTCTGCATTTTCATCGGAAACAACCTGGAAGAAGGGAACCAAGGAGGAGGATCTCCCAGGTAAGTTCAGTCAGAGTGTAATGAAATATGTTCAAGATGTTTAAAATACGAGCCACCTTGCTGACCTTCAATATGGTACCTACTCGTTCAGAATGGGCAAATAGCACTGCAGTTGAAATGGATTGGAACAGACTTCAAAAGCGCACTTTCTTGGACCGACTTCGTGGCAAAAACAACGACGGCGATTCGGACGATGAAACCAACGACGAACAAGACACGGTTGGATCCTCTATTCAGAAATTCAGAAATTTCATGTCGAGGAAGCAAGATGCGAAGCGTGCAACGCAGAAGGCTGAGGAGAGCCGGGTTGAATTTTTCGTCACTGAAGGTGTCGAGCGTCAGATTGAATTGGGGGAGAATCTATTGGAGATTGTCTTTCCCGATATGTAAGTTGCACGAAATACTTCGGAGCATGTAGTTTCGCTGTCACTGCTTGCGCTCGCTTTCTCACGAGAGCCCAATTGATGTTGCATCGCATGTTGTACGCATTTTCAGCTCCGTCGATACCGATAATGAGACCTGCCCTCGCTGCAATTTCCTGTTGTCTGACGACGACGTGGTCAATGGATGGACCAAGGGTGACTCCAACGACTATACAACCTCGTGCCCCAATTGCACTCAGCGCTTTGTCCCTCATTTCTGCGTACAAAGCTCTTCTCCGTCGTTCGTGGGGTCGAAGGGTCCTTCGTCTCCTCTTATGTGTGAGCGTCTTTCACCGTGGGTACTCCAAAAAGAAATCCGATCCGTGATGAACGATCGAGAGGGAATCGAAAACTTAATCAGCCCGACCTGGCGGGAACAAGAGTACAAGAATTCTGTCCTCTTTTGGAACCTTTTGCTGTCATGTATGAGATACCGCTTCCCGTTTACCTTCTTGCTGCAGGGCAGTTTCGAGCAGAATCTCATTGCCCCTATGCCTGAAGACGATCATTAAGACCTCAGATTACTACGAGACTTGTATGTAGCCAACTATGTACAGTAGGCTTCCTTATTGTATGCGTGATTTTAAATTTTCAGGCGCTGACTGTAGATTTGACCTCGATTTGAATACCGGTACTGCAGTGGTAGTTTTGTCCATGTTACGCTCAAGGGGACAAACCATCATTTTTTGAGCCCGAAGATTCGATTGCCGACTTCCCCCCGTCATCTGAAAGCGACATCCGACGTCTGATTCGGTCTTCGTGGTCTACAGCCTCTTTGGCCGCAGCTCCAAATGACTCGGAAACCGAACTCGTCTTTCCAACTGTTCGAAAAAATTTACTCACAATCCGCATGACACCACCGATCACGTAAGAAATTGTTACGACCGTTGCCAGGACGGATACTGTCACTTTGGTCTTCCAGGACGGTGACTTCACAGAAGAAGATGCTCCCGCTCCGTCCTCCAAAGAAAGGTCAGTTTCGACAGTTGTCTCCAATCTAGAATACACGCGTCGGAATACGGCAGGCAACAGCACAAAAAACCCACGATAAGCGCGGTAGAAAAGGAAAATCAAAAAATAGGTGCTAGCCACGAGGGCGCAGAAGATGCGTCGTGACCTGCTTGTGGCTTCCTTTGACTTTTGAATGTTTTCTTCAGCGCGAATTTTGAAGGACAGCCCAAGTTCACTCAGCAGGTCGTTTATAGATCTCGTCTTTTGCCCTTCGCCACCCCCAGACTGCGCGTCGTCAGGCGAGGCAAAGAGAACATTTACCGCCCTAGGTGCAATGCCATGCGAACGAGTGACAGCCGACTTCCCAAGCGACTTCCACCTCTGAACTGGGCGGTCGATTGTAATTGTGCGCGCCGGCGATGGTTGGAAACCGTCCACTTTGGTAGCGGCGCAGAACAAGAACACAAAGATAAATCGTCCCCGAGACGACATCTTGTCGAAGACTGACTTCTCCATCGGTATTATACTAGAATACGAGAAACGACAATATACTTCATTAATATTTCAAAACGTTGGGTCTATCCATACCATTACCGTGAAGATATCATCCAGGAATGCTACTGTATGTACCGGTACAACCGCGTAGGCCCAGTACCATAACCCCCCGTCCGTAAAAATGGTGACGCACCGGCGGGTCACCAACTTTGAACTCAAATTACTCATTGGATACCTCTTTTTCAGTCCTACCACCAATTACACATCGACAATATATGCGTTAAACTACAATGCTCTGTATCGTTTGTTAGTGGGATCTTCATAGTGACGAAGCTACGTGTCTCCGAAGTTGACCCTCGTGCCTCTGAACAAAATTCCGCGGTGACGCACCAGCGCGTCAACGTCAAGCGCGTGATTGACTCGGGAATGGTGTTTGACAGAAGATGGACTTCGTTCAGTCGGACGTGATTGACTCGGGAATGGTGTTTGACAAGATGGACTTCGTTCAGTCGTGCGCTGCCGCTCATAGCTGCTGCGCAAAAAGCACGAATAATAACTGAAGATGGCATGGCCAAGCAATGATGCGAGGGTACGAGAAGCGGCGATACCTTGCCTATATTCGGAAGCCTTCATCACCATTTGTTGAGTACGATCATGGGAGAACCATTCGTTGAGTACGATGGGAGAAGACTTTACTGTACCTTTTAATTCATAGTTCTCTTTATTTGTTATTACAATATCTTCTCATATGTTGTTCCTCATTGTCATTTTGCTTGTTGCGCGAGTCATGATTCTGATGGAAGAGCAAGTTGATCGTATTCAAAATACAATTTCGTATTGTAGGGAAATATTTAAATAAGGAAATGTGTTGGAATCGACTGGTATGATTGTTTGAAAATCCAGTCCAGTTTCAGTCAAGAGTCGGAATTTTCTGGTACTGTACTGTACCGTACGGGTCAAGACCAGACTGCGCGGCCGGCTCCATTTTTATTTTGAATTTGTGAACAGGTAAGATGCCGTTACAAAGCGAGCAGGGCGGGTAGCAGTCTACAACACCGGTGCAATACGCATTGTTGGGTTTACCAGGTGCACGTACTGTACCTGTACAGCCGATCGATGATGATTGTTGCACAAGTACAATCTCAGAAATCCCAATCTGACAATCCATAAGAAGAGTGGTACGATATCGATAGACGCAAAGTACAGCATGGTAACCCAGAATAGTCAGACGGTAAGAAAGATGAATGAAATGAAACGATGTGCCATTCTGCCGGCTTGGGTTTGCTCAAATCGCTCTGCTCTGCTCTGCATCGGTACGGTACGATACGACTAGTCCTCCAAGGTTTCACTTCGGAGGTTTGGCACTAAAATATCCACGAATACTCTGGCGGAAACAGATCCTAAGCAGTGCCGAGCTTTGAAAAAAGTCAGAGTCCGTCGGAATGTCCCAGCGGAAGCAGGCGTCGACGTTGACACTTCGCGGACCAAATCGATCACTTTTCTCCCTGGGCCTGTTGGTCTACAGCTCGAACCGGTCAATGAGACGTCTCGACACAACGAGTATGCGGCCAAAGTTGTCAGATTTGTCGACGGAGGGCCCAAGGATCCTGGACAAGCACGAAAGTCGGGGGACATCAGACCCGGAGATCTTGTCATCCGAGCTGAGGCTCCAAATACTGTTGGAACAACTTACGAAAGTATCATCAAAGTGCTGAAAACATCACATTCAGTTCGTGAGCTTACGTTCATTCCAGCTTGGGAATCCATCAACTATTCCTTGCACCGAACTTGCGCTGTCGATGGAGAAGCTAGATCCTCGACATCAAATGGAGGAAACACAACAAAACTGCCACAGGGGAAGGGAGCGAAGAACAGACATTTGATGCCATTGGATTTGCAATCTTCCACCATTGACATCGAGAAAGAATCTAGCTGTCAGGACTCCGTTGAACCAAGGGATGAGGAGGAATCTTATAGTTGTGCTGGGCCACTCATTATTCCATTGACGGGAGAGGGGGATGGCGATGGCGATGAAAAATCATTTCTGAGAAGAAAGCCCCAGGCTACGACCCATACAGAAACTAGAGAAGTACCGCTTGCGATATCTCCGGAAAACTGCAACTCCCAAAGGCTGACTTTTGATGATTCCATGAGCTCTCGTCACGTCGGGGAAGTCTGCACTGAAAGGACACCTCTCAAGCCTCCACGTTCTAGATTTGCAGTAGGGTGTCGCGACGACAATTGCGAGGAAACTTGCTCATCACTCCTCGACGGAGACGGCAATAGTCTGCACAAAGTTCTTGCAGGTGGCTGCGCTACAGAAGAAGAGAAATCGTTCTCGCCTTCAAATGTTCGAAGACTTGCATCAATTTACCAGGACTGGAAAGTCAAGCCGAAGTCGCTCTCCGACGCAATCGGCGCCGTTTGCGGACGAATAGCTCCCACCATAATGAACTCTTACTCAATCCGTCCCCGAATCTCAACGAGGATTGTATCGAATGCGGGTGGTACCGCTTTCGCAAATGGGCGTGCTAGCATTTTTGTAGCAAAGTTGGAATCCCAAAACGACGTTCATGAAACAAAAAAGAATCTCTTGAGGGAGTTGAGCAAAGCAAAAGCCGCCCTCGATTCAAGAGATGTAACAAATCAACAGTGGCAGGAAAATATGGACAGTCTCTTCAACGAAAACGTTGCGCTTCATCAGAATTTTGAAGAAAAGCTTCGACTCACAAGGGCCGAGCATGTAAGTGAATTTGCTTGAACAAGACTATTTCCATGGACTATCTGCTGGCTGCCACTGAATTTTTGACAATACTTTCCAGGAAAAGACAGAGCGAGAACTAAAGGAGCTTTACTCGGCCATGTCAAGGCAACGCGACGCACGGATTAGGGAACTCGAAGCAACGAACGAGGAGCTCAGGAAAAGTATTACTGCCACTCAGGTCCGACAAGGCATTGCTCAGGAGGGCAACTGTACTGAATTTGAAAATCCATTTGAATTACAGTTACGTCTGAGGGATCTAGAGGCATTGTATACATCAAAGTGTCAAGAGTTAGAAGCCCTTTCCTCAACAATGAACGAGGCTAAATTGTGCGAGCTTTTGAAGTTTGGAAATCACAATTCACGTGTACAACAAGACACGATATCCTTACGGAGCCAGCTCGACGGTTTTCAATATTCGGGCAAAAAAATCGGTGAAATAGCTGTTGCTGATGAGTTCTACATGGATACAGAAACTAAGCATACCGCGTGGAGTGCTCTTGACATTTTAAATACAGGGCGAGTCCTTCAACACGAACGCGATCAGACAGGAAAAGAGTTTCAAGGCACGGAAGATTCGTCTGCTCTGCATTTTTTTGAAGTCCATGATGGTGAGGTCACACAGAACGCCGGTTCCGTTAAATTGGTGAATCCTAAAGATACTCCCACGTGTGTAGAGGATGTAAGCTCAAACAGCGATTCTATTGTTGAGGACTCGCCAACTTGTGTTGGAATTGAAAATGGAGCCATCGTTCCTTTAGAGCAGTTGACCGAGCTGGAGACAGGACTGGAAACGGTCACAGCCGAGAAACGCAATATCGAAGACCAACTTTGCTCAGTTTTGTCGGAGGTCGCTGCATTGAAGGAGGATGCCGAAAGATCACACAACGCTTTACTGGATGAAGCTGAAGCCCAAACCTATGCGGGGAGACTCGAGGAACACCGCATTCAAATCTCAAAAGATGACAGCGTCCCGCCGCTCCTCGAAAGGAAGAAAGACCAAGAACGAGCTTTCACATTAGAATCTCTTTCGAACAAACTCTCTGGACTGAAAGACGAGCTCTTGGATGTGAGCACGGCTCTAGAAGACAAGCTGTTCTTAATGGAAGATACACTTTCCAAATTAGGCATTCACAACCCTCCAAGAAAGAGCGCGATCCTTGCTGGAGAGGAATCTACAGAGCTGATAGGATTTTTTTGCCACACCCGCAACGCAGGCGAAGATACATCCAATCAGGAGAAGTCCACGTACAGTTACGCGTCTACGATACAAATCGGATCGACAAGCGATAGGGGCAGATACAATTGTGCATTCGATGCGTCAACCGTAGAAGATTATATTTCATTGTTGAAAGCAGCCGCACCTAACGCAGTCGAAAATCTATCGAAGACCGAACAGTTGCGCTTGGTATCGCTTTATAAATCTGTTCTCCTCGAAGTAGAAAGGCGTGGCTTGTTGATGAAAAAGTCTCCAGCCGAAGTAGAATATGCGCATCACGTAAATAAATTACAGTATCAACTGAAGGAGGCGGAGAGAGAGCGCAATGGACTTAGAGAATGTCTTACTTCTATCGAGTTCAAGCTTGAGCGAATTTACTTGGAATCTCAGCGCAAGACCGTCTTCCTTGAAATCGAGAAACGAAGATCATCGATGGCAAATACTGCAGCTCACACAGATCGATCCCACAATCAGCTTGACACAGCACGAAGGGAGTGCGACGAACTTCGAGGGCGTCTTGCCACTGTCGAGAGTGAGTTTGAGGATGTGACAGCGAAAGCCGAGCAAATTCGCCATGCATCACAGTGGAAGGCTGTCTTGCTTGAAGTTGAGAAACGAGGTTTGTTGATGGCGAACGCTGCAGCTGAGACGGAACGATTACGTCAGGTAGAACGATCCCACAATCAGCTTGACACAGCACGAAGGGAGTGCGACGAACTTCGAGGGCGTCTTGCCACTGTCGAGAGTGAGTTTGAGGATGTGACAGCGAAAGCCGAGCAAATTCGCCATGCATCACAGTGGAAGGCTGTCTTGCTTGAAGTTGAGAAACGAGGTTTGTTGATGGCGAACGCTGCAGCTGAGACGGAACGATTACGTCAGGTAGAACGATCACAGAATCAGCTTGACACAGCACGAAGGGAGTGCGACGAACTTCGAGGGCGTCTTGCCACTGTCGAGAGTGAGTTTGAGGATGTGACAGCGAAAGCCGAGAAAATTTGCCATGCATCACAGTGGAAGGCTGTCTTGCTTGAAGTTGAGAAACGAGGTTTATTGATGGCAAACGCTGCAGCTGAGACGGAACGATTACGTCAGGTAGAACGATCACAGAATCAGCTTGACACAGCACGAAGGGAGTGCGACGAACTTCGAGGGCGTCTTGCCACTGTCGAGAGTGAGTTTGAGGATGTGACAGCGAAAGCCGAGAAAATTTGCCATGCATCACAGTGGAAGGCTGTCTTGCTTGAAGTTGAGAAACGAGGTTTGTTGATGGCGAACGCTGCAGCTGAGACGGAACGATTACGTCAGGTGGAACGATCCCACAATCAGCTTGACACAGCACGAAGGGAGTGCGACGAACTTCGAGGGCGTCTTGCCACTGTCGAGAGTGAGTTTGAGGATGTGACAGCGAAAGCCGAGCAAATTCGCCATGCATCACAGTGGAAGGCTGTCTTGCTTGAAGTTGAGAAACGAGGTTTGTTGATGGCGAACGCTGCAGCTGAGACGGAACGATTACGTCAGGTAGAACGATCCCACAATCAGCTTGACACAGCACGAAGGGAGTGCGACGAACTTCGAGGGCGTCTTGCCACTGTCGAGAGTGAGTTTGAGGATGTGACAGCGAAAGCCGAGCAAATTCGCCATGCATCACAGTGGAAGGCTGTCTTGCTTGAGGTCGAGAAGCACGGCTCGTCGGCACGCTGCGAGGTCCTTGCTTTGGATCTGGTGCGTTTGGAGCGGGTCAATATGGAACTGAATTTTGCATTGCAATTATCGCAAGAAAAGGTAGAAGCCACGGATGAGGAAAAAAGGTGCCTTGATGAGCGAATTTTGACTGAGCGTGAGTACACAGGAAATATCGAGTTGCAACTTTATGAAACAGCAACCAAAGTTGATGTTTTGGAAATGATGAACGAGTCGCTTCTGAGGGATAATTTCGAGCTGGCAGAAGTCGTAAGCCTGCAGGCGGGGCTTCAGAGAGAAGAAAGAATATTACTACTACAACGACAGAAGACCCGGGACATTATAAATGGCAGGATCGAAGACAGCGAATGTTATTGGTCAGGAAAGTACACCAAGCTAAATGATGTCCTGGAAATTTTGAGAAATGATCTTTACGTCGCGAATGGCAAAATTGCAAGCTTTGTTGCTGCATCACACGTGAGACAAGATATGTCGAGAGAACACAAGGACAAGTTACTTGTGCAGATAGCAAAGCTGACCATGTCGGTTTCGAATGCCCGAGAAAAAGAATTTATTCTTCTGAGTAATATATCGATGCTCGAGAGGGACAGTGAGAAACTGAAGGGAGAGAACCTTGCTCTTTCCCATCGTGAAGAAGAACTCCAAAGATCTCAAGTAACACTTCACGCTCAACTTGAAAGTTTAAAAACGGAACTTTGGGAATTGAATGTCGAATATTTGCAAAATTTGGAGGCTGTTGAGAAGTTCCATGATTGGTGGCATACTGTCTGCGTGGAAGTAGCATTCCTCAAGGAACACATCATGGAGCTCGAAGAGAGATACGAGCAAAGTTTCAAGTGCGCAACCATTTATGAAACCAGTGGCAATGGCAACAACACGCCATCGACTCTCACCAGCCATATCATGGTGTATGATACTAAGAATGGGGTCGTCAGAAAACAAAGCGAACATACTCGGTCTCATACCCCCACGGATGCAAGTCGTAACATCAGTCGCAGTGGTGCAACGTCGATTATGGCTCGTCGAGGACCAGTTTTTGCGCCCGATGGCGAATCCAAGGCAATGAACAGTCACGATTCACGATTTGCTGCGTTGATACTCATGAATTCAGTTCTCGAAAGAAAAAATCTCTTCTTGAAAGCAGCTTCCTTTCGCAGATGGGCGTGCCTCGCAACATGTAACACCAGCACTCCGCAGCAGAAAGGTGCGTCGATGGCCTTAAAACAAGAATTGGATGAAACGCGGAGGAAACTCAAGCAACTGAAAGCATACATTAGAACCCATGGCAAGCATACATCGCAGGTCCAGGCCAACAGCGACCAGTGCCGGCGTCTCTACTCTGTACTGACGCCAACAAGGACCCAACTAGAAAATACAAGCACGGCATTGTAAAAAATAAGAAAAGATTTTAAAAATTTAGCTAGGACCAGATCCAAAACAACAAGGCAGAGTATTGCCGGACGAACAAGGAAGAGTATTGCATCTGCATGCAAAGTGAACGCCTATGCCAGTCGAATCGTTGCTGGTCCCTGGATGTTGTTCAGACACGCCAACCGATAATTTGGTTTTTTCTTGAGTTTAGAATCTTCGTACTCAGACCTTTCATTCCATCCATTACTCGTGACGAACTCGGCAGCACAGAATGTACATTGGCCTCCACCGCCACTGTGGTAAAAATTGAGAAGCAGTGGGAAATTTGCAAGCGATTGGCAGGCTCCAAGGTACTCACCAGTTTCCAAGTTTTTCTTTCAGACCCTTGTACACTTCGACTTTATTCTCCAACAGAACTGAACGCAGATTATCACCGACCTTGGCTTCGACAACAGTCTCCTTATCCCCTTCTAACACCGTGATCGAAACCAGTGTTCCGATCTTGAATTGTTCGGTGACTCCAGACATTTTGACAGCGTCCATGGGCTGCAATTCCAGAGCAACCGGGGAGGGCGCGCTAATAATAGCTGTCATTACGTCTTCAAACATTAGATCGCTGACATTTTCGCCCATGACTGAGACCAACCGAAGGCCAACAAACTGATCCTTGAACTCGGACGAAAATGCCGAACCCTCCTCTTGAAGACCCGTGACGATAGCTCCCCTAGATTCGCCCTCCTCTAATTCTTCGAGTATCATGCCCAATGGCTTCTCCAAGCTGACAACAAGCCCCATTGCCTCTTTCGAACCAGCAGAAAAGCACACACACATTTCTCCTTGGCGACGGGATCGAGACTGCCCTGAGATTTGAAACGCCTCCACGCCCAACAGGAATGCGCCTACGATGGCCCAGCAGCAACAGATTGAGTGCTTCATGCTATTTTTGATTCGTTGGGAACGCAGCAGAAATAATGTTTGTGTGCCTTGAGCTGCTCTTCCAGAGACCACGAGACTCGCAGGAGTTCTCTGGTAGGTTTGCTTGCGATGGGATGGGTTTTTCCCCTTTAAATCACAATGACGTTTCTCGCTCTTCTCTTTTTGACACAATGACGTTTCTCGCTCTCAACAAGTTGACGCTGCTCTCTACTCGTCCGTATCATATCATACCAGAATCATCATCATCATCATCTTCTGCAAAACGACGACTATGAACGACGCATGCTGACGTTGCCGCGGCCGGTGGGATCTGGCTGATATTGGTTTCTGAGATACTACCAGGTTATGAGCCTAGTATGGGCTGAAACTTCTAGAGTAGAAGCACGTCATATCGCGTGTTTCGCGAAATGCTAAAATAGAAATAATGATACTGCAAACTACTGACACCTCTTTTCAACTCACTCCACGCACGATCAGACAATGACTCCTCTGATCGTGAACTCGACTTGTGCAGAGATGATAAAGCCTGCCACCTATCTTGGTGTCAAGAACAGCAGATCTAGATAATAGTTTCACGATCTGGTCCTGCGTAGAAACAAGAGTGGCAAGTCCATGAGATGGGCTTTCACAGACTTGCCACCCCTATTTCTACGCAACATTTCCTACCATAGCACTGCCAACACGGGCAGCGCAAAAAAGGAATTGTGTCAGGGTCATCAGACTTTCGTTAGCCGTACTTGTCCTTGTCGTGCGTGGGCGCGAGAAATCAATGCATACATACGTTGAGGCTGTGTACTGGATCAAGTACTTGTTTTGCAGTAAAAACACGGGAATATTCAATTGATAGAATTGTTCTCACTTGACAGGATCGAACCTTTCAACAATACCAGATGCTAAATGTTTTGACAAATTTTTCAATGCTATGAAATCTAAATTTAGACTTTGGTCATCATCTCTGAAAATAGTTTTTCTGAATCAGAAAGAAAATTTGATTTTACGTAATACAGCTTCTCTTTACAGCCATACTAGTTGGGTGTGGTTCTTTTTTATCAAAGTACGCTCTTTTCTTTTACTTGCTAATCCTTGTACCCAGATTCCTATCTTGTAGTGACTAGTAAATTCGGAAAGCCGCAATTCCTGATAGCAGCGTATTTTTTGAAGTTTTGCTTCTTTCCAGTGTTACTCAACAATGACAATTTGTTGGTTGTACCTGTTACATCCACCCACACATTTTTATGTTTGTTGGCAACGACCATCAAAACACGCCAACATTACTCCAGTACACCAAAACATGAAACTGTTGATCACTTACAACTTCCACGGACCACACGAATAAACCATTCACGATAAAATACCCTTGATTGGTTAAAATCTCCTAGAGGGCAGGCTCATTTGATGAAAACCCCGTTTCTTGCATGAAATGGCGAAAATAGAGAGCTGACAAGAGTTCGAAGACTCGAGGCTTTTTCTTCATATCGCTGAATCTTCAAGCATTGGTCGAACAAATAACATATATACGAGCATAATATATATATATATATTTATAGATATATATTTGTCAAAGACAACCTGAAAGGACGTTGCATTTCGCATTTCTAATGATATTTTAAGACTTCAGTCTAGACCATGTGATAAACTATCAAATTTTGGTTCCAACTTGCTCGACAACTGAATCGGGTGACTAAGAAGCTAATGCGACTTGCCAAGGAGTCAACGGCTGAATGCCCAAGCTGACAAGGAACACACACCGAGTGTCGCTACTGGGGGGAAGGGGGTCTAGTTTGTTATCGAGATGTTCTTTGAGCAGTGATTCCTTCAATATGTTCCCCGTGTGGGTTTTATGCTTCATAATTTATTTTTATAGATACTTGCTTTGCTTATGTTGAAAATATGAGGTCTAGTCTAGTTTAGCGTCCCTACTCGAGGTGCAAGAATATTTCGGCTCCTCTTTGCTGGTTTAATCCATGTTTATTGTAGCAGGGATTCCCACAATATTTTCCCTATTTCGGCTGGATGATCTTCAATAATTTTGTCTTCAATACCGACCTTGCTTTGGATAGAGAAAAATTCATCTCTGTGTTTTCGATATCAGGTCTAGTCTTGTATTTGTGGTTTCTTCGCCATTGTGAAACCGAAATCGCTTTGGATAAAGGCATGGAATGGGTTGAAATTTAACATCCCTACCAATTTTGGAAAGTTTCTTTACGTTATGTTTTGGATAATTATATTGATTGGGAGCCTTCAATAAACTATGTCGTCCAGTTTGGCTGCTAATTGGGATAGGCGATGCATCATTTGCGATACAAAAGAATCGCTAGTGCATGAAACGCTTGGATTCCTTATTTTGAGGACTCATGAGGTTGTTGTGATATAATCCAGTTTGGAAAGAAATGTCGAATAGTCCCACCAGGACTGTTTCTCACCTGTATGCAATTGTTGCGGGAAGTAGATGAATCACTTCATAATGCAAATAAGGTTAGTGAAGATATGTTATTGGATTGTTGCAAGAAGGAATTGAAACACCTTTTTTTGTCGATAGTGCTATTTTTATCTTTGTGATTTGATGAATAGGGAAGGGGTTGCAAGTTGCAGCGAGTCTGCAATTGTTGCGGTAAGCAGGTGAATCACTTCATCATGCAGATAACATTAGTGGAGATTGGTGATTGGATTTCTGCAGGAAGGAATTGAAACACCTCGTTTTGTCGATAATGCTATTTTCATCTTTGTGATTTGATGAATAGGAAAGGCGTTGCAAGTTGCAACGAGTATGCAATTGTTGCGGTAAGCAGGTGAATCACTTCATCATGCAGATAACATTAGTGGAGATTGGTGATTGGATTTCTGCAGGAAGGAATTGAAACACCTCGTTTTGTCGATAATGCTATTTTCATCTTTGTGATTTGATGAATAGGAAAGGCGTTGCAAGTTGCAACAAGTATGCAATTGTTGCGGTAAGCAGGTGAATCACTTCATAATGCAGATAATATTGGTGAAGATTTGTGATTGGATTTTTGCAGGAAGGAATTGAAACACCTCGTTTTGTTTATAATGCGATCTTCATCAAGGTGCAAGGAGTTGGGAAGGCCAGAAAGATGTCATAAGAAGACTGATGATCTGTTATTTATTATGCCTACCAATCGGTCCGATTACAATATATATTGGTTCGTTCTTTTCCGACCAACATTTTTCAGTACACTTCTGACCAGTCTTTGTGCTGTGTCTGTTAAATGTATTCTGCGAAATGCTTGAGCAAGTCATGTTCTTATTCCTGGTATCAGATTGCTTTAACACTTCTGACCAGTCTTTTTGCTGTGTCTGTAAAATTTATTCTTCGAAATGCTTGAGCTAGTCATGGTCTTATTCCTGGTAACAGATTGTTTAAGGATGGTTTGCAAAGGTGCAAACTCACATTGGCGGAGTATTTCTTTTCAATGCCGGAAATGACGACCCATTAGGTCGGCATGAAAAACTTGGCAAAGACCAAGCTCACTACTTAACATACCAGTCGTGGACACAGCCGACCTGCCGACACTGCGACCAGCCAGAGACGTTCTACCACCTGACCCAATGCAACAACCCAGTGTCTCTCAAGTACCAACGACAACTGCCACAGGCAGTGCGAGCATTTTGCTCCAAACACGACGTCCCCAATAATTTCACCTCAGCCTTCGTCATCGCCATTGAAGATAACCTACGCCAAAAGCAACCACTGCAGGAACTACCAACACCAGACGAACTACATTCAATAATTCGGAGCCAAACAGCTATTGGATGGAACCTCTTCGCCAAAGGCTTCCTCGCTAAAGAATGGACACAATATCTACAACACGAACACAACAAACAACACGGTGGTTCCAAAGCATTCGACACTGGAGTTTTCATAACCGGACTTATCAAAACCATATGGACAAGCCTTAGCACACTGTGGGATAACCATTTGAATGACACACACAAGCAGGCTGACCGGATCCCATCCCCGGAGAAGCGACTCGAATTGCAAACCAAGATACGAATGCTAGATCAACGCCGCCAAACATGCCTAGCAGCACACAGAGAACGCTACTTCCACGACGATCTTGACGATTACTTGGCAGAAGCAACCAACTCTCAAATGGAAACCTATATCAACAATTACGAACCCCGAATATATGCAAGCATCAAACAATCCCAGAACAACGCCACCCTAACTAGCATCCTAGCACACACCGGCTTCACACGAACAGCACCGTCCGGCACCAACAGACCCCGCACCAAGGCCAATAGTGACGTACCAATACACCCCAAACATTCCCGATGGCATATTGCTATTGCTACTTAGGGTTGGGGAACCGAAGGGAGGGGAGGCAGATTTTTTCTATGTATTTTTTCTTCGAAAATCCCGCATGTGTATTGTTGAGTCTGGTCATTGTGAAAACGGGAAAGCCTTCTCACAACAAAACCTACTCCATTTTTCTCACGGAGAAATAAAATCATGCTTGTGCCGATTCTAATTGATACATTTGGCGTTAAATGGATTCATACACTTCGCGGAACATTTAAAAATGAGAAGAGACTTGGATTGAAAAAAGCATTGAGATCGATTGATGGATACCGCATTTAAACTGTTCGTCACCTACTGGCTGCTATTTCGCCCTTGATTGACTACTGTACGGTTCCACTACGAAATATGAACTAAAATAAGAAATATATCCCCTACTTACGAAATGGTGAAATGGGCGCAGCAGGGGAAAACTAGATTTTCAGACAACTTGCGCACCCCCTGTCTATGCCTCCCCTCTTTTAGTATCCAGAAATGATCGACGTATCCTGAGGACCCACAACAGGCTTCGTGGTTGTTGTGATGCTCTGGTTCTCAAGGGCATTGGTTTTATCTGCAAACGCGCCGTTTTGCTGACCAGCGAGCCCGAATGCACGCGGATTGATAGTGACGCTCTTTGTACAATTGTTCGTCTTGTATATTCCTACAAGCCGATCTGCAAGCTCAAACATATTGTTTCGGAGCGAAATGATGATAAATTGGGCATTTTTTGTTCTTTCCTTGATGTAATTTGCTACGATCGAGACATTTTTGAAGTCCAGAGCAGCGTCGATCTCGTCCATGACGTAGAGAGGGGTCGGCTTGTAGTGGTGAAGGGCAAATACCAACGACAGTGACGATAGGGTTTTTTCCCCACCCGAGAGATTGCTGATATTTTTCCACGACTTTTTGGGTGGTCGGACGGAGAAGACAATTCCTTCCGAGAACGGATCAAGAGAATCAACTAATTCCAACTCGGCATCTCCGCCCAGCGTTATCATCTGATACATCTCCTTGAGCTTCAACGTGATAGTTCCGAAACCATCCATAAACATCTCGAGACGTTGCCGCCTCAGTTCTTCATGTTCCTTGCGTGCCATGTTTCGCTCCTCAGAAACTTGGTCAAGTTCACCCACCCTGGAAAAGACGTTACCAGCATATGAGCAAACAATGCAGAAGATAGGACACAGCAACAATTCAAAGTCATACCTCGATAAATAGTCAGCTTCTTTTTTTCTGTACTCATCAATGGCTCCCATGTTGGCATTCTTCGCGAGCATGTTCCTTTCAGTCTCAAGGATGTCAATGGCCTCCTTTATGTCTTCAGGGTTGTACTTCTCCAGCACAGCATGGGAGAGCTGTACCATTGAATCAGATTTAGTCTTTTTATCATCCTTCAATGAGGTATCAAGGTGATGTGGCGATTCCTCGACATCCATTTTGTCTGCGTCGAGTTTTTTCGACTCCTCGCCTTCGCCCTCGTCTTCAAAATCAAATTCGCCGTCAACTTCCCAAAGCCGAGCGATCTCCTTCTCCCAATGTTGCATTTTCTTCCGGTTATCAGAAAGTTGCTTTTCAATAGCGTCCAATTGCCCAAGGAAATCGATTTCTTTGCAACGGATATCGGCCTGGACCGTTTTCAACTCATCGACCTCCTTGGAAGCTGCTTCCAGAGCTCTTCGCTTTTCGGCCTCTACTTTCTTGACTTGCTCGTAGGCTGTCATCACTTCGAGTGCTCCGGATTCCAGAGCCTTAAATTCAGCCTCTTTCTGCTCCAAGGACTCGCTGGCAGCAGACAATTTTCCTTCCAAATCGGTAATGGCTGCCTTGGCCTTGGCCTCAGCCTTTTCGGCTGATGTGATTTCAACCTTGGAAGAATTCAACATTTTTTCGGCTGCATTCAAGTCAGAAAGAATTTTCTCACAACAAGCTCTCTGGTTTTTGAGGCGCGAACCCCCAGCATCCAAAATGTCTTGCTGGAGCTTCGACAACTCGGACTCCAGCCGATCGGCGAGCTTAGCACAAATGTCCATTTCAGAGCGGCATTTCTGAACTTTGTTGGCGAGTTCGACTTTCTTCTCCTGGTCATCCGATGAGACTTCACATTGGGAGCGAAGATCCGGAATCAGTTTGGTCAATTCCTTGCGCGACGTCTCGAAACCTTCAATTTCCAGCTTCAATTTGGGAATCAGCACCTCTAGCGATTTCTTGCTTTTGATCAGAGCCCTAATCTCACTTTTGATATCTAGTCTGCGCTTGCGGCATTCCTGAAGAAGATTCTGGGCCTGCTGGGCTTCCCCTTCGATTCTTTCAAGATGTGATTCCACATTATCCTCTAGTGCAAGAGCCACCGATTTTGTTCGAGAATTCTAACAAGCAAACGAAGCATGAGCATACAGCAAACCGTCCACAATACAAGAGAATGCGTCGAACTTACCGCAATTCGCATCCCACCACTTCTGGCCGTTTTGCCGCCACCAGACATTGTGCCAGTAGTTTCGATCAAGTTGCCGTTTAAAGTCACAACACGCCAACGCTTGCTAGAATCGTAAGCCCAGCGAGTTGCAGTATCCATATCAGGTGCAACAAGCGTGTTTCCGACGGCCAGAAAGAGCGCAGGAGTCACAGAGAAATTGGACGGTACAATCAAATCAAACAATCGTGGGGCGTTTTCTGGTGTTTCCACAGGTCGGTCGTGGGCACCCTTCTTTTGCTTATCAAGAGGAATAAAGCTTGCGCGACCAAGATTGTATTTTCTGAGAAATTCAAGACATCGTTGGGCACCAGCGGTAGTCTGAACCACAATATTGTCAAGCATGCCACCACAAGCTGTCGAAATTGCAACATCGTACTGTTCCGCAATGCTTGCTAAATCGCCAAGACGACCAAGGATTCCCACCTTACTGAGCTCGCCCCCGTTCTTCGCCGCTTCCAAAATGCCTCGAACGGCTTTGGATCTGGACTTGCCACCCGAGGATCGTATAGCAGTCCTAGCATCTTCGATTTGATTCTTTGTAGGAAGAGTGAAACGGCAAGTCAGAAATTGGATCAAAGTAACAGCAAATCTTGTCAACCACTTGACTCACCACAAGATCACCATGCTTAGTCTCCAAGGCAGCTTCTCCCTTTGCAAGCTCTGCGTCTTCTTTTTCCAACTTCAGAATATCTCCCTGGGCTCGTTTAAGCTCCTGGTCTTTTTCGCGAAGCAATGTGCACTTTTCAGCTTTGGTGTCATCGATCGATGAGAGCTCTTCCTCTGCGGATCGAAGCCTTTCGTTGGCTCTATTTGAAGAATCTTCGACGATCTTCTTTTCGGTTTCGGCTGTGTCAAGGGCTGCCTGCAAGATGGCACGTTCTTGTTTCACCGGAGCCAATTCCTGGGTCTTTGCTTCGAGGTCGCGTCGGACTTGTTGTGTGATTACTTTAGTTTCGTCTTCGATCGTTTCGAGCTTCCTCTCCTCGTCAGCCTTGCGGTGGGAAAGGGCTGAGATCTCTTCCTCGAGAACGGGAATGCGCGAAAGGGCTGCGTCGCGTTTGGAAATGGCACTAGTCTCCTTCTTGGTTTCTCCCTTTATCTTGTCATCGATCTTTTTCTTCTGTGACCGCTCGTGCTTGATCTCTTCTCGAAGCTTGATATCCTTTCGTTCAAAAGCGGAAAATTCATCTTTTGTGCGCTTCAACTCGTTGAAAGTGATATCATAGTCCTTTCGTTGGTCGGCAAGACCCGATTCAATTTCTTCAATGCGTTTGGTTGCAGCTAGGTTGGCCTCGCGCTCAGAATTTAGCTTCTCGGTGACATTTTCCTTGCTCTCCGTGAGCTTGGTTAATTCATTTTGAACCTTCATAGCATTGATCTGATATAGAATATTTTGCTTGCGGCGAATTTCCCTCTCCTTTGCTAACAATGATTCAGCCTCTTCCTTGGCGCCCTCAAGGCTGTCCTTTTCTTTCTCGACAGCTTTGACACGATTGAGCTTTTCTTGCCTAACCTCGGTGAGAGCATCAACTTTCTCAGCAGCCTGGTTGGCTGCCTCCACGAATTTTGAAGAGCCAATAATATCTTCAAGGTATTCAAGCAAGCCTTCATCGTTTTCGGTTTTTCCCTTGGGAGGCATCATTGATATCATCTCGACTTCCCCTTGAAGGATGAGGAAACGATTGTTGTCCAGGTCAATGCCCTTTGAGTTCAAATAGGTGGCTATCTCCTTGAAGCTCGAATTCTTGTCGTTCAGTTTGTACGTGGAAGAGTTGTCCTTTTTGGCCACGCGAGTCACAACTGTTTCGGTGTTCGGAACCACGCGGTAGTCTTCATCGCCGTCGCCGGTATCGATGATCTCTTGAAAGTGCACGGAAACTCGGGCATACTGGGGCGGGTCATCCTTTACAGCGTCGCTTTTGTGGATCAGCTCCGACACCTTGTTGAGGCGTAGCTTCTTGGCCCGCTTTCCGAAAACGAAGAGCATGGCATCGATCACATTCGACTTTCCAGAGCCGTTGGGTCCGACCACAGCTGAGAAACATTTGTGAAAAGGTCCGATCTCCTTGATACCAGCGTATGACTTGAAGTTTTCCAAGACCTACGAAAGCAGAGAAGAGTGAGGAGCTCGTCAGTAAGGAGTCCTTTTTTAAACACATAGCTTGTCGAAAACTCGAACCCACGAGTTTTGCACTCACCATTTTTGTGATCAGCAGCCGTGGAGGAGGTTCATCTCCCATTATGTCTGCCCCCATTGACAAGGGACTTTCCTCTTCCATGGGTTGCATTGGCGGATCGGTTTCCGACATGTCGTTGCTCATTGTCGATGTCAGACAAAGTACTGTACGAGTACTGGTAATGTACCGGTAGTTATTGAAACGAGCAATCTGAAATAATTATCCTTTGTTGTCGTTTCTCTTGATCAAAAAACGGGCGCGGACTTCGACTTGCCGGCTTCGGGCGGCACCAATTCAAATCCCCGCCCTGCACGCCCGCCTGCCCATCATGCCTGATGCCTGCCCTACCCGGCCCATTCGTGCTCGTACTGAAGAATCGGTACCGGTACCTGGTACGGTACTGTACCTGGTAACGGTACCTGGTACGAAGTGCCGGTAATGTGTGCGTTCGTACCCGCCGGGCGGCACAGACAGACAGACAGACAGACAGACAGACAGACTAGTCTAGAGTAGCTGCCCACTGTCGTGAATTGGATTCGCGATGTACAGAAACAGTCCCAAATGGAGATCCAATCGGATGAGTCTGCGATTCAATCGGACGGTAGTCTTGGAAGCGACGTTCCAGCGGAAACTATTGTTTACTATACATGAAGAATGAACAATACAATCCAACGACTGTGATTCCCTAAACGGAGCGAAAGGCTACCATAACAGGAAAGAAAGTGGGATAGAGATATAGACAGTTGGGAGCGAATATTAGTATCTTCATCGGGGAAGATATGATTAATTGGATCCGGCAGTTCCAAGACTGATCGGCGAGAGCAAAGATCCAATTCCAACAAACGGAGTTATCAAAGATAGAATAACATTGTCATAATCTCGAGTTTGAGATGAAAGTTTACTTTACTTTACTTTACTTTACTTGAGAGAGGTTCGTGCATCGGAAGATCAGACGAACTACTAGCAATACTAAGCTTTTGAAATCGTTCAGAGAGTATACGGTGAGAAAATCGGATGAAGGCAAGTTTAAAGGTTGGTCGAAGAGGGCTGCGGAGGAAATGACTGGTATCTGCAAGAAACTCAAACTGGAAGGTGAAGGCCAGAGAGCGAAAATGTTTAGTGCTTCATATCGCGTGGTTTATCGACAGAGGAATGTGGAAAGAAAAAGAGACGATGCGGAGGAGAATGAGCCAGTCGACTATGGCGAGCTTTGGGATCTGGATGAGGTAGAGATGGCGGCAGTGTAACTATCATAAAACGAAGTCGAGAGAATTTAATGTGCTGTAGAAAAAACGAATTGACGTAAGGACGGTATTGAGCTCTGGACTACCTGCACGGTCTACGGATGTAAAAGAGGGTCGAAGTATAAGATCAGCGCGTGTATTAGAGGCATCAATTACGAAAATCATCATCTGCAATGCAATGAGTGTTATTGTACCATGAAATACTGTTATAAGAGAAGATTCGTGGCATGCGAGACGCCAAAATGCGGCAAAAGCAAATTCACCAACTCCAAAGCGAATATCAAAAACTGCAAACACAGTTATTTTGGCGCGATACCGGCATGAATGCGCGGTATTGGCAGAGGTTCGCGCGGAATATTTGAATTCGGCAAACCTGCGGGACAATAAAGCGCGGGAGTTTTTGAAAGGGAGAAGTCGCGCACATTAATTAATGTTGACCGGTTCTATCAATAAAGCGATTCTAACGGCAGTGAAAAACAAGACGGTGGCCAGGCCCCTAGATGTAGCAGGCTGGCGCGGTACAGAAGATGACGATTGTGCGGTGGGAGGATGGGAGAGAGGAAAGACAAGATAGTGCTACGCATAACAATAACATTTGACATCTAAAAATAACATTTGACATCATAGGATGGTGGACGAGGAAGTAGAGGTGACAGAAGACGCTGCCCCATTGAGAGCAATTGTGTCGCTGGAAGACTTGTTCGAGAATATAGACAGGTCCGTAGAGCGTTATGTGAAGATGGATTTATACGCGTACTGTCCCATGATCACAGGACCAATAATAGGACCCCTGGTACGGTAGGTTGCATGCGTTGGAGGTTGGAGGGCGTGGCTGGCGTGGTGGGTCACGCACGCACGCACGCAGGTGCGAGCTCAAGTCATCTCTGGCCTCTGGCGCTACCGGTACTTGTACTGTACCAGGTATCATACCGGTACAGTACCGGTACACGTACCTACCAGCGGGATCTTCGTTGTTGATCGTCGATCATCCATCAAAAACTTCGTGTTAAACCGTCTTCGTCGTCGTCGAACCCGGCGTCTACAAGAACGTAGTGGCAGTAGAGAATGCTGCGCCACATCGCATGAGATGCAAGATTGATGAGATCGCTCAAGCCATAATAAATAAACCATGAAAAATTCGGTGATAGCGATTCCAATTTTGACCAACACCATCCTCCTTCTAAATTATCAAGTTATTGCTGCTTTGAGCACAAGCAAGAGCACCAAGATGTCTGACTTGGTGCCCCTCGAGGTCCTTGCAGCCCACGCCAATTCTTACGCGAGCGCCAATGGTATCCAAGTTGAACGCAAAAGATGGGACGACCCCTCTAACACCTATTTTGAATGTGCACCGATGTCTCTACTGCCTAATGCATATCCAAAGGAAGCCCTTGCCAACGCACAGGCTGTAGCGACTGCATTTAATGAATTGGTCGATAGGGTCAGTCGCGACGCCGAGTTTCTTGAGCGTACGCTGGGTGGAGGCGTGGCAGAAATGGACCCCTTCACAGCACAGCTATTGAAGCTTTACAGGCAAGTATATGTTGGTGGAGACAAGGATACGCCAGCAAAACTCGCGGATCGACTGGGCATTCATCGAAGCGACTACATGTTGCATTCCGCAGCCGAAGGCGAACCCTATCAGTTGAAGCAAGTCGAATTGAACACAATCGCGGCTTCCTTCGCTGGATTGTCTTCCCGAATATTCAGCCTCCATCGTTATTTGACTTCTCGTTTCGGTGATGAGGTTGGTGAATTCCTAGAAATCAATCGAAAAATGGTTACTACTTCGACTGATCCAGCACCAGGAGTCCCTGAGAACCCAACGCTTGAGCGTATCCCCCGTGCCATCTCTCTAGCCTATGATAGATATGTGCAAAAGTTTGAAGCAGGAGGAGATGCTTCGGACGTCATTGTGTTGTTCGTCGTTCAGGAGGGTGAAACCAACACAGTTGACCAACGCATGCTTGAATTCAGGCTATTTGAAGACCACAACATCCCAGTTGTCCGGATGTCTCTGAAAAAGGCATACTGTGCGATATCTCTTGATGGCGATGGGTCGCTTAAACTAGGTGACAAAGAAATCGCGGTGATTTACTACAGAGCAGGCTATGCCCCTACCGACTACCCAGACGGCGATGATGGGGTCGAATGGAAAGCTAGGCTCAAGCTGGAATGCTCTCGAGCCGCCAAGTGCCCATCACTTGGATATCATTTGGCAGGGACGAAGAAAGTTCAACAAGATCTCGCGCGCCCAGGAGTCTTGGAGCGTTTCTTTCCCGGCTCTGACGAGAGAAGAAAGGTGGAGGCAATGAGGTCGTGCTTCGCCGGCCTATACAGCATGGGTGAAGATGCAACGGCAGAAGACTTGCATGCTGCCCAAGAGGTCCTCAATGGGCAACACGCCAAATATGTTCTCAAGCCACAACGAGAAGGCGGGGGCTACAACTTTTACGGGGATTCATTGGCCGAGAAGTTGCGTGAACATACGTCGACCGAGGAAGATGGCTCCCTTAAACTTGGGAAGCAACTAGCTGAATACATACTGATGCAACGGCTGTTCCCTCCCCAGCAAAAAGCCATATTGTTGCGAGGAGGGCGCGTGGAAGGAACCGGTGACAGTATCTCTGAGCTTGGGTGTTACGGGACTCTGGTTGTTGATGCGCATGGAAAAGTTGTTCTCAATGAGTACGCGGGATTTTTGCTGCGAACAAAGTTCAGCAATGTCGATGAAGGCGGCGTTGCTTCTGGATTTGCAACTTTGTCCAGCCCATACCTTTGTTAGACGACACATTGTGCTTAATAATTAGAATCGAGGGATCTCACCAATACGGGTGGGGGTATGGATAGTTTATGCTTCAGTTGATCACGCTTTGTCTCAAGCCATCTACACCATCAAGTAGCACTTGTCTTTTCCTGACAAAGCTGTTACTACCGATGCCCTCTCTAGAGACAATGAAGATCAACTACCCGACTGCTGAATAGGGCAATACTGGCAAGATTTATTCTTATGATCTTAAGATTGACGTGGGAGTTGAAGAAGGAGTCAAAACGGTACCAGTGGTCAAGATTTTCAAGGAGTTGAAAATCCAGCTCCCCGGCGTAGCGGATTCTTCCGTGCCCCATGCCCGTGTATGATGCTACTAGCTGCAAGGAGATTATCTCCAATGCCGACATTGATCCAGCAACCTTTGCCAAAGTATTTAGTGTGGAAAGTGGATCTCAGCCTACCAAGAAGTGTGCATGACACCTACCAACCAACTGGGCAATACCGCGTGACATCACCAGTAACCCATCTCTCTTGACAGGAGACAAGGTAGAGGTAGAGTATCCATAGTACATCCACGATGAGCTTAATAATGGTGCTTCCTGAGACCATATAATTTCTTGCATCAGCATGCCGGCCAGCTCTAAGTCTGAATTGGTGCTTGCTGCGTGTTGTTGTTCACCGTTGCGCTCCTTCCGCTGCTCCTGCTCTCCTCCCACTCACGCATGCTTTTGTCCTGCCAATATGGGCAGAGTGATTGCCACAGCCTTGTTTTGTTGCTCAGACATGGCAACAAGAAGCCCCAAGCAGATATGTTGTTATTAGTAGGGTTGAGATGGATTCTACTACCTTTAGGCTCCAAGAACTGAATGGTATTGTGTCCAAAATGGGTGCCGTATGATGGGTTTGTTGTTGTTGTTGTTGTTGTTGTTGTTATCGAAGTCATGCCGGCAATACACTCGATAAAGGTCTGCCCGTCATCAGGGAACGATGAATCAAGGTGTGACCGGTGTGACGGGCAGCCAGACGTCTTGTACCAGCTCTACGCGTCCTACTACTCCGGGCTGGCGAAAGTCGCCAGCCATATGTAGAGAGCAGGGTCATTATTGATTTTCTCGCAAATTCAAAATGGTCATTGTCTGTATGACGTGTTGTTCTGAAGTTTATCATTTCGTATGGATATTAAACACTACGGCTTGGTAAAATGAAAAATTAAATCATGTAGCTTTTGTACCAAGATCCAATTTGGTTCCAAGATTCTGTTCCTAGACCATCATTGAAACTCATAGAACGCTGTGGAAGCAGCAGACTGCCAATCATACCGGTACTGTACCAGTACTGCACCGGTACGGTACAGGTTCGAACGACGCCGCTGTGTGTGTGGTTTCCATCATCATCGATCGCCCATCGTCATCCCAATCATCACCGAGCTTTCTCCTTGCCTTTTGCGTTGAACTGGTCGTCTCGCAGTTTCGTGCGTGTTCATTATTCATTCTTAGCATTCCAGTGAGTGCGTACCGACCATTATCTTTCCGTTGAGTAAAACAAGCGAGATGAGCGAGTGGGACCTCAAGATTCTGTGCATGGGGGCGGGTTACGTTGGCGGGCCGACCATGGCAGTAATTGCAAAGCAATGCCCCAAGGTGCGTATGCATTGACAGCAGGGCAGATTTCAGCGTCACGTCGGCAGGCTGATAGCTGTGCTCTGGCGTGTTCCCGTTTTTCATTGTGGTTTGTCGCGTCGGACCGGGCTTTGGATTCCGTTGAAAGTGCGTCTCACACTCATTGCTCGTACACTTTCTTCGGCCCCCCGTTCCTGCCAGATTCGTGTCGTTGTTGGGGACATCTCCCAAGCGCAAATTGATGCTTGGAACACAGACGAGTTGCCCATCTATGAGCCGGGGCTGCTTGAAGTCGTGAAGGAATGCAGAAACCGCAACCTCTTTTTCAGCACCGATTTGGACAAGGAGATCGAGGAAGCCGACGTGATTTTCATTTCCGTCAATACACCCACCAAAACAAAGGGTATTGGTGCTGGGCGTGCGGCCAACATCAAAAATTGTGAACTATGCGCTCGCCATATTGCCAAAGTCGCGACCAGCACCAAGATTGTCGTTGAGAAGTCAACTGTGCCAGTGCGAACTGCATCAGCTATTGAGCGCATCCTCAAGTCGAACGAGAAGGATTTCTCCTTCCAGGTCTTGAGCAATCCCGAGTTCTTGGCTGAAGGAACAGCCATGAATGACCTCATGAAGCCCGACCGCGTCCTCATCGGTGGCCAGCAGACGCCCGAGGGACTCAAGGCAGCTGAAACGCTGGCTAGCGTCTACGCCAACTGGGTTCCTCGCGAGCAAATCTTGACCACCAATTTGTGGTCGTCCGAGCTTTCCAAACTCGTAGCCAATGCCTTCTTGGCACAGCGCGTCTCGTCTATTAACTCTATCTCTGCACTATGTGAGGCCACAGGTGCTGATGTCACGGAGATTAGCCGGGCCGTTGGAATGGATGATCGTATTGGCAGGCGGTTCTTGATGCCATCTGTCGGATTTGGAGGGTCTTGCTTCCAAAAGGATATCCTGAACTTGGTATACTTGTGTGAAACATATGGTTTAAACGAATGCGCTGAGTACTGGCGTCAAGTCATTGAAATGAACGACTTCCAAAAGAGGCGCTTTGCTGAAAAGGTGGTGTCTACCATGTTCAACACTGTCACAGGCAAAAAGATCGCGATTTTGGGATACGCATTCAAGAAGGACACTGGAGACGTTAGGGAATCCCCGTCAATGTTTGTTGTTCGAGATTTGCTCCAGGAGCAGGCCAGGATCCATGTGTATGATCCACAGGTCAAACGTGAGGAAATGTGGAGCGAAATGGCTTACACCTGTGGAGTGACCCACGAGAACACGCCAAAATTGGATGAATCCGTCGTCACAGAAGATGAAGTGTACAAGTGCTGCGAAGGAGCCCATGGAATTTGTATCCTAACTGAATGGGACGAGTTCAAGACTTTGGACTACAAAAGAATCTACGAAGGAATGGCCAAACCAGCATTTTTGTTCGATGGACGCCTGCTTGTCGATCACAAAGCTCTGCGCGAGATTGGTTTCGAGGTACACGCCATTGGAAAACCCGATCCCAACAAATTTCCAGGCGTCTAAGTGAGGTAAAACCGTAATGATGGCTGGCTCCTGATCAAATAGGATGGGTGGTCCCAACTCGTGTCCAAGTGTTCAGGTTTGTTTCCCACTCATTTTAATTTACTCAATAATTTTGCACTAGCGTCATTCAATCGCGGTCTTCTTCTTCGTAGCTGCCACCATACCATATTCCATAAGGCCTCTCTTAAAGGCTCTGTGGTATCTTTCCAAGCAGTATGCTTCGCGGATAGCGCGCATGTAATATCTGGGTCTAAAAATCCAACCACGTGGGTCCTTGACCCCAAGCCAAATCGTATGACGCCAAGACGAGACGGTCTCCTTAGCCCAATCTTCAGCCTTCGCACCTTCCATAAGTCCTGTCCCCTCGACAAGCTCTTTGTAAGCCTCTTTCGAGATGAAATAAGGGTGGCTCCTGTACCGGCCAGAAAAGAACAGTTTTAGAAAGGTGTCATGGCCAGGACGGATGTCCCATTCTACTGGGGTTAACGGACACTGCGCGCTTACCATTCATCGTAAAGGTACTGCAGATCACGTTTATCTCGCTTGTCAAATGAAACTTCGCGGTCGTCGCGCTGACACCAGGTCGCCATTACAAATTTACCACCAGGCTTCAAGACTCTCATCATTTGCTCGATATATTTCTTCTTGTCGGGCATGTGCTCGCCACTTTCACAAGCCCAAACTATATCGAACGTATTATCCGCAAAGCTCGGCATCTCGAGGGCATCTTCAACCATAAATTTAGCATTTGGGGTTTCTTGTTCGACAGCCAATTCTGTGGCGCGCTTGACTTGTTGTGGACTCAATGTAATACCAGTTACTTCTGATTTTGGACCAAGTTTACGTGCTAAGTAACGAGATGTACCGCCGAAGCCACAGCCGACATCCAAAACCTTGGCTTCACTATCGGCGGCGGGGTCGATCCCACCAAACTCCATCATTTCATCAATGAAAGTATACTGGGCCTCCCGCAAGGGTTTGTTTCTATACTTCTCTTCCTTGGAATAATATCCGAGGTGAATGTGTTCTCCCCAGTAGTATTCTACGTATCCTAATTCAGTCCATTCGTCGTACTCCTTTCCGACAGATCCCTCTTTGTACGGGCGTGATGGCTTGTCCAGTACAAGCTTCACAAATCCAGTGCCGGCCAACGCCAAGGTTCCAGCAGCTGCTACACCAATCTTGACGGCAGCTTTCTGGAGCAGAGGAGTGACGGCCATGTTCAGTTTACTTGTTTTGCTGTCTGCCCTCGAAGGATTTACGACGAAGCCATCGCAGCAACCAACGAACAGGGAAAAAATTGCACCTCTGACTATCTTCATCGTGGTTAGGTGGACAGTAAAAAATATAAGTCTTCGTCTACCTGTACCGTAATGGTCGTGCTGGATGAACCGACTATGAGTTGGAAGAGCTGTGTCAGTCGGCGTTTGTTTGAAGCTCCGCTACCTAGCCGTTGACTCATTGCCTTATTGTTGATCTGGTTCAGTCTGTCGTTTATCCTTGAACTACTACCCCGACTACTCTATATGTATGTATCGATATGTACGAGGAGTTATTAGTCTACCCAGTCTACTCGCGTACCTGTCTACTGTACAGTACGTACCCCATAATAATGTTATGGCCACAAGACCGACAACAACCGGGATATCGAGTTGACGACTGATGACGACTGACTCAGGCCCGCCATAAACCGCTTTGCGCGAGAGCGGGGCCACAAAAATATTTTTCATCTTTTTCCACTTTCAACGCACATTTGCGCGGTGAAACCAAATCGGGACAGTGGATGCCGGCGAAAAAATAACCCTCGCTGCGCTCCGGTGAATCAATGATAATGTTCGGCCACCACGCACGCCAACACGCCACCACGCACGAACAGAGGCCACAGACGTGAAAAATTGCCGCATCGTGGATCGTGGGGTCGGTATTGTCTCAACTAGCAGCATCACACGGAATGTAGGACAGACGACTTGTTTGAAAGTGCCTACACGTTGATTCTAATTTTTTTGTTTTTGTTGAGCCTTTTTGATTTGAATTCAAAGTCGCGAGGACCTGGTCCGCCGTTGAAAATAACTTATACCCTATGACTGTACTTTTATAGAATCTCTATATATGTACTATCCTAATTTGACAAATTCAAATTAGAAATCAACATCACCTGTGATGACGAAGAGAAGCATGTTTGGACACTGCGAGAAGATCGTCGTCCTTGCTCCGGCAAGGATGGTGTGGCGAAGAGCTGCGTCAAGGTTGTTCCGACCTTGATGCCCTAACGTGCACTTTGAACAGGCCCCCCCTTCTATCCTTTCATGGATCGCCTCTGCCGCAGCAGGTACCGGTACTGTGATTGACAGGATGGGAATAATCCAATTTTTCTTATTGTACATCAGTAATACCGGTGGCATGATTCATTGAGTGTGTAGCAGGTAGCAGAGACTTTGTTGGTTGCCTAAAGCCCAAGTACTAGTAATTAATGACCGCTTTCTCTGCTCTGTGCCACCATTCACTTTTGGCACTGTAGAGCGTTCACAAACCCAAATCTACGAGACTACAAGTTCGTACATGTTTCATGGTTATGAAGCACTTCATTCTGTTGTGGATGGAGAAAAGGGACGAATTTATCTAAAATAGACAACGATTGGGTCGGAGTAGTTGAGAGAGGAGTACTCCAGTAGATGATAGCCAGTACCATACAAAATAAGTCTAGTAACGGCACTGTCTACTAGTAGTAGCTGGAACATCACATCTTGGAACACCATGAATGGTACAGTACAATGATCGATGCATTGTCTTGTAAAAAGTAGAGATATCGATCATGCCCGATCAACGGGGTACATACTGACTACCAACTTGGAAGATTCCACCAACGCAGCAATCGCTTGATCGATATCGTCCCTTGTGTGGAGTGTGGATACGGTCATTCGAATGGCCGGTGCCAGTTCCGTCCGCAAGTGGCTGCTTGCATCTTGCCCAGTTGCTACCGTGGCAATACCACGCTTGAGACACTCGTGCATAATACCACTAGTAATATCGGCCTCATATATGGACTCCTCGTAGAGCTGCAGAACAACAATGGGGGATCGCTCGTCGCTCGTGACCACCAAACGGGACAAATCTGTCTTTCCTAGCTGCTCGTACATGTACGAAACGTTCTCTTGAAGGCGTGTGATGCATGCGGGATGCGATTCCATATGTTTCAAGGATGCAATTGCAGCACTTGCCGTAAAGGGAGGCGCGGAAGCACTGAAGCAGTATCCGGCTCCTGAGAGCCGCTGATGATCGACGACCTCTTCATTTCCAATGGTAACTCCGCCAACGCTACCCAAAGAGTTTTCCAGAGCGACCGTTACAATCTCCGCATCGTACATTGGTTGCAGATGGTAGTGCTCCAAAGCGCCTCTTCCAGTTTTGCCCAAGGTTCCAAAGCTGAAAGACTCGTCCAAAATGAGACGGTAGTGGTATTTGTGCTTGAGCTGAACAATTCTATCAAGAGGTGCGATCGTTCCCAGATTCTTGTATAAACCTTCAACAACGATAAAACGCCGCTGAGCATTGGGCTTGCGGCCCAGTTTCTTGTCTTGCAGCTGCAGATCATTGAGCACACGCTCTAGGTCTTCCATGTCGTTGTGCTTGAACCATTGTACGTTAGCTCTTGACAAGTACACGCCAGTCATGAGTGGCTCATACACAGCTTCATCTACAACCAGCAAATCGCCGCGTTTCGCGAAAGCGGCAACCGTACTGGAACAGGTTGACGCGCCGTCAGAGTACATGATTGCTGCGTCGGTGTTTGTGAATCTTGCAACGCACTCTTCAAGCTGCAGATGAGCATCGATGGTTCCATAAAACCCACGCGGGCCACAACTACCACAGCCGTACTTGTTTAGAGCGTTCTCTGACGCCTCCTTGAGCGCCGGCGAAGTTTGCAAACCCAAAAAATCAAAGTTGCAAAAGTTGAGCACTCTCTTGGCGTCGCCGCCCTGCTCACTGTTCTGGAAAGTGATAGTGAGGTATTTTCCCTCTTGTGATTGCACGATGATCTGGGGTGGCTCCTCCTTATCCGGTTGCGAGGCGGGTGGGGCGAGAGGAACTCGATTCTCTTTCCACTCGGACAAGAGCTCTTCCTGTTCTGCAACAGAGAGCCTTTCGTTTGTGGAGTCCTTGTAGCCCTCCTTGCTCACTCGAATAAATAACATGTACAGCAAACTCACCAGCAATGTGGTTTCAACTGCCACATGCAACGGATCACGAACGACCAAATTCCACCACCATTCTCGATACAAGGCAGGAAAATCGCGGATGAAATGAATGATTTGAAGCGTGGTGGGCAACGGTGCAGATTCGTAGTGGTAAAAGTACGCCTGGAATGTCTTTCCTGCCTTGAAGCCCAGCTCATAGACTGCAGGAAATAACATGGTGATTAGGGTTGGGGGGTAGAGGTTATAGTTTGACTGATCGATGGGATGAAGGGATGATCATGAACAGCTTGCGTAAAAAAAATGTTGTGCCGCATCAATAAAATTCGAAAGGAAGAGCAATGACGACCACCACACCGCAACCGCCGACACAATGCAGATCGCTCGACGTAAATAATTTTAATATATAACTTTTGTAATCTACGAAAAGTTATCCTGTTTAGTTCGTACAGTGGTTAGTACCCCGCATTGTGGTTGCGGAAACCCGGGTTCGATTCCCGGACTGAACAAAACAATTTTTGCCTTTTTGCTTTTACGAGTACTTCTGTACCGCTGTGTACCGGTACCAGTGCACATACCGGCATGATCTTCGGTCGTATGGTAAAAGTACGAGCACTTAAGGGCCCTGTAGTAGAGAGTATTAAAAAGACCACCGATTGATTATTCATTCTTCCCATTGCACCACTACTGAGATGAGCGTCTGGAAGACGACTAGAAAATTCATGTTTTGAAAAAGAATGATACGAAAACGGCATTTGTCTTCCTCGTTGAAATGATCTTCTGCCTCTACGGTGATCAAACTCATCCAAGGCGATGATTACATCCCTCCATCCCCAACTTGCTCCCCTTGTTTTTGTTTTTCTTGTGCACGTCTTAGAACGGCACCAATTTCTGTGCCCTCTAGGTGTGTGTTTGTCATACGTTGGTTTTTGCGCTCATAGTAGCGTCGTTTCTTCGGCTTGCCGTCATTATCAACATTCGCTTTTCTCTTCAGCCGGGGTCGCCTCATTTCTTCACCTGGTTCTAGAAGTTTGTGTTCCACGAGCAGCTGTTTAAGCTCTGCATCGGACTCCGGAACATTTTTGCGGGTGGCCAGATACATCTCGCGCACATCTTTGGTACAACCATGGCGGCGCGCATGGGTGTACAACGCTAGGAATGGATCTGACGCAGCCTCCCGTGCTTGGGCGGCATTGTCTTTTTGATTTTGTTGGTCTTTTTCTGTATCACCACGGGCGGCAGGTTTGTGGGGGCGCTTCCGAGACCCTGTCATAGAAGCTGTACCGAAAGACGCTGCTAGTGTCACTGGATTCGACGCGTGAGCATGGCTTCCGAGAAGCTGTGAAGCGACACCGCCACTTCTTCCATGTGCCAAACGGACGAGGCGCTCACGTGCGTGGTGCGCCTTCTGGACATTTTCAATCGCATTATTTGACAAGTGATGATCGACGGGCAGAAGTTTCTCCGAGAATGTTCGGATGTAACCATCTATTTCATTTCGTTTGGATAGATCTTGAAGCGATACGACTGAGAGAGGAGGTTGAGCTCTAGCGCGACTTCCGGGACCTTTAACCGATGATGAGATTCGAAACCATTGGCCGCCTATCTGTACCGCTTCTCCTCGTCGGATCTGGCTACAGGGATCGACATCCGTTTCCAGAGTGTAGATTTTTTGCTTCTTGGGTTTCTTTCCACTATGCGGCGTTTCATCTCCTTTGGCAGCACTGCCATCAGTACCCGCCAGCGTCTCGTTCGCGGGAGTTTCGGCAGCTTGATCCTTGTTGTGACTTTCATCGGAATTTTCGGCAGGCTTTTCGGAGTGAGTTTCATTGGTGGCGGGCAACGACTCAGTGTTATCAGTGCTGCCACCATCCATGTCACTTTCACTCTTGACAGTTGTTTTACCCTCCCCCAACAGATTTATCTTGTCAGAGCTGGTGCCGGCTCCTTCGGTAGAGGTCGACTGTGACAGCTGGGGAAGTAGTCGTTCGGGGGGAATGCTGATGATTCCATCGAGCTCGACGAGAAAGGCTTCCCCTCGAGGAAATAGGATCTGCGTTTTATCCTCCGTATTGTTAATCGCCAAGACGTCACCCGCTGTGATGAGTAGATCGAGATCCCTCTCGACTCCGTCGTAGGCATCTTCAACATCCCGTCGAGGAAGACCATTCTTGGAGCGGTTAACTTGGGCTAGAAGCGATGTTCGGTCTCTGATGTGATTATATTTGGCTTGGTAAGCGTAAGTGGCAATCATTAAGGAAGGGTTCTCTGGATCTGGCACCAGTTCAACTCGTATCTTTGGGTTGTGCTGTAGCATCTCAGCGACGGATTCGTCCTCTTGGAGGTCAATCCCTGTCCGTTGGTAGATGACTGAAGGCGCCAAACAGCCGGAAGAGCGGTGCGCCTGCAAAAAGTGGATCACATCAAACTGTTTTTCCAAGTCGGGTTTGTTGGCCGCGATGACAGCGAGCGTTTCGGGGTCGGGGCCCATCCATGATGACGACCGCTCAATGTTGGGTAGCCTGCTGCTAGTGACATTGGCTGCACCACCCGGCTGCCCATCGTCAGTCAGAATGTGTTCCCGCCGCAAGAAATCGAGCCCATGGATATTGGACATTTTTTTTCAGGACTGGACGACGACAGTAGTCTAGTATGCCCTACTCTACTAGAGAGAGAGTATAGAGTATAGAGTAGGAGCCCTTGGTACAGGAGTCGTCTAGTGTTCGTAGGGGATGGAGAATTGTGGCCGTGCACCATGCAAATCAAAAGTGTGTTATAGGGTACGTGTACCGGTACGAAACACTATTGCTATTGCTACTACAGTAGGCTCGGATTTTTGGGTGAAAGTAGAGAGCCGGGGAGCGGCCCTTCACGGCTGCCGTTCTTCAAGAGATACGATATATCGAGACTACTTTAGTACATGGTGCTCGCACGTCACGCAGTCAAGCTATCGCCACCATTCATCGACTCCCTTTCAGTCTCGCCTTTTCTTCCACAATTCTAGGAAGCTGGTGGCATGGTATATTCTCCCTGGCAGAACATAGTGCTGGCCCGCCTTGTGGGTCACGCGCCAATCTTGTAGTACTCGCTGTCCATGAGGACGATGACTTGTGTCGTGCTTGAGCTTTCGAGAACAGTCGCAACCTGGTCAAACCCAGTAAAGTTGTCGGGTAGGCGACGACGAGAGGAGACAGTATCAGGGGAGTTGTTCACGTCAAATAGTGCATGATGATCGTGAAAAGCGTCAGGATCCCCCAGGCTGATCGTGAGAATTTTGTAGTTGGCAAGTTGCGCAGTGGCCACCCGAACTTGGTCTCTGACCCTGCTGCTGATCTTCTTTGAGATGTGAAGACGACCTTTGGCCATTTCATGTAGGTTGGGAATGGAATGCTGGGTGGCTTCATGCCTCATCCCCAGCCAAAGAAGTTTCGCTCGAGAAGGAGGTGGGTGGTCATTGTTTTGATCATCGTCAAAATCATCAACATCATCGTCCTCTGCTTCTTTCATGAAAACACTTTTTCGTTGAGAAATTCCTCCCTTCCTCGCGATATTACTATGTAAAATGGGCCAAGGTCTGAAATGATCATAAACAGCTCTGAAGGTCATACCCTTGCACAGCACACTCAACCTAACCATACTTAGACAATTCGTAACGTCAGTCATTTAATTTGGTGATACTAGTGATCCATTGCCGGAAAGGTAGTTACTACAACACGTGTTATCGCGTGGGCGCGATGCCTGTGACAACCTTTTGGCGTTTGACGAGGATTTAACACGGAGAAAAATTGTGCGCGATGCGCAGTGATGAAGGTGGCTTGCTTTCTGCCACGAAGGGAATTGTTTTTTTCACGAGCCATCGCGGGGCGTTGCACATCCCTCCTATTTATTGGTCCCTGGTTCGTGAGTGTGTCCGTACGAACGCACTGCCGTTGACAGGGAAAAAATCTAGTGGATCGGAGCAGGGGGGCGGAGGATGAGGGAGGTTGCTACTCTACTACAGCAGTAGCGGTACTCGTACTTGCTACCCGTAGTAGCGGTATGTACTGCTTGCTACCGGTACAAGTACAGTTCGCACAGTACAATTACCATGTCCATAACTGGTTCCAGGTAGACTACCATAATATACAGCAAGGATATAATAGTCTACTCCACTATGACCATGCACACCGTCTGGGTTCGACTGAACGCCGTCGTCTTCTTCGGCTTGACGGTTTTGCTCGGTCTCTCTTGCATGGCGGCCGTCTCAAAAATTGGCCACTCCTTGTATCAGCAACCGGGTACGTCATCTCCTTTTGATAGAGGCGCCTCTTGACATTGCGTGATTACCGTACCTTAACGTATGATCAATACTGATTCGCTTTCTTTCCTGCTTCATTCATTCAGTTGTTCACAAACTGGAACTCAAGACCTTGCGGTCGCTGAAATCACACGGGGGAGTAGATCGGGCGCTGTTGAGTTTCGATATTCACGCAGATATGAGACCAGCATTCCATTGGAATATCAAACAACTATTTGTCTACGTTGTGGCTAGTTACGAGACAGAGTCCAAGAAGATCAACCAAATCGTCGTTTGGGACAAGATTCTGGAGGCTGTGGATCCCAACAAGGTTATTGACATGGAAAATGTCTTTGTCAAGTACGCGCTAGTAGATCAAGGTGATGAGTTGCGTGGAAAGGAGGTCACCTTGCAGCTGATGTGGGACCACATGCCGATTACGGGGCTTCTATATATGGGAGAGCAGTCAATCGAAACAGCGTCCACATTTTCGCTCCCGACGGAATATCAATAGGGCCAGGATGTATGTCCAATACGTATGCCTAGTATGATACTGTACTGCAGGCGGTGATCTCTTAAAATTAGCTTCGAGAATTGAATATTGCATGCGTTCGAAAAACGATATAGTTCTCTTTTCCAGGAAATATCTACAGTGTGGACCAGGCTACAGCTGCCGCCCCCACCTCACAGCGACACGTAGTAGAAATACGTACTACTCCTGCCAATTAGAAAGTAACATATTTTATCACAACGCTGGTGTTGACACTAAGGAAGCAAGCTGAAAGTCTCAGAAGAAATGCTCGTCTCGGGCGCCCCAGTTGGGGATAGGGGTCGAGCACAGGATGGTTCCGCACAAGTGCCACGGAGCTTCCATGCTCGATTGCTGTCGCCGTCATGGTTTGTACACGCACCAGATGTGTAGGATACGTTTGTATAGATATCCCAGTCAGCATCGCATACCAGACATGTAGAATCCAAGCACTTGTTCTTCAGAAATACGATGTCTCCGTTGGGATCACAAACGGCCTCATAGTACCCAACACTTTCAATGCCAGAATCATGACACTCGCCATCGGCCAAAATGGTCGCAAGCTGTGTCGGCTGTGCCTCCTGTGCCAATCCCAATCCGATGAGACCGCAGCTTCCAAAAGTAGAGGGGCTGGTTAGGTTGAGATTGTAGTATCGAAGTTGCCATTCACAAGCTTGGTCCATAGGTGGTGAATCCGTTGCGTCCGTGTCCACTGGCAATGGTGCGGAGGCAACTGGCACTGGTGTGGAGGGAACCGGCACTGGCGTGGAGGGAACTGGCACTGGCGTGGAGGGAACTGGCACTGGCGTGGAGGGAACTGGCAGTTCCTCTGCTCTCAAAGACACGAACGACGAGAATGTTGTATCCTGACATCCAGTCTGTGTCATGTTAAAAAGACCTTCATTTTGCCCATGGATCCACGGAGAATAACCCGGGCAACCGGTGCAGTCTGAATTAGAACATCCAGCATGACTAAATTGGAGCATTGTGCCCGTTTCATCGCAAGTGGCACGGTAATATGGGCCTTTCAATTTCATGTACATTGTAAACAAAGAATGGTAGGTGCAGCAAATTGATACATTTGTTGTGAGGGACGAATGGTGGAATGGTGACGACGCAGTCCTGTCTTCTTTCTTACCTGGTGCTAGGGCTAGGCCGCGAGTGTGTATTCCAGGTGGAGTTGCATGGCACTGACCGTCGGCAACGATGTCAGTCACTGCTTGTTTCCAAAAGTCTTGGCATTCGTTGGTCAAATACAAAGCCACGGGGAAAACACAAGATTCCACTGATGTTGGCAGAGCAATGAAAGTAGTAGCTCCCAAGAATGACAACGTCAAAGAGAACAACGAATATCCAACCTTCATTATTTGTGATTGCAAAAACCACCGCGATGGAGTTGCCTACTGAAACCAGTTAGAACAAGTTGTCGTGAAACTGAAAACTTTGGAGTGTTTGTGATTTGTGAGGTTGTTGTTGTGCTCTCCGATCGTTACAGTATTGCTCGTTGATCGCTTTTTTTTCTCTTGCATCTTGCGTGTGTGGATCAAATAATGATCTTTTTATTGGTGCTTGAATTCGATGGATGAGTGGTCGGAGTTTCAAACTCTAGTCGGAAGCCAAAGAGCAGAAGTGGCATTTCAAAAACTTTATTTATCGATTCGCGAATTACGACATGAAAATCAGTGCTGTATTCCTAAGTACATACCGACCTACAAGTACTGTATCGCCGCCGCCGGTCGGTGCTATCGGTATGTATGACGCAAGCGCTCTCGCCACCCCGGTACCAGGTACCGGTAGTTCCAGTAGCGTCATTCATTATTCTCGGCTCTCGTTTTTGGACATACGTGTTGTTTTTTTTAAATAAAAAAATGTCGTAAGTAGCAGGTACCGCACAGTACCGGTAGACGACCGGGTGCGGCCAACATGGGTTTCGCGTTTCGCTCTGTCCGGGTTGGCTCCCCAGTGTGGTGGAAGGTGGAGGAGGCTACCGGTATGACAAGGCAGCAAACCCTGCAATGCACTTTCCATTTGGCGGTCTCAATTGGATAACCTTTCTCTTTCATTTCCTTGAATAAGTTCATGATTGCGATCGCATCTCTTAGCCATGAATTCGCTCTCCGTTGAGGACAAGGCGATCTTGTTCTGTAATTGCGACTTCCGCGCAATCCACACACTTCGCAAAGCCACCACCGGCAGCAGTAAAAATTGCCGCTTCCTCTTCGGTCATCGCGACGGTATCAGGCATCCCATCGGACGACGTTGGCTTTTGGGGTAAGAAGACTTGGCCGCCGCATGGATAACAACGCCCTCCTTTTGGGGCTTCTTACCTTGCCGAAGCTGGTTGTACGCATTGGTGATCGCCAATGCCTTCCCCATAATCTGATCCATTGGATCGGGGACTGCGTCGCTGGCATAGTCGAGACCGTAGTTGTAGTATTCGTTTTTGGCCTTTGTCTTGGCATCCATGGTGTTCGAGATGTTGTTGATGATGATGAACAATGATAATGATGCAAGGAAGAAATAAAAATTGCAAATGTCGGAGGGAGGCTCTTATCTCTATTTGTTTTAAGCAGAGATAAGAAAGTAGTAGGGGCCTCGAAGGGCCGTGTAGTAAGACTTCGAGGCCCCTATAGGGGCCTCCCGAGTCATTACGGGCCGACCACGTCATCGACTGGTCGTGGCTAGGGCGTCTGCGCATGCACTGCGCGCACTAGCGTGGAAGATCCTTCAGGACATTATCTACCGACGACGGGCAGACTATGGTCGTACGAGTCGCATAGTCCGTGTGTATTGCAGGGGGGCTCGAAAAAAACCCTTCGAGGCCCATAGGCAGGGCATAGGGGCCTCGAAGGGGGGCGATCGGATTGGCTTTAAAGGACAAGTTTTGAGGCACGGTCGATACACCGTCCGAGTGACGAAGAGCAGTACCAGCAGATAAGGTATGTAGAAAGTACGGACAAATTGTACCAGAGGGTCGAGAACGCTCGATCCAATGCACGCTTTCATGCTCGACGGATCTTTTAGAGTACACGTACCGGTACGAGCTACGAAGACTCTACGCTCTGAGTGGTGGCTACTATTGGCTAGCCAGAATGAATCCCCGGGATGACAGATATAACCGACTACTACTACCGGTACAAGTACTAGAGTAGAGGAGATTATCATTCATATTCGCACTACAAGCATAGGGTTGGCATTTTACTGAATCATTTTGTAGCTCAGCGCTGAGACGCGAACCGGAAAATGAGGTTCCCAAAGAAAACGACCAGAAGGAGATTTTTCTGCTGTGGTGTAACGGTAGCGGTACTGTGGGTGGCAGGGCTACTCTGGAACCCCGACGGCTCCCCGTTCGTCGAGGCCCAGCACCCAGAAGCAGAGTGCACGCCGGCGGACGTTGACTATGACTGGCAACGATGGAACTATTACGAACTACTAGGGCTGCTGCGTCCTTCCGCTCCTGCCACTTCGATAGATGCCAGGAAAATTCGGAAAGCGTACCGACAGCAAGCGCAACTCTGGCACCCGGATAAGCAACCGCCGACTCAAAACACGACAAGGGCGACGCACATTTCCAAGGACGAAGCAACAGCTCGCTTTGCGCACATTTCCCACGCGTACGAAGTGCTGAGCGACGAGTGGAAGCGAAAAGAGTACGACTTGTTCCTGCAATATTGCGACAGTCAGGCAGAAGACGAAGAAGCAGCCGCACTGCTGAAACGAAAACACTGGTCGAAAATATTTTCCAATTTTGGGGATCCCTTTCGTTTGTTCGAAGAGCTTCTCTTTGGAAAGGAAGATAGATATGATAGCGAAGAGGAGGATTCGTGGTTCTTTGACATGCCCCCTCGCAACGCCGAGCCGATTCGGATTACCAAGCATCAAGATGAATTCCAGGATGCTCTGGGACACGAGCGGATTGTTCGGATATCTGAAACGGAAGAGTACGCCCCCGATGTGTCTGGACGACATTACTATCGGATTATCTCGCAGGATTTTGTGAAACGATTGGATCCGTATACTGGTACAATTGCCTTACAACCCATCACTCGACCGTATTTGAGAGAAGAAGGACACCGAAACGGGAAGACGACCCAAGAAACACCCCGCCAATCGATAATCTTCCCGGGCGATGTTTTGACGCCGAAATCAGCATTGCTGGTTTCACCCAATCGTCGCTACTATGCGGGTCTATCGCCGGATTGTGAATTGATCATTATGACTGACAATGCCTTTGGCGAAGATACGGCAGTCTGGACTTCCTATTCTCCCTTCTCTTCTTCCAACCAGCCACCTGATCACCGTCAACAGTATCAGCAAGAACATTGTTTCGCGACATTACGAGGACCTCATCTCATAGTTGCATTAGGAAGACCTGACATTCCCCGTCGCATTTTGTGGTACAGTGAGAGCAACGAAGAAACTCTGGAGGATGGTACTCCTCAATACGACGCCGACCCCTCGTCCTCTTTCTATTATTCGTCTCCCTCCTCATACCTGGCACAGCTTGACAACGATGGCTCATTGGTGGTCTACAAAGTCTGGTCAACTTCGCCGCACTGGCAAGAACTGCCACTGTCGACCCGAGCTTGGATGACCACCCGCAACTTCTGGAACGGTGCGACTCGTGACGATCAATACGAATCATTAGTATTAGGCTCACCCTCGTCACCGTATCTTTCCACAACCACCGCCACGTATAAACGATGCATGTACGCGACTGGCCCATTGGGATGCTATCGATTGGCGAGGCGATTGTATCAATTAAGTTTGGATATTTACTTTCGCCTAAAATCGATCATGGGAAAGATGGATGCCATGTTTGATACGTGGATGGATTTGATTATGGAAGAAGGCAATTATTTACAAGCCTTGAAGCAGTCTACCAGTGGAATTGGAGGTCGAATTGTGAGCAAAAGTGCACGACTAGTGCGACGGGTCTTGGAATTGATCCTTTCGCGTGGGGAAAAGTGATACACATTTTAGCCGCACCGTCGCCAGTTAATAATCAAATGGTGGAAGCTACCAATGAAAGGCATCTGGTCTAATGAGCATAAACTATCTTGAACCAATCAGTATCAGAGCAGACCATGCTTGTCGCCCCTTGGTTTAAGCCCTTCTGGTTTGGCAGACCCTTCACAAGTTCTAGCACCACACCACGCTCACTTTCTCGTAGTATACTCTTGTGCCGTTCCCCCCTCGTTTCGATTTCCCCTGGACGAGGCCTGCCAGAACCAGTGTCCAGACACCCCGCACGAAATCCTGTTTACTCCCACCGAAGTGATACAGCCATTCTTCCCGATGGATCGACCATCGGTCTTGCAATAAACCATACAATTCCCTGGCGGGCGATATAAGCCCCTCTACAAGAGTTTGACGGTGGTGGCAGGGCCGATGAGGCCAAGGAACACACGTGTCGTCTCTGCTGGTCTTCTTGGCGGAAGATTTGGGCGTCTTGGACAGAGGGTTGGTTAGACTCCAGGCATCCAAGAGCGAATCCATCGAGTTGATGCATAAGTCAAACAAGTCAACAACCATCCGCTTGATTCCGTCCTTTTGTTCGTGTGGGGAAAGTTTGCATCTAGAGATCCTCCCTTCTTCGTGAGAAAGTTCGCCATCGTCTTTCAGTGCATATCCAATCACAAGGATCAGTTCGTAAAGCAAAGTAGTCGCTTTGACTTGCTCGGGAGACAGTAATAATTGCTCGGTACTTGTACTGTCAGCTTCGTCCTGCTGTTTCGAGGCGCGGTTTCCTCCTCGATCCAAATATCGTTCCAATTCCGCGGGTAGTTTGGGCGCCGCAACATTCTTTCTTTCTGCTCCATCCGACACTGAGGAATGCAACTCTGCTAGTAGTTTTAAAAAGTCAGACGCAGCGGTCCACTTTCCGTTTGTCGTCACAAGTGGAAGGAGTTTCACTTGCCAATTCCACCACCATAGTAGTTTTCGTTGGTATCGTTGACATTCTTCCAAAGCCCTATACTTGATTGCTCCGGATTGTGTTGATAGCCACTTCTTAGCCGTCCCATGGGTGGCGAACCATGCTAAAAATGAGGGATGCAATTCCGGAGCATCCCAAACCAGGCGAGAAGGGTGTGAATAGAAAATTGTCACATTGGTCAGCAAATCTTCACAGAGTCGCGTACAGGATCCGTGTTCCAATGTGTAATCCTGAACAAGTTTCTCGAGTCGATCCATGGATAGCAAGGGAAACGGCGTTTGTGTTTGTATCAGCAAATTTTGCCAAAATGTCTGCATCCAAGTCGTTTGAGACGGCAGGGCGTGACGTAGTCGCAGTCTCAAATCGCCCTTGGCAGCACTCCCTAGACCAACGACCACCAAAGATATAGGCAAACCATGCTCTTGCCGCCACTCCTGAACCACCGATATGAATTCATTCCATACTTTGGATTGCGGAAAGCCACCAGGATCCTAAATTTGAGTGGATATTTACGAGAAAGCGTCATGTCAGAGGTCAGCAAAAAGACTCCACTCCCCGACCAAGGCTCCCATCGTAGCGACAGCGCACTGACGTACCTCCAAGACAACAACCATGGAATCAAAGGCATTTATTCGCGCCGCCCACCACAAGAGTATTTGTTGCATACTCGTATTTCTTTTCTTTTGATGCTTGCGAAAGTAGCGAGCCGCTTGCGCTTGGAAGTCGTGATCGGTGGGGGCAGGAAGATGGACGCATTGTCTGACTAGCAAATGTAGCGTCGAGTGAAGCGTCGGAAGGAGCTTTGGGAGCCACAAACTACAACAACGGTCGCCCCGATAGAAGTCCCATACGGCCTCGGTTAGTGCTTGCCGATCCAATCGACACGCCGGAGATGGCGAGATGATTGTCACTGGAAGCAATTCGTCGTCGGCGTCATTTGCACTGTCGGGAGGACTGGCCGGAGTCAGACTATGGCGTTGCAGTGGCGCCGACGACCCCGGTGACGATGCATTCTGTTGCTCGACCCCTCGTTGAAGCATTGACCGAGCGGTCGCGGCCCAAGCTTTTCGTTGTGCTTCATGTATCCGCTGCTGCCACGTTCGAGCACATTCGATCCGAAACAAATTGGCACTTTGCCGAGTGCTCGTGATGAAGTTCGAAGCGTCGTCTTTGGCAGAGGCATCCACCAACTTGGTGGCCCAGGATGGAGTCCGAGTGGCGCTCATGTTATGGAATGAATCAGCAAAGGAATCAGATCATATTGAATATTATCCGGAGTGTAATGACGACGGGCTTTTCGTCTTCCGTCGTTGCTAATAGTCGGTACCCTCTCTCTCCTACAGTACTCCCTCTCTCCCTACTCTACCAGGTACCGGTACATAATCGTGGAAAGTACAAGAAAAGTCCTTGTTTTTCGAGCTTTTTAGGTAAAAGTACAAGAAATCCTTGTACTTTCCACCAATACCAGCTTTTAGAATTCTCGAGGATTCTCATGAAAATTCGATTAGCACCACAGGTACTCCCTCGGACTGTCTAGTGTCGCTGACATCGTTCCGGCGCAAGGGAGATTCATTGCTCTCGACCGTCAAGGTAGCAGCTAAATTAGACAGTGCACTTTTTCGCTGCTTTACGATATAGTACTACTACTAGTAGTAGTAGACAAAGTCAGCGCAATATCTTTTCTCAACAATTGATTTTGAAACAAGTAGTTCCAAAATAACCATTCATTTCTAGCTCATAATTTTCACTTTCAATCATTCTTGTCGACTACCTCGTGCATAGGGCACTGTAAATTTACACCCAATCAAGTGCATTAGCAACATGAAAGTAAACACCCCCAATCCCAGCCAAAAGGCACGCATCGTGCCACCCATTCCCTTGGAGCGCGTCGAGAACCCTCCACTTGAAAAAGGCGAGTACCAACTAGGCGCAGTGATCTCCCAGAAAGGGAAACCGATCGCATTTTACAGCAGAAAGCTGAACAGCGCACAACGCAATTACACCACCACGGAAAAAGAACTCCTCGCTATAGTGGAAACACTTATGAAAGAATCTCACTTGGAAAGATCCGCGGGATACCAACATGTAGTAGCACTAAACTAGTAGAGGAGCAGTATTCCATACTTGTGGGGTAATACCGGGTATTGTACTTTCTGCGAAACGTGAGATTTGGTAGTTTGATAAGAAAAGTACAATATTCGTCATTCGTCAGAGTGAAAGCCCTATTTGACAAACAAGACTGACCAAAGGGACTATCTGAGATCCTTTTTTAGAGTGCACTTTACTACATGCCCGCACCAAAAGATGATGCGTGGATACCCTGTCATTTACGAACGACAAGAGACCACAATATTTAATCCCATGCTATGCACCTATGATTTGGCTCATGTAGGCTTCATGAATGCATGACAATCGCATCATCGTCATTTGAAAAGAAAAGGAATGCAAAGACATTGATGGGTACTATAATAGGTACTATATTGAGTCTTATATAGTACCTGTCTGGCCGACCACTAGTAGAGAGTAGAGTACGAAGTAGAGAAGAGACAGTAGAGAGTACTGTACGTCTTTTTGTCATTTTTTACGACTCATTCGACTTCTTTGACTGGGTCACGCACGACACAGGACACCTCTATCATGATACTCTCTACTAGCTACACTTAGGTCACGAATACAGTACAACACACACACTCTCTCTCTCTACTACTAGAGTAGAGAGAGAGTACCGGTAGGCTGTACCTGTACCTGGTACGGTATGTACTTCGTACGGTACATAGCTCCATACAGTACGATCTCTCTCTCTCTACTCTCTCTCTATCGCTCTCTACTAGAGCCACAAGTAGAGAATCATCATTCTGGCCGCCCTACTGACCAAAATCATGGGAGATGGAGCCAAAAGGTCCTACCGGATTACCTGTACTTGTACAGGCTAGAGATATAGCGCTGCTACCAATGCCAACTGAGAAAGGCACTGCAAGAGACGAACTCAGAAATCCCCAAAATCCGATTTGATTACTCCTAGTATATCGTGAAGCAGCGAAAAAGTCTAGTTCTAGAGTAGCCAGCGACGATTTTAACCCACAAAAATTATTTGCCTACCTGGAGTGCTTCGTAATCAGGAAGCAGCGGTAGCAACCCCTTGATAGGTCAAGAGTGCCGTCGCCATTCTACGCCCAAGCTCAGATGAAGGCATTTGAGCTTCATCAAGTTGCAGCTTGCGAGAGAGTGTGTCAAAATAGTGTCTCCTCCCATTTCGTGCCTGCCGACGAGTAGCCCGCCGATGGTTCATTGTAGCCGTTTCATTACTACTAGCTCTCTCCAAATACTCCAAACTCTCTTCCAAGGCGCCAATTCGGCAAAGGACAGGTATGAAGTCGGTTACCGCTACATCTTCCAGGTTGCCATTTAATAGCAACAATTCTCGAGAGGTTGGCCGAGCCTTGGCCTTGTTGAGCTGCAGACTCTGATCAAACAAGTTCGACAGCCAAGTCTGCATCCGCAAAGAATTTGCCTCTCGGCGCTTCTCGAAAAGCTGGTTAGAGACCCAACTATGATTATAAATCGACGCATTCCGAGTAGCGTGTAGCAGGTGTGGCAGCGCTTCCAAGAGGATAGGTATGGGCTGCAGCAAAAACATGTCTTCCTCTGATATCCTACCGGTACACTCTCTGATAATGGTATCATCCAAGTCACAGCAGGTTTCCTCGTCCTTTTCTGTGTTTGTACCGACATGAAGTGTCGAGGAATATTCTCCACGCGATTCCTCCATCCAAGAATTGAGCAAGCGCCGCTCCTGGGCGGTAGCAGGTCGTACCATGTAGGTCTCGGGATTCCCATGGAAGAAGCACTTATCTTTCCAGCCTAGACTGTACAATCGATCTTCAGTTGGCCTATGAATGATCATTGCGAGGATAAAGATGAGCGTTGCATCAAACAAACCTTCAGGCACAAAAAGACAAATACTTACGGTCGACAGTTGTCGTTAAGACGAAGTTTGCCCCCACCGGTAGATCCACCTTCTTCTGTCAGATCAAATCCAAATCCACGGCATGCTCCAGACAGCAGAGGATATCCCCGATGCAAATCCTCTAAGCATGCAGCATCGCTGGAATACTGCGCCCCAAGCGATAATTCGTCTAACTGTTTGACAGTGATCTTGTCTGCGTTTGAATCTGGTAATGTATCTTGCTTTGAATCACAGCAGATATTCGCTTCTTCTTGCAACGCCTTGTTCCAGAGCTCCAAACCTTGTTCCAATGTTGGTAGACTGGTCAATGGCATGGCATTGGATAGTGGATTCTGCGTTGCCGTCGACTCTTCCCACTCGTGCTCTCCAGAATCATTCGCTTCTTCGTCCTCCCCTGGGATTAAGTACTCCACGTAGAGTCGCATGGTGCCTTGAAGGATACTTCCATCGAGCAAGATTTCTGACCTGACAGAGACTCCATCCAATTTGCCAATGGGAGTTGATGATATCGAAAAGTTCACAATACGACGGCTCGGGCTTTCGCCAAAGGGGCAGGGTGGACAAAGGGCAAGGATCGTTTCGTCATCCATGACTCGAGCTTGGCACGCTTCTTCACCTAGCTGCATCGCAATATCTCGGGAAGAATTGAAGAGAAGGGAATGAAAATGAGCTCCATGGATTGTAAGAATCGTGTATTTGTCTGCCGGAACACAGTTGGGTACAACCGAGTGGAGAACGGGTAGTGGCGTGAGGTTCCTGGATGCATTTGGGACGCTGAAACTCTCAGATGATTCGTGTTTCGGTGTAGCCGTTGGTGGCGATGAGCCACTATTTCGAACAGCCACATGAGTTGTGTGGTAGAGTTGGAGTTGGAGCAAAATTTTTCGCAGATCGCATTGGCAGACCGTGGCTATCCAGGCCAAACGTTCACGAATTTCTGCAGGTCCTAGTCCCGACCGCATAGTAATCCCTTCTTGTTGACAAACCTGCAAAATTTTGTCAGAGCATTCGACCGGGCTCGGGCGAGAGAGCGGCAACTGCCGATGAGAAATCGATGACATGCCTGGCGGAAAGCGATTGGCCGTCAAGAGAATCGGACACCGTGCCGTCTTCGCTAAGGATGATAATGCTGCCCAAAATCCAGCGTCCCCTTGTGCTTCAAAAATCAAGTCGACTTCGTCAATTAAAATCACGGTAAGAGACGTTGTCGGTCCGGCCTTGCGTTTTGGGAAAGCCTCTTCGTCACTCAAAGAATAATCGTCGTCGTCCTGTGAATCTTGGAGAACAGTTTCTTGTTGCTGTGGCACGACTTTCATCATCAAGCTTTCCTGTTGACGCTGGTTTTGGAACAAATCGGAGGTCGAACAACTCTGCGTGGCTTCTTGGATGGAGTTCTTCAAGGAACTAGCACTTCGTACCGCTGTGGTGTTGATTTCCAATACGGAACAGTGGCATGCTTTCGCGACAGCATGTACAAGACCCGTTTTCCCACTAGCCGGTGGTCCCGTCAACAAGTACACCTTGGCTAGGTCCTCCTCCTCGCCCCCTTCGTCTTCGCTGTCCTCCTTGTATACCGTTTTCGATTTCTTAGCCTTTTTCTTCTTTAGCAGTTGTTGTCGTTCCTTCATGCGGTCGAGTGCCCGCTGGCGCGTCGCACACCAATCGTGGATCCATTCTTGAAGTGTCTTGGCAGCCTGTTTCGTACTTTCGCCAACAATGTTCTGAATACTGTCATGATGACCGTACCTGTGGTTCCACAAAGATTTATTGCCCACAGTCTGTGATTGTGGTTGTGGCAGATTGAAAACATCCGAAAGTGCTTCTTGAAGCAAATCGCGATTATCTTCGGAGGCGTCCAAGTCCGAGGGCGAGGATATAAGTTTTTGAACGGTAGCAGCATCGGTACAGGAAGCTTCTTGGCGTTTTGATACCGGTACCTCCTGTACCCCAGATTTTTGGGTAATGTCCAGCCAGTGACAAGCATCATCACGGGCCACGTTGGGAGCCTCGAAAGGAGGCGAGACATGCGAATGATTGGGAAAGCGAGGGGCCATGGGAAGTCGGCAGTGAGCTGGCAAGGGCTGGGCTGGTTTCGGGTGCGATGAGGCCGACGGCGTTCCAGATCGAGCCGCCGCCCGCTTCTGCTGGCGTTCCAGCTCCTTCTGACGTTCGATGCGCCGTTTTGCTTGGAACTCTGCCTGGCGTTGCTCTGCGATGAGTTGTTGCATCGGTTTGTTGGAAAAGATTCCTGCCAAGGGGGCAGACGGCGCATGGGAGTCAATTGCTGCCGCCAAGGCTTGACAGGACTTTTCGAGGGCTTTTGTGCTTTCACGCGAAGTCGATTGGGCCTTCTTTTGCTTACTCGTAACAGGCTTTTGGCGCTCCAGTATCTGCACCTCTTCGTCCACGACACCCTCATCAGTCGCGCCAGTCTTGGGCGCCTGTTTGGTTTTCTTGTCAGGGCGGAAAAACGAATGCGTGGGTTGTGCCGGTGCAGTCGGTCGTTTGGCTGTCTTTCGAGGCACAAAGAACGAGTGTACCGATTTCGAATCAGCCTCGGGTTTTCCATCCGAGGCAGTTGGCGGTGCCCTGGCCGACGCCGAAGAATCATTGCAATGCCGCGGGTGCTTGCAGGCTGCAGAAGGAGAGGGATCCGGCGAGACGTCCCGTGTAATTTTCGTCTGCTTGGCGTCCTTCGAAGAGGCAGTGGTCGAATACGTCTGGGAAGAACTGCTTTGTGTCAGAGGGGCCTGCGCTTGGAGAGCGGAGACCGGTGGTGCCACCACGGGAACGGGCTGAACTAGCGGCCCGCGCTCTACTTGGACTTCTTGCTTCGTGGGACCGGTGCAGTTCGCTTCGTGGCGACAGGCGTCGTCATAGTCCTCATATGAAACTTCTTTACAGATATCGCAAAGCCAACGATCGAGGACCATTGTACTGGCACGTTCCTGCAGTGCATTCTGCTGCTGTTGCTGTTGTTGGTGTTGGTGCAATACCAATACTGCCGTCGCACTGGCAGTGGCTGGCAATGACTGAAGCTCGTTTGCCATGCTTGACGTTATCGACGGGTCTTTCATCATATCACTCTCTTGTTTCGCTAGAAGCTCGGAAGGGTAACGGGCTACTGCACTTGTATTATGCCGATTACGAACTCAGGCCACTTTCTACCAGCAAGTGAAACCATTGAACATTGTCGAACAATGAGGGAGGTTCCAGCGACGGTGGTTTGTTCCGTTTTCATCCGCGCGAAGTGGAGGGAGCGATGCGATGTGATGAGCTTTCACGAGGTTTGTTCGGCCCAGACCCCAGACCCAGGCACCCAACGACGTCGAGAGACGACTGGGACGACTGGTACCGGTACCTGGTACGGTAGTACAGTACCTGGTACAGGGTACCAGGGCCAGTATGAGTACCAGGTACGTACCAGGACCTGACAGCGCGGCGGCAAACTGTAATTTCGGGCGCGAACTTTGCAGTCGAACGAATCAATCAAGCATCATCATAATGCCCCATCGGCCAAAATAATCACATCTTAGATAATGCCAGGTTATGAGCCGGAAACTTCTCAGACGCAGACGCTGGTAATACTTTACTCGTTGAACAACGACGTCAAGAGGGTCAAGCTGTTGGGCAAGAGGCAATTGGGTCAATGATAAACTAATAAAGCAAAACTAGACGGCATCATCAGCGCTAGTCTGCACATCTACATGTACAAAGACGATGGAACCTACGGTACCGGTGTGCGATTCTCTACTGTAAGGCTATTGGCCTTTTATTTTTATGCCGCTATGCTCCGTAGTACAGTGGGCAAAAATCGAATGTCTATAAGATGCGGAGATCCTCAAACAACAAAGCTGTGCACAAGGGGCACACAAAAGTCGACAAGGAGATAATATGACACGCCACTTTCTCAAAAGCCACGCGCCTTTCAACGGGTAACACAACGGCAGTGTCTCACAATCACTGTCGCAAGAGAAAACAGTCAGTCCAAGCAAAAGGATCCTATCAAACTTCCACTAGGCTTCATTCACATACATCCAAGCCACGGCTTGATTTCCAATATCCGTTACAATCTCATCGGCTGCATACGGGTGTCCAGCCTTCTGGGCGGCCAAACTCATAGATGCCACTAATTCGGAATCATGCAGCCATACCCCTACAGTCTTGGCAATATCCGTTGGTTCCTCGCAGTAATCACCGTAACCGCTTTCCAAGACGACATCCACATTGCCTGCCTCTTGCCCTGGCAAAAAACTGTAACAGTGGGAAAGGGGTCAACAATTAGATATTCGATTACCGTAGTGGAGGGGATTATTCATGTTTTTGCTTACCTGGTGAGCATGACAGGTAGGCCAACGGAGGCAGCTTCGGCGATAGTACCAGGTCCGGCCTTTGTTACGAGAATATCCGCGGCTACCATATACTCGGGCATGTTTGTGATGAAACCAAGACCAACCACATCAACTTGACCTTTTCCCTTGACACCATTGGCCTCGGCAGCCTCTTCAGCACGAAGATACGACTCTTCGTGTTCTTTGGCGTGAGTTCTCTTTCCCCTTCGCTTGAAGAAACGCAGAATACCTCTTCGTTTCTTTTCTGTCCTTAGACGTTCAGATACTGCGTTCCAATCTCGGGATTCTAGCTCAGCCTTGAGCTTTTCGTTGCGACCGCAGACGACGCAAATCGTTGCATCGACACCAAGGGTTGTCAGTTTGGTATACAATTGATCAACAATAGCAGACAGAGATCCCACTCCTTCTCCGCCACCCATAACAAGGACCATAGGCTTCTCACTTGAGATTTGAAGTTCTTCCTTCACCCTCTTTTGGTACTCTTTGCCTTTTTCAGTGGTACGATCACCCAGCTTCTCTGCTTCCACTGAAAATCCATGTCGAATGGGAAGACCGGCCATGACTATGTTTTCTGCCGGAGTTCCACCTCGCCGCCGCGCCAGTTTATACAGTCGATCGGATGCCACGTATACTTTGTTTACTTTCTTTTCAAACCACATGCAATGGCCCGATCCCAAGTCCGTTACAACCGTAAAGAATGGGATGTGTTTCCCCAGTTTCTTGCCCAGCTTTTGTGTGGCCAGTAAAGGTGTATGGTTCATAGTGGGATGCACTGAAACAACAACGTCAGGACCGTAAGACTCGATTCGGTCGAAAATGCGACCCATGCAAGTCAATTTGGAATGTAGGTTGGCTCCAACCTCATTGAGTTTTGTGTTGGACAAATGATAAAAGAGACGCCACTCCCAAGGTCGAGCCGACATACGCTTGTAAGTGGCAACCAATGTTCGATACGGGAGGACCCCATGGTCGGTCCACAAATCAGCCAACTCGTAGGTAGAGCCGGGAAATTGAATCGCGAATTGTTTGCCCAATGCCTCGGCAGAGGCTCTGTGACCACCACCCGTATCGGCTGAAAGAAAAAGGACCTTCAAAGGTCGTGTATCCTGGTGTCAAGGAAAAAAGAAGTGGTCAGATATAGGCATTGTGTCGCCAGAACTGTGGTTTTGGTGGCACCGTACTCACCGCTACCGATCCTCCTGAGATTTGAACAATCGACTCTTTGGTGGAAAGAAACTTGGAGCTGGTGGCGCTGTCTTCGTCTGGAGAACCTCGTCGAAGGACAACGTTTACCACTCCATTGGATACTTTCCCCAGGACTCGTTTGAGCGACAAAATCGAGGAGGAATATTGGTTCGAAGCCAACGCGAAGCTTGTGCTCGTTGGGATCAAGAGAAATACGCAGGCAAGCCACGCTCTTAGAGTGAAGTAACGCATGGTCCACCCAGTTCAAATTTAAAATTGACTCGTTTGAATGTCGAACAGCAAATAATAATGTCGATACCGTACCCAAACCTTTCGTCAGGACACCCTAGCGGCCTAGATGGGGTTAATATCAATTGGAATGCTATTTGTACGAAAGATACAAATATTAGCTTTGCACTGCGATCGATCCGTTCGATGTATTGGCAAGTGGCCAACCACTACAGTAACTGACGTTGGGATTGGATTTTTTAATGCAGTGGGTAGTACGAGTCTGCAGCTAGAGTACCGGTAGAGAGGATGATGATCGATGACAGGATCGATGCAGGGTCGATGCAGGGTCGATGTTCCCGTCTGGCTGTTGATTTTGATGTTCTCGCGTTGGTCGGTGCCATAGCAGTAGTCTACAGTAGAGTAGAGAGAGGATCCAAGGATGCGGGAGGATCGATGAAGGAGGGTGTCGCTCGCACCACCGCACAGTCACACTACCAGGTACCCGTACCAGTACAGTACCGGTAGTCTAGCGTACCAGAAAAACTGTACCTGTACCTGGTATAGGTACCTGTACGGGAGCGTACTACCGTACCACTTGGAGGGCAACGTACCAGGTACCTGGTACTGTACAAGTACCAGGTACTGCGACCAAGCTGCGACGACCGGGGGCGAGGCGTTGCGGGGATGACAGCCGGCCGGCAACGCAACGCCCTACCTGTACCGTACAGTACGGTACCAGGTACACGTACAGTACCGGTACTTGTACTCCTGCTTGTACCTTGCTTGTATGATACGTACCCTCTGGGCAACGCATCTTCATCTTGAAGGCAAATCCTTGGACACGTCACGCGGTCGATTTGAGTGAGTGAGCGAGGAGTGAGGAGTGAGTCGTCGGAGGAGTCGTATTCGTCGTCGTCGTGCCGAGTTTGAGCACGGTACGTGTACTGGTAGACGGGGTTCCGCGCACGGAGCACACGGAGGTGCAATTATTGATGAGGAGTCAGTCCCGTCATGAATAGTCTACTCTACGACGAGAGGACGAGTATGATACTACTGTATCGGTAGTACTGCAGGCTGTTCTTGATGCATTTTTAAAAAAGAGTTCAGGTACTACTACTCTCTGCTACTCGAGTACTCTCTCTACCCGAGAGACTTTATTGAATACTGTACTAACACGACAGACAGTCCAGAGATTGACTCAGTGGACTCATTTCACCCAGAGATGCTCTCTCTCTACTCTGTACTCTCTACGCTAGTAGTAGAGTAGAGTAGAGCAGAGAGCCTCTAGCTAGACAGTCTATACTGCTACTTTTTCTGTACAGTTGTATTGGGTGCTAGAGAGATACCGTATACTTCGTAACTATTACCGTGGAAGGAGTGGACGGTCCTCTGGTGGCTTATACCTCAAACGGCCACCCCCCCCCTTCTCTTTCCCTCAAACACAAAGTAGACTACTCTGGGTAGATATTCTGGGTAGATTTTGTTAGGCTGTCTCCATTTGTGGCCGAAATGAGTAGTAGCTTCCACGAGTACCTGGTAGGAGCTTCTTCGTAAACTACTCGATTCGAAAATGTACTACCTATTGGTAGCAACTTTTTAATAAGTAGGACCTACCAGACTCGAGCTTGTACTTGTGCAGTACTTGGTACCGCTTCTCGAGTTCTTATGTCACTCGGTGTACATGCAAACTCCGTCTTACTTTTCATGGCAAAGAAGTATTACGAGCTTGTCGCAAATAGCTAATCTATGAGGTTACACAATATTACTAGAAGTAGTTTAGAGCTTGGCCTTGGGAAGTCCATCAACAGTGGGACCGGCATTCTTCATGCCCCATCCCTTGGATCCTCCGTATTGTCCAGCCTTCACACTTTCGGGAACAGGCCAGATAGAGCCGCTTTTTCCCATGTTGAATCCTCCCATTGGTTCCTTATCCGTGGAGAGTTGATCGGCGTAGAAAATTCCACCCGATCCTACAAGGCGAGGGTATCCGTACTTGTCGAGCCACTTGGAGCGGATCTCGGCACCGGGTCCATTCAAGACTCCCTTCTTGGCAGTCCGGGCCTTATCGATGGCCTTTAGCTTCTCCAGTTGGCGTGCTTCGTTGTTGGATGTGGCCGTGAACCCAAGGGCTTCCCAGATGCTGGCGACCTTGGGGGGTCCGAGGTAGGTCTCTCCGATGATAGGAAGGTTGACAGTGATCCCAGGCAAATCGTACATGCGGCCAACTTCGTCAGCTTCCTTTTCGGTGCGGTTCATCTTGTATCGAAGCCCGTCTTTGTTCAAACGCTTCTCAAGGCCGACCTCAGAAATGCATTCCTCGCCCAACCACGCGTCATCGAACGAGTAAACCGTCCCCTTGAAGAAACCAAAGTCTACAACAACATCGCATGGCAAAATTGTAAGCTTGTGACATTGTAGGATTCATCTAGCAATAGTTAAGCACGCTGGGCGAAAACGGGCACCGTTAGAACAGTACAGTACGCACCTTCCATCTTCATGGAGGATCCAACATTGCGGCTTGGTCCGCTCGTAGAGACAGTCTTTTGTCCTAGCGATCGGAGAGTGGACCGAGTGGGTTGCTGGTAGGCCGAAGCACCAGTAGCAAGGGCAAGAACAACGGCAGCGGAGGTGACCTTCATTTTCGATTTGATATTATGATAAGAAAAGTAAAACTGCTACGGATGGAGTACCAGTACCGTACCGTACCTGGTACGAGGTTCTCAAAGGGCGTACGTTGTTGCTGGGCGAGGATTGATGACGGACACAACGTCGCCATTGCCATGGGCAAAGAAGAAGAAGGATCGTTGCTCCTTGCTCCCGCTCGGCCGCCCGGACCGGACGAGACCAAGTTGTTTTTGCATACGTCAGTGCTATTCGACTGATCTGACTGCGATGACTGACCGAGGCCCGGGCGGAGGACTGACCAGAGTCGGACCAATGCGACTGACGATAGTCAGGAATCATCAGGCATGTTGGACAATCCTGGTGTTATCAACTCTCGGGTTCTTCAACTTATGATACTATTTTTTAATGATCCCCTTCTAACAAAGGGCATTCTATTCTTCAAATGTGTCCATAAGGATGGATGTTCTCCGAGCTTCTCCGAGCCTTTCCGATTCTTTCCGAATGTCCTCGACACTCTTCGATTCCGTACGAACCTGTATGAATATTTCCGAACATACAAATGTGGGCAAGGCCGGAGGCTGCAGTAGGGTTTAACATCTCTATCTACTAAGTAACGGCACAAATGTCATCAAAAAGGTTGTTGTTAGCGATGGCCCAGCAATCCGGTATCAATAACACAACAAAAGAAAGTGAGAGAGAAGGTAGTACAGTAGCTCCGGTCATGGTGGGGGTCCTCGTCTCGCTGCGTTCGAGTCTTTCCACTTCCGGAGGCTCTTCGCAGTTTCGTCTGCTTTTGCCCCTTTTTCGTCTGGCCTCCCCTCTTCTTGTCTCACTACTACGATACTCAATACTTCTTCGTCTTCTTGTTCGTATCCCACGACAGACCGTTCAGTCACTATTGAGCAGTCTTGGATCAATGTACGAATATTCATACTCCCGCAGAAAGAATAGTTCCCTCCTTCTGGCTACGAGTATTGTCGTTCCGGCGCAAGAGCGATGCATTGCTCTCGAGTGTCAAGGTAGCCTACAAGTAGTAGCTAAATTAGACAGTGCACTTTTTCGCTCCTTTACGATATAGACTACGTAATAGTCAGAAGCTATTAGTATTTGGCGAGCTATCAACACTCAGCACTGGCGCCGGGCACGGCACTATGTGGTGCTGTTCTCAGTCGCTTGAGAGAGAGAGAGAGAGAGAGAGAGAGAGAGTCTACTAGTAGAGAGATACCATCTACGCTAGCTAGAGAACTACTGAAGCTACTGTGCTTGCTACTTCGGGGTAGTATCGTACTCCAGGCAGCTGGAACTGATGATTCCCTAGAATTCTTGATGGCTTGGAGAAAAGGTATAGTCGTTTGTTTGGTTGACCTAAAAGTGGAAGTTCAAGAACTTTTCATTAGGCTGTTTTTGGACGAGTTACTTTTGGGGATCGTGGTTGTCGCTTATTCTTCTGGACTGCCCTGGCCGCTTTATTGCGCTTTTCGGTAAAAGCTCGAAAGACCTTGCCGCCGTCCTCGTCCCGTGCAATTCTAGTCGCGAAATCCACATCACCGAATCGCACAACGGCGTCAACGGGAACCAGCTGTCTCGCAATTCCCTTGGCCTCAAGATATTCGTATCGCGTTCTTATTACTCGATCAAACGGGTATGAAAAGTAAGCCGGGAAGTTGTTGATTTCAAATGTGGGCTGTAAGCAAACCCTTTGCAAATATTCCCATTTCGGTCGAAGTTCCTTTTCCACGGAATAGCCAAGCACAGGCGGCAGAGATGTTACGAAAGAACCGACGTTGGAAACTCCAATCTCAATTAAAAAATCCACAGCTGGTGCCATCTCTTTCTCAACGTCCATGGTTAGCAAAGCAGGAAAGGCCCGAAAGATACTTCCGAGGTCTGCCTGATCAACCCCAAGATACTCCAAAAAGGAAGTCACATCTTTCATATTTTCAATATCCGTCCCGAGTAGCATGGGATATTGCTGCAAGACACCAGGCAAGCCATCCTCCCTAATTCCAAGTTCGTCCACCAGATATGACACGGCTGGTGAAATTTGTTCTTCCGCATTGAGCAGCAACACGGAAGGATACGCGGAAATCAATTTCCCCAAGTCTTTGGCCCCAACCTCGAATCGTAGCGCTTGGGCAGTAGCTGTCATATTTTTGTACATAGCATTGACTGTCTGGGTTCTTTCCTCTCGATAGCGACCCCAGAAGGTAGATCCTTCGTATTGGTCGCTAGCATCACCACCCCCCAGCTCTTCTGGCTGCAGTGCCTGTTGTAATCTCGGAGCGGGGGCCACATTGTCTAGCAATTCTTGACTGATGGAACGTCGTAGAAGTGGCCCGATGCCAGAAACCGGCATTCTCACTTTGTCGCTGCATAGAAAAGATACGAGACGAAACAGGGCAGCCGGGGATCGCGAGAGCAGAACGGGAAGAGCCGTTTTGTCTCTCCCGATTGAATTTTTGGAAACGCCTAGCTTGGTCATCATAATAACGATTTGGACGGCTGCCTGAGACCCCCTCGCTGATAAGAGACCTGGGCAACCTCGCAACACTTTCCTGGCGTCATATTTCCGTAAGCCAAGATCATTCTGCAATAAACCGACGAACGAACGACTTAAGGTATCTTCCAAAGTATCACCGGCGGGTATTGTCATACTGTCTTGGTCGGTTTCGGGGTTGGTCGATGGAATCGATTCTGCAATGGACCTGCGTGGCATCATAATCGCAACGCTCGGACTGTGCATCAGTATTGTACAAATGTCTGTGCCTGTCAATCCAAACCCCGACATCAGCTCCACCACGTCGCTGAATCCATAATTCGGGTGCATGATACCTAATCGCGACACTCTGCTGTCAACAAGCTGTTGCAGTTGTGTAGTGGCACGATCGTCGTCGAGTTTGTTCCATAGCGAGTCTCGTTCTCTCAAAAAGATGCGGATCCGTCGTCGAGCAGTCCTCTTCAATACATAGCTCTGCACCTTTTCTCCTGCTCGCATTGCGGATTCTGCATCGGCACCCAATGATATTAGCTTTTGCGCTACTCGATTGCAATTGTATTGTCCCATCCATGGGTCAAGTTGATCTTTCCCTTGCAGAGTTGCAGCCATGGAATTCAATACGGCTTCCGAATTCAAGACCACGGATCCTTCGTCTTCGTCTGCAGATGTCGCAGATAACTGATTTGTCGACCTCTTGTCAGTGAGTTGTGTCTCTGGGTTCGTCAAGGCTTCCATTGCTGTTGGCCCGGGCGGGACGTCAGGTTCCCATGCTAGTTGTTCTTCCTGGCGTTTCTTCTGCTCCGATACGAAACGCAACAGCGCAGAATCTACCAAGGGTGCACCAGCCACTTTACGTTTCCGTCTCCGCTTCAGATCTGCAAACGAAAGGGAACCGAGAAATCCGCGGTGAGAAAGCGGCACTGACAAAGCACCATACCACGAAACACGAAAGGGCCGATCCTTCCATCACAGATCACATCGAGTGAAATGATCTTGCCGCGCTGTGAAAACTCACCAGTGTTATCTGGAGCCGCAGTGGTCGTTGAGGCCAGTCGCGGTATCGGTTTCCCTCTAAGATCCCCTCCTGTTCGGCCCCGACCCGCCGACGCGGCATCCGACGAAGACAGCCCATTGGTTGTCGATGTGAATACCAATAAAAGCAAAGCGGCTGCCTTGGAGCAATCTATTCTCATGGTCTCTTCTATTAAGTCGAATTGAAACGCTGGCAAGATACAGATCGTCGCCGGCCTCAAGCAAGCTGCAAGGAGGGTCAAAGATGATACGCAAGAAGTTAAAGCGCCGTACTTGTACTGGCACCGTACCGTGCAGGTAGAACCGTCCAAAGCTCAAATGCGGCGAATAGATGCGATCATGTCCAGAAAGGAGTCGTCTTTCTCCGGATGCACAACATCAAATGCGAGAGGGATGGCACAGGGGGGTGGATGGCGGATTGGATCGGCTGTGTACCGGTACAAGTTAAAAAGTACTTGTAGTCTACCGGTACCCGTACTGTACTTAGAGCTGCGCGCGGGGTTCCAAGTGTACCGCCGGGGTACCTGTACCTGTGCGTGGTACTTGTACCAGGCGTACCAGGTACCGGTACGCTGGGTACCAGGTATGTGGCTACAGTACGTTCTACCTACAGCGTTGTCTCTACACGTCTGCCGCGATCGCTTGACGACGGAAGGTGGCTCTTGGAGTTCAACTTCGACGTCGGTGCTGTGTACGCTGCTGACGTTTCTGGGTTTTGGTTTCTACATGTCTGAAGAAAAAATTATTAATGCTACATTCTGTGATTCGTTGACGTCATCATTCGACGTCACAGCTTTCTACAAATAATACTACCCGTATGTACTGTATATACCTGGTACTGAGCACGAGACGCTCCCTAGCTCGGTAGCACGTGCAAATTCAGGCAGGTGGTGGGTTCGGCAGGTAAATTCGGCAGGTGAATACAGGCAGGTGAATTCGGCAATTGGATGTAAAGGAAGAACGTATGACCTTTCTCCTAGGAGAATCTCTAAGGAGACCATGGAGAATCCCCTGGAGAATCCCCTGGAAAACAGATCCACCATCCTGGAGATTCTGCGCCTCAGATGTATAGTTGGCACCATACAACTACTTCCGGAAGCTTGTATAGTAGTACTAGACACCATAGTAGTAGTACAACCCACCGGCTCGCAGTTCCCTCGTGGTAGAAAGAGATCCTGACCTCTCTCAAGATGTTCACTGAAGATTTGCTCGTCGATGAGACTGACGATCAAATTGGGGAGGGAAAAACCACTCCTGGCTGCCCGCCCGCAACCGGGACACCACACCTCATCCCGGATGACAACTACGAGGATCCTCCTCCTGCTGGGGCACCAGGGAGGAAGACTACTCCAGTGACCAATACTCCAGCAGCAAGGACTCCTGCGCAACGAGTCAATCAAGAACTTGTACTAAATGGATTCTAATATATATGGTTGAGCTATAGGGACACTTTTTCTAATGGGCGTTAAAACAGTATGATACCGGCAAGAAGTCCCCCAACCCACCAACGCCAAAAAATAGCCGCGTCTGTACGCCTGCCAGCCACGAGGGACAAACAAGCCAGAACGTATCGCCACGCGCTGCCTGCGGCAGCTGGCATCAGTTCAAGCGCGAAAGCGACGAAAGACGAAAGGCATCATCAATCATCAAGCATCAACATGTGTTCATGACAATGTCCCTGTAGTGCTTTATTCCCAATACAAGTAGACTATAAAGCCCCTTAATCCTTCCTTTCTATAAAAATACAGGGACAGCATGTATCCATCTCCTGGCGGAAGTAGCAAGGAAAGCATCGACGGATTACGAGGCGAAAGTGGGGGCAACCTCCCCAACATCGTGGAAGAACGTTCCGAAGAATTGGTGAATTCACAATCTTTTCGAGGATTACCCAGCAGCACAAATGCTGGTGCGAGTACAAGATCGCAGGACTCGCGGTATCCGGCGCAAAAACAAACTGCGCCACTCCCCGATACAAGTAGTGCTCCGTCATCTCCGGAGCCCCCTGCGAGATCCGTTTCGGGGCCTGAGATGAGATCGAACATGGCCAGTACTCTAGGAATGGGAAGTACGTATTCTGTTCCGTTGAGCGAGGGAAGTTCTACTCGGCCGCGTTTCCAAAAACCAAGACAATTTAAAACATATTTGGACGACGCGGGGGTTTTGGAGGGTGACGACAATAGCGACAGTGATCTTGAAGGAACAAACCACGCAAAATCACCGCCGATTGTCAAATCCTCGTCGGGGTCGGCAATTAGCTCCTTCTTGAGTTCCCCAACGGGGCGCCTTCGACCTCCAAGTCGAAACTCACAGTTTCGCAGTGCTGTCGTTCCAAATAGCACACTCAAAAGTCCAAGACCGCCAGGGGGGTTGCGTCGCAGTTTAAGTCTGGGAGGTAGGAGCACAAGTACTGGGAGCAATCATGAAAGTACGGGTTCGTCGGTGGAAAACGGTAGCGCTGGTATTGGCAACACAACATCTAGTGGGACCTCGATTTCTAACACCGTGATTTTTACAAGCAATTTGTCGCGGAAATCTCAGAACTTCCGACATAGCATAGCACGACGCAGCGGAGGAGCCCTCGCTCGGTTCACGCGCCATGGAAGTAGTCTGGAAGACGGTCCTGGGGAAATGGGTAGTGATGCGCAGAAAAAAGCTGCTGTATATCGATACAGCATTGGAGATCCCACCTTGATCAGTAATCACAATTCGCGATGGGCCAACTGTGTCAACCGGCACGGATTCCCCCCAGGAAGTGGAAATTCCTCGGACGAGCAACGGGGACCTTACCTTTACGTACTGGGAACCGTCAAGACAATTCATTATGAGGAGAATGCGGTCTTTTATACTGTTACGAGGGCCGATACGGGTATCGATGTGCGAGGAGATCCAGGTAAGTAGTGGGTTTCCGGCATTTGTGACTCAAGTGAAGAATCGGCGCAATGCTTACGCGTCGTTTAACTGTAGACTTTATGGAGCCGGTATTGAACAAAGCGGGAGAAGAAGCGGCACGACAAGCAGCGACAGAATTTGCGATGGGGGCTTCCTTGGAAGATGAAGGAGAAGATGAAGCAGATAACGCGCCAGCGGAAGGAAACGAAACGGCTTTCAAGGTAGTCGAAAATATCCTTGAGGTGCTTCTCTTGCCATTCTTTTTGGTCTACGACCTCTTTGTATTTGCCATTGGAGCTCGGCTCTTTCGATGCTCAGAGGTCGTCGTCATATTTATGAAGCGGCAGGCGCATTCCTTCTTAAATGGCCTCAAACCCTACGAATGCTCGACTACCGTTACTGCCGTCAATGTCGTTGTCCTCTGCAGTATTTGGTACATGTTTATCGATCAAGCGACGCTTGCATTCTTTCCCACAAATGCGGACTACTCAGTGGCTGTTATCAATTTTGTCATTTGGTGCATTCTGACGCTGGAACTAGTCTTTGAAGTATTTATCCGACCCAACGATTATCATTCTTTGATTCAATCTGACAAAGCTTACACCCCTACGACGGTTCGGTTCATCAGTGGATTACACTTGGTTGTCGAAGCAGTGTCTTTGGGATTTTTCGTGCCTGAGTTTCTCTGTTTGCTCCAACCCGACTTGAGGTGCGATGAACGGCCGAAATTTTCCTTTTTGTATGCTACCTTACTTGCCATCAGCGGTCCAACGCGACTAGATTCCTTTGCGGGCAGAGCCTTTTATGCTTGTGTACGCCTCAGAGTATTTGGGTTGGTACGGCACTGGAAGAACATGTGGGTCAACACAAAATATCTGAAGCGAGAAAAACAAAGGGACTTCGAAAGAAAGATAAGACTCGATAAATCAGAGAAATTCCCCGATGAAGGTGATATGAAACAGAGCGCCCGGGCCCCTAATATAATGCGTATGGAGCAAAGGCAACGTAATGTTGCCTTGATCAACGCTTCCAACATTGGTACAGCTCTGATGGTCACCAACTCGTACCGAGCCCTGACTATTTTAGTCATGATCCTAGGTGTCTTCCCCATGATCACCCTCATTTCCTTCAGTGGGGTTGTGAATTCAGTGCCTTCCGAAATGATCGGACAGTTACAAGGGACCAATCTTTTGGTGACTATTGAAAGTGAATCGAGTTGCATATTCCTAGTCGACTCAGTAGAAGCGTGGGCCACGTCCTGGTATCCGAGAGAGTACGACTTGATTACCTCTTCCACTGAAGACTTCTTACTAGCTTTGGTCCTCCAACCCGCCCGCTGCCAAGAACAATTCGAATCCTTGGCAGTTGGAAACTTGAAATTTTTGCAAATGCCGTGTTCGAAGGTGGAAGCAAGATACGATATGCCGCTGCAAGACATCGAAGATTCTTACGGAGAATGTATTGTGGGAGCCCTAGAAGGGACCAGAGGTGGGGATTTGCGATCTGTTGCTCAGAATTTCGGTCTGAGAAGCGGAAATGTTCAGACCGAACAGTCATCTAGTGCCATGGACACTCTCGTTCTGGAGGATGGGGGCTCAATTTATACCAACTTTCAAATTTCTGCCTGCTTCAATCAAACTCACGCTATTGAAAGCTCGTAAGTACCAATACTCCCACTTCTGGGCTTTGTATTTGGCAATAGTTGATTCTCATCTGTATCGCAATGTGCAACGACGTGGTATGTCTGGGTGACAGAGCTTTGGCATCTTTTGTCCTTCAGTTTTGTTTGCTCATGACAGTCCTCGGGGGGCTCTCTGTACTGAGACGAGATGCTGAGGATATGGTCCTAGGTCCTCTTCGCAGTATGCTTAAGATTGTGGCTCGTTATGCTAAGAATCCACTAGCCCAAGCTGCCATATCCGGTGGAGACAATCGGAGCGTTATTAGTGACTCAGAATCGGAAGCGTCAACCAGTCACGGTTCTGATGGCGACGGCTCGGAAGGAGACGGATTTGGCACTTACGAAACAGAACAGCTGATTACCGCAGTTGCCAAGATTACTGACTTGCTTCGAAAATGTTGGGGTAAGTCGAATCCATTTTTTGCTCCATCCGTCTTCCTGGATTTACCTCTACTTTGTACTAACAAAACCCCGTCCATGCTTTCTCGCCAAATAGGCGTTGCTGGAGCTGATATCATTTCAACAAATCTGGCTTCGCGAGAAGGGGCTCTTGCCGAAGTGTTCAATCCCACCGTTCCTGGGAAGTCAGTGTATGCTCTCTTTGCTTTCGCGGCCATCAATGGATTCGATCATGCTCTGAAATGTTTGGGTGGAGACGTCATGATCTTGATCAATGATGTTGCACGGGTCCTGCACGACGAAGTGTACCGATGGGGCTTTGGAGACTCCGGTCAATGTAACAAAAATTTGGGAGCTGCCTTTCTCATGGTCTTTCGAATCGGTCTTGTCAAAGAAGTCGTCGAGAAGCTGGAGGAAGCAACCAAGGTTGTATTCTCTACATCCGATGCCAAGAAGTCGGTGAAGAAAAAGCACAAGATTAGTCCTGCCCATATCCGATCGACATCGGAAGGAAGTAAATTGAATTCCTGGGCCAGACTGTCCCATACTCGAAGCATTCCGCAACTCGTCAAAAGCAAGGCCTCAAGCACTCATGAACACGATGCTATGGCGGATGCTATGAAGCTGTCGCTACAGTCACTACCAGGTATTGCTACATTTACGGATCGAGCAGTCATTGGCATGTTGAAATCCTTTGCTGGTATTCATCGAGACAACAAGTTGAGAGGTTGGAGTCGAGATTTCCGGCTTAGTGCAGGCGTGGGGGCCTTTGAGGTGAATATGATTTTTGGCATGGATGCCGGGTGGGCCGTGGAAGGTGCAGTTGGAAGTGAATACAAGATTGATGCGACTTATCTTTCTCCTCATGTCAACATGGCTTCGAGAATGATGAGTGCCTGTAAACACTATGGAGTTACCATTCTGCTGAGCGAAGCTGTCCAGGAGCTCATGTCTGACACGGCAAAAAGCCAACTTCGCAATGTCGATCGTGTGACCGTCAAGGGGAGCGTCCGGATTCAAAAGATTTTTACCTTTGACGCTCGTCACAAGGGAGCAGACTTCTTTTTGTTCAGTCGTTCTGACGATTTGGCCGATATCGATGCAGAACAATACGTCCCTTCCATCTGGAACAGTGACCAGGACTTACAAGCCATGAGGCATCACGTCACGGATGACTTTGAATCTGAATTCAATGCAGGAATGAAGGCATATTATGCCGGTGATTGGCCAGCGGCAATTCGTAAATTGGAGTATGCCAATGAAATCATGGTCGATGCTGCTATGGAAGAAGGCTACTTGCACGATGAAATGGACAATACCCCGGATCGCAAGGAACTGTATCGAAATGAAACCGCTGATGGGCCATGCAGCTACCTGGTGCACTTCATGAAGTCTAAAGGGGGCAAGGCACCCGACGGATGGGCTGGGTGGCATCCACTCTTGAGCAAATAGTCTTTTTTGTTTTGAAAATGGTGGTGTAGGAGTGATTTTCGAGCATTCATCGTATTGTGTCCTACGAGGACCACAACCACATAACTACGAATGGTAGAGAACAAATCATTCCGTAGAGAAGCTACAAGCAAAAGGAGGTTCACCTTCTACTATTGATGTGCGAGTTGTGGGGGTGAGGAGTCCCCAGTCCAAGTCCCCAGTCTGTCTTTTCGTACGTCCGCCGAATCGTCGGACACGCGGACATACTAATAAAAATCGCATTCATTCGCCGCAACCTCGAACCGCATAGAACGCCCAACGACCAACGACCAACGACAATGGCAATACGGTAGAGATGTTTGAAGAGAAGAGACTGATTGATACCCGACACTGCGTACGGCGCCATATCGTTCCTTGTATCCCCCCACATCCGGTAGATCGTACACGCCCGGGCTCACCCCCCTGCTTGCAACTTGCCTCTGACACCCAACCATTGCAAATCACGTGCAAGTTATTGCGAAGCCTCTTTCAACATTCAACATGTCATGCGTTTCGCACGGTGCTTCCTTTTGGGATGGCAAGTATTCAGATAAAGCTTTGTTTGTTTACGGGACCGAGCCTAATGACTTTCTTAAAGATATCCTTCCCCTATTGAATCTACCAACCGGAGCCAACTGTCTTTTGATGGCCGACGGCGAAGGACGGAATGGTGTGTTCATGGCTCAGCAAGGTTGCAATGTGACCTCTGTTGATATATCCAAAGAAGGTCTCAACAAGGCTGAATTTCTAGCAAAGCAAAGGGGTGTATCAATAACGACAGTCTTGGCCGATCTGGGAGAGTACAATTTTGGAACAGAGCAATGGGACTGTGTTGTCGGGATATTCTGCCACTTGCCACCTCCCATTCGATCAAGAGTTCTTCAAGCAATTCCAACTTCCTTAAAGGCTGGTGGAACGTTCGTGCTGGAGTGTTACACACCCGACCAACTGAAATACAAAACAGGAGGACCACCATCGGCCGAGCTAACCTTTTCGTCCCAAATTATGTTTGAAGCGTTCGATGGAAACCTCGCCATCGAGCGAAACGAGGAACTGGTTCGGAACGTCGTCGAGGGAACTCTACACACAGGCACTGCCGCAGTTGTACAATTTGTTGGCAGAAAGTCCCCAGTATAACACCCTAGTAGAGAATATAGGGCACATTTAGGCAATCGAGGGAGATTGCATGCATATGGACACAAGCAACGGTAAGCACTACTATTAGCTAGCACCTGACATTCTGCTGGCCGGATTCTGGTGTGCTGGACATATGTACAGTAATATCATATCATACGAACTGTGAAGTGATGGGAAGGGAAGGGACTCATCGTTACTGTAGGACGAGAGTCCGTGTTTTGTTGCTCTACCTTTACTGCCAAGTCCATTTGGTATTTGGTCGGGTTTTAGGGATCGCACTGTTGAAACAACGGTGAAAAGCCAGACTATTGTATCACTAAGATAACAAAGTCAGTCTAAGCTAAACACACAGTGTAACAGTAACCTTCGTATCGTTAGATTCGTAGACAACAATGAGAACAAGAGATGATACTCATTGTTGTTTCCCTACTCAACCACTAGAAGAACGAACGGTAGCGGGGGTGAGAAGAAGTCACCTATCATCTCTTCAGTGGGGCAATACTCGACTCGCATTTCACCTTTTTTGATGCGGTCCGTGGCAAAGAAATATCGGATGTCGATGTGCCTGGTGTGACGGCCGCTGGATGCCTTACCGTTTCGTTCTAGTAAAATGGCGCTCTGATGATTATCCTGATATACTACGACGTTGTCTCCTACCTGGAAGCCCTGTGCTTCTAGGAAGTTGCGCGTCCACACTACCATTGGCATGCCATCATCGACTCCGACCAGCTCTGCTTCTGTTGAGCTCTTCGTGTTAATCTTCTGCTTCGTGGACATTGAGTATACGGCACCTTTTCCCATCGACATGGCCGCGCCGGTGTGGCTACGCATGTTGCTGTGAACCGCGAATGACGCGTCGATCCACCATTGTATGACTCCATTCTCGTCGGCTTCAAGGGTAAGTGGAAGACTCTTTGATCCTTGCAGGTACCTGATTACTCTGGACAGCTTGTTGTAGTCGTCCCTGTCCGGTCACGGTGAAAAGCCAGACTATTGTATCACTAAGATAACAAAGTCAGTCCAAGCTAAACACACAGTGTAACAGTAACCTTCGTATCGTTAGATTCGTAGACAACAATGAGAACAAGAGATGATACTCATTGTTGTTTCCCTACTCAACCACTAGAAGAACGAACGGTAGCGGGGGTGACGTTCGTTGTGATTTGGATTGTCGACGTGTCATCCTGATGGTCCGTACGTCGTGCGGTCCCATGGTAAGCCTTATCTCCAACACGCACACGCCCAATATTTTTTAAAAAGCGCAAGGCAGCGCATCATACTGTAGGCGAGAGCCGCGTGAGCCGTGAGCATTATTATCATTATTTTATTCGTAAAACGTATCGATTCAGTATTGGTAATTGCATCTTCTCTCACAATCCAAAGCACGTCTCCGCGATCACTCCCACCCCCACCCCCAACCTAACCCATCTAACCTAAAACGTTCTACAATTACAAAGTACAATACAGCGAACCGCAGAGCAGCAGCAGCAGCGCATCAACATCATGCGATAGCGTGAACGTATAGAGAGCTATCAGGATGGGAATTACTTCCACGAGTAGACCCTCAAAGTCTGAGGGATGTCGGGTAGTTGGTATTTCGACCAAGTCGTTATTCTTGCTGCTGATCCTCGCGTCCTTGATGTTTCCATACGCATCTTTGCGATTCTACCCCTACGAATACAACCCAACACCACCATGCTTTTCGAGCTCTGCCGAAACCCCCGGAATTCAGTTCAAGTGCCCTGAAGGTTGGACTGTGGCAAGATGCCTGAAACGACAGCAAGAGTTTTCTAGCCAAATGGTGGTCAATAATCAGATCCACCGTGAGATGATAGTGGCCGCCCAACAGCGTGCCAACCGCGATGTCTACCGTCGCAAACAACCCCAGCGCCTACAACAAGAGCACGCAGAGTACTACCGAAGAGTCCATCAAGCGCTGGGGCTGGCAGAGGGAGCCAACAACGTATCCCAGTATTTTATGCCTTGGAAGAACTTTTCACACAACTCTTTCGCCGATTTCAGTGTATTAGGCTTTCCCAAAGCCGGGACAAGCCAACTTTACAAATTGTTGGTGTCGCATTCTCAGACAGGCAAGTTGAGACGGTTTGATTTTTTGGAAGTCTCGTTCGCCCACGAAAGTATACTCATAGCTTTTTTGAAGACTCTGTGTTTAAACGAAAGGAATTTTGTATGGACCATAATCATTTTCTTGATTACACTCTCCCACAGCATGCGGATGATGACAACGCCTTGCGTGATTTGAGGAAGAAACTGTTTCAATATCACAAGCAAATACTCAAAAGACGAACTATAGTGGCCAAAGATCAAAGCCCCCGACCTTTCCTGGTCAATGCCTGTTTGCAACCACAGGAAGTAGAATATCACATGGCTTACACACCCATGCCAGAAGCATCCAAGTTTTTCCTCTTATTTCGGGATCCAGCTGATTGGTTGTGGGCGAGCTGGAATTTCTGGGTGGACAAGAATTTAGACCATCGTCCACCGATTGACCATGATTGGGCCTCAGTAGGCGTTCACTACAGAAGCCCAGAACTCTTCCATGAGCTAATTTTGAGTCGAGAAGCTACTAAATCAGCCGCAAAACGATTTCGCACGATGCGTGAGCAAACCGTTCACGTGCCTCGTCGACTGCTGCATTTACTGGGGAAGGAAAGCCTTCTATTTCTAAAAAGTGAAGATATGAAGGCATCGCATGGTCGGCTGCCCCAATTTTTGAAAGAGCTAAGTGACTTCACAGGGCTTGCAGTATCCCAATTCGACTCAAATGTAGCTCATGGACAAACAAACTGCAACGCCCAAAAAGGATACAAGAACCTCTGCAATGCGACAATTTCCGCTGAATCACACAGCTCGGGCTATGAAATCACACGTCACCGGCCCATGCTCGAAGAAACACGACAGCTGATTTACATCCAGTTCTACGAGGAATGCAAAGTATGGGCTGAAGAATTTGGAGTGATCTATCCCGATTGTCTGCGCGTTGTCCCAACAAACGAATAAGGTGATCAGAACTACAATACTAGTGGGAAGAGTCGGTGGTTGCCCCATACGCGAATGAATCATGGTTCGTTTCTTACTCCTTGGCTTCCAACATTTTTTCAAGCGTGGCCACCTTGGCCTCCAGAGCTTCTAGTCGAGGGAGTATGGCCGCCATGGCAGTTTCAGAATATTTTCCCAAGACATCCACTTCCAAATTGACCTTGTCGCCCTCCAGTTTATTTGGAATGATAATTTTCTTTTGTGTATACTCCACCAGCATAAAACTAAACCAGCCCTCCTCCATGTTGACTTCCACAACTGTCAAACTCGTACCGTCGATGGCAATAAAACCTTTGGGCACAATGTATCGGAGCAACTCCCGATCGTCGACCGTGATTTTGTAGAACATGCTATCTTCATCGATCCAACGTTCTCGTACTGTTCCGGTACCATCCACGTGACCTTGTACAAAATGTCCCGAATTGCGCCCACCAATTTCGCTCGCCCGTTCTAGGTTGACGGCATCTCCAGCTTTCAGTGTCGGGAAATAGGTGCGCCGTAAAGTTTCTGGGGCCAGACCGACTTTGAACACTTTCTTTTCCTGATCCAATTCTGTAGCCGTCAGACACACTCCACTGACACATATACTACAACTGCAAAAACACGCACAACGCTGAGAAACAGGTCCCACACCCATACCGTATCACCTGATCCAATACTCGAAACCAAGAACCAAGCTTACCCCAAGTAGGCTCCTTCCATGACCACGTCGCCCTGAACCACAAGCTCTGTCCCTTTGCCTTTGGTTCCATCCCACAGAGTCATATCATCCCGTTCTTCCAGAGACACAACAGCGCCCATTTCTTCCACAATCCCAGTAAACATTTGGAGTCGAATAGGGCGAGATTGATGGATCGGTTGACGGGCGACAAACGCCGATACAACAACAAGATGGCGTACGCCTGGCGCCACCACGAAAGTGGCAAAAATACACAGGATTTCGAATCTAGTAGAGATCATTCAGAACGTTAGTACAAGTAGAGCGGCAACGGCGGTTGTGCCTTTCGAAAACTGAGACGATCGTTGTGTTGTGTTGTGTTGTGGGTTTGTTCCTTTTGTGCTCCTTCCTACAGGAGTCTTTGAGAATACGTGGATTCCTGCAGACTCAGCCTCTCTCACGCCTTGTCGTTCCTCCGCATCTCCACGTGGAACCTCGCCGCGCTCTAGTAATCTAACAAGTCAGTAGCACGTACTTGGCAGGTAACGGAGCGCTAGTGCAATACACACGGTCTACGCGACTCGTACGACCATGGTCTGCCCGTCGTCGGTAGATACTGTCCTGAAGGATCTTCCACGCTAGTGCGCGCCGTGCATGCGCAGACGCCCTAGCCACGACCAGTCGATGACGTGGTCGGCCCGTAATGACTCGGGTGCGTGTGAGACGCGCGACGTACGACTGGCCCCCGTCCGTTGCAAAGACTCAACAGAAACTACAAGTCTATGTACTAGACTACAACTGCCAAACAGGCACCAAAAATAGCTCACCACATAAAATGAGATTCACACCACATGAAATAGATTCATCTGGTCAACCATGTGAAAGTCATGCAAGACTAATATTTCGCCACATTTCAAGTCCAAGACATGCTCTCTCGCCTTTACAATCTTCTGCGCCAACCTCGCGCCGATTCTCCGATCGGGCCCAAGCGGCTGGCACCCCGTCTGTCAGGCGTACGCCTATCAGCCGGAAACTCCCTCTGCCTCCGTCTGTCAGGCTGTCGAAATATACTCTGAGTACTCTCAGGGTTGTTCCTAACCATCGTATTCGCCACGCTCAGCTGCCTTCTCACCACGTCGGTCGTCAGCGAAGAAGAAGTATCGGGCCCCTAGATGTGGTCTCCTGTGGCCGCGAAATGATTGATAACATCGGTCAAACTACAGCTTCCAACACCAGGATGTCAGAGGTCGCTTTGGACTTGCAAATTTTTGGGATTATTTTGTAACTGCCATTATTTGTGGATTCGATTTTTAATCAATTAGTGGAGGATTCGACTTTTCGACTTTAGGGGCAACGACTGACAGACGACAGAAAAAGGCCTAAGGCCATTTGTCGCCGACGCCGGAGTAGCGTCAGCGCGCGGGCGAGCATCGCGCCCAATATTCCGATGTGGCACAGGGATGAGGTTTCGACCATGGTACCTGGTACCAGGTACGTATCGTTACTCGTACCGGTACTAGACTGCTGGATGTATGATGTAAAGAAACAATAATTGTTGAAACCTTTAAATAATAAACGAGAACTGTACGAGTAGAAACCTTGACCAGAGAAAAGCATTTAGGGCCTAGTAAGTGTAGTCGTAAAATAGAAATAACCTCGATTCGAATATCATACGCCGGTACGTACCACTTGGTACCAGCGCCGGTAGGGCTGTGCTCTACTGGTCATAACGGTAAGATGATGATAGTTTTCATTATGACTGCTGAGGTGTTGGTAGAATTCGCATTAGGGGTCTTTTATGGTCATAAGTAAAATGTCAGTTGATGATTATTATTTGAGGACCAAGTCATTAGTAATTATTGGGAAAAAGTAATCGGTACCAAAATTCTTACACAGCTTATTTGAGTTTACACAATAAATGCAGAAGTATAGTGCGCATTGAATGGTCTCGCTGGACAAAATCTATGTCGGCGAAAAGGCCCATTTTGCCACACGAAGTATCGCATCGTACTCGTATTCTCCGCCCTCAATTCACCACCTACCGGCACTCAATCTATCACCGACACTACTTCAGTCACCAGACACCAAAACCAACGCCACTTACTTACAGTACCGGCGGTACAGTATCATTTCTATCTCTACTACGTGTCGTCTTGGAAAATTGCTGTGTTTTTCGATCTCAAAATCATCAAGCAAAGTTCAGAGACCATGTTATTCGCTCCGGAATCACAAGAAACCCTAGAAAGGAGAGACAAATTGCTTTCCTCTCATTTAGAAACTTGGGAGAAGGAACAACAAGATGTCAAGGGCCAGGGCGGATGGTCCCAATTATCCATGGGTTCATCTGAAATGGGGAAGCTGGCGAGTCCTTTCGATGATATTGGTTTTCTGGCGGGGGGTCGTGGCCCTGCGATGGATCCTGTTAAAGAAGACGGGAAAAATGGAGAGACGGAACAAGCAAAGCCCACCCTCGGGAAGTTTTTAGCGACTTCAAAATCTGAGGGTTTCAAGCCCGTTCAGGAACACCAACAACAGCGCCCGACGTTATCGCGTCCGCAACTATCACGTCCAACTCTATCGCGCCGTGGTAGTGCAAGACTTGACAAGACAATATCAAAGCGGGACCAGTTTGAAGGAGACGAGGTTTCCTTAGCCTTATCAGCGGCAGTCGGGGGGCTCGAAAGATGCAACGCCTCGCGAAATCTGTTCGACCCGTCCAAAAACTCTTTCGGACTTTCAGTGTTGGATGCACCAAAGGGGACGACGAAGACTTTGGAGAGCTCTAAGAGCTCGCTTGGTGCCTCGAAAAGCTCTGCGTCAAAGAATAGAAGTAGAGGCCACGACAGCAAAAGCTCGTTTGGGCTTCTAGGCGCATCACGAAGCAGCGATGCATCGATAGGGGCTCGCACCATTGGATCCAAATTTTCGAGCATGATGCGCTCTAAAAGTAGTGAAACTGACAAGCTATCAAAATCGGAAGAGAAGATTACTGCTCTTGAATCAGAGAATCGTGAGTTGGGCAAAGAAAACAAGCTACTTCAAGCCAAACTCAAGGTAATGGAGCAATCGATTGAAAGGCAGAATGCTATGAAGGAATGGAGATCAATAGAGGAGCTTGCTTCTAGCAGTGTAGAGCTATGGCAGTACAAGTCGTTGCTCATACTGGCTGATCTTGAACTCGATAGAATGGTAGAACAACTTGCTGCACACGAACGGCTCGTCGAAGCAAAGGAGCGATCTATCTGCAACCTCGAGACGGTGAGACACAAACAAGAGAAACGGATTGGGTACCTTGAAGTACAGTGCCTGCAGAATGGGATCGACATTGACGAAGATTTTGATATCACGCCAGTTAAACGGGTCGAGCGAGCGCCGCTGAACGATGAGGAGTCCACGTGTGACAACGACAACAGCTTTGCTAGTTTTGGAGATGAGGTACCTCTGCCCTTCAACGTCGACTACAGTCCAGCTCCTGACAAGCTGGTGAGGTCCACCCGATCCGAAGACTCCAAGGCAAAAGACAAAGAAAAGGATGAAATGGGAAGATCTGCCCGCTCAGAAAGCTCACGCAGCATGGGCATGTCTAGTCTAAGTGCACATAGCGACACTTCAGAGAACGATGAGCCGAACGATGAGCCGCCAATGAAACCCGACTCTTGGCTTGCGCTCGACATGGCACTTGGGCAGGAAGAAGCTCCAAGCTCTCCTTCGATCAAGATCAAAATGCCTAACTCGAAAACTGGTTCGAATGATCAGGCACATCTTGAAAAGTACTTGGCTGCCTCTGCTCATGAATCTAACAAGGAGCATTGTATCGAAACGTGCACCTGGGATCCAACGAAGATGATCGATTTCGCTTCCAAGTCGCCTCGCGATGTGGGCGTGATTCCCCCCCCTCCCCCGCCACCCGACAACATCCGAAGCGACCCAGCCCCGGCAAGCCGGAAAAAGGCGGATGGTGTCGTCGTGTCCCGCTCGTCTCGATCCAAATCACCTGGGACGCGCCGAAGACTGAAGGGATCAAAGGGAGAAGGCGATGCTACTACCAGTAAGCTAGAGGCACCTCGACGGTCCAAGTCTCCTGGAACTCGCCGAAAACTGAAAGATCCAAGCGCTGCACCTTCTAGCTCGGCGCTTGGTCCGTCGGCGTCCTCCTTGCCAAGTCGACGAAAGCTCAAGGCAAACAACCCGCTATCCAACAGCACACATTCCCTCGGACGAGGCAGCGCCCATCGCCGTCGACAACGGAAGGAAAACGGGTTCGATCGACAGACCGTGTCTACTGCCTTGGAGAAGGCTCTGGGCAACTCCTTGAATGTCCTGGACATGGATGATGACTTTTTACATATGATTGCCCCGGATGGCGCAGTGTCAAAATTTGATAGCAGCTTTTTGGTGCGTAGCAAGGCAAGCAAGGCCAAGACAATCGACTTCGAGGAAGGTCTCGATCTTGATGCTGTTTTTCGAGACTAATGGCATAGCCAGCTCTAGAACACCAGTCGTTGGTCAATTGTTGTTTCAGCTACCTGTAAACACATTTATTAATAACAATAAGACTGATTTAGACAGAACTTTCCGCTCTAGGCGATCTCTAATCTCTACTACTAGCTACTAATCTGTCTATTGGCTGGGTTGTCTTTCACATGCATACTCTTATAAGTCTAGCTACTACTGTACTCGTACGTACGAGTACTTTATACCTGTAGAAAAACCACAATGGGCCTTTCTATTACGAGTAGAAATGCTACGCTGCTTTAATTACTCCTGCTCTAGCTCTCAGAGTAGCTGTGCAGTGAGGGAGAGAGAGAGGAATAGCCATTACATTAGGAATATTGAGGAGTACGAGTACGAAATCTACGAAGTACTACTACTAGAACAACGTACGAAGTGCAGACAGAACACATCCGCACACTGGCCGGCGCGTACACGTACAGCAACCACGTGGTGTTCCCATCCTCGCGTCGTCTGCTCAACATACTGGTACTGTACAGTACTGAGTACTGGTACTGTAGCTGGGGTATTTGTACTGGTACGTACGGTACCACGTTACGGTAGACGCTACCGGGGTCTAGTAGCGCGGGGGACCCCCAGAGGGAGGGGGGCGGGCGGCGGGAGCTGCGGGGGCGGGGGGGGCTCCCCTTACCAGTACCTGGTACCGGTATGATGTACCGGTACTACCGGCAGTACGCAGTACTGTAGTAACTTGACGGCGGCCGGGCGGAGTTTCACAGCCCTCTCTTTATTTGGTTCCGTCATGTTCCATCAATTTTCTCCTACGTACAAGGTGCCTACCGGTATGAGTACTGTACCGGTATTCAACGACCACGACCACCGATTCAGGAACATCGAACATCATCAATCACCCGCTTGCAGCTTGTCCCATTTCCTCCCACCGCTGGCTAAGAGTTGCTCCCGCACCCATCCCAGGCCTTGATAGCGCTGCGAGCAGCAGTACACCATGGTCGACGTTGTTCTTCCAATGTTACCTGCCGTGGATGCTCGCGATCTAGTGGATGCGATGGATGCAGTCGACCTGGTAGATGGGAAACCGGTCGACGACGACGAAGGCGACGCTGACTTCTCGGCATTCAAGGGAACCGCGCAGCCACTTGCGGGGGAAACAGTAGCCGACGCACAGCTCGCAGCTGCCGCAGAAGTCGCCGGTGGAAACACACCCGTGATCGACAACCCCAGCGCGGTGGTCGCTGCCGCTGCAGCCACAATCGCCGCCAGTAAATTACCACTCGAAGAGACGCCACCGGCCGACCCTCGGAAACGCTTTGTCACTGCGAAGGACTTTGAACTCCTCACAGTGGTGGGCATGGGAGCCTTTGGAAAGGTCCTGCAAGTGAAAAATCGACGATCAGGGCAAATTCTCGCCATGAAGGTAATCTCCAAGAGGTTGCTGCAACGCAAGGCGGGGTACATAGAAAATATTCAAGCAGAACGCAACATTTTAACAAGGGTCAAACACCCATTTGTGGTCACCATGCATTGCAGTTTTCAAACGCGCGAGAAATTATTCATTGTCATGGACTTCTTGGCGGGAGGCGAGCTCTTCTTGCGGCTGGGGAGGGAGGGAATCTTCTTGGAGAAGGATGCCGCCTTTTATCTCGGGGAAATCATTCTGGGAGTGGATCATTTGCACTCTTTAGGCATCCTACATAGAGACCTCAAGCCAGAAAATATTCTGCTTGGACATGATGGGCATATTTGTCTCACAGATTTCGGCCTTGCCAAGGAGCTGAGTGCAGAAGACGGCGAGGGGGGACGAGCCAGTACCATATGCGGAACAATGGAGTATATGGCACCAGAAATGGTGGCCAGGAAGGGCTATGGAAAGGCAGCCGATTATTGGAGTCTAGGGTGTATCGCTTATGAAATGTTAAAGGGTTTGCCACCATTTTCAAGCAAACAAGGTAGCAAGGAGCTATTTCGGAAGATTATGAGTGAAAAGGTGAAAATGCCGCCAGGGTCAAGTGCCACAGCCTGCAAGCTACTCAAAGGACTACTCAACCGGAATCCCGACGCACGCCTAGGAACGTCTCGTTCCACAATGTTCGAAATTGGCGGAGTGGCAGCATTAAAGCAATGCCCATTCTTTGAAAAGCTCGATTGGGTCAAACTGGAAAAAAAAGAGTTGACACCACCCTACGACTCATCGGTCGATAATCACACCGACTTGCGGCATTTCCACAACGAGTTTACAAGCATGCCGCTACCACGAAGCGTCCGGGAAATGACAGAGTCGGATATGCCTCGCCGAATCGACTCACATAAGTTTCGAGGATTCTCCTTCATTCAAGAGGAATTTTCGTTGCCCACGCGTGATGAAAACGAGGTTGAAAAATACTGGAACGAGCAAGCCGAAGGAGACGGAGAAAGTGATTCTGAAGTGGCTTCCAGTAAAATGGACAATACCGAGGTGGAGCGGCTCTTAGACGAGCCCGAAAAGAAGAAGCGCCCACCGCGAAAACGAAAGAAAAAGGGGAAGGACAACAATGAAACTGGAAGTGTCGCAACATTGTCCCCAGTGCCTTCCGAGCAAGGCGACCCAACACCCGAGGAAAAAGCGATTCATGGAGCCCCCCAAAACACTGCAACTTTTGCACAAAAGCAGCCTGTAAACCCTATGCCAGCAGCAATCCAAGAAGAGCCGGTAGTTCCCACGAGCACTATACCCACTAGTCCTCAGCCACAGATTCCGGTAACAACAATGAAAAGCCAAATGGCGTCTTCCTCACAGCTACAGAACGAAAGTTCGCAGTACATTACGAAAAATGGTGGCAGAGAGGGCGAATCGCAGCCACAAGCGCCATCCAGTACGAGCTTGGGAAGTGACAGCCGAGGAAGCGGGAGGGCAGCAAACTCTCAAAATTCGTTTGCAACGCCACAACGGGGAGCTCCTACCCCAGGATCTTGGGCATCAAAACTTCACCAACAACAGACCACACCTGGGTCGGCCATATCGACACGTGCCCAGCCATCGCAGAGTCCTTGGTCCACACAGCGGCCCACAGCACCCCAATCTGCCGATCTGGGAGCACCGTCTCCTTCTAGTGACTGGCGGCAACATTCCTCTCCTCAGGTCAAGCGAGCCATCAATCGTTCGACGGCTCGCTCAAGCCCCACCAAAGCAAAAAACCCTTCGATAGATGGTCAGCGTTGGCCGTCGCTCAATGACTTTCCCGCTCCACCTAGCATGAATGGCACTCGATCACCAGGATTGGATCCTCACCAAACACCAGTAGGCCCTAACAAGGGCGGGCAGGCAGCTCCGAAACTGGGGCTCAAAGGAGCCTGGGCCAGTAGGATTAACAAACCTTAGATCATGATGTTCCTCCATCTCTGTTATCGCTTACCATTTACGCAGTGTTACCGGCGCATAGTCATCTAGTCTACGAGGCGAGTTGGTATTCGTACAGGCTAATAGAGGGTACGAGTACATAGAGGGTACGAGTACACCGTACGCATTGTCAAAGTTGGAAGATCTGCCACCAGCCACCACTATTTTCCTCCCATCAGAAATTGCAGCTTTCTCGTTTTGGATCAATTTGGAGGGGCAGTTTCGTGACGCCGAGGCATTTTGCAGGTGAAAGAGTACTGAATGCGTGGATGCTAAAATGCTGTCGATTTAGCTACGGAAGAGATGAGGGGATGAGTGGCATCATGTTTTTGCTGCCAGCAGAAATCATCTGTCAAGGGCCATTTTCGTTCAAACAAAGTGCACCACTGGATCAGGCGTATCAATGTTAGTCTATAGTCTGTACCTATACTTTCAGCGTCGGAAACGACCATTGGCTCTTGCACATGATCCCTCCTTTTGGATCCTTTCCTGGAGAAAGTCTCCCCACTTCAGGTTACTAGGTTGCGCCATTGATAGGTTTGGAAACTTGTTTTAAAAGCTAACTAATCTAGCAATCCGAAGTTGCGATATCGGTCGACGACTCGATGATCTTATGAGGTGATTCATCAGTCGTCTCTCTTCGCTGTTCGACTTCTTGTCTGTCCTTCGGTCGTTGGGGGTGTCCCTACCGGTACCGCGGTACTGTACTGTAGTACCGTAGGCATAGTTCCAGACCCCCTTACCGGTACGGTACCAGTAGTGCCGGTAGGCCAACACACCAACACCCAACATAACACTCAGGGATCCACCGGCTAGGCGAGCTGACACAGTCGTTGACAGACGTGCGTTGTGTGTTCGTTGGGCCGTCGTACTGGTAGTCTACCGGTACTGGTACCGGTAGTCTACCGGTACCATTTCGGTACTCATACCGTACACGTACCGGTACATTACCGGTATGATACAAGTATTCGTGAAGAGAAGCACGTAAATAGTTGAGCTCCTGGTCGCATTTCTCCTCTACTATTATCAGTACCGGAACTCCCCACGTATATCTGCAACGACAGTAGATTGCTGCTGTATCCGTAGTTGGTGTTGCTTTCAGCGGCTTTCATTTCCGAGCTGTTCCACCGTTGTCGTAATCATGTTTTCGTCATTGATCGGCGATGCAGCGGACGTCACGGTGGAGGTAAACGAGAGCGCCTTCTCTGCGAAGAAGAATTCCACCGAAATCAACACGTTGGTGGGAGCCATTGATCAAGGAACGAGCTCGACTCGCTTTCTCGTGTTTACCCCATTAGGCGAAATTGCGGCATGGTCACAGATGGAGCACACTCAGATCTTCCCCGAAGGCGAGGACAAGGTATGTAAACGAAAACGAAAACGAAAACGACCCCTTTTCGAAATACCCAGTTATAATACCTGACACCTTAACGATCTTGATTGATTTTCTACCGGTACCGGTACTACACAGGTTGGTTGGCACGAGCACAATCCACTAGAGATCTGGGGAAATGTAGTGGAGTGCATGGATTCCGTGGTGCAGGCCCTGCAGAAGAGACGAGTCAAATTTGTGATCAAATCAATTGGAATCACCAACCAGCGCGAAACCACAGTGGCCTGGAACGCCACGACGGGAAAGCCCTACTACAACGCTATCGTGTGGGACGATACCAGAACTAATCAGATTGCTAGCCAAATTGCTGGAGGAAACCCTGACCTATTGCGGGCCAAAACTGGATTGCCTCTCGCCAGTTATTTTGCTGGGACCAAAGTCAAGTGGTTGTTGGACAATGTGCCCGAATTGCAATCAGACATTAAAAGGAAACCTGGCGAAGTGCGATTCGGCACCATCGACACGTGGTTACTGTATCAGCTCTCGGGGAAACCTAGTCAAGTTAAAGGCGCTGCCAATGTAGGGGGCTTATTCTTGACAGACGCCAGTAATGCATCCCGGTGGCTGTTTCTTGACATTGCAAAGGTTAAATGGGATTCCAGCCTCGTCAACCAGGTTCTCAGTCCTCATAAAGTACCCCTGTCCGTGTTACCAGAAATTAGATCGTCAAGTGAAGTTTATGCCATCTGCACCGAAGAAGCCACTACGATCCGATCCCTCCAAGGGGTCCCGGTGGCTTGTATCCTTGGAGATCAGCATGCCGCCTTGGTAGGTCAAGCGGCATTCGAACCTGGAGAGGCAAAGAATACGTATGGTACTGGAATGTTTTTGATGATGAATACGGGTACCAAATTAGTCCCCTCCACAAACGGGTTGCTTACTACCATTGCGTACAAGCTCGATGATAAGGTGTACTACGCCCTGGAAGGATCCGTCAGCCATTCAGGTTCGACCATTCAGTGGCTGAGAGACCAACTCCAAATAATTACCAAAGCCTCGGAATCCGAAGCCTTGGCCAGAACACACGAACATAATGATGGTTTATACTTTGTCCCAGCCTTTGCTGGGCTATTTGCTCCACATTGGCGGTCGGATGCTCGAGCTTGTATCGTGGGAATGACTGCTTCACATGACAAGGGTCACATTTGTCGAGCAGCTTTGGAGGCGGCTTGTTATCAATGCAAAGAAGTTTTCGATGCTATTTTCGCGGACTCACAGGTCGCGCTAAAAACTCTCAAAGTTGACGGCGGTGGAACGAACAACAAATTAATGCTACAGTTTCAAGCTGACATGATCAACGTTCCAGTGGTCAAGCCAAAGATCATGGAAACAACTTCACTGGGAGCAGCATTCGGAGCCGGTCTTGCCGTTGGAGTGTGGAAAGATATAGAGGAAATTCGCAGTTTGTGGAGTGAAGAAGAAAGGTTTGTGCCGAAAATGCATGAAGCTGAAAGAGCGAAAAACTGGGCTGGCTGGAAGAAAGCAATTGGAAAATCGCTCGGGTGGATAGATGACGAAGAAGAAAAGTTTGTGGATGCCAAGCAAAGCGAAGATGAAGAAGCCGCTTTGCTCCAGAAAGCCAATCGTGGAATTTCCGCAACTGCCAATTCTGAATCTACAGCTGGATTTGGTTTGGTGTCACTTTTCGTGGTTTCGGTTGCTGGACTGGCTGCTGGTTTTTTATTGGGACAAAGGGCGCAGCAGCGCATGTCAAGAAGCTGAACTCGCTGAACTATTATGCCTAATGTACAAGTAGACTACAAGAAGTACAGTAGACTCGGAAGAATATATGATGAAACGCAGGTATTGTCGATGAATATAACGAACTCAATGTTATCTCTGAGAGGTTAGAAGCCGGCTGTTTCATTTTCTGAGAGTATTACCCTTTTATTGTACTAATTATCCTTTTCCTTTTTAAACATGAGAAGCATACGGTAGGAAACAGCGAATCCACCGAAAACGTTAATTGCGGCCACAGAAATTGCAGTGCAACCGAGAACGTTGGTTGGGCTACCAGTTGGTGTGCTTGCCATTAGGATACCGCCCAAGATTACAACACCACTTAGACTGTTGGAAGTACTCATCAACGGGCTGAAAAGTGCCGGTTCCACAGCCCAGATCAAATAATACCCGAGGAAACCAGCAAGAATGAAGTAGAGCAGCTGCACAACAAAAGAAACTGGCGCATATGCACCGACGATACCGAAGAAGACAGCAAAAAAGGCAAGACCGACGAATTCTCCCAGAGGTGCAAGATCAAAGATTCTCTTTGAAAAGATCGAGGGTTTCTTTACTTGTTTCACGAAAGGTGTATCCTCCTCCTTTGTATTTGTCGCTGCGCTCGTCTTCGTCACGCTTTCTGGCGGAGGCCAAGTGATGGCATTGTCATGAACCACTGTCATTCCTCTAATGACAGGGTCTTCCATGTCGATGTTAAACTTCTTCTCTTCGTCACTGGAGGACGGTTTGGGGCACAAGAGATCCAGAAGATTTGCCATATTGTTGCTGTACATGCTGGATGCCTGCCAAGACATGCGGCTGATTAAGTCGGTGGTGCCAACAATGGTGACTCGGTTGTCGTAGACGTAGGTCTCCCCGGGCTTGGTAAGTTCGCAATTTCCACCGGTTGCTCCAGCAAGATCCACAATGATGCTTCCCGGTGCAAGGTTATCCACTGCATCCTTCATGATGAGCTTCGGCGCAGGGCGTCCAGGGATTGCTGCAGTTGTGATAATGATCTGGCACTCTTTTGCTTGCTCGCGGAACATTTCCATTTCCTTTTCGTAGAACTCGTCGCTCATGACCTTGGCATATCCCGTACCAGCGTCTCCACCATCTTCTCCACCAAAATTTAGGACAAGGAATTCACCACCCAGCGACTCAACCTGCTCCTTGCATTCAAGCCGAGTATCGAACGCACGGACAATGGCCCCCATGTTCGAGGCGGTACTAATTGCGGCGAGACCTGCAACACCGGCTCCAACGACGAGAACTTTTGAAGCAGCAAAAGTTCCAGCGGCTGTGACCTCGCCATTGAGAAAGCGTTGATAGATGTTGCTTGCCTCGATGACAGCACGGTACCCTGCAATCTTTGCTTGGGAACTCAGCACGTCCAAGCTCTGTGCGCGAGAAACACGAGGGATGGCATCCACAGCCAGAAGATTGATTCCAGCCGCCAGGGCTTGATCCATCAGCTGCTTTCCCTGTTCCGTTCGTGGCCCGACGAAGCTGATCATACTTTTGCCTTTGGGTAGCATGTCGATTTCGTGTTTTCCTGTTACAGGGTGCACATCCGGTTCCCTGATCTTGATGACCACGTCCACAGCATTGTAGACATCTTGGGCAGAATTGAGAATCTCACATCCCATCCTCACGTACGCCGAATCAGAAAAGCCACCACCTTCGCCGGCAGATGTTTCGACGACAATCTGTATACCAGACTTAAGCAGCCGTTTTGCGATTTCAGGGACCATGGCAACTCGCTTTTCTCCTCCATCTGGTGAGCTTTCCTTGCAGATTCCAACACGCAAAAATGTTTTCTTTTGGAGATTTGGAATATCAGCGAAGAAAGGATCAACTTTCTCCTCTTTTACCATTTTGGCATTCTCTAGATCGCCATTGGCAGTCTTGACCTGCTCGACCTTTGTTTCACCAATTAGGTTGATAAGTTTGTCCATTGACGTCTTGGCGTCACCAAGAAACATGTAATTGTTTTCCTTCACGAACAATGGATTGTCCACACCTGCGTACCCAACACGGAGACTGCGTTTCATTGTGATGCTCCTCTTGGCCTTCCAGACCTCCAAGACTGGCATACCGGCGATGGGCGAGTCTGGATCAGTTTGTGCAGCGGGATTCACTGTGTCATTGGCTCCTAGAACGAGGGCAAGGTCAGTTTGCGGGAAATCGCCGTTGATGGCATCCATTGCATAAGTGATGTCGTAGGGAACGCGAGCTTCCGCCAACAAAACATTCATGTGCCCAGGCAGCCGCCCGGCTACGGGGTGAATCGCAAAGCGAACATTGTTGCCGCGTGCACGGAGCTTGGCAGTCAGGTCGGCGACAGCGTGTTGTGCTTTGGCGACAGCCATTCCGTAGCCCTAAAGATGGACAAGATAAAGAGCGTGTGTTAGATATGCTAGTGGATGCGACCACGTAAAGCTCACCTGTACAGACAGTGCAGGTACTCACAGGAACAATAATCATACTCTTGGCCTCCAGCATCATTTCCACTACGTCTTCGGCACTGACTTCCTTTACTGTGCCCTCTGCTTTTTTGGCCACTTTCTTGCCAACCCCAGCGCCATCACCGAAGCCTCCAATCAAAACGTTTGCGATACTGCGATTCATCGCACTGAATTGAATAACATCATGATTGAACAAGTATGAGCTCGGTATTTCTTACAGTCGACACGATAAAATCAGGATGACAGTATTTGAAAACTCACATGCACATGACCATTGTCAAAATGATACCACTGCAACCAACAAAGGCACCAGACACGACCAATGCCTTGTTCGACAGCATGAACCCAGCCGCACTGGTGGAGAATCCAGAGAGGCTGTTCAAAAAACTGATGGAAACGGGCATGTCTCCACCGCCAATGGCCATGACTGCGATAACTCCATAAATGGAGGCCAGCACAGCAACGATGACAATGAACCAGATTCCAAGGTCGCGGTCATTCCAGCCTCGATCGCCAGAGAATGCCAAGCTGCCGAAGGTTGCCATAGCTGCGAAGAGCGCAGCGGACACGCCCCAGCGGAATGGAACCACGCGTGGTTTTGAAGCAATTGTGCCATGAAGCTTGGCGCAAGCAATCATGGAGCCGGTGAAAGTCATCATTCCTATGACGATAGAGAGGATCAGAGCGATTGCCTGGACCCACAGCATGGCGTCGGTCTGACTGCCGATCACCTCTCCACCCCTGACAAAATCCCTTGCTTCTGGATCCAGGTACAGCCCCACACCTTCCAGGGCTGCGGCTAGGCCTCCAAAACCATTGTATGCACCCACGAGCTCAGGCAAGCCAGTAATTTCTACCGACAGTGCAGACCACAGGCCAAATAGGATACCTGGACCCATGGATGCAGCAATGAGCCAGCGACCGTCACCATAAGTATAGGTTTGGTCGATCCAGTAGCCCACAATAAGGCATGCCATTCCAGCGATCCCGTAGAGCATGCCCATCTTTGATGTGGGAACCTGCAGCATTCACGGAATAGAAGATGAATTGAAAATGTTTAGATTTAAGATCCGTAGTTGTAATCGGAGCTGGACAAGGCACTATTCCAGCCATACCGGTTGTACGTACCTTGGAGAGATTCATCAAACACAACACGAAGCACGTCAAGCCAACCGTGACAACAGTGTCCAGCCAACCTCGGTCCACCCAGGTGGGATCGTCCGTCCCATTTTCAAGAATAATTTGTGAATCCTCCATTCTTTGTTCAAGCAGAAATCAATCAGTCAATAAAATGTTGTTGTCGGAATGTTATTGGAAGATAGTTTTAGGTCGTTCGATTTCTTGTAGTTCTTTTTTTGTGTCGCCATGCACGGAAGGTTGGCTACAGAGCTGAAGCCGCATCTATCAGAGAGGGTTCGCAAATGGCTCCATACCTACCGCAGCGGTACCGCCGACCGGTACCGGTACGGGGTACTCCGGGCGCGGGGGGGACAGAGAGAGATCAACACGGCAAAAGCTGTCGAAGAAAACCAGAAGGGTGCGGTACCAGCAGGCTAGTACCAGGTACCAGGTACCTGTCGGTCGCTCGGGAGGGTTCGCATTTTTTCAAGGATCCGTGGTCCGTGACACCACTGCGCGCCCAAGCGCGAACAGGCGATTGCGAACCGCAGAAGGTGCACCGGGAATAATGACAAAGGGGGGCGGTCAGTGACAGACCATACCAGGTACCGGTACCGGTACAGTACTGGAGCGAGCCGCGCTCCGCGGGGGATGCTCCCTCTCCTTTCCCTTCGACTCGCCCTAAAGTCCTCGCATTACTGGAATTATGCTCACTCAGTCTCTACTCTACTACTGGAGTAGTAGCAGTATGTAGAAGCACGCTGTTTATTGTTTTGTCCTCAACCCAACCCCTACTCACCGCTACAAGCCGTTACACACAGAGCACCGCCACCAGAAGATAGAAAGAAAAATGACGCCGTCTACCAGTACTACTCCTATGTCTACAAGCGGCAAATACTCCGAAGACTACTTCGTGGAGCGAATCCAAGAACTGCAGAGCCAAATCCAAGGACAGCTGCCCTGCGTCGACTCGACAGAGAAGGCTCTATTTCTTGCAGCGTGTAAATCCGTCCAGGTGTGCATGGAAGCCAAAGGTGCAGCGCAAAAAGTTCTTGGTGAACTGGAAAAGGCGGAATGCGGAAAAGATTTGATCGACAAGGCGGCCGAAGTGGTCAAGTCCTGCGAAGACGCCGTAGATTGCGCGCAGGATACCATGACACAATCTAGCAAACCAATCGTGGATTCACTGAATCTGAGATCGTCCATCAACGAGTCTGTGCTACTGGAGTGCACTGTTTTGATCCAAGCAACCCCAAAAGGTCTTTCCGCATGGGTAGCAGAAAACGAAGAAGCAAATGAGAAAATCCTCGATTCTTTCCTTGAAAATAGTGAATGGATGAGGCAAATGATTTTAGCTGGGGGTGCCTCCAATGGAAACTACGGTCCCGCCATCGCTATTCATTCCACTCTTTTGCTACAGATTGCAGCCGACCCACAGCCTGCCACCAAGGTGAGACATAAGGTGGCCCTGGCGACTGCTCTAGAACATGCAACACCAATATCGGTTTTCAGAGATGATAGCACTTTCATCGATCCGGTCGACCGTTTTTGGCACTACGTGAAGGCCTACGAAAACGGAGAGCTCGATTCAAACTTTCAGAACTTCAGTGTTTGGGAACTTAGAATGACAATTGATAGCAATGCATTGAACAGTGAGCTAACCTGGGGTCGAGACTATTTGAAGGCGTACCGTCCGGATGAAATCACTCGTCAAGATTTTCAATGGAAATACGTTTGGTCAGTGAGGTCAGACGTTGGATACCGACACCCCGATCACGAGTTTTTCACATACAAGGATTTGATATCTGCCGGGGGGCAGTGTGGAGCTAGGGCTTGGTTCGGGAGATTTATTTGTAAGGCGTGGGGTACTCCCACCTGGGGCGTACGGCAGCCTGGCCATGCTGCACTAAGTCGCTGGACCCCATCGGGCTGGACAACATGCCTAGGAGCAGGATTCGAGTGGTCTACCTGGGATGATACGAGGTACGGGCAGAAGAGTCGAAGTGGTCTAGACTTCGAAGAAGAAGCCAAGGCTCGCTCAGGTTGTTGTCCGTCCTATTATTATACACGCATGGGTCTATTGGAATGTTTGGCTGAATGCATGGGGGAGACTATCGAAGAACATGTCCACCCCAAGAAGATGTGGCGTTCGTTGTCCCTGGCTGAACGAAGAAATCTAGCAGGTGCTCATAATGATCCTGGTGCTGAAGTTACGGATAATAATCCTGGTGCTGAAGTTACGGATGCATATCACACCCCTCGGCAAGTTCGTACTGAAATTCCTGATCCTACATTCGGCGGCATTGTCATCCCGGCAGCCGCTTTTGTTGAGCCAGCCAAACCAGACAATAAGAAGGTTCTAACGATGGATTCCATAGACATCCCGGGCACGAAACTACTTCATTTGGAAAGCGATGGATCTGTTGGCTACATGCTTCCAGCAATTCTCCCATCTGCATCATTCTTGTTGACTACGCGAATTGTGAACATTCATCGTAGTCAGATCCCGCTGCTCCTGACAGTCCAATCAGTTCCGGGTCTTGCAACAAAGAATTCACAGGATCTCGAAATTGAGGTACCATACACCGGTGGTGAATGGCGAACAACGGAACCAGTGGAAGTGAAGCTCGTTCCTGGATCTGTGCTGAGAATCTCGCGGGACGCAGACTGTCACGGGCTGACAGTCAAAGATATTTTGTTGCAACCGGTATATGCCGGAGCTAGCCGATACGCCAATTGACTGACTCCCGTATTAGACGACGAAAACGAATACAAGAGGATCGGTCGTATCTGGCGCGCTGCGTCGGAGTGCCTTAAATTTACGTTATCTAAACACTTTCGCGACGCATTGATTCGATATGTTTATCGTGGGGGATTCCAAAGATCCTTCAAATAGACGCCATTCTGTTCAGTTGGTCTTGTGATGGAGGAACACGATCAACTCCGCGTTCGTACGATTTCATCGATCTCTTACTACTAGATTGTTGCGAGCGCCCGGCATCGGAACTCCTAGACGCGAGGGATAAGTTACCGGTATCCACGCTGCCGCTAGGCGACCCCGGATTTCGAGTCCCATGCGTACTTGTTGTATGCATTGGGATTCCGGTACCCTCAAAGGAAGCATGCGACCTCGACGAAGCTGCCCGCCCAAGCTCAGAATGCCTATCGTCGTCATCATCATCATCATCACCCGTATTTTCGATGTCGACGAAAGAGAGCTCTTCCGCCATAGCTATGATTAAGGAAAGCGAAACGAGGGTGAGTCTCACGCACTGAGATCGGATGTGATACGAACGACGCACTTACGGATTTTCACATGGCGATAACTATACGTCGAGAAGTAATTGTCTTGGGTACACTGTTTCAACCAGCGAGGGCTGGCGCCACCCATGATCCCCAGGATTTTCGGGTGCAAATCTTTGCAGAGAGAGATGAAGGCGCGCTGCAGCTCACTTTGAATACCAATGGCAGAATCCGTCCTAGCCTTCTCCGACACGAAAACGGATGCAACAGAATAGTCGTCATTTGCCAGGCTAAGATGCCCTTGAGACCCTTTCCTTCTGTGAAAAGACCGATTTGACTCATCCCCTCTTGTCTTATTGAAATCTGAGGCGCCGTCATTCGCATTTAGACTGCTGTGGCGAGTTGCATTACTCCGATTCGACCTTCCATCGCTGAGAGACACGTCTCCCCTGGACATGCTAGCAGAATGGCTGTGGCGGGAACCCGCGTCGCCTCTCTTCCTCTCTTGAATCACTTCCAAAAGCAATTCTCGATTCCGCGCAATCATCAGATGGAGTAATTCCATGAAAACAACGAGCGACCTCGCAAGCCTTAGTTGCAATTTTTTCACTTCGTCTTCTGCAAGTCGATCGTAACTCTGCAGTGTGTCTCCTTCCTCCTCCTCTTGGAAATTTGTGTTTTTCTTCAGAAGGTAGAGTCCCATCTCTTTCACTCGGCTTGAGTGTATGCAATCAGACACGACCTTCGCGGCCTCGATACCAATTCCTGGGTCGTAGTTCGTACCTGTGTCATAGAGAGAGAAGAAATTGAGAATGATACCTGGAGCATCAATCCAGTGAAAACTACTGCAACACAGCTAAGCGTACCAAGAACTGCCATCCCATTCGTCGCTATTGCCGTCCGGAAGAGAATCGCACACCACTGACAAATCGAGTCTCCGGCTGCTTCTAATGGACTCTGCGTAAAGACAACCCGGTGAACGACAGCTTGCCGCGACACACAGGCCGGAAATGCTTGCCCAACCTGAAGCTGTGTTACACGAAGGGTTTTTGCGGCGAAATCGCCCGATGAACCCCTGAGCCAATCTCTCGCCCCACGATCTCTGCCTTTGTTGATTGGCTGCATAAAAGAGAATTTGTCTGCTCCAACAAGTTCCCCTTCGAATATTTCTTGTCGGAATCGCCGGCTATCTCCACTTGCTCCGCCTCCCTGACTAGAACGTCTGTTCGCCATCATAGTAGAATTGCCTGAACTAGAGAACACTGACGCGCTGTACGTCGGGCCATGATCTCGATGTCTCGGCCTCGTACTTCCTTCCCCTACACTACCATCGCCATACATGGAACTATTGCGCCGGAGACCCTTCCCTCCATAAGAAGTGCGAGCGCCTTGGTTTGTAAAAGCCGTCTCGATATAGTCATGGAACCATTCTGGCAATCCACGCATTATACTTGATTTCCTTACCATGGAACGAAGAGGAGTTACCTTCACACGAACAGGTTCCAGTTGAGCCCCCATTCGAAAGCCTGAGTAGCTCTGCGTCTCGCGCTCTTCAGCTTTACCATCGAGTACCAGATGGATAGGGGTCTTGTCAGGAATAATGCAACGAATGACTTCCTTCAGTTCTTTGCCGAAATCCTCCAACGTGACGTTGCTAGCTGTGCGATAGACAAATTCAGCCCCTATAAGCTCATCTGGGGCTCCGCCGTGGAACCAAACTCGATAAAATCGACCAAGCGGCACAGTCACTGCCACTTCAGTCTGGTTTGAGTCCAGCGGCGGAACCCAAGACACGACCGTGTTGGCCAATCTTTCGTAGACGTGTTTCAACTTAGCGTAGCTGAATTTCTCTGAATAGTGCCTAGCAAGGGGTGAATTCCATGCCACTCGAACAATAATTGCACCTACTGGTATGCTTTTCGTAACTTACCTCACTGCCAAACTCCAAAGCAGTCGACTAGAAAAACGTGAACTTGCGCCACTCGAAGAAAAGTTACAACCAACAAACAAACTCTTCGTGACTTACCTGGAAGCAACAATGCCCGCCTTTAAGAAGAGGTCGCCCGCGGCCTCTGCCTCCTCAAGCATACTCGTCTCCATCTCACGCATGCTAGTCCAAGGACTGACCGTACTATACTCCGACGGAAGCGTCACCCCGTAAAACGCGTACTTGCTAGTACCAGCCTCCAATTCCCCACCGCTTATGCGAATCGAATTCTCGTTGCGGTAGAAGATTCTGCGGAAAGAATTTGTCTTCTCAATCTGCCGTCCGAAATCATTGTCGTAAGGGTCTTCAAAATCAGTATCGTCGGGATCGCCTGCTGGTCCCTCTCCATCAAGATGCATGCCGTCGGAATTGGTATTCGTCCATGGTAAGAAAGGAGTACTGAACCATAAAGCACCATGAAGGCTGGAGGCCTGCTGAAGAGTAATGTGAATATTGTAGTGACACGTAGCCTCCTCAGCATACTTGTTCCGTACTGAGTGGAATTTTGCAAGTCTTCTCATCCATGCAACTCTGTGATCTGGAAGCTCCGTCGGAGAAAAAACATCCGCCGCAGCCAGGAATGCATCTTCAACCGCTTCATTATGTGCGACAGTGCTGTGTTCCAACGACGTACTGTAGAAACCCAAGAATTGTTTGCTATACCCAGCACTTGCATTGATGACACGATGGATCGATATTCGAGATGCTCTGATCAGTGTCTGAGCCTCAAGATTATTTGCCGCAGCATCCACGGAGTCATTTTCCTCTCTGCCATCTTCCTTTGGTTTTGCTTGATGAAGAAATGACAAAGCATGGGCCGCTACGTATGCGCGGAAAAGTTTTTTAACCTTTTCTGCGAGGCGCATCAGCGCGCTCCTGAAAGCGACATTCTGACTGGCAGATTGATGGTGGAGACGGTCCAGCGTCCTCCAAAGAGGCGCCAGGCTAGCTTCAGCACTTCCATTCGAGAATAAATCAATCCCGATGCCCATCATGCGCTGTTCTCGATAGTGTCGACCTGCGGCTGTGGCGACAATCCTTTCCATAACCTCGGTCTGAACTGCAAGTACAGGTAGCCGAATGCGAAAAAAACTGCCAAAAATGTCCCATGTAGAACGGAGTATCAACTCCAAAAAGTCAGAGGCCTGTACTCGCACCTCGGAACGTCTCGAGCCGCAATGGAAAGAAACAACTCGCATCCAATGTTGCAAGGTCTCACCGACGGCCTCGTTGAATATTTTAAGTCCAAAGATCTTGACAATTTCAAGCGAAGCCTTCAGGGTGTGTGTGGTGCAGATGTCGCTTTCACTTAGTGTTAGCGCGTGGAGATACACTGATGTAGCAGCTCGTACAAATATCACTGTGTCCATGTAGGTGAAACTAATCGTCCCGGTGGCCGGCCCTCGAGATTCCTTGCTCCCCAGACTAGACTGGTGCCCGTGTTTTGATTTGGCAGATGCTTTCCTCCGAGCAGGATTAAAAAATGATTGTGCCTCCTCTGAGGGTTCAAGTACATGGCGAAGTTCTCGGACAATTTGTTGTGTAGTCTTGATGAGCACTATTGAACCATCATGCGAGTGCCAACGACGTGAGCTGGTGGTGGCATATTCTACGCCATCCTTGCCACGGTCTTCGACTTTCCCAAAAGCTGCCATTAGGCGACGACGCTTGGCCTTATCTGGGGTTTCTAGCTCTCTCACCAGTAAGAATTCTTTTCTCCAAATTGCAAGATGCGGGCCATCGTCGTCGCTGGGATTCTCCGCTTCAGCGTGTTCGTCACTTCCTTCATACTCTAATGTTGCGAGGGTGAGGTTTAACAAGCTAAACATATCAAAAATATCGGCATCTTGTTTCCATTCGTTGCATGTCCTGGAGAGCTTCCGTTGGTTTTCATTCACACTGTCGTCCACCGACTCTGATGGGACTGAAAAACCAATACATCCGAATTTCTCGCTGAACCCCTTTCCGGATGCCTTCGCGCACAGCTTTCGCCACAAGGCCCGGAGAATACCAGCCGGGGCACTTTGGAGGATGAAGGCAACTGGACGTAGTAGGTCTTGCCGGACTTGGCTTTTTGAAGAAAAACATCTCGATATATAATTCACCCTTGTCAAAATCTTTTCCAGGAAGGATACGTACATGCTCGCGATAATCGAGGAGTTTCCCTCGATCATGCTTTCTTGACTTTGCCCCCAGAACATTTCGAGAAGGACCGAAGAGGCCCGCCGCTGAATGTTCTGCTCAGCGTGCTCCGATGCAAATAGGCAGACATCGACCACAATCTCAGCCAGCCAATGTGGCTTCATCGTCATTGCATACAAATCAAATGCAGGGGCGGTATCGCTCCGAATAAGAAGTTGCGGATTCAATTTTTGATGTGTCTCAAGCATGCTGTCAAAAAATGAGACGGCTGAAAAACCAGATGCACGGAACAAGGATTCACCAACGCTATTAAACTGAGGAGAGTTCACTTTCATGAAATCTGGAAAACGAACCAACGCTGATACTGCATTGAGTTGTAGCTTAGTCACTTCCCATGAACACCTCAGGCCCGTACTCGAATCACGGTCTTGAAGTTTGATGTTTGCTGTCAGCAGGCGCGTCAAGTATACCATAACCAAACGGTAAACGCATTTGGGATCAAGGAAGGCAAACAAATCGCGAAGAAACCAAACAACACAGTCGTTGACGTCGATGCATGTTTGGCGAGTCTCCCAAGCATCGAAATTCCGGAAATCGATGCAGGCCAATGTGATCGATTCGATTATCCTCTCCAAGCTTGACATAATTGCTTCGTCAAGTATAACCAGAGGAGGAAATTTTGATTTGATGTTTTCAGCACGCACTCTTTGGTGAATATTGGCAATTCTCCAGCCAAGACTTTGCTTGATGATTTCGAATAGAACTGGCGCACATGCAATGGCAACCCCACCGGTTCTTGCGGCGGCATCTGACAAAGAACTATCTACGTCGCCGTCAGGGTTTTTCGAGGCGTCATTGGTGATTTCGGGCTCATTCCTTCTTTGTTCGTTTAGAATCCCAGCCCATTGCATTATGATGACTTCATAGGTGAAAGGAAAGAAGCGGCCAGACTTCGCGGAGCGTCCTTTCAAAGCCACCAAACGATCCATGTAGTTTGGAAGAAGGGTTGAAATTTCCTTTTCTCCCGAAAGGGTAGTCATGGATTCGTCAAATACATGGACTGAATCTGCAATTGGATCCGCCGCACGGGATGGCGGGGGCTCAAAAACAAATTTCCCGATATCATCATTCGGTATCGACCAATCAATACTACAACTACTTCTAGTTTTTCTGTGGTTTGCTTGGCCGACCCTATCCCCTTCACCTGTCGAAGCTACTTTGCCGATCATCCCGCTGACAAAAGATTGTGAGGCACGAATATAATAAATCCCGAGCTTTCCTCTCTGTGGGACTTACCCTAAGCCAAGACTCATCTCCACCGCATCCAAAAATGATGATCCCGCCTTTTCGATCTCAGCATCTGTCGACGGAAGAGTGTTGCTACGAGTTTTAATATGTCCTGGTACGTCCACGTCGGATGATTCTTTTGGCAAAGGTCCTGGCAATGATTCCAAAGGTCTACTTTCATTCGCACTCGTGTCAAAAACAGGATTCAAATGCGACGGAGGATTATTCGCTCCAAGGGACGTATCATGCGAATCGACTTGCGTCGTAATTGACGTGGGATCACTGGCTTTCTTGATCTTTGGAACCCTCATTTGTTTTACAGCGCTTTTTGCTGGCTTGACAAAGAGTTCGGTATCCAGTGAATCCAACGGACCCTTTTCTCTCCGTAAATGTGGCACTTCGGGGAGCACATTAGCGCTTGCCTCTATATCATCGCCGTCCTCGCGGATCGTGGCGAGGCCGGGGGCAGGGGCAGTCATCCATCTACGGTTCATCCCCTGCGGGCCACTGTAGGCTTTGACAAGAGCAAGCGCGGCACGCGATCCTGTGCTTGAGCCATCATAGATGGGACCATCATCTTCTACCCATTCCGAGCCAACTTTCAGCGCACTCCGAAAATCGGTTACCGAGTCGACTCTCATTGATTCATCCTGCGATTGATGCTCTTGCAACCTTTCGGGTGCATGGAGTTTTCCATCTACCCCGGTTCGAGGGCTTTCTCCGGAGGACTTGACAGCGGGAGAGGAATGATCCAGCATACCAACAGCTCTGAAAGCGTCACTTGCTCCGTCCAGATCTCCTACTTCTGAGCTTGTCACTTGAAGACCGTCAATTGACCCACTCGCGAACTCGAAATTGGATCTTACATGCTTTCTGCGTCTTTCTTTCGACGGCTTGTTGTCATTGGCTGCCTGCTGCACCTGCAAGGGTGGTGCCAGTAGTGACGATAAAAAATCTTTGCTTAGCGCTTCCCCAGCCGACTCGCCAAATAATAAGCCCTCGTCGAAGGAGAGGGCGAGGACACGTCCCAAGGCTATCAAATTCAACTTGCTCGAACCGTCGAGTTGAGATAAACCTCTTTTTGATGAAAAGACAGTAAACGATCCCAAAATGTGAAGGAGGGAAGCAAATGCTTGGACACGAAGTGGCAGGAACGCTGCCGGGTTCGCCCAAACTAAATCGGCCTCCGCTGTTCCACACACAATGACTTTCCACAACTGACTAGTGACTCGAAGCAAGTGCTCAGATATCTCTGTGACTGGACACATCGACATTTTAGAAATATCCACAGATGCTATCAAGAGCTTTTCGTTGTCATGATGGCTATCGGACGCCGAAGTCGTCGACATGTACGCCGAGCTCAGCTCAAATATTCGATCACGACTGAGTTGTAGCGTTTTTGACAACTGATCACTTTCACTTTCGACAGAAATGGAAGGATCTGGCTCCTGTCCGAGAAAGTCGTTAAGGACAGAGTTTTGACAGTGCACAGAGGAGTGTACAGCAAGCCGCACCTGTGGAATGAGAAAAGACCACAGCCAGTTATGAGGGAACAACGCGTAGCGAATGGATGGACGAAAAGTGCTCGTAGACATGTACATACCTGCAGACATATTGGTTCAACAGCCCCCTTGTTCTTAACCTTTGAGCGAGAGCCCTCCGTAATCTCAGAAACAGCACTTGTGGCTGACACTGTATCAGCCAGATAGTAGCCAGAACCAGCACTTTCTGTGTCCTCCCCAAGCAAATCATCTGATTCGCCCTTTTCATGATCATCAATTCCAGGAATGTCGGTCAGAACCAAAGTTGAAGATTCTATTTCCCCTTTCTCAACCAAGTCACTTCTTGGAAGCCGGGCTATCTTTGTCATCTTGATGTCATGGTTGCCGTCAGGAACTACTGCAGAGTTGGAGACGAGAGGCAAATGACCACACGACAGTTGTATCAAATGAAAATTTGTACCTGCGTCAACGTCTTCCATATTCTCCCCGGCTATATCGCCAACGATTTCATCAACTTTCCTGCCCGTCTTCGTATTGCGGAATCGCTTCCCCCATTTTTTTCGAGAACTGAAGCTGAGTCGGTAAACGGTGAAAAAGAGGGACACTTGGCGAGTGGATCTGGTGCCGTCCTTTTCGCCAGACAGGATTAGGGGCAATCGTAGCTTAAATTCGTCTAGAAAGTGAGGATCCAAGCATCTGGCACTGCATGACGAGTAGGCTCCCTGAACCAGAAAGGGGCCGCGCCGAGGATTGAGGACGGTAGGGCCACCAGCAGGCAAATGTGCAACGAAAGTATCGTATTCATCCAACCATTCCATTTCTCTCATCTCCACCTTAATGACAATGTTGCCCTTAGGGCAGTTGTGAAGAAGCCGCGGGTGACACAGGAGCTCATTGCAAAACGAAGAATGGAAGTATGGCTCGATATCGTCCCCACTAGCATGATGACCCCTCCCTCGCTGACCCTTGAACGTAGACGTGGTAGAAGACCTCGATATCGTGCTTGGATGAAGTCGGAGTGGAGCCAGCTCTTGCGCATAAAGAGGAGATTCTGACGCTTTGATGCAAGCGTCGCCTTCTTTGCTTCGAAGCGATACGGGTTTAATTCGCCCTCCGCCAGCAGTCGGCTCCGCCACAAAGTTCTTGTGCCATTCCGGGACAACCTGCACGTCGAGATCTTTTCCGTTGTTCCCTGGAATTACGAAGGCATCTTCGTCGCCTTCTTCCCTGCGTCGTAGCTGTATTTCCCCGGTAAAATCCACTAATCGATCACGGGCCAAAGAGCTTTTGCTATGAACCACAGAATGCAGGCCAAGATAACCAAAATTTCTCATGACCAACATGGCTGTGCCTCTATTTGTGACCGGCGCTGGTCCTCCGATCCCGGACGCTTTATGATCAGCTCTACAAGGACGCAAGTCGTGAGAAATTTGGGGCTTGATTTGCGGTGTTCCCTGGCAATGAGACACGTACCTGGGATACAACATCACCATGATGTGGTCGATTATTTGTCTATCTCCCTGGCCAGCCGAGAATCGGAAGAGAGGAATCTGCACGGCTCTGCTGCTTGGAACCAAAGGTACATCTGCCCCAAAAACTTGCAATAACGGAGCAACGCCAAACGCGAAAGGCATGATGAACTTTCCCTGACGACTGGCAGCCTTGGCTGCCCGACTACGAAGCGAATCCAAATCCATAGGAGTGTCAGTTCCGTCCGTTTCTGAGCTGGACGACGATTTGCTGGGCTTCAGGTATGCCTCAAAATCACTGCCCTCTGATACCACTTTATGGACAATCAAAATGGCGTACAGATTGTGAATATTCAAGTTAGACGGTAGAGGAAAGACTCCACATCTGGTCCCTTGAAACCTGTCGTTTTTTTCTTTGCTCTCGTATGGCCAGAGGGCACTCCCACAGCGATCTTCAACAATCGGATCACTAATGACATCGAAGTTAAGTGTCTCCGTCACCTTGCCACAGCGTTGCAAATCAGGGATGGGGGCCAAGCTCGGATCTTTGGTGGTGTTGGGAGCAATCGTTTCAACGTGATATATCGCCAGAGAGCAAAACAAAGGTTCGATTTCTCCGCCCAGTCCTAGGAATCCAACAGCCTGCGTATCAATTTGAAAATATCGGTAGGAAGGTGGCCGATCTGACAAGAAAGGAAGGGACTGAGCAAGAGAAGTTGCAGGATGAAGTTGCGAGAGGGGTCGATTTTGTTCCTGCAATTTTTCTGGCTGGGGTTCAAGTCTGGTCTGAATCAAGACATTGCTTGCTGGGTGGCCTAGAGGAGGCAGTTGCAAAGGTGGCTCTTCCCCTTGGCTGAAATCTAAGATTTTCAAGCTGCCCGAGCTCTCGTTGCCAGCACATGAGGATTCTTCCTTTACACCCAATCCTGATTGTGTCGGCTCTCCGTCGTCCGGGACATTCCACCATCCGTATCGTGATCGTGGATCAAACTTTTTGTCAGCCAGATGAGGAGCCTTGGCTGGCTTGGGAGGGGCTGGTGTCGATGTCCTAAGATTACCTCGAGGGACCGACGGAGGTTTCCCCTCTGGCAAATCCGGAGTGGGAAGCACTCCTAATTTAGAATGAAAAACTGTTTGAGGGACGCTGTGCTGGCGGAAACCAGTAACTGGAGGCCCTCTTGATTGAGTAGGCGGTGTCGCTCGCGACATCCAGCTGTGATTATCATCAGGATGCATGGCTGGATTCGGACAAGCCAATGGTCCAAAAATATTCTGTGGGCAGCAATTTTCAATAATGGCTTGATTCCGTCGCTGATCTCTGGACCTTTGCTGCTCATCTCGAGTTTCATGAATGCCAAGGTCTGCTTCAGTTGGCAGGGGCGAGTCATCAAACCCGAACAAGGGCGAAATACCATTCATCAATTCATGATTTGTCAAAGCGCGACCGCCATCTGGTGTGAGTGGCACACGCGCTAGTTTGTTGCTAGATTCTTCCATTCCGGAATTCTCCGTTATGTGACGGGTGTCGTGTTGGTCCTCCTCCAGGTAGGCCAATGCTGCATTCAAATGCTCGTTGACGCCGACTTTCTTCTTCATTTCACTAACAACCAACTCATCATCATCGTCGCTATCTTCGGCCGGAGGCAAATTCATAAATGTTCCAGAGTTGAAGAAGTTGACACTTCCTGTGTTGACAACAAAGTCATTCATACTAGAAACCATGGTTGAGTTCTCTTTGCTTTTGCTGTTTGCAGCGCCTGAATTCGAATGGAAGACCATTGGGTTGCCGCTATTTCCCATCAGGGCACGTGTGCTTCCTTCCCCACGAGGCGATTCTCCTCTCGCCCACTGCGAGAACAAGTCCCGATCATTCATAATGCCGCTTGCAGACCCAGATACGCTACCGCCGGAATTGCGTCGCAAGCTCGAAACGGAGCCCAAACTGTTCTCGCGGTTGAGTGGGGATCTCTCGACACCACCAATGCTACCGTCACTCGCAGCAGTATCAGTATTGGTGGGGCTGTTGGCCCCACCACTGCGTCCACCACTATCGTCGCCTCTGGCCCACATGCTGAACAAGTCTCGCTCACTGAAGTTACTAGCAGTATCGACAGACAACGAAGTCGTGGAGACGGTAGCCCCCTCTTCAGCACTATCCTGACCTGCTGCGGTTTCCACACGCACTTGGCTATGTCCTGACGACGACGACTCCGCTGCGGCCTCGACAGCCGCTGTGGCTGCTGCAGCCTCGGGGGCGCAAAACGCACCTTGCAGCGGACTCTCGTTCCAGTGATCCGCAGGTGTCTCGAATAAAGTTGATGATTCTTCGGCTTTGGAGGGCAGAATTCGACTCCACTTGGGACAGTAAACAGAGACATATGGTGTTGACTTTGAGTTTTCCTGCAGAAGATCCAATCCGTGACCATGTGTTCGAATCGCAGAGAGCAGATTTCGCACTTCGGGTGGAAACGGTTTATCTTTGCGGCAATTCCGGACAATTTCTCTTGCCTCCTTGACAACACGAGGGGGCAGCTGGCAACCAAAAAAGAGAGGCTTCGGCAGATGGACCTGCTGAATGTGCATGGGCGTTCTAGGTGCCAATTTGGGGAACGCTTCTGGTTGCGTCTGAGAAGCGGCGTTTTGTTGCATGAACATGCCTTGCCCGTGCATGGGTGCATCCGTATGTGTTCCAGGATCATCGTCGTCCGCCAACGCTGCTGCGGCTGCCTCTAAATTGTGGTTTTTAACGAAGGAGCGAGCTGGGTTCGTGTTTTGAGAGACGCTGCCTAGGCCCTGATCTTGCAGGTTAAAGGTACCTGACGGATCTGCACCCAATGCGCCCTGAGCCGCAAAGAGCATCCGAGAGGGATCCTCTGCTGGGGACGGCTCGGGGGCTGAAGGAGCCACTGCCGAGAAGGCGCCAGAATCGAATGTTCCACTAGTAAACTCCGACCCGTCACCTTGAGCCATCGCGGCGAACATGTTGATCTCCTGCTGCCGCCGTGCGGCTTCATCTTCCGACATGATATTCTTTCCCCGCACTACTCAATCGTTCTTGTAGTCGCGGGTCTCAAACTTTTGCCCCGTTGTTTGCAAATCGAATCAATTTGCACCGTCGTTTCCTCTCAGTCAGACCTCAATGGGTGAGGTACAAGTACTGGAGTTCCCGCAACACGAATAGGTAGCTGCTGCGATGGAAATGTATGTCCGTGCCATGGCAAATACCCATCATTCATTCGCATCTTGCATCGTCCATCGTCCTAAATCCATTGGATCGTCTGCACGCAGCGGGCTAGCAAGAGATGCACGGCAGCAAAAACTTGAGTACATGGTACCAGGTACTGTACAAGTACAGTCTTCGTACAGTGCTCATACCGGTGGTACTCGTGTACCGGTAGCATACTGTACCAGGTACTTTCCGTTCACGCCGGCCGGCCGATTAGGAACTTGACGAAGGCCGCGAGCACGCACCTGTCCTGGCAGGCTTGCGAACCAGTTGCGAACAAGAAGTAAGCGAGGATTGTGGCGAGGCTCTATACCGCTTTGCACTTGAGCGGGGCCACAAAAATATTTTTCACCATTTTCCGCTTTCTCCGCGCATTTGCGTGTTGAGCGTTTTACCAAAAAATGAAAATCGCGGTTTTGGTTTCACTGCGCAAATGCGCGTTGAAAGCGGAAAAAGGTGAAAAATATTTTTGTGGCCCCGCTCTCGCGCAAAGCGGTTTATTACGCCATGCTGCAATGAAGAACGGTGTCACGAACGGACGCGGTCTAACGCGTGTACCGCATAGTTAGAGTGACACCAGTATGCCCCGGGTACTACACCAAGTGCTTTCTACACAAAACCGGCATTATCGTGCAATTCATCCGGCTCCTCGCTTTTTGAACCAAAAACCGGCTAGCGCAGCAATTCCTCGTCCGCTTCGGAGCCGGAGCCTGCTTCTGTATCTGCTTCCGCTTCGGAGCCGGAGCCGGTACTGGAGCCGGAGCCTGCTTCTGTATCTGCTTTCTAATAATTTCTAATACGTGTGAAAAAGAGCTGTCTAACACCGCACTGGTCCTAATGGCTCGCTGTTGATTGTGAATTAGAGTGAGGCGACTGATGCTTCACCATCTGTAGGCGCTACACTTATTCTACGTACATGATAGGTGGTTTTGTGAAAAGGTCTGGCACCGGTCCTCCTAACGATACAGTAAGAAAAGAACTGGTGCTTGCAAATTGGACTGGTAGGACTCATGCGCATTTGGCACCGGTCCTAATCATACCCTAACAATAGGACCGGTGCTTTGATATTCGAGGACTGACTTCACGTCAATGAAAGCTTGACAGGTGCGCATGCGACTCGCACAGTATCAAACTAATGTCTAGTTTCTTCTGTCAGGTGCACCTTTTCTCTATGTATTACCGCTTTTGCTTAGGGACTGTCCATGTCTCAAGGACGCCCTCCTCTTCGCTACCACTCGGCGCCCGGCACCGGTCCCAATTACTGCAGTACTTTTGCGTGGCGTACTTCCAGTCAATCCTTAGTTATCACGGAAATCCTCTACTAGAGAATAAATGTGGCGCGCGATGGATGGCCAGCGCGCGTTTGGCACAAATCGTACCAATCGTGCGCGTTTTTCACTGATTTTATTGCGAGTACGGAAAACGCTGTACCGGCGGTACGAGTATGTGCTTGTACCGGTAGATTGATATTGCTTATTGCTTCTTCATTGAAGATGAGTTTTGATTCTGCTTCCCGTGTCGTCGCGAACGACGAACCAAACCAACAGTCAACAGTTGTTAGTCGCGAAGAACCGAACGAACACCAATTTTTTGTCTACTACTTGTACCACCGACCGAGATGCCAGAAGGTACTGTTCTTTTTTACTTGTAGGTGTTCGCGATTTATTGAGACGAACCATGCGCTAATACAGAAGGTACTGTAGACTAGCTAGAGGACCTGGTGCTGAAGGGTTCAGTAATAGTAATAGTACCAGCACACACTACTGGGTGCTACCGGTAGCTGGTACAGTACAGCCCCGCCCAAGTGGCTGCCGCGCGCAGGCAGGCAGGTCGCTTCTCGTTCTCTGTTTTTGTTTTTTGCTGTCGGTCGGTTCGCACCGGTACCTGTTCCTCGTACTGTACGAGTATGACAGCGTCGAGTGGGTAGATAGTCGTCTACGTACATAATACCTACAAGTACGAGTAATGTGTAATGTACCGGCCGGCACTGTCGTATTACTCCTTGTCTTCATTTTCACTCACTCGTTGCCGGAATCTGGAAAGACGAACCTACAGTGCTAGCTACTAGAGTAGAGAGTCGACTCTCTTGCTGCAGGCGACAAACAGAGCGCCTCAAACTTTTTAACTGATTATTTTGTTCTTGTTACGGTAGCTGTGGGACGAAGGACGACACCATGGTGGATCGGGGGAGATTAGACTACTGCAAGGACCTCACATTTGTGGACTCTCGGATCCGCTCCTCTGCGCCTAGCGAGAAGAACGAGCCGCTGCCAGCGGACTTTGAGCCAGGAAGCTGGGATATTATTTGTCAGGGGGGCAAAGAGAGCTATGATCACAGTAAGTTTGTGTGCTTCGTTCTCCTCTACCGGGTGTAACTGTACGGCAGAATCGTGCTTCAGTCGTCGATGGATTGTGCTAATTGCTCATTTTCGTAACTGTTACTACTTGTACCGCAGTTGGAAATAGACGGTTCAGAGTGTGCATCGACAATAACCTCGATACGTATGCAAAGGCAACGACAAAACACGAACGTTCAATGGTAGTTACAGTGATTGTAGATGCGGTTCGGGAATGCCGGACGAGCGAGCGTGGGGGTTTCGTGAGAAAGGACGTGCCCACTGGAAGATGGTATGAAGTGGGAGACAAGACAGCCCGCGAAAAAGTGGGACATGCTCTTCGGGACGCAATCAAATTGCGCAAACGGGAGTCAAAGAAGAAAACTGAACCATCTTCTCTTTCGCCTACTTCCACGAAGAAATGTAACAAGAGGAGACGGACTAACAACGATGGCGATACCGAATTCTCTAGTCCTTCTGGATCCAGGGATGTCTCTACAACCCCAGTGGGTGGGGGCATTCGTCCCAGATGTGGACAGCAAGTTGACGCTGTTCCAAGCGCTGTGGTGCAAGCCGAATGGGAGAAATCTCTACAGGAAAGCGCAGAGCAATTCCAGCAATCGGACGATGAGGAATCGGAGGCTGGAGACAGCGTGCTGACGAGAATGGCCTTGGAGACTACAGTGGACGAGCCCACAGCGCCTGCGCTCGTCGCCTCACAACCAAACCAGGAACCACCAATACCACCACATCAACTCATGGTGGGTGCGTTACCGAAGTCGAGCTCCGCGCCTGCTCCAACTTGGAATCCTCCTGGATTCTCTGCACCCGAGGATATTTTTGCGAAGTATATGAAAAGGTTTGGCCTCCCCGCTGCAGCGAGTTCTATTTCATGCGGCGACCTTCCTCCAAAGGCAGAATGGAATCTACCTACAATCTCTGGAGGAGTTGCTGGTTCGGGTAGATTAGGCCAAACAGCTCCTCTCTGTGTATTCAACGGCCAAGAGGGGGGTCTTCAAACTTCCAGACCGAATGTAATCACGGACGACGTGATGTGATAGTGCTGATCATATCATTGTCACTCGTTTTACGTCGTGGCGCAATTCCAACTACTGAAAGCTAGAAATAATGTCAATGTAGACAATGAGTAATGCAATACATGTACAGTAGAAAACACAAGTACTGCCTCCTATGATGCGATTTCACTACACGACACTCTCATCACAAAAAGTCTTCTTGGGTGTCGATTTATGGCCGAAATTCTTGCGGTAGATACGATCCCATGTCATCATCCTCGCTGTCTGTATCATCACTTTCTTCCTCGCTTTCCTCGTCTTCGCTGCCCTCTCCTTTTTCCTCCTCTTCTTCGTCGTTGTCTAGATATTCCTCATCCACGTTCTTCATCTCCGCCTGATGATCATGGATCATTGGAGTTTCATTTTTACTTGCACCATCTTCGATCAGGTCACCTTGGTCCGCATTTCCGCTACGTTTCTCTTTTTGCTCCGTAGGATTTTCTATGACTTCGGTCATCGCCTTTTCCGTGTGCTCTTCTGGGGTGATATGTTCCTCGTCCACCTTTTTGATCTCCGCCTGATTTTCTTGTTTTGCTGGAGGAGTCTCCGCTTTACTGGTACTATTTACGACCACATCGACCCGGTTCTCGTTTCCGCTCAATTTCGTCTGTTGTTGCTCTGTTGACTTTTCTTTGGCTTTGGCCATCATCTCCTTCATATACTCTTCTTTCATGGCTGCCAGCTTCTTTTCCCAGTTTGGAACTGGGCTGAGCTTGACTTCATTCGGCCAACCTATCGGTGGGATATCTGCAGGTTGGTCTACGGGCAAGATTGCATAAATATTTGCGTCAATGGAAGTCGCCACCTTTCGAATGTAGAGGGCCCCCGAATCGCGAATATTGAGCAAATCATAAACTCCTAGAAAATATGGCCCCCATGGCTTTGGAACTTCAACACCAGACGAGGCAGGGACTTCGTAGCGTTGTTCCGTTGGGAACCATCCGCTGGCACTTGGTACATGCTCATCCATTCGTTCGTATCGAATAGCATAAATTTCCAAATCATGACTCTGATCCTTTTCATCGTCTGAAAGCGCCAGGCTAAAGTCTTGATGAATTTTTGGCATTGTTGACGGTTGTAAATGCATCATAAGGGTAGGGATAAATGTTTCATCTTTTTGGAGCAGGCGATGATTGGCATGATGCCGGTGAGTCCAAGTACGATAACAACGACAAGTGCAATGTTGGCATCGATTGATTTCATCCAGCAAAAGAAGGCCTACCTGTCATGAGTTTCTTGGTCGCAATCAAATAGTCTCTAAATTGACAAGCCAGACTATCCGGTCGCTCCAGCTCCTTGATCAAATATTCGCACCATTCTGGTTGAAGTGTCATCCACTGACTCCCAAAGTATATTGTCAAGGTAACGTTGGAATGAATGGTTCCGTCTGCATCGGTATATTCCAGGGAGGCAGGGTGGCTCGAGTAATGGGAGCGCTTGTGCCACTTTTCGGGGAATGCGGTAATGGGTGTTGGGATCAAACCAGTTTCGCAAGCGCTGCTTGTAATGAAGTTGATCCCAGCAAGAGGACCCCCGAACAGACTAGCTATTCTATGTGGTTTGTAGACAGGTAGTGTATCCCCGCTCAAATTGATAAAGACATCCCACTTGCCCGCGTACTCCCTGACGGCCTTTTCCATGGCCCACAAAGTGGGTGATAACATGGACCATGTACTCCAAGTCGCGTTGTGAACCGAGGCCACTTCCACATGGCTTCCGCACGGACAAGCCTCCACTTCTTGTCTGAGTGCCGACGCTTGATAGAATCGAAAGTCAAACTTGACGTCAACGTGAAACAAGATTATGTTTCGGGGGTCTCGAATTCCGCGGAATAAAAATGCGGCGTCCTCCAGAGTTCTGTTGTTGTGAACAGTCACCAAGTAGAAGATCCGGGCCTGCTTGGAACTGGTCGAATTTTTTGAAGTCGACGACGGGCTCTCGTGTCGGGGTTGCCTCCGACTACCGGTAGACGCCGACCACCCACAGGTGCACTCAAACTCGTCCCTCAACTCTGGCGGCAATAGATCGGCCGACAAATGGGCATCTGCAGGCAGCTCGACGACCTCATGGTCGCCATTTGGAACAATAATTGCCCCGAGGCCTGCTCCTGCGGTCGCCCACAGTGCAAGCCACACAAGGCCGTGTTGATAAATGCGTCTTATTCTCATTGATATGGCATTGACGAGAGCTTAATGTTAACGATGGATACTCTTGAATGACAGGACGATCTCGTGCCATTCGACATTACCGGTACCGGTACAAGTAGTGTGCCTTGCCGTCATCATTTCATTGTCGTTTATTTTATTGTCGGTGTTGATGATCCAACTCTAGCATCCAGCACACGGGAGACAGCCAGACCACAGTCCGTTGGCGCGCCCGGCTCGCAGAAAGCCGGCCAACTTCGCCAATTCACATTCAAATCGATGACTCCAATCTCACCAACCAAATAGTAATGCTTATTATTATTTAGTAATCTCACGTTTCTCGTCACCTTTTTCTCATTCTGACCTTAGCAGAGATTACTAAATCTTCTACCCACCAGTTACACTACTCTAGTGTCACTGTTTCTGCCTCGTCAAGGACCCCTCTTCGACTCTCGTCTTCTACGGATCCTTGCCACTTTCGGTCTTGTCATTGCTACGCGATACCAAGACTTCTGCCGCCTTGAGATTCTCAGACTGTTACCACACTATCGCCCAGCTCTTTCAATGGTACGACATGACGTAGGACGGTGAGCTGACGCAGTCTTTGTGAGACGCGCAGTTGCAGGCTGACGTCGACAGGAGGGGAGGACAGACTGATGACGTCGACAGGACACTGCAGGAAGACTTACGTACCGTACGGTATGGTACACCGGTATGGTGGAATTCGCTTCGTGGGATATCGCCTGCCCTGAAGGACTTAATTCGTGGGATCTGACATATGCCCACCCTGAACGGTCATTTATCTTCCCATAATTAAAATGGGAAGCGAACCTGAACAAACTTCACTCCGGCCCGGCGGAAGGGCAATTCTGACAGTAGAATTTGTACCATGTCCTACGCACAGTACTTGAAGTCACGGGACGAGACGTAGAGAAAAAAGGGGAATTGTTGTCGGAATGATGGTCTCGCTTTCGCTCTGTGCGTCCAGCCACGGGCAAGCTACCGCTGCGGTACAGGTAGACTGCGTACTGATAAGCATCGTACCGTAGCGGGGAAGAAAGCTCCATTTCGCTGTTTCGCTTTATTTGTTTGCAAAAACACACAATTTTGTTCCGTTGCATCCGCTCCTTGTTTCCCTCAATCTTTTCAAAATCAAGATGATGAGCTTTGAGACGCCACCGCAAAGATTCCCAAGCAACCCCTTCGACATGGAGCCCCAAACACCCCGCAACGCCCGCGAAACTTGTAATATTTCTCGGCGGGCGTTGGGCAACATTGACAACTTGTACGCCCCTTCGTTTTCGAGCTCCATCCCGGGGAACAAAATCACTCCGTTGCTATCATGTTCTGGTAGTAATCATTCGCCAAATTTCAACGCAGCTCTAAAACGAATGCGAGACGGTTCCGCGATGCAGAGACTAAAGCAGCAACGGGATCTGGACAGTGCCAAGCATGAGGAAGCGATGGCACGGTTGCGTGTGCTTTCAAACAACGATGGGACCACCGACAAGGGTCTATCGAACCCCAATGTCAACCTCGGTCGTCAACTGCCGGAAAGAAGAATGAGCGGCATGGCGAGATCAGCATGAAGAACGAACTCTTCATTTTTCACGCCGTACCATGCATTTCATTACTCCTGCTCTAGCTAAAAGCCTTGTGGTCCATCTAGAACTTTTGTACTATACTCTTTTTTACAGAATAATCTTCGACTAGAGAGTGTAGTCCTTATCCACTTCTTCTTCAGCCCCTATGCTAGCATATTTCTCTAACAGGCACCCATTTAAGTCGCAACAAGCCTTGGAACACTGAAACTGGACACTCGGGCAACTTTGTAGTTCGGCATTCTGTTGTACCTGTTGATTTACCTCACTCGGGGTCTCTCGATACCCGCTGTATTCCTCTGGGGATTCGTCAAGAGTGAGTATAGGGTAACAAAACCTTTCAAATTATGAGACTTGATCTCGCGTGAATTAATTCTGCTATAACGTCCTTTGCCTTGGGAGGCGGGGCAGGTAGGTCAACTGTAGGCCCAGCACCTGTCTTCGTTGCCCCTTCTGTATTCTTCCGCACCTCAAAGATAAAGCCTGCCGCAGTCAGTTTTGCTATCCGTTTGTCAGACATGTATGTCTTTTGTCCCTTGAGCTTCTTTCGGTATTCTTTGCGTTGCTCCTTGACCCATTCTCCAAGTACTGGGATCGATTGAGGAAGCAAGGCGGAACCCTTGGCTTCCTTCCAAGCGATAAATTCTTCGAGCCGCTCTTCGAAAGATTTCTTGACTCTCTTCGGCGGTTGAATGTCTGTGGGGAAAGGAAAGTCCCAGGCCACAAGTTGTTCCAGCCGATGAGGATACATTTCGTGCGGCGTTTCATGTCGCTTTCGCTTGGTGTATTCTTTGATTTGATGTTTTTGCCACCTGGCGAGTTCGGCGTTCAAAGCGTCTGGACTGTCCTCCACTAGATTCACGCCCGGATGCTCCAACTGGAAGTCTCGCCACTTTTGAGCTTGCTGGGGCCACGCGTATGTTTTGTCGAAAGACAGTTTGACACCAAGTTCCAGCATGCGCCGAAAACGGGTCTTTCGATCCACGATGCTTTTCGATGAAAGCGTGCCATTGGTATGCTGCGCGTAGTCTTGCCTTACAGTCCGAATAAAGTCTGCTAGTTTTGGTTGAAAATACTCCTTCTTCAACGCCAGGTTCGGGTCCCCATCGCCCTCCGTCTCGGTAAATCGCTGGAGCTCTTGAAAGCGCGCTTCCCATGTTTCATTGTTTTGTTGCTGTCGCATACTGGGCGTTCGATCCAATAACAGAGACGCCTTGCGCTTGCGAGATCTCTTTGGGGAGATCTCGGTGGTCTCAATCCACGTGGCGGCTTCCTCCAGGGTAGAAAAGCTGCTGTATAAGGCTGTTGGATCATTGGCAATGCTGGGCTGCATATCTTCGGCTTGGAAGAAAATGGCAGGGCTTTCCAGCGCTGTGCAACTAAGAACCGCATGGAAAGGACCCTCGAACTTTGGATTGCTTTTCGTCTTCATGGTGTTAGCGTTTTGTGTACTTTGTGGACTACTCGTACAAATTACTCTCTCTCTCTCTCTCTCTCTCTCAAGCAGTAGTAGCAGTAGTAGTAGTAGTAGTAGAGATTGAAATATACAGTAGCAGTCTACTCTACTGTAGTGGTCAGACGGACAGGTACCATTAAGGCCTCGTACCAAAAATATTTTAGGGATTTTGGTTCGACTTGCCGGATTGGTCATTTTGGAATCTCACGGTGCTGGAATTCTTGAATCAGCAATCTAAAATGAACAAGAATAATCAATAGAGATTCCATCATGAATTTTTTATATGTTATCCATGTACTTAGATCATATAAAGGTGAGGACAAGACTCCCATAACAAACGACCTTTTTAGGGAACTCCAACAAGATAAATGCTCTACGCTTCATAAGACATCAAACAAGACGGGATTTCGATGTTCGAGGTTGAGGAGGACTACAGCAATCGTTTACAGTTCGGATTCAATCATGCTCCCATGCGCTAATTCTTTAATCTACTGCTACTTTCTATGAGTACTGTAGTCGTACACACGCACTATTTCTACAGAAATGCAAAATTGGATGGTCATAAGCATGTTATTTGGTTGAGTCAAGAAACGATTTGACTACTGCGATCCGGCGGACTTAGAAAAAAGTTCACAGAGAAAATTGACGGACTGACCAAATGGAGTTAGCTTCCGAAGACCCCCCAGGTATGTCGACCCACCTCATTCGGAGTCGAGATCAGTAACGTTTCGGAACCTAACATCATTTGGTCGGTCGGTTTACTAGAGGGTGAAGTTTGTAGCATACTATGGGAAATGAAGCGTCGGCGCGCGCGCGTCAGATTTGAATGGCCTGGTTGCCAAATCCTGGTACTGTACTGCGTGTACATCGCGCGCCCGTCCATTTTCCTGTGACATGGCTCCAACCGGTCGCAATGTGTCTACCGTTAGTAGGTAGGTAGTACCGGTAGCATCCCGTCGATGCCCGATCAGCGATCGAAAAGGGGTCATCGCATACTTTCATCTTGAACATGGCGGTGCCTCAACGCATTTGACACAAGTTGAGAACGACCCTTAGTGAAGCCATTTGGAATGAAAGACGAGAAAGCAACCATGAGCAGTCCTACGGGCACTGCTACTACACCCACAAATACCCCTGCCGCCACTAGCACAAGCGAGAGCAACAGCAATGGTGCTACTACCGAGAGCAGCAGGAAGAAGAAGCGGGCCCGAACTTACTACTATGCGATCCGCAAGTGCAAGGGCTTGGATGGACCCGCCGTCTTTCTGAAGGAAAACGATGCCCGTCGCTTGCTCTCCCAAGACAAGTCCTCCATCCATAACCGATTCACCGACTTGGATCAGGCCGAAGCCTGGGTAAGCGGCAAGAATAAGGCTTCTCGAAAGCGGAAGGCAGTCGACGATGGGAACTCTAACAGAAACACTGCAGTGAAGCAGGACGTGAACGAAAAGAACGATCAACTCTGGGAGCAGAAGTTTGAAGAACTCAAGACCTTCATGGAAACGATCGGAGACGGGGACCCCAACCTCGCCATGCAGAAAGAGTACCGAAGGCCCCAGCTGCAAGCCTGGCTGAGTGGTCAGCGAAGAAACTACGCCAAGTACATCAACAATGAAGTCAACGAGGAGAGAAGCCAATTCGATCGCAAGGAGCGTTTCTACCGTTTGCTGGAACTTGGCGTGCGACTCAAGCCAGAAGAAAGCACGGGCGTTTGGAAAGAATGGGCGCAAAAGTGGCGAGACTACATCTTGGAAAACCCAAATGTCCCTTTGACTGGGAACAACAGGGATGAAAAGGTCGCCCAGCTTGCCGAGTGGCAGAATCGCCAAATCATTGACTACGTTAAGATGATGCGAAAGGAGCAACCTCACGAGATGTATCCGCACAGGGTCAAGCAACTTCGAGAATGGGACTTCCCCTTCCCCAAGGATGTTCAGCCTCCCAAGAAGGTCCTTAAGACTTTTGAAGAGCGCCTCCAAGAGTTTCTCGAGTGGAAGGAAGCCAATGGCTCTCCGATGGTTCCTCAGTCGCTCGAGGGACTTGGAGAATGGGTCAAGGAACAACGGAAGGAATATCGCAAGAAGATGTCTGGTAAAAAGACTTGCTTGTCGGACGAACGACTGGCCAAGCTGAATGAGGCTGGCTTTGTCTTTCGAATCAGGACTCCCCGAAAACCAGTCCCTGGAGACGAGCAACCTGCTGTTATCATGGAACCACCGGCACCAGTATTGCCGGTGCCAGTGGTACCGGTACCGCAAATCCAGCCAGGAGATGCTGCTGAGGTTTGAGTGAATCAAAAATGGACCGTACTTCTTCGTTGACACTACTACATCGTTCTCTCGCAGAACATATTTGAGCATCCTGAAACAAACTAGATACTGACTACGCGTGTATTACTGTCAACTGATAACTCAGTGCGATTCTGATCAGTTAATCACAAATCTATAGCAGAGATGAAGGCGGATTCAAATGCAGCAGATGCGCCGTTTTGTCTCGCCAACCCAATTTGTCATTTTGCACTTGGGAATGCGTCCACACGCGTGGAATCGGTGTTGATAGGCCTTTCTCCAAGCGTTCTAGTTCATCCAGAAAGCTTTTTCGACCACTGTCACGTTCCCCGGTATCATCATCCCCCACTATCACCCATGCGTTGTGGTCGCTGCAGGCTTCCACAAAGCGTTGGGCCATACCCCTGGCTAGCTGTGAATCGTAGAGAATGGAACATCCAAGGACGATTGGCCGAATAATTTCTTGACTGTCTTCGACAAAAGTTTCGCCCTTCATCAATGGCAATGGATCATTAGAAAAAATGTCAAACAATTGAACGGACAATATCCCTATCGTCGATGATGATTCGTCTTCTTTCTTCCGTAGAAGCTTCTTCGACGTCGCCGTCCATCCATCCTTTAACAGTCCCAACGCTATAGGGGAGATATCAGTGGCAATCACTTGGGCACCACAAGAAGCAGCAGCTAACGAAGGAATACCGGGCCCACAACCCAGCTCCAAGACTGGACGATTCTTCATGAGTGTCGAATTGTTGGAATGTTGGTTCACCAAGAATTCGGCGACTGCCATCGAACTGGGCCAACAGCGACCCCCATACTGATTAGTATTCGAATCATTCTCCCACCAGGATATGTCGTTTACTTGATAGACCTGAATCGACAATGGGTATTCAGCAGTGAAATTGGAAGATGGTGCTCGAGGAATAGAAATCTGAACCTTCTTGGTAGATTTGGGAAGAGCTGGCGTGGGCGTTTTTGTCGACGACTCCACTGAACTCATCGTGACTTGATTTGTTTTTGTACGCTCTTCCAGATCGGCGTATCGCTTACTGTCACTCTGTGGTCGTTTATTTTGTGATCGTGCCCAAAGCGTCGTCATGGGGATTCTGTTACGAACAGGCAGAAAAAATGAGCCATCTTGATGTTGCTTCCGAGGATCGGACGAGAGCCAAGCCGAACTTGTTCCTGCAAACGAAACGAAAAATGCAAGCCTGAAGCTCTTCATGGGAACAAGTCGGTACGTGGCCACTGTCAAGAATAGAATATCAAGCGCTTCCTGCTAATGATTGGCGACGGGGTGAGTTGGACCACGCGAAAGGTGAAAGATTGCGTAATAATGTGAAATTTTGTTTGATACTCGCAGATCGCAGATAAATAGAGTAGATACGAGCATACGGTCTAAGAGTACTTGTACCGTACTTCGTACCTTGTACACGTATTGTCTACTCGTACCGGTAAGCTGGTGTTTGTACTGTACCTGCACAGTAAGGTACAGTACTTTACCGGTACGGTACTTGTACTGAGTACTCGTACCCAGTACCGGTACGCTGTACCGGTACTGTAGGACTGTACCGGTACAGTACACGTACGGTACCGTGGTGTTTGAAGCGAAACGGATATACCGGTAGACGGCCAGAAGGTATGAGAATCTGTCCTCCGTCCGTATCAAATCGCGCCGACCACCGCTAACAATAAGCCTTGCTTTTTATAGTTTCGGCTTTGTCCAAATAACTACTGGTACTGTACTAGGAGGAGTCTATTATTGTTTGACGTCTGGTATTATTCTAGATTCGTATTCCTACTGTATGGGCCTTTGATGACCGACTCACCCTTGCATCTTTTGGATTTATGTATCATACAAGTAGGTCCATTGTGGAAATAGTTCTCGATCTCAAACTCTTGGTTGAGAAACGACTAGTCTACGACTGTCTGGCGTGGCTACTATCGTTACGGCGCAAGAGAGATTCATTACTATCGACCGTCAAGGTAGTATAGTAACTAAATTAGACAGTGCACTTTTTCGTTGCTTTACGATGTACTACTAGTCTTGTAACCTTCGTGAGTCGCGACTTCAGTCGAACGGTTCAATTCCTATTGTACAATGAATCATCATCGATCTATGCCCGATCTGCCAGTTTGAAATGTTTGGAAACTGGGTACTGGTATACCCATACTCGCAGCGGTGTTACACTGCCTAGAATAGCGTTAGCACTCTTAAAGACGAAAGACAATGCTAGTCTTCAGGAGGTTCTGATTTTCCGACGTGCCCATCTAGAAGCACAGCGTCTTTGGGATTGCTTGAAGTCTGACTCAGATAGCCATCCGATGATAGTCTCTCCGTGGTGGTCAAGCTGCCAGAATTTAGGGCCGAGGACGACTCGTCCAATCCAGCAACACTTTCGTCACCCAAACTACTTTCTCGCAGCTTCTGCTGTGTATCCAGATGCTTCGTTATTTTGTTGAGCTCGACCACAATCTCGTTGAATTCCAAGCGATCGGTGGGTTTTTCTTCCCAGCACTTTACCATCAAGTCTTTCCAGGGGCAGTCTTGAGGCACGGGAGGGCGCAAACTTTCGTTGGCGACTTTGGCAATGATCTGCGTCGTCTCCAATCCCTGGTACACTTCTTCTCTCGTTGCCAGTTCCCAAAGAACAATACCGTAGCCGTATACATCGCTGAACTTGGACGAACGTGCATGCTTGATGACTTCCGGGGCGAGCCAACAGGCGGTTCCTACACCGTGGGTCATCGTTCGAGATCCCGACAAAGTCGCTCGAGCCGAGCCCCAATCACCTATCTTCGCCACCAAGGTTGATTTTGGTTTCATCTTGACTGGTTGTAGCCATACCGACACCTGCCCGGCTACCTTACTGTCTTCATCTTTTTCTCCCTTCTTCGCGTCCGTCTCGTCAGCGTCAATAAAGGTTTCGTGAACAAAAATGTTGTGACTTTTCAAATCTCGATGGATAATGGGCGGGTCCTGGTTGTGAAGGTACGTCATTCCCTCGGCGACCTGCAGAGCAAGGTTGATACGAATATCGACTGGTAGAGATCGCTCGTTGTCGTCAAGGACTTGTCGCAGACTTCCCAGGGAACACAGTTCGCTAACAATCCAAATGGCTTGCGCTGTAAGCGAACATCCGAATAGCTGTAGGACATTAGGGTGCCGAAGGATGGCCATCATGCCAGCTTCACCAATGATTTCCTCCACGATTTCTTGCTGCATCGAGGATCTCCCAGCAACAGCGGCTTGGGCAAAGACGAACTCCTTTACAGCCACACTAGCGCTCCTCCACCTTGCACTCCATACTCTTCCAAAAGTTCCTTCGCCAATGATGCGCTGCAAAAATATCTCTTGCGGGTCGATAATAGTCAGCAAGTGGGGGTGCTGGACGTAGCGTGTCTTCATGGCTCGCTGATAGGCTTCCATAATACTCGAGTTCTCAATGGCGCTGTAGGTCAAGGTGTCTAGCGAAATTCCCTTAAGTTGAGAGTGACCACCCAGGAAGGGGAACACAGTTTGAGATAGATTTCTATTGCACAAAATGGCTCCAAGCATGCCGATCACGCAACCAACCGCAACACAATAGACAATGATTGTGATGTTGATTTTTTGTCCTTGCATTCCTTCAATTGTTTCTGGCTCAGGCATCATCTGAGAAATTGCCATAATGGCGCCGCGGACATGATTGTCAGATAGAGTAACGGTCATGGGAATGTATTGAGGCTGGTAGCTCGAGCTAGTCGAGGAAGATAAGTGTCGGTGACTGCTATCAGAGCTACTGCCCGATGGCTTGAGCTGATACGACCACTTTCCCACAATGTTATCGCCTGCAATGAAGACAGTCCCAGCATAATTACCGAACCCGTTGGCTAGTGCATGCAGGGGTTCGTTGTGGCCATCGAAACCCGGTAGCCAAGACCAATCGAATTCGTGATACTCTTCCTGAGTCGGCTCCTCTACAATATCGTCGTCAGTATGTTTGCTTGTCCGATGAGTCTTGAGGGTTGCCTTGAGGAGAGCAATCGTGTAGGGCCTGTCACTGTCTGGCCAGGTCGTAGACTCGGCCACTTTGCCAGCAACCATGAGACCATATGGTGTTAGCAGCATGTTGCCTCCACCTGTGGGAAGAACCGTGTGGGCAGCATCAGCAAGACACGTCCATCGATCAGCGTTAATCTCGTAGGCGGCGAGACCCAAGCAAATTTCGTAGGTCGACGTCAAACGTTCAAAGGATCCCATCACGTAGAGGACGCCGCTTTCTTCGTCTAATTGCAAGGCCGTTCCAACCCCGTCCTGTGTGCTGTTTCGCATCGATAATCCTCCACCGGGATGTGCTACCAAGTGCCCCGAATCCAAATCGTAGATTGCAAGGCCTGCTGGTACATTTCGGCCGTCAATGGCGTTGAATTTTCCAGCCACATGTAGCTGTCGTCGTTTCGAATCCCAAGCCAAAGCCAAGACCGTAACGGTACACCAACTACACGTAATCTGTCCAATGTTCAAAGGTAGCCATACTTGATCAACCGCATTGTAGTGAGCAATGTTGAAAATTTTTACAAACTCGTGCCGGTCTCCATTCCACACTTGGGTTTGAAAGCTACCAGCAACATAGACGTCCTGCGGCCCAGCTAGCGCTGCGGTTGTAATTTTCATTCCTTTGGATAAAGCAGAATTGCACAATCCTTCACCCACTTTGGACAACATGACTCCATCCCATTTACCTACTGAACAATACGTGACCTGGGAATTGCGGTAGGTCGTATCAAAGGCGCCCACCACAATGAGCTCACCACTCCCTTCAGAAGACTGTTGAGGTTGCCTGGGAATATGGCTGAAAAAAAATCACACAATAAAATGTAAGAAGGAGGCAAGGTATCGTTCTTCGACGGCAATGCTCTGTCTTGGATTTACCTTTTCGCATCAGTGGAATCTAAGCTGGAAATATCGGTGGTGCGGTCATTCGTATGGTTTGCCAACAGCGAATAGACCTCTCCTCCGCTGTAACTATTATAAAGCGATAACTGGATACGCTCTGTCAAGCTCCACTCCTGTGTTTTCATATTGAATTGTGCGATATTGCATGGTGCGCCTTCCACCGTCATTTTACCTGCAATCACTAGCTGAGCATCCTTGTAGCTGCCAGTGTTGGTTGTTCCACTGCTGCTGCCGCTGGTACTACTACTTGTAGTACTGCTGCTGCTACTACTGCTCCCAGGGCTTCCAGTGCTGCCCGCTAAGTGTCTTTGTGTGTTTGCCGCTCTAGGGTCTGAAGGTATCGGTGGATGTGTTGTTTGTGATTGGGGAGTAGTGTTGGAATGATGGGAATATATACTCGTTTTCGACCGCCGGGGGAAAAGATCTAGATATGATGAGATACCCGTGGGTGCTGGTTCCCCTCGTATCGTTCCACTGCCGGAAGGGGTGGGCGATGGAAACGTTATTTCCGAAAGCAAGTGCAACGTGTCCGAATCAAAAATGCAAAGCAGCAACACCAGACACAAGGATACCATTCCACCTGAAAGTGCTCCCCAGGCTGCTCTTCGCTGGATATTATGAGGGTACTGTTCTTTTCGTATTCTTGGAATCGATGATGAATTTTTGTCTATGGAGCCGGCTGTTGTCGGCGTCCCGAACGCCGAGGTATCTACAAAGGATGGAGTCGACGAAGATTCTTCCAGCAGACTACAAGCTGTACTCGTAGCCGCTTCGGTTCTTTCTCCCCCAAGATGTGAGTGGTCGGTCTCACTCGAGCTTTCGCCCTGCCGTCTCAACAGCTCGGCAGTCATTCCTAACAGGGATGATGGCTCTGCCGTAGCTCGCTCTCCTGCTATTGAGGCGCCAGAAGAGCCGCTCATCGGTTTGGTTTGTTTGAAGGTTGAACGTTTGAACTACAGTTCTTCGTGTCGCGCTGCTGATTTAGTTGCCCACGCTAGAATCCGCCGTGTGTAGTCAATGAGGCTTGCGCCTTCCTTTTTCTCCGAAGCCTTTCCTGCACTCTGGGAGAAGTGGAGGAGAAAGCTGTCAGAATCCTTATCTTGCAAGAAGTAATAGGTGATGGGTCGGTAAACGAGGCACGGCAGGCATCACAAGAAGCAGTCCACTTGCTCCAAACTTTCGAAGGCTTTGGACGTGGGACGTCGTCGTCAAGACAACATCACGCACTCATCGCATGCATGTGAAACAACTTGAAAACAATCATCATCGCTCGCTCTCGGTCAATCATCCCTGCGATGATTGATTGGAATCATCATCTACTACCGGTACTTGTACGGTACTGTGTAGGTGAAGAAAAAGGTGTCAGCGTTATGTAAGTAGAAATCGAGCGTGTCGTGCATATTGTATGTGTGTCGAACTGCGACACATCAAACAAACCAATAGGACCGGATCAAGGGATTCGTCTGTCTGTCCATCCTTCAACCAAAACTACAGTACTACAATAACTAAAATTATCGAAGGTGCGACGACCGTCCATCCGTCTACCGTGTGTACCACACACACCAGACCCTGCACCGCAGACCCTCCTCATCTCTCCCCCACGCCGCGACGATGATACAAGTGTGTTCTGGGTAGATTACACCGTAGTAGTAATGAGTACGAGTACTAGAGAGCTATGCTGACCTAGTCGTAAAGTATGCGATGTGAAAAGAAAGCACTCAAGAGCTTATATTTTACTGGTGCGATGGTTGGATTAGTCCAGTCACAATAGCAGGGAACCCCAATCAACTTTCTACTACTAGTGCGTGAGAACTCGTAGCGTTCGTGGATTGGGCCGACGACAAGCAAATCCTACAAATCTACAGTAACGTATCCGAAAGTATCGTCGCAAAATGCTCCACCTCAACCATCAAATTCTGCACAGACGATGTGGAACCTGTGCCGTCCGCTTCTTCTTGTTTCGCTCGTTTAGCAGGCGGCATTTCGCTCCCGTCATTGTTCCCCCCCGAAATATCTCCATTCGGCGTTTCTGTAGGCGTTCGAAATGGTGTCAACGTCAAACTGGTGCGGTTGGGAATGGATATGGGAGAATCCAATCGTACAAATATGGTACTTCCGTACAAAGTCAAGCCAGCGTCGTCTGTCGTGCAACACACTCCAAACAGCTCTTGCTCGGCGTGCGCACCCTTGATCTTCTCACCGTCGCTAGTCCGAGAAACGGTTTCTACTAGATTTTGATCCACCAAGATGCTCAAAGGTGGCGCTTGCAAAAAGGTTCGTCCGTCGATGATTGGGAGGGTACCCCCGGCCATGTCTGGCTGGGGAGCAACTCCAGTAGCGACACCCATGGCTAGTGCCGACAGACCAAAGATGGCCGCCATGCCACAACATGTTATCAACGAAACTTGGACGTCCTTGCAGGCAATTTGGATAGCACGTTGTCGCAAGCTGGCCGACATATCATCATTGTCCTTCCAGGCACCACCGACTCCAGTTCGCTGTCCTAAAATATTCATGGATCGAGACAATCCATCAAAGGCATCCCGGACAGTCCTACCACTTGCCATGGCCGCAGCTGTACCAGCGTTAGCGCTGCGTCCCCCATGTCGACTTTGGGCATACTGAGCTATTCGTAGGGCAGTGGAATCACTTGTTGCTTCAGGATCATTGCATGCCAAAGATTGTAGCAAATGCGCACTGCGGGCAAATGTACTGGCAAATGTACCCGTGCGGGCGTCACAAGTCAGTCGGAACAAAACAACTGGATCTCGCTTGGTTGTAGCGGGCGCGTCGTCTCCATGATGGTACCGAATTTGGGCGGCAACAGCGATACTTCCCTTTTCAACGCTCAAGGAAATCCACGACGGGAGGAATTTCGGCAGCACTTGTACCACGGCATAGCATTTGCGTTCGGCGCAAAGGCGTGTGGCCGCCAAAAGTGCTTCACTGGCACTCAAAGTAAAAGGATTAGAGGTCGCCTCCAGCAATTCTTGAATCGTTGATCGAATATGGGGTTGACTATTCGCAAGATCCATGACACTTTCGGCCCCACTCAGGGCCACACGGATGCCGACATTCGGCTCGGCGCGAACCGATAATGTCAGTTGATTTGTCACGCTGGGAGTATTGATGGATCGAGAGACAGTGGAAACGGAATCTCCCGAATTTGCCTTTCCATTGGTCGGCGAACCGAGTCCATCACCATGGGAAGACTCTTCTTCCTCCAGTTGTAAATCCCCCATAAGAGCGGGACCATACCGATCATCGATAGACCAAAAGCTTATGGACACAATCCCCAATATGCCTCGATTATCGAAGAATTGAACAGGTGTCACCACAATATTAGACGAGTTTGTTGCCCACACGCCTTTTCGTAATGATAGAGCTTGGGCGCTCAAAATTTCAAGTTGCCACGACAGCCCGAAAACATGAGCCACTTGGAACAATGAATGGAGAGGGCGTGGCACCATCGGTGGTACAGGAGTCACATCGTCTGCACCCGCCATGGTAGTGTCCCAACTTTTTTGTTGTTTTTGCTGGTCTTCATTTTGCATTTTGGCCCTTTGTTCTTCTTTACTCATGGACAGAGCGCAGAGCCTATGCAAATCGAAGCGTTGTCGATTGGTTGTATCTAGCTGATGGTTGGATTGCCCCGTCTTGGCTTGTGCGTGTACTTCCACACTCACCAACGTCCATTGTGAGGGATGAGAGGTAGAAACTATGGTCAATATCGCCTCGATAGGATACGTGGTCTTGGAGGTGTTGCCCGAGACAACGGTTTTTGGACTACCATGTGTCAGTCGAACAATGCCTCCCCGCATACTGATCTTCCAAGGCACAGACACTTGGTTTTGCTGCATCCAGCCCATTTCCCCTCGTAATAACTTGTCGCGGACTGCCATGTGCCATCGATCAGCTACTTCGGTCGAGCTCCACGCTTGTTCGTCTGAATTATCATACCGATCAACCGTCAATTGTAAATCTTGAGGCAAGTCCGGCCAGGTCCCCGCAAGCACGGTATCCAAAGCACCATAAACGTCATGGGGAGCTGCCCGGGCTGGGAAGAGTTGCGCGTGAAAGAAATACAAGGCGTCCTGCGCTTCATCGGCTTGTACCCAAGCCGTCCGAGCATGCTGCAGGGCCCGCGTGGAAACTTGAGTGGCATTCGCCAAGTTCGTCGTGGCCGCGGCCGCTGTCAGTGCTGCCACATGAGTCAATGCCTTTGAGTGGGACGCCAATCGCCATGCTAATTCGTGTCGACGCTGTGCAAACGAAAGATTCGCCATTTTCTCTTTGCGGCCCGCCACAGAAGTGGCCTCTTGTTGTTGCTGTTGTTCGTCCTCTTCGTCTTCAGCCCCCGGTGCTGGTTGGGCTGAAGTCACCTCCAACTCTCCATTCGCCATGCTGTAAATATCATTGTAAAGTCCATCGGTTACTGCCATGACCACATTCAACAGAGGAGCTGTCTGGAGGGAGCCATCTTCCGGATTCAAAACCAGCTCCAGTCGCCGCGGCTCCACCGGCTCTTCAGGGGCATCGGTGGAATAAAGGGGTGCTCTACTCATGCTGGCGGTGTAGCGACGTGTTGTACCAAGGCTTTGTAATCTTTCCTTCAAGGGCGACGCGTGCAAAATCCAATCTTATGCTGCAGATCCGAGACTTAGACTGCCGACATTATCAATATTTGTCCTGTATTTGTTTGTTGTCTCTTGGCTATCAATGCTACAAGAACTTTGGAATATATGAATTGATTTTCAGAGCGAAGAACACGGCTAGAGAGGAGATAATAGTATTCAGATGACCTTGATCAAATCCCAGTCGCCGCTCTTGTGTGGATTGGGTAATACTGTACAGTACCGGTACTGTACGAGTGATGGTTGATTCTGTCTCTTGCCTCTCTACCGGTACCGGTATGCTTTGCCTCCGCCCTCGTCCACCGCCGTCCGTATTAGCCGTCAGCCGATGATGCCTTCCGATGATGCAAAAGAAAGATCGCGTGGATCGCATCGCAGGTGGATCTTGCTTTTTTCGCCACTCGCGCTCTTCGTGGTTCGCCGCTTTTCACACGCACTTTCGTCCTTTGTCCTTTCTTTTGGCTTTGGTTGAAGGACGGACGCTGAAGACACTCAATCGGATTGTCGTGCGTGAATTGGATTCGCGATGTACAGAAACAGTCCCAAATGGAAATCCAATCGAATGAGTCTGCGATGCAATCGGGAAGCTATCTTGGACGACGCGATGCTCCAGCGGAAACTATTGTTTACTATACATGAAGATTCTATATTGTCATCCAACGAATGAGATTCCCTAACTGTGGCAAACGACGATCATAATAAACAATCTTGTGGGATCAAGATTTAGACGGTTGAGACAATAACTTCTATCTTCATCGTGGAAGATAACCATAGTTGGATTCGTCAGTTCCAAGATTGATCAGCGTATGTTTTCGCAGTATCAACGCTTTTGACGAAGATCGATTCTGTGAGCTCTCCGATGATTGTTCCACCTCTCCCGAGCAACGACGAACATTCGTCCCTCGTCTCTCGCGCCAAAACCAAGATCATCCCGATAGATCACACTTTGTCCGACAGGCGCGCAGACCCGACGGACGAGGACAGACTGGTCTGCTCCCCGACCGTCCGGCTACCGGTGCAGTGGCGGCTCGATGGAGTTCAAAGTAGACTTCCTCTCTATCTACTTGTACCGGCACCACAAGAGAGATGATTCATTGCTCTCGGCCGCTAAGGGAGTAGCTTAAATTGTAGACAGTGCACTTTTTCGCTGCTTTACGATATACCGGTAGAGAAGTAGTCTACCGGTACTAGCAGCCAAAGGAGTAAAAGTGTATCAGTAGGAAGCCGTACAACCATACTCTAGTTGATAGCTTTACGCCACTACAGCATTGTATTTTTTTAGATTTTCTTTCAAGCAGTCACCAATCTTTTTCACATTGAAAGGTTTCGAGATGAAACCGTCAGCGGAAACTTGCTCGGCTTGCAGACGGAAATCGTCCACAGCATGAGCTGTGCAAAAGACAACCTTGGTACCTTTTGAGAACTCTTGAGCTTTGATCAATCTTGTTGCCTCCAATCCATCCATGACAGGCATTTGCATATCCATGAAAATGAGGTCATAACGCTTCTCAGCAGTCGCTTGGACTGCCTTCAAACCATTCTCAACAATATCCACGTTCTCCATGCCAAGCTTTTTGAGCACACGGCCAAGCACTTTCTGGTTGACCAGGTTGTCCTCTGCAATGAGGATTTGAGGAGATTTGACTTGCTCTGTTTCAAAGTGTGAGTCTGCGCTGACAATCCTTGAGGTTTCCTGGGGTTTCTCCTCTGTGACCTTTGGTTGATGAACTTTTTCTTTCGATGCTTTTAGAGCAGCCATACGGGTCAGCGCCACAGTCGGGAACACACCCTCAAGCGTTGCCCAATGAATACACGAGCCTCCTGAGACTCGCGTAGGTCCATAAGTGATCAAGCTGCAGCCCTTGGTCTGCTCTCGAATGTTTTGGAAAGAGGCAGGATTGAATTCGGTACCAGCTGTCACAATCATGCAGTGTTTGTGAGACCAGTTTCGTTCCGTTGGTTCCGAAATCATGGATTGCAATTCTCCCCAATCTCTTGCCGAGACAAGATCCAAACTATATTCTTTCACAACTTCGGGCAGGAAAGGAGTACTGATAATGTCCTTCTTCGCCAGAAGGACGATCGTGGTATCAGCAAAATGTTCAGCAAGAGCAGAGGTATCCTCAACAAGGGTTCCGTGGAATGGGAGTTCGACCACGAATTCGGAATATTTACCGACAATTGAGTCGACAGTAATACGCCCACCCAAGCGATCCACAAGGGCCGTGGTAATAGAAAGGCCGAGACCAGTCCCACCATAAACAGTCTGAGTCTCCTTACCAGCTTGGTTAAAGGGCTTGAAAATATCTTCAAAATCCTTCTTGTCGATCCCTTTTCCAAAGTCTTTGACGGAGAACTTGATAACATGTGAAACTGTTGCGTCAGGAAGAGCGTTCTCTGAAGAAAGTTCATTCAGTGAGACATTCAGCTCAACCTTCCCACCACTCTTGGAAAACTTGCAAGCATTTCCCAGAAGATTGTACATGACTTGCTGAAGTCTCCGAGGATCGGTTTCTACCATTTCCGGAAGTGTGGATCCAAAACGAGGAGTGATGTGAACTTGGTTCTTTGCTGCCTTTTCTTGCATGGCATGGACCACCGCACTTAGTGTTTCTTGAAGATTTGTTTGCCGAATATCAACTTCGAATACACCGCTTTCCATTTTGGAATAGTCCAGAACATCATCCACAACAGCACTCAAAAGATCAGCACTCGAATGAACCATTTGGATAGAATCGGCCACTTCTGGTGATAGCTGCTCAGACGAGTCCAAGAGCAGAGAAGAAATTCCAACAATGCAATTCAGTGGTGTGCGGATCTCGTGGCTCATACAAGCAAAATGCTCGAGTTGCTTCTTTGATTGGATACCTAGACGCTCGTTGGCATGGGCGAGCTGAAGGTTGGCCTCGGCAAGTTCCTGCGTGCGCTCTTCGATTTCTTGCTCCATACGCTCTGTCAATGTTCGCAAGACCCAGTCGTTTGTGTGTAATCGCAGGACTGTTGTTAAGGCTGGTAAGGTAAGTTCGAAGAAGGAGATGTGATCATCGCTGAAACCATTTAAATCTTTCGTAGCCCAAGCCAGATTGCCTTTCGATTCATTGCTATGGATGTCAGGCAATGCGAAATAATCGGTGTAATTACCTCCACTAAACCAAACTTTGGTATCCGGGGGGATGAAAGAGTCGGACTTTCTTATCCTCACGAAGTCAACCACGCCTCGCTCCAAGACACAAAATGGCTCATCTGGACTGAAGAGTTCGTATCTTCTTTCAAAAATCTCTTGGGGCATTTCTCGAAAGACAAAATCATGTGGCTCCCACTTCCAGAGCAACGCAGTGAGCTTGGGGTGCAAGCCGATCCCTCCATAGTATAGACGATCAACCGGAATGCCAAGCTCTCTAACAAACTCGCAGTAATTTGTCATGAGAGCTTCCACCGTGGTAAAGTGTCCGCCCTCTACGAAGAGCCATCGATGCACTTCATCTACGGCCTGTTTTACCGGCGTAGAAGCCCTGTTCATGCGGACTTTCCGTTTTTCCAGCGGTACAATTCCGTACTTCAGTAATCGCTTGCTGATGACATCCGATGAACTGGTGGCTTCCGTGCACAATGAGCTACTACTAGATCGGAAATAGTCATGCGATGTGTCATCAAGATCCCTGTCACCACTGACAGTGAATTCACCGCTTAATTGGAAGACGTTGTCTTCGATGCTTTGGTTCTTGACTCGCGACGGACTTAATAACGGAGCTCGTTCAGCGAAACATCGTTGGTGCAAGGGTCCAGTGATCATCCTTCGATCACACAATGTGTCTCTGATACCCGAAGGATAATCATTGTCCGCTAGTTGCAGCGCCTCGATCATGTCTTCGAGTTTCATGAAGTCTGGAAATGACACGGATTTGTTGGTTCTATTGGATATACACACTGTAGCTTGCATCTCGATTCTCGATAGTGTGATAGTCTATCGTTCTATCAGAAAAAGAAACTGTGTAGATCGATGGCAATATGTTAGATGCTTTCGCTTTCTTGGCGTTTCGCGTTTCGCGTCACAGTAGTAGTACTGGTACGGGCGGATGATGCATTCAAGAGGACGGATAATGATAAAACTTTCTCCTTTCGTTTTTCTCGAAACACTTATGTACTATTTCTCCGTTATTGATCGTGTACTTATTTGTACTATTTAATGAAGGAACAATAATTAAGCCACATGAAAGAAGAGCAGTTTATGAGTTTATCCGCGTGAGAATCTCATCGCTTCCTAACGGTTCGTACCTGTACTTGTACCTGCTGGTAAAGTACCTGTGCCAGGTACACATCACCTGGTAACCGTATTACCTGGTACCAGTACCAGTGCAATCGGCAGGTTGCCCCGCCGATGACGTGGAGGATATGCTGTAGAAGTGCGTGGAGACAGTGGAGTAAGTGTGTGTGTGCAGGGCCCTGTCGGCGTCATGCTCCAACGTCATCTTATTTCCCTTCGAGAATGGATGGTCCATTATTGACCCCACCACCAACGAAACGATTGTTAATGTGCCGATTGTAACGTACGAGTGTGGTCTGGATAACTTGACACAACTGGTAGAAGTTAGTAGTACAGGCAGGTTCGTGATATTTTAGTGTTGCATTGTTGAACCCGGAAGTTTTATGATTCTACAGGACGAAGAAGTCATCTTGGTGGATCGTATCAGCCAACGGTACTTCTATTGAGACTTTCTTGAATCCCTTTGGGTTCGCCTTGGCGAGGAACTTTGCCTCCCATACGGCCCATTCAGACTGTTTTCCACTGAACGTGGTGATGACGCGAATCGCCTTGTCTTCAACTTTACTCATTATCTTTGTAAGCCCCTTGCTGATTCGCCTTGTCTTCTTTTATCCGTGATAGCGACCTTTCGCTTCTCACAATATCTCAAGCAACTGGTAGACGCAATTTCCACTCAGCTCTCTTTACCTTAGCTCTGTGTTCAAGCTCTTAACTGTTGATCAATTTCAGTAACGGATAGTTGCTTCAAACGAGGTTCGTCTTAACCTTTCGCTTTGAAGCGTGTTACAAACTCTCATGTCTCTTTAGCGTAATGTCCGCTTACTAAAATTATGAGCACTTCTACTCTACTATTTTCTTCTCATGTACTTTCGGTCAAACGTGTGTCTTTCTTCATATCGTTTCTCCGATATTCTCCAGGGGTCTTCGATTCTCTCCGAATCCTTCAGAATCATACAGAATCATTCGCCGCGTGTCTCAATATTCGATTCCTTCGAATCGTCGTGAGCAACACTCTCCAACAGGTGCGAACATCGGCCAACGTGGGCCGCGCGTCCCCGCGAGGCACTGGCCTCTGGGGTGTGGCGCTAGATAGACCACGTCACAAAAAGAATAGATATTGCTATTGCTAGTAGTATCACAGAGTTCGCGGATAGTCCTCAAAGCTCATGTAGCTTTCTCTCTAGTAGAGAGTCTTAAGAGTAGAGAGAATTCTCGTAGAGAGCAGGAGTAGGTAGCTAGAGAGTATAGTCGTAGACTAACAACTGCCTTCTTTTTGTTACTTGTATTCCATATGCCCCAGCGTTCTTCTAACTGATCAGGCCACTTGCATTCCACGGATGACTTGAAGCAGCATGTGTAGAGGTCGTCGTAGCTGGGGATTTCCTTGTGCCATCTTTTGATTCACGCTCCCGACCAACTGCTGCAACACCGTCGGAACATGTCTTTGGATGTTAGGATCAACTGGATTTAACGTCAAAGCGATTTCTTGGAGCCACTCCAATTCGATATTGAGGGCATCGGGGGAGTTTGTCGTGGCCAAGGCGGCCCCCAATTGCTGCATTAAACAGAGCAAGATGGGTTGGCTCAATTGGGGTGCACTGCCACCCAAGACGGCATTTATGTTAGCGCGACTACACGCATAGACAGCCATATCGGCGCTTGATGTACTGACAGCCTTTGTAAAGGCCGCCTGGTATTGCTTTTGTTGCAACAAGGCATTGACCTCGTTTCGCACGGCCTCCATCGGGTTCGGGGGTTGAGCTGGAAGCTGTGCGGGTGGAGGTGGCATTGGTGGATTCGCATTACTGCCAGACTTGAGCGTCTTGATCTCAAGGGACATTGTCTCCATTTTTGAGTTCATGGCCGACAATTGCTGAGTCAAATTTTCGAGAGCAGCCGCCATCTGCTTGTCGGGAGCCGGGATAGGAGGCGGAGCCGGCGTCGCCTTTTGTAGGATCTGGGCGGTTATGGATTCCATTGCTGGAATGAATACGTTTCGTACAGTGTCTGCCAAAGCAGCTTTGATGGGTGTCTCCAAATCCAAAGCTGCCTGTAGCTCTTTAGGATCCACGCGAACACCTTGTTGGCCTAGACGGTCCATCGACGACTGCAAGGGACGGCCAAAGGAAGCCAGCGATTCTTGGACAACCTTGTTCACCGCGGGGATTAACTTCGAAGCTAGGGCTTCTTCCACAGCCGCTCCAACTCGCGGCTGTTTGGCCAACTCTCCCGAAACGACTCGGCTGAGAGTTTCAGCAAGTTTTGGATCAGTCACTGCTACGGGAGCAACTGCGGCGGGTAAAGGTTGCGGTGACGGCGTGAATGCAACAATGGCAGGGTCTACGATAGCAGGATCGACCGGAGGATTAGGAGTTTCATCTCGTTTGAGAATGGAAATCTTGGCTCCATCTGGAAAGGGAGATACCACATCCTTCTTATTTTTGTTCACTTTCGCCTTAGTTGCCTTGGCCTTATTTTTGTTGGGAGTGGTGGCACGTGCCTTACCATTGCTGTCAGTGGACTTGAACGAAGGAACATCATTCATATTTTTCAACAAATCCAAAGGATTGAGCAACGGCTGGGGTGTCGAGCCGTTGGACGATGCTTCTGTTCCCTGACTGGACGGGGGTCCGCTCATACCAGGAGGCGTTGCCTCGGCCACAGGGGCACTGCTTGTCCCGGCAATGGCTCCTAGCCAATTTGCAAAGGGATTGGAGATCCCACTGCTGATGGGGACAGGAGGTACAGGCAATGCAGCAGCGGCTGGTGCCTCCTGTGGCTCGTCTTCGTCTTCCTCATCTTCCACATCTCCGTCGTCCACATCATAGTCTTCATCATATTCTGGCTCGATACCACCGAGGTCCGAATTGATACCATCGTCCATCAAAGACTTGACCGACACACCGAGAGTGTTGTCGCCGTAGCCATGCTCCGGTGGTAAGCACATGTAAGAAGTCAAAGTCAGACATTGAATGGCCTTACTTTGGTAAGAAAAGAGTTTCATGTCGAAGATCAATCCTTGATGTTCGGCAATGTCTTCGTCCGAAATATCTTGCGTGGGTGCGCACACCACACACCAACTATAAATTGGGTAGTGAAGCACAAAGGGCACCACATAGTCGCCGCCCACGCACAAGGCCTTGTGCTCAGAATTCCACTGACTTGCCACATGAATAGCCTGAAGTTGCCCTTGATGACGATCAGACCACAGCAAAAAGCAAGAGGGAGGACTTGACTCCTGAGGAGCGGGGCCGTAGCAAACATCCAAAACATAGCTCGGCGAAGGATTGGATAATTGGATTACTTGCAATTTGACAGGCAAACTTCCCGGGGTGGAAGTAAAGGAACTCCACAAGGTTATGACCGTGTTCTTGTGACTCGCCGTGACGAAACATGAAGTCAAGGTGTCCCTTTGCCCCTCCAAACGAACGGCGTTCTCGTGGGGCAAGAAGAGACATCTGCTTTGTTCGGTATCAGGAGACTCCGATACTACGGCCACCTTTTTGGGAATGGCAGTCGAAACTCCCGACATTGGATCTACCGAATCTTCGGTTTGCTTCAAGTCCCACAGAACAATCTGACCATTTGAATGCACTGTCAAAACATGCCGACTGTCGCGACCGCTCCACGCAAGATCCGCCAAACTGCCACCCTCCACGTTGAGCTGCACAGCTCCCTCCATGACCACCGAAGGCGCACGCCAGTGGCAGACGGGGTGCAACTCTTCTGGCTGCAATGTGGTCTGAAGCCGAGTTGTTTCGACCAACGAGGCCACTTGGTGCTTGGAATTCGGCATGCCGTGAACCACCCAAACTTGATTCGGATTGAAAGGATGCCACAACAGCCGATTCATCTGAGCACTTTCGGAGGAGACTTCGAGCAACTTTTCGCTTTGAATTTCGGGAGACTGTTCGAAAACTCTCCACACAATCATCTTGGAGACGCCCGTCTCAGCGGAATGCCCGACTGTCGCCAAGACATCTCCGTCCAGGAAGAAGGAAATGTCAGTTACTACGTGGCCTTGATGACCTCGCAGCAGAGCCTTGAGAGAAGAGTGGCGGTGCAAGACGCGAATCAGCCCATTTTTCACGGCATACACCACAAAGTGTTGGTTGACATCGAGGAGACTCCCGTTGATGCACTCATCGTCGGGCTTGGCCTCGTACACGGCAATTTGCTGTGTTTGTGGCTGTTGTGCCACCTCGGCCGACTGGGACCACAAATCCAAAGTCACTTCAAGAGAGCCGCCGCCGCTGCTCGAAGGCGGAATGGGCGTCGTGCCGAAAGGCTCTTCGGCAGACATTTGTAGCACTGTATCAATGTTGTTATAATAGAAGGAGAGGGGTGATCCTGTGTTACGTTACCATAGACGGGTACTTCTGTTCAAAAGCCGGCGTTCTCAAAGCGACAGTTTCATTTACTGCCTGTGAAAAAGAGACTGGAGACGGGAGATGATCAATCCGCCCGTTGTTGCGGGTGGGGGCGCGCTGGGAACCGCTCATCTGTTCTTCGGCGTACAGTACTATCTTCGGCGGCACTTATCAAACGATGAGAATAAAAATAATCGTTTGGAAATTTTCTCGTTTATGTCTTCTATAAAAAAGTGTTTAAAAATCGTCCAACGGGCCACGCTTTACCGACATTGATTTTTACCTTTTATCGGGTGTGCGGACGGACACAACAATATTGGATCCATCCGAGTGTTGAGGAGTGGAAACTAAAACTTTTCCTTCTTGTTGTTGGTGCTATTCCTCCTCGTACTCCTCCTGCAAATCCTTGTGTACGAGAGGCAGATCGAAAAATCAGTGCCCCTTGAAGCAGGATACAAAAAGAAGTTCATAAGATAGCTGTGGAGTGGAGAGTCTTAGAGAACAACTCTCTACTCTCTCTCTCTCTACTCTAGAGTACTAGTATTACGAGCTTGATGCCGAGCAAGCCGAGCTGAGTTCGCATACCAGGTACGGTACGTACCTGTGCACTCCCCAAGACCACACCCATCACCCGAAGATTTGGCTAGCCACCCCCACGTAGAAGCTTACTGGACTGCTGACTACATGGCCGGATCATCATGGTTGCCGAAGAAGATGGCTAGCCGCCACCAGTCAGAAGGGGTATGGATGTGCTTGGTCCAACAGTGCGAGAGTCCTCGAACGACGAGACAGAAGAAGAGAGATTCTTTTCTTTTCCGGCACTACACGCTTTCAAAGGAGGTGACATAGTACATGCCCGTGAATCTGCTTTCGGACGACCGATGTTACATAATAGAACAACTGACGATCCCTGGCTCGAGCACCCTTCTTCCCACCCAAGGGGAATGTCAGGCCCGGGATATCCTGTTTGTGGAAAATTGAAAGGAGGATTGGCCGAGATACTTTCTTCAGACCAGCAGGAACGAAAATAAGTGCTTTGATTGGTAATATAGTAGAAGAACAACATCATGTCGTTTTATATAATATCTTTCCCGTGTATCTTTTGTGTAATAGAGAGACTAATAGCAAGCACCATAGTCCGAGCTGGAGGGCGTCCTTGAGACATGGACAGTGCCTAAGCAAAAGCGGTAATACATAGAGTAAAGGTGCACGGATTTTATAAAAGAAAAAGGAGGGGGAAGAAGTGAGACTATTTTTCTGGGGTGTTTTGAGAGATGAATCTTTTGTAGTCGTGAAGTAGTCGTGAAGTGTCAGAAGCACGAACGACTTATCATAAATGTAGAGGTGATGGCGATCTTGGATGTCCTGTGAAGTAAGGATCGCTTCTAGATGAAATGCATTAGTCTTGACAGCGGTGTCACGACTAGTTGGAACGCTATGACGTCACGCAGTGTCAGGCTGACGTCGACAGGATGTAAGGACAGACCGATGACGTCGACAGGACGCTGCACGGGGATTAAAAGTTCCTCCGCAAGAAAGCAGTACTAAATATTTATGCCACTGTTGGTCGTAGAGATTGACGTCGAAATCGATGGAAGGCGAAGAAGTTCGGCAGTGTTGCATTGAAGTTTCGCAGTACAAGTGCTCGTATCTCACTCATAAGTGAAAGGAAGGCAACGAATAATTGATATTTTTGTTTCTATCCGACTTTTACGCCGTTCGATTTGCATAAATAATGTGATTTTTCGGGGAAGTTCAAAATATCAATAGAGTGAGGGCATTAATGTAGCAAACACCAACCGTATTTAATGACGTATTCTACCGGTAGACTACCAGCAGTCCTACGAGCGAGTACAGTACCAGTACTGCACCAGTACCAGTACTGGTACTGCACCACGGGTACCACGGCGCAATTTTAGAGTGATTGAACCTGGAAATACCATAAATACTGCTGTAACTATTTTAACCGATATGATGTGCGCTTCTTTGTTTAATAAAAAGTTCTCGCTCTACGACCAGAATATTAGCGCTCACTAACTACGAGATTCCTTCGTGTTGTTGTTGAAGCGGGCAGGAAAAAATACCAGTAGACGGCATTCTCGTTCCACAAGAACCTACTACTAGTAGAGATACCCACAATAACAGGCCACCACAACCTGTTGCACAATATATGATGATCAGTCGGAAATAAGGCTTAGCTCAAACAATAACGATGCACATTCTCGTTTCGATTATGCTGATCCTGGCAGTATCGAAATACCAAAAAGCCGAAGCTCAGCAAGTGGATGATGCCGCCCCGGTCGTCGAAGCATGGGTTTGTGACGAAAATCTGGAACCCCTGGGTCCCAACGAAAGTAAAGTTAATTTGATGCTTGGTTCTAAGATTCGACTATGTATACAGCCAACTTTTCGAACGCGGAACCAGAGGATCGTGATGCGATCGATTGATCGATTTTCTTTTTCCAAAGGTGAACGAGGCATAGATGGCGTGCAGGCCGTGATCGAGGATAGTGAAGTTGTTTCTTCTGACCAAGCACGAGTTTACTGCGAGCCTGGGGCCACCATGTGCAGTTTTCAAGCGATTCTTATGGACGATTTCTTTTTTCCTCCAATTTTTGATGGCGACGAGCTTCCCCCAAGAAACACAGTAATCCAAGGCGTCGGAGCTGTTTCGATGGAATATGGAAGCGGGCGCTTACTTCGCGGTACTGTCGATCTGCATGTATCGCGCCGAATTCAAGTGGGCTCCCTCGCTGGGATAGATGAATTCGATGTTGTGGATATCCCCATAGCCGAACAGGTCAGAGGGGACAAAATACCGGAGAAAGACAATGCAGAATACCAGGACATGTGGGCGAGTCTACCGAGATGGGCCCAAGCCTTGTGCGTAATCGCAGGCATTCTGCTACTCTTCCTCTGTTGCTGTTGCTTCGCTTTTGGGGGCTGGCTTGCGGGCACTGAGGGTCGCTCGATCTTGAAGAAGAAACATGTCCAGCCGCAAGCTGCGGAAGATGGCTCCGGTCGTACCATCCTGAACACTATCGATGGGGGCGTAGAGGAGAAAGCCATGTCGACATCGTCGACGGTGGGCAATCCAGCTTCTCATCGCTCCGATTCATCCAATTTAAACCGGAGCCGTCACGGCACTCCCCGACGACAAAGAAGGCCATCAGCGGCGAGGCGACCCTCAGATACATCTTTGGCCCCTGGAAGCGAAGAATTTAGTTTAGCCCGGGGGTCAAGCCACGGCATTCCCGACAGGCCAAGCGATACCGGTACCGGTACCAACCCAAGCACACCCCGCCGATCAAGCCATAAGAACAAGATTCTTGGTAATCAATCACCACACGCCCCCTCGAGGCAACAACCTCTACCGATAGCCAGTGACAGCCGCCACACAACCTCCGATCAGCAGCCCGTCGTTTTGAGGAACAATCGCTTGCCGGTTGTAAAAGACGATTCGGAGATACCCTCCCACGCTAAGGGCCAGACTCGAGCGCCACGACGGCACTCTCTCAGTGGAGACGCCGGAATGCACCACAATCCAAACCCGACGCGACTCGACAAAGCACGACAACAGCAACTAGGAAAACACTCAGCTCAGGGAGGCGCTAGAATGAATAATTCAAATCCCACTCCACCCGCCCCGGCACGACAGCTGCAACTGGCAAGGCATTCAGTGCATGGCGACGCCGCAGCAAAGAATCCAAATTCGGCCCGTCCCTCCCCGGCAAAACAATGGCAACTCGAAAGAGACTCAGCTCATGGAGGCGCTGGAAAGAACAATACAAACCCAGCTCGCCCCGCCCAAGCAAGGCAGCAGCAACTAGGACGACATTCAGCTCATGGAGACGCTGCAATAAATTATCCAAGCCTAGCTCGTCCCACCCTGGCAAAGCAGCAGCCACTAGGAAGAAATTCAGCTCATGGAGACGTTGCAATGAATCATTCATGCCTAGCTCGGTCCACCCTGGCAAAGCAGCAGCAGCAGCAGCAACCAGGAAAATCTTCAACTCATGGAAACGTCGACCCCGTTGCCAACAGAGGACAGCCAACTCGCCCTACTCGCCGACCCAGCCCCGAACATGGGGAGCTTACAAGGAGAGACTCTGATATCTCTACGAGCTCAGCATCATTTGCGGAAGAAGACGAGCAAGAAGCTAACGAGCTACTCTCGCCACCAACGTCTAGTCATACCGGTACAGCAGCCAGAAGACCAAGCTATTCCATGCCACCCATCCGTATCCCAATGCGACGCAACTCCATCAACGGAAGTGTCGCGCCGGTAGTCACCAAGCCAAATCCTAAGTCACCCCCAAAGAGACGGTCATCCGACATCACAGGGACGACCACCTCCAAGGTTGAACACGATGATGAGGCGTCTGTGGCAGCGTCGGAAGCAGGAAGCCGTAGTGCTGTATCACCTTCCAACAAGGCGGTCCCTCGCAAACACCCTTCCAAACACGCCCCCAAGAATCCCCCCAAGAAACTTGTCCCTAAGACCAAGACGAGTACCAAGCCAAATCCCAAGTCGCCCGCAAAGAGAAGTACCTCTGACATCATAGGGACTATCACCAAGCCAAATCCTCAGTCGACCGAAAAGGGAAGTTCCTCTGACACCACAGGGACTGCCACCTCCAAGATTGACAGCGACGACGAGGCCATTGTGTCAATGTCGGAAGCAGGTAATCCCAGTATTGCATCGCCTTCCAATAAGGCGACCCCCCGTAAGCATGCTCCCAAGAACCCCCCCAAGAAACTTGTCCCTAAGACCAAGAAGATTACGACCTCCAAGTTTGATAGTAGTGGCGATCAAAGCAGTGCTGCTATATCGGCTTCCAGTGAGGCGGCCCCTCTGAAGAAGCACCCACCCACCAAGAACCCAACAAAGCATCCACCGAAGAGACTTTCTGCTGACGTTTTCAAGATTGGTCAAAAGGCATAGATGGTGTTGATTGAATCCGCACTGACTTTGATGTCATGGAAACAGGGTGTGGTAGCGAGGAGGCATCCTCGAATGATGAAGCATAGGATCAAAGGAATCCCCAGTTATGATGTTTGTTTAGTAAATCCCCCTTGACTAATAGTATGTTTGTTTGTTTGTTTGTTTGTTTGTACACACGAGTACAATTACGTTGTTGAATTTATGGCACACGTATCGCTCGCGACGAATGCGTTTCAACGTTATTATTTCATTGTACGTACAGGTCATGCTGAAACCCGCCATCGATCAGAGATCAGGCATCATGCAGATCGCCTCTGTCAGCATCCTCCACTCCCGCCCAGCCGAAAGTTCGTACTCGTAAGCACCACCTTGCTTTGTGTTTGAAAGTACACAAAAAATAATTTTGGAGGGGAACTGGGTCATTCTTGTGCTTTTGTTGCTGGATAACGAGGATAATCTTCGATGATTCTCACTGGACACAAGCATTTCAGCTCTAGCAGCAGCATAGAGGACGGATGTACCGGTACTTTTATACCAGTGGGATTGCCAACTTCCAGCAGAGAGGTTCGCTCTCCCCGCCCTGCCTGGAAACGAACCTCTCTTAGCGTTGTTCCTCATTGAAGTTTGCCCCGCCTTGCTCCTTCCTTGACGTCATCCCCACGACGACGCGACCCCGACCAAAAAGACAACAAAATCGATCCGTTTTGAAAGCGCGGTGGATCGTCTTGGCGGCAATTTTCATCTCCCTCCATTACTTTATCTAATCCTTCAGGAGTGTAGATTATCATTTACTACGCGCCATTTTTGAGCTTAAGTATTTTCATGTGCCTCAAATGGATGTAACAGTTCAAACTTGGTGCGCCGGCGCCAACGTTACGCCGGCTGAGATGCGCTGGACTACAACAAGTACAGGGGTCTAGCCGCAACCTTTAAACTGTACCGGTACGGTACTCATAGGTACGGATCTATCGGTAGCCGCCTAAAAAAATGAAAAACTGACAAACATCTACTACCCCGGTAAAATATTGATACCAAGCATCATTGCCCCTCCATCCGAACTGGCGTTATCCCATCCCACTTGAGGTTTTCACATGGACACGAACGTTCCATCATTACAATTGATACTACGTACCATCTCCAATTAGTTTTCTATTCCGCAGCACCAATTTTGCAACTCACACTAGCGCTGCAAGGTGCAAGTGCTGGAGTGGAGGAGTCATATTATTTTTTCGAGGGGCATCGCTACTGAACTTCTTTACGACTACTATTCGAAGTCGCACCCATAGCACCTTTATTCTTGGGCGCCTTGTGCCACTTGTGCTGTACACGTGGTTTACTCTCTTCATTTATTGCATCGCTATCACACAATGTCCTCGACCGGTCAACGCGCTGATCATTCTCGAAACGGCAGCAGCAACATCCCTACTACTACGGAACTGACACTAGAACGGCGGCTGGAACTCTTGGAAACTCGATTTACAAAGCCTCCAGAGGGATCATTGGACCCCCTTCAACCACTCGTGATTACCACAAACCCTGCTGGGAACAACGACGGCGCCTTTTCTCGCTCGAGCAATCATTCGCAGCACAGTTTCTCCTTTTCCGCTTCCAATCAATTTTTGATGGGCGTCGATTCTTCTTCGCCGTTGCACTCTCACTCTCACTCGCACTCGAACCTTCCGTCATCGTCCGTTCGATCGAGGCGACGTCCGAGTCTCAACACCAGTTTCCATGCGGTGGAACGAGCGACGGCTCGCCACTTGCGCAAAGTGGCGGCCAATTCTCCCGTCCAGGGAATGACTAGCAATATCAACAATACCAATGCGGCTTCCAACCTCAGCACCAGTCGCCTGAGTGCCAACAACAGCAACTCAAACGCAAGCCAACAAACCTTGCTGACATCGCACGTGCAGCGGATTGTGGCGGAATCGCCCCCCGTGCCCGTCACACCGGGTATGAATACCACGCCCAACAACAACAACAATAATAACAACAATAACAACAACAACCCGAAAGGAGCCACTCTTTCCAAACCTGCGGCAGCTCGGAACATCCTACAGGCGCAGCAGACCAACCATTCATCATCCAATAATGGAGGGCCGAGTCGGACGACCACCAATGCTACCACAGGTGCCAGCACTTCTAGCGTCACCCCTGCAGCTTCCTCGAGCAGCAGCACAGTAAGTACATACATACTATCATACCGCTGTCGACCCGAGAGTCTCCACTTTATGCATTTCTGACCTTGCTTGCTTGATTGATTTCTTTTCTTTCTCTACTCTGCTATTTGGATGAATAAAACAGAAGCGCAAATCCGTGCCCAAGCGCAAACATGCATCGATTCGAGATAGGAGTATGGTTGGAAGCAGCAATACCAATAGCAACAGCAGTCACAGTACGGCTGCTACAGCAGCAGGCGGTACAGGATCACCGAAACGATCTCGCGGGGAAGAGCAATCGCCACGGGTTACCACCTTGTCGTCGTCCGAAACCTCGCGGGATCGCTCCATGACGAAACGAGTCGTGGCCGCTCCTCCGGCCAACAATCGGAGCATTCATGATTTCTTTTCCTCCAACAAGAAGAAAGAGGCATTCTCCACAACGAATGCTACCAGTACTACCAACACTAATGCCAACAACAACAACAACAACAACAACAACAACCCATCCTCGACGACCAGTCAGTCGCATGCAGCTGAAGCTGCTTCTACGACGGTGTCCGATGCAAGAACGTCCCAGTCCAACGCTGCCATCGCCACTACTAATGCTGCCATTGATTGGCAGGCCAAATGCAACAAATTACAGCAACTGCTGGAAGATAGAGAGGAGCAACTCAAAGCCGTCACCAACAACAAAACAATTTTGCATATTTCCTTGCAGAATGCTTTGGACAAGACAAAAAAGGAACTAGATGCCACGAAAACCAAAGTGGCCGAAAAGGACGCCTCGACTTCCAAAGTCTTGGAAGATTTATTGCGGTGGAAATCCAATCAGCAAGCCAAGGATTTGAGGGAAAAGCTAGCAACGGATGGGGCGCGTTTGGGAAGAATTGTCTATGCTCGAGCGGGGATGCGAGCCTTGGAAAGTTGGGAAGAAGGATACGCCACCAAAGATTTGGAGCAACGGAAAATTGCCCTGTCCACGAAACGAAAAGCCTTTGAGAAACGGAATGCCGCGTTACAAGACAAAGAGAATACTGAGGGATTGTTGTCACCCTTAGAGGCCATTGAAGCAAGAGAATCAATTCGAATGCACTTGGCCAACATGAAAGAGCAAGAGGCAGAACTGGCAAAGGAAGAGCAAGCCTTGAATGATGAAAAGGGGGCACACATACGGGCGCTCAAACGAGTGGCTAGTGAAGATGCATCGCGCTTTCGCTCGCGACCCAAGGTACGTCTCGCCGCTGGATTGTCGTGGTTCTTTAGACAACTGTACTTGGAAATTGGCCTATACTCACAACTAAACTCGTTTCCATGTTGAAACTTTAGTTGCATGAGCGATATGTGCTTCATTGTCTGCTGGGAAAAGGCGGGTTTTCAGAAGTCTGGAGGGGCTATGACTTGGTGGATCTCCGAGAAGTGGCTGTCAAAATTCATCAATTGGATCCGCGGTGGCCTGATTCCAAGAAGGAAAACTACACCAAACATGTTTCGCGGGAATACGAAATCCATCGCAATGTCCGCCACCCTCGTATTGTCAGCTTGTATGACGTATTTGAAATTGACAACAATTCATTTGCTACCGTATTGGAATGCTGCAAGGGCACGGACCTGGACACCCTGTTGAAATCCAAAAAGCGACTTCCCGAACGGCAGGCTCGAGCTTTGCTGCTTCAAATCTTGTCGGGAATGAGCTACCTTAGTCAACCGAGTGGCTCGCGCCAGGGAATTATTCACTACGATCTCAAACCGGGGAACATTTTGTTTGATGAATTTGGAGACGCAAAGATTACCGATTTTGGGCTGAGCAAGATTGTCGATGCGCACGATCCCGCCGAGAGTATGGAGTTGACCAGCCAAGGTGCCGGTACCTACTGGTACTTGCCGCCTGAGTGTTTCATCACCACGGAGCAGGTTCGCATTAGCAACAAGGTAGATGTTTGGTCAATCGGAGTCATTTACTACCAAATGCTGTATGGATCCAGACCTTTTGGAGAGGGCAAGACACAAGACAAACTCTTGACCGATCATACCATGCTTAATGCTCATCAAGTACATTTCCCGGATCGCCCCGACGTGTCAGACGATGGCAAAGCTTTTGTGCGACAATGTCTCATGTACGATCAAGCCTTTCGGCCGACCATCGCCCAACTGTGCGAGCATCCGTACGTGACCAGTCATGAGTTCACTGACTAGTCAAATCCATAAACGGAATGCGAGCACGAGACTTTTAAAGAGCCTTGTCCCAGCATTCCAGCAATCTAAATCTAAAACTGTTTTGGCTAAAATTATTACTACGTGGGGATGAGTTGAATGTAGAAGTGCTCGTGATGTCCTTATTTGGAGTCGACGCAGGCTAGGAGCACATCGGCAGCCGCACCAGGAACCTTATCCATCCGATATCCTCCCTCCTGAATGACCAGAATGGGAATCTTGGAGGCGTAAGATCCAATCCACTGGCCCGTTTCCACATAGTCCTTGCCGCTCAACGAGAAACCCGCTCGTCGAATGGCACAGGGATCGCCTTCATGGGTATCCAATCCCATTGAAATCACCAAGGCTTCCGCACCAAACGACTGGACCTTGACCATGGCCTGTTCCAAGGCTGGATTGTACTCTTTCCAAGTCGTTTTCGGGAGGAGTGGCAAATGGAGAGTCGCCCCCTCGCCCTCTTTGGCACCCGTCTCATCTTCAAATCCCGAATGGAAGGGATAGTCATTGTCCGGGTGACAATGAATGGAGATCACGAGAACAGTAGGATCTTCGTAGAAAATCGAGGCCGTTCCATTGCCAGCATGCTGAGGACACACAAGTTCAAAAATAAGTACATCGAAATGAGCAGGGAGCATTTTTGGCAAAAAAACACTGTCAATGCCAAAGCCATCGTTTCCTTACATAATCTATATCCAAGACGGCCACTTTGGAATATCCGTACTGGGATTGCAGTTGTCGGGCACAAAAGGCTGCATGATTCAAATAACAGTACCCCCCAAAGGAATCCTGTGCTGCATGATGGCCAGGGTGTGTCGCCAATGCATATACTGTCTTGTAGTCTTTCACGGCATCAATAGCTTGCTTCATAACAGCGACATCCCACTGCAATTCTTCCTTGAGACTTCCAAAGATCGGGGTGCACGTATCGGTGCAATAGTATCCAATCTGTCCCATGACGTTCTTAGAAGGACGCTGATACGCTTCACGTGGAAGCGGTACATTTCCGGGGACGAGGGGAGGCGCGGCAGCAGCCGAAGAATCGCCATTCGAAACGCTCAAACAGCACATGGGATCGTGACCTTCCGGACCCAAGCTATCCCAACGGTCCCATGCGGATGTGAAGAATTCAATGAGAGCAGCACTTTGCACATTTTCATAGGCCAGCAAGTCAGGAGCCGCACTTTCTGGCTTCACGAAAAGAATCTTGTCGCCAGCTTGTCGGGTTTTTAGCTCGTGAAGAATTCGGGCTCTTCGATAGCGTGGATGGTTAAAAGCATCGAGAGCATCGTCACGTTTGTCGGCATTTTCGAGGATAGGTTCCCCGTCGTCGCCGTTGGAAATGTCTTCAGGAAGATGCCGTGAAACTACCAGTAGTGAAGCTACCATGACTGAAGGATGGTAATGCTAGGATACGGAGACTGCTCAAGTAGCGATGAATAAATGACACTTGGTCTGAAATGACTGTATGACGATGCTCTGTTATTATACAGTATGGTGTGTGATGATAAGAAAGCGGAAGGAGGCGAGCGCGTTGATGGTACTCGTACCATATCTATCTGTTTGCAAGAACCCTACAGAAATCCTCCTCCTATCCTCCAATTTTGTTTCTGTATGACGCACTATTCAAGACTCGAAAACGAATCATGAACTCCCACCACATCATGGTTCGCCAGAGCTTCTCCCGCATCCAAAAAAGCGAGAATGTCGTGCAATTTCAATCCCGTACAGCCGGACAGAAATTTGGTCAACGACTTTTTTGAATAAGCCCTCCCTTCAAGTGGTGTCAAGCGCTTCCGCCGAAAATGAGTCAATAACCAATCACAATCTCGAATAGATTCCAATATACCGGCGCGTCGATAGAAGTTGGTTCCGACAGCTGTTCGCCATCGAACGAACCGAAAATTTCGCCGCTTCTTCCTTTCACTTGACCGCGCCGCAAGCAAGAATGTCCTTTCGCCTCCGCAGAACAAGCGAAGCGCCCATCAGAACAACAACAACAACAACAACATCACGCACATACAATTAGTAGCCCCACGAACAGCATCTTCAATCAACCATCTTCTCTCGGGTCTCTGCGAGAACCCCATCATCCGTTGCACTACTTCTTGATTCCTCCCGACACGACACATTGGAGATCTCATTTCTGAACCCTCTGCGCTCTACTCTTTCATCAACAAGCTAGCAACCTGTCTCCTTCTTCTTATACGGCTGTGATCACTATTTCCACGACGAGCTCAAGGAAAACGACACCAAGCAACGGAGAATCCTACACTTCTGCCGGAAGATTTATTCTTTATTCTTTCCATTCAACCTTCGCCGACTGGAAAAGCAAGCAACCCAACAGAATGACCCGTCTTTTTCTCTGTGTTTCCAGCACCACCTTCCTTCTGTGCTGCCTTCCCCTGGCGCAAGCCTTTGTCCCTAGTACTTGTACACTTTCAAAGAATCCCGTTCCAGAACGACGACTGACGACGACGACGACGACGAGACTTCAAGGGTCTGCTATTGACGATGACTCTTCGTCTTCCTTTGATATGAATGAATTGCGGCAACGAATCAATCAAGAATATGCTTCCTACGTTCCGATAGAAGGAGCTTATTCTTCCTCCATGACGACGAAAGAACGACGAAAACAACCGGACAAAGTTCACGTCGTCGTGTTTCAAGCGGGGACGATCAATCAAGGTGCCCACACTATTGAGTATCCCAAGGGTTCTGGCAACAATGTCGTCATGGCGTTTGAATCTATAGATGCTTGTCGGAAATTTGCGGCATCATTGCAAGCGCAAAATTTTGTAGATCCAACGGTAAGTGGTGAATTCACAACAACCATTACATCTAGTGTACTATGCGGTCGGTCAGTTCTTCTCACCACCTTCGACGTACCTACCACATTCATATCATACAGCCACGTCAATATCGACTGGATTCACTTCAGAATTTCTTTTCAACCTTGGGTGTCTTTGTACAGGTGGTCCCAGAAGGAGTCGAATTAAAGCCACCGTCACAAAATGTTCCCAAGTTTGGTCACAATCCTTCGCTGTGCCAGACCAAAAAGTACCTCGATTACCTGTTTGAAATGACAACTGATGATGACGACGACGAAGAAGAAGGCGGTGATATTGTATGGTCCTCCGAATCAAGAATAACGAGCGTTTTTCGGACAGCGGGTGCCTGGGAATAATATCTTGCGCAGAATACAATCATGATTCCAATAAGATCCCTGAGACTTTGAATGGCTGAAGCGCGCTAGAACAATATTATTATTATGCACAGTATACAATAATGGAAAAACACTAGAAGTACGTATCTCATCTTAGTTTGGATACACAGGAAACGCGAAATAATGATTCTTTGGGACTAGGAGAACACCGTTGTCAGAATCTTGGTTTTCTCGCATGATAGCCATTAACATATTCCATATTCGTAACTGCTGGTATCGTCACCATTCGCTTCCTCTGCGAGCATTGGCGCTCGGGTTTGTTCTTCCTCTTTGTCAAAGGCCTCATCGAAATCTTCTTCGGCTTCATCTTCTGGCGGCAATATTTTGGCCGCTTGAATCCATCGCCTGGAGGCACCAAAGTTGAGTTCCGATACCAAGACATCGACGTGAATCGTTTGGTCGGTATATCCTTCGACACCAAACGGATCCAAAAACGATTTTGAAAGCGACAGTAGTCCACGAAAGAACAAGGACAGAAGTGCGACCAATGGAATACTCAAGGAACCCAATTCGGGATACAACGCCAACGGCGACATGAGTACCAACGAATCGATCAAGACTTGGACCAATTGCACGTATGCCAGCGGCATTCTCCCGGCCCTGAAATCATCGATATCAAACATGCTGGCTCTCAGTGCCGTCAATTGCTGCAACAATTGATTTTCCAATCCCGCACCTCCCTTCAAAATGCCTCGTTCCAGTCCTTGGGTAATGGTAATTCCGACCCATTCCAACAAGATATTGTGATACTGAGACGGTGGCAATCGACTCGATAGTAACAAATCCATTTCCGATGCTGTCAATTGCCCTGATTCGACCAAGGCGGCCAATCCATAAGGACTTAACAACAGAGGCCCAATATGGTCATCATCTAGCGTAGGAATGGGACACTCCTCGTCGGCATCCGCCCGCAGAAAATCTTCTGAATCGCTCAACCCATTCGAGGCTGTCGGAGTGGCGGCCCAAAAGAAGGTGTGACACAAGCGGATGCGTCGTGTCACTTTTTGAATGAGTTTGGAAGCGCGTGGACTGTATCCATCTTCAAAGTCTTTTTTTGAGTAGCGGACTTTACGCTCGGCCGACATGGTCACTAGCAAACAAAAATCGTTGATACGGCCTTGTATCTTGCGGGTCGTATTGTACATGCGTTGCCAATATTCATAGGCTTGAGACGTAAAGAATGTCAGCAAAAAGGAAGTAAAGGTCAATTGATATGACCACAATGATTGCACGCCTGATAAAGATTGGATGAGTTTGTCCGTCGGGGGTGGAATCGACAAGAGGCCCCATTTCGTCGACGATACGGATCGGGCCCAGAAATCAATACCGAGGGAAGTTAAAACGCTCACCAACAAACTCTTCCAAATCAGTTTGAGTACAGTTCCTCTCCATCTAGTCCACAACCAATAGCCCTGTGGCTGGTATTCACAAATAATTGGACGGTTTGCCGCCTTGGAATCGGCCCACTGGCTGACCTTTGCGATGCGCTCGGACGTCCATAATCCACCATACGTCGAGGGTACACCTTCTCCGTCCAAGGCGTTGCGTTGAGCGGCCGACAAGGAGTTGGTTGACGATGATACTCGCCTACTGGTGCTCGCGTGTTTCGAGCCTAGTTGTGTCAGTGGCTCTTTCGGGCGGCAGGGTCTCTGTGGTGAAAAGGCCGATACATCATTCTTCGCCGAAAAAATCCCCCCAAAGAACAAAAATGATAGGAAAGATAATATGGATGGAAGTCTTCTTCGGACCATTGTGCCTCGAATCTTATGTACCGTTGCGTGTTGCGTGGCAGCACTATCGACCATGGATACAGCAAATGGAGAAGACTGGGATTGTGCTTCTTTGGATTATGTGTGGTCTATCTTCCACTGATGTTTTGTCCTGCTATCTGCTATCGCATCACGACCATCGATCTCTCGTTTTTCATGCGCGTGCGTTGCTATGGTTCTCTTCACGATGTCGAGAACGATGATCGCGAGACAAAGTCGAATAAAGTGCGTGCGATGCGCTGTCACGCACGAGAGACAGACAGACAGACAGACGGTCAGATAGTCTTTCCTCCTCCGACCGGTATGATACCGGTACAAGAGGACAGAAATATCCGAAGCAAGGCACACAATTTCAACATCCGTATAGTGCAATTGCTGACTTGCTTCTACCGTCTTACCAAGCTAGTTGTTTTAAAATACCACCCACCCACCCTAATACTGCTAGAGGGATACGACCGGCCTCAACTAGCTCGGTCAACACAAAGAACCAGGGATGATGATGATTCTTCGGAAAACCTCCTCTCAACTAGAGAGTAGACAAGGGAGCACTGCAGGCACATGTGCATTTTGCATGAGTTTGTGAGGGGAATTCTGATCCTTGGGGTGAAAAAGCTATAGAAGAAAATTCCAATATATATATATCGGTGTAAATAATACGTACAGAGACGACAGTGGCGATACATTGTTGTAGAGAGAGAGAGAGGGCGACCGCGAAAAGCCAGCAGCTCGTGCACTCGGCCGGCATACTCGTTTTATGTCTCTTCATGTTGTTTATTTCCTACCCACAGCACTGCTCGGTCAATATATTTAGATTCCCGTTTTTTCATTGTGTGTAACTGATCGCCAGCTAGCTAGTACTCCTCGTCACGCCTGCACCTTGGGCTGGTTTCGTCGTCCTTTAACCCCAGCAAGGTGACGAAATTTTCTTGTTGACTTTTCTTTTTGCTGCTACTACATGAACGGCATCGGCCCCTCTTCGTCATCCTCGTCAATGATTCGAGACTCAACAGCCAACTTTTTAGTTGGTTGTGGGATGATTGGGCCTTCCTCGTCCTCCTCCGCTCCTTGGTTCTGGGCCTGCAGTTTCTGCTTCATGAGTTCCAAAAAGGACCCATCGTTTGGAATTGCTTCTACTAGGAGACCGGGAGTAGTGGAATCTTTTCCCACATCAGAAGCTTGTTTGGTTGGACCATTAGCCGGATCTTCTGCTCCTTCTCCGGCAGCCTCTTTCTCCAGCCGATTCTCCTCGGGGACATATGTGAATTCTCCATCTCCCGTAGTAGGATCATCATTATCGTTCGAGTTGTCGTGTCCATCCGACGTCAGTATCCCCGCGGCTTTCAAATGCTTCTTGCGTTGTTTCGCCTCCTTTTCACGTTGCCGTTTCTTTCGTCGTTTGGCCGTCTTGTCAGCTTCTTCGTCTTGAGTCTGCTTCAGTTCCTCGAGAAATCGTTGCTCGTCCAGCACTCGTTGTTCCGAAGCATCCAATTCCTTCCATCGAGCGGCTTCTCGCGCTCGAGCGTGACGATAGACATGAAATTCTCCACTTCCAGCTCCCGCCGTCGATCCATACGGATTGCTGACCTTTTCCGTCTCGACACCACCACCCTTGCTGTTGCTCTTGGCGGCGCCTCCGGTCGCTTCGTCGTAGGGAATGCTACGAACGTTAGCATTGTTGTCAGCGTACGCTTGTACTGAGGTGTAACGGCCCATGATGATGACAAAGAAGGAGAAATACTAGCAGACAATGTTTCCTTAGAATGAAACACGAGTGCTCTCATTGCATACCAGGAGTAGTACTCGTAGCTCGCACGGTGCAGAGGCTACCCCGCCGGTACCGGTAATATGCATGCGTTGTGCGATGCATACTGTACCGGTATGCCGTGGACTACTTGTACCGCGCGGTACCAGGTACCGGTACATGCAGTACCATCAGATACGCATGCGTAATAATGTTGGCGGAACGGATCAGAGCGGAGGCAGGACGGACCGAAAACGACTGCCAATTATCAAAAGAGTCGTCAACTCCCGGTAGACTACTACTTCGGTAACTGCTACTTACTACTACTCCAGTTGCCACGTTAACCCACTGTACTTTTTTCCATGGACAACTCTTACATGCAACTACATCAATTTATTGAATTAATTAGTCGCGCTCCCAATTTTAATAGAAAACGAGCACCATTGGTGCTACTGTAGTGTCCCCCAAACATTCATGGCGTCCGTATTAGCTACCAGGTCGCATTGATTTGGGGCGGGGGGTGCAATCGTTCATCGGCAACCAATTCGCGTTGAAACTCTTCATGACGCAACGTCATATAGTTGGGGACCTTTTGAAATGCAATGGGAGTACCATACTCTGGATCGAGATTATTCCAGTCGGATAGTGTCGGTTGACGATATCTGTTTCTTTTAGCATCGGCAGGGGGCCGACCCGCCAAACAGGATACGGCAAACCCCACATCCTCCGGGTGAATATCACTCAACGGCACTGTCCAGGCAGTGGCTATGGGATGACCGTAGGTGAAATATTTCCGTCTCAAGGTTGAGAGCGAGTCGAAAAAGTTGTGAAAATGATAAGCCGTCGGAAGCGAATAAGAAATGTTCTGATGAGTCCTAGTTCCAGTGACCATCCCAGAAGTCCCATACCCCAATCCCCGATAATCTGCGGCGCTCCACAAGGGACCTAGTGGAACGGTTGTATTCGTATGACTTGGACCCCAAGGGATGTGTCGAACGTGCGTTTTGTCCCACCCATCGATTCGTCGGTTGGCAAACGAACGCGGGTCAACAACCTCCTTATCTCGCAGCGTATCATTTCCAATACCCTGAATACATGCTCCAACGATGAAATCCGGATGGTGCCATCGTCTTCCCACTTGCATACACTTTGGACTCGATTCAAAGACAATGGTGGATGCTACCAGTTTGCACTTCAAGCAATCATGGGGACGGTCGGGTGGGAGAGGCGGGTTGTTGTTTGCTAAGGCCGGATCGAATTCCGGAACGTTACAAACTTGGAGAGCCAGTAAAAAGTCTCGATTGGCCACCTCATCCACATCCGATAAGAATCCAATATCGTCCTCGCTCATTCCATTTTCTTTCCATCGTTTCAAAATATATTCGCGTTGATCATGTTCTCGTGCCAGTTCTCTATTGCTATACACGGACGGAGAGCTTTCGTTGGCCCAAAAGTAGTCGACATGCACCCTTGTCCTATCTCCCCATAGTAAATGGCTCGTCAAGAGCGACTTGCGATCCGAGCCAGGGGGGTATCGCAACGAACGAGGAGACATATTTTGTGTAGTATTGCTTTCCACAAAAGCGATCGTATCGAACATCCCATAATATTCCATACTGGCAAGTCCCAGGACGTGCCAACTGTCATCCGCAATCAGGCTTCCCCAGAAAATACGTCGGCGCTTCAAGGGGGAGGATAGTGTAAACCCATATCGTTCACATCGCTCTGCTTCTTGTTCCGCGGTTGTCGTTGTTGCTGATGATGATTCATCGTGCTGGTCGGCGCGGTCTCCAGCAGTGGCAGCTCCTAACAGGTGACGTAAAGACTCTGGCATACCGTCCAACTGTTCGACCCGGAGCAAAAAGTCCTCGTTGACCATACTACTTTGACTTTTAATCCGTGGCTGCACAATTGCTTCTTCGCCCACAAGGTAGCTGAAAGAATTGATCGGATCAACCACTTGGCTCGCCCATTTCCACGTTTGTGCCAGCGGCCAAACAACGAGAACAAGCACTAGCCGAAGTATCACATAACGAAAAGAAGAAAATTTAATTGTTGGTGGTGGTGATTGCTCGCTGATCTCGATAGTCATTGTTCTATGTGATAGTGATCATCAGCAGCCTTGTAATAAATTGTACTCCATGCAGGCCATACGAATACTGTATTGTTGCTTGATGATCGATGACCGATTTTTGCTCAGAGTGACTCCTCAACACGGTGAAATCACGCGATGAACCGCGTGATGTTGTGCAATAACGACTATTTTAGTCCCTCGATCTCTACTACTTCAACCCCCTCTACCGTACAGAACTTTCAGCTGCATATTCGAACTCGCAAAAGAATGAGGAAAACGAATTTGGGGATGCGCAAAATTAATTGAGCGTTTCCCTGAAATTGAAAAAAATTTGAGCGAAAAATCGCGCGAAAAGTACGGGTATTTCGCTCGGTGGGGTCTTAAAATAAGTGCTTCGCCGGGCTCGTGGCCATAGTTGGCCTTTCGAAGCAACAGTTTTTGTCGGGCACTTCGGTCATCAATCGTTTCATCTCGGCAGAGTCGTGCATGATGTTTCGATTTACTTAGGCAACGGGGGCATATTTACGCGAACTTTGTTAACAGAAATATATCGCATATCCCCATAATACTGACCGACGAACGGAAGTCTCCGCCTAATTACCATCCAAATTAGGCAGGATTGCGTCTTTTGAAATCCTAAACAAACGCGGCGAACGAAAAATTTGGATAGCGGCCAAGCTAAAAGGCGCGCTTGGAGGGAGAACGTCACCGCGACTGCGCCGCGAGTCAACGGGAACCACGATGATCGCCTCTCCTCATCGAGAGAGCCATCATATCATCAATGATTCATCCACAGAGAGGAGTCATTACTCAGTAACGCTTGGAAAGGTTGTGGAGCAAAACTCTTATCCGTTAGAATTGGGAGTAGTACAGTACATTTACAATAGACGAAAGAATAAGGAAGCAAATTCGGTACGAATTGTGACACTGTATAAGAATGAAACCAACGAGAACAGAAGTGCATCGGAATGTGCCACCGCAACGGAGGTGCAGTACTCGTCGTAGGCTTTCTGGTGTCACCCTCGCGACAGTGAGCATGCTAGTGGCAATCCATCAATGTATAATACCGAGCCACGCGAAATCAAATATTCGTACTGTATTGTCAGAGTCGTCTTCCAGGGGGGCAGCAGTCCGCAGCAGTGGGAATCATCCAGAGGATCCACATCATCTTCGCCAGCGAACCATCGACCTTCTAGATCGCGACGAGACCGTGCCCATCGCAGAAGGTTTCAATTCTCAAGCAGAAGACTCTCCTATATTGCGTTTGTTGGAAGCAACGCGCAAGAGGGATGCCGATCGATCACAGTATCGTCCTGGGGCCGGGGCTCTCGGAACTAGTGGGACGACTCGAAAGCTCGAGGATGATTCTTCCACTGTAGAACCGGAGGCAGTGGAAGAACCGATACCTCTTGCCGAAGCAGTGGAAGAAGAAATCGTAGAAGAAGACGATTCGACTGAAGCAGTTAGTTTGGGGATTTCGTCGGCGGGGAAGGGCGGCAAGGGGGATAAAAAGTCGTCAAAGAAAGAATCATCGACGAAGAAGAATTCAAAGTCTAGCAAGAAGAGCAAGTCGTCAGGCAAGGGAGGAAAGGGAGATGGGAATATCTTCACTGGTAACGACGATGACAGCGTCGGTGGAGACGACGACGACGACGACGACGATGATGATGACGACGGCGGCGGCGGTGCGTATCCTAATCCTTCGCCGACACTGCCACCGAGTGGAGGTGGGGGGAACGAGCCTACTGATACCGGTGGTGTCCCGACAGCCCCTGTTGCTCCCGTTGAAACACCGCCGAGTAATCGGGAACCTCCCACTCCGCCACCGGTGGATATGCCGCCCACTGAACCACCCGCCGTGCCACGCTGTCAATTGGGCGCGGATGGATTGTTTGGATCTCAAGTTGGTCTCTCACAAGAGCTGGAATTCGCCTATCAAATGCAAGTCATCCCAAGTGTGACCGTGAGCGAGATCAATTTGAATGTGTTGCCCAGCATCGAAACTGCTATTGGAGAACGAGTGGTAGAACAAGTCTTTGATCAATGTTCCTCCGGTTCTTCTTCGGCTCAGAAGCGATCATCTACTAACAGGAACAAACCCAATCAAGACTCGTCTCACAACGGCAAGCGCAACCGCAATGGAGAGCACTTGAGACAATTGCGGGCTCTACAAAGCGTCGAGTTGGGAGGCTTTAGCACTAGGCCACGAGACACCGTTGTGGAAGGAGGTACGACTTGTCCTTTTCTTGTCTTCGCAGAGAAAATCTCTCGCTATCAGATGGTAAACATCACTCACTCACCCCCCCTTCCCCCCCCTTCCACAGTGGAGTGCGTCAATGTGGAACAAGTGTATCCGTGTTTTGTGATTCGTGGGCGTGTCACAGCTTACACTGAGCAACCCATCACCGACGCCACTTTACAAAAATTGAATGCTGCCCTCGAGCTTGCCATCGAAGAAGATGGGCTGGAAAATGCTGATACAAGGGTCATCGCCGTGTCTTGGAGAGACTCTGTTGCCGATCCTCTACCGGGAGGAGACACCGATGGGGGTGATGATGGAAACAATGGAGGAGGGGACAACAATGGTGGGGATGGCAACAACGGAGGAGGGGATTCTCCGACCCCATCCCCGGTCGCTGGTGGCACAACTCCAGTCATCCGTGAAAACGAGGATCAACAGGGACTGGAAACTTGGGCCATTGCCTTAATTTCTGTCGGTGGTGTGCTTCTGCTCTGTATGGGATACCTGTGTTTCCGTCGCCAGTCACATGCTCCTATTTTTGATGACGACGACGAGGACGACGGAGCAGCCTCCGATAGTTCCGACGACGAATTCCGTGACGAACCGGGAAGCAAGAAAGAGCATGCTCCACTCGTCACTTCTGTCTATGAACCACCGCAGCCACAACAAATACAGCAGTCCGAACCGCCCGAACAACCTGAACAACCTCGAACTGATCCATACCGGGACCCTTACAACGTAAATTCTCAATACAAGGACGCGTCACAGGTTTCAAGAGCATCAGCGGCGGGTTCAGAAGGCACCCCCATCGAGGAACAGTCGGATTCCGATGAAGAGGACTCGCAGGGTGAAGAAGAATATGGAGCAATCCAGTCCTTCGAACAAAATTCGCAACCACCTGGAACGGGTCGACCTACAGCTGAAGACAATCCCATTGTCAGTCCCTACGGTCGTTCGCAAGACAATGAGAATAATGCTCAGTGGGATCAGAACAATTTCAACAAGACAGCAGCTCCACCCATGGAGTCCACCTCAGAAGAGTTTAGCTCCGAATACTCGGAAGAGGAGGTAGACGAAGAATATGAAATCGAATATGTCGAGGATGAAGAAGGACTGGAGGGAGTCGTGGAAGAATATGACGACGAGGGTGACGATGACGAGGATGAAAGCTACTCCGATGACGAGGACGATGATGATTATGACGACGAAGAGGAAATCGTTGAAGATGAACCAGGAAAAACACCTATTCTTCCATGGTTGGCCCAGGATGACGAGTAAACTGCAATGGTCCCAGTGTTTCAAGTACCCTATACCGTCTCAGCTGGCTCTCCTTGTTTGGCATTGAACCATTCTTGCGCTTGTTGCTGTTCGACGGTTCACTCGCGGCTCCAGACCACTACTGATAGGCTCGCTCTTTGTAGATCGGAGATCAAAGCTTGTGACAAAATCATAGAAAGCCCCTCACCAGGCAGCCACAACCTCTGATTTGACTCCACTGCAGGGAGAGTGTACCTATGACTGTGAAACGGCTACTGCTACGTGGGAGCCGTGCTACTAGTCCACGTGGGCACGCATGGAAGTATTCACCCCCGAGGTGCTGCGGCTCTAGAATAGACGCGGGACACCATGTCATGCATTCCAAGGAGGCGATCATTGAGTCATCAGCAGCTATCTCTTGCGTGGGGATCTATCCTAAACCCAAGTTTTACCTTGCAGTTTTCTCAATCGGCGACTCTTGGGTCTACTCTCTACTAGAGCAGAGTACTCGTTGTATTGTCACTTTCTTCTACCTACATGAGCTACAGCAGTACCATTGATAGTCTACCACCGGTAGCAGCAGTCAAGCACCATTGTCATGTCTCAGGAAAATCCAAAGATACCAGGCACTGGTAATCATATATCAATTTCCCAGCAGTATATGGTAATGAGATAGTCTACCACCATTTGTAGCAGCAGGCAAGCACGATCATTGTCATGTCTCAGTAACATCCCAAGATACCAGGCACTGGTAGTATATCAATAGGCTAGCAGTAGACGGTGGTAACGAGCAGGCGTGGGCACAGCCTTCACAGAGGTTGTCCCTAAATGAACCACACGCTGCCGTCGGAGAAAGTTGTGCTCTACTCTCTCTAGTAGAGCGCTCTACTCTCTCTAGTAGAGTAGAGAGTGTAAGGGGGAAAGAGACTCGTAGCGGCTCTCTCTCTCTGTCTCTCTCTACTCTACAGTAGCTACTACTCTACTCGAGTAGAGAGTAGTGCGGTACAATCAGGTAAGCTGTCTCTACTACTAGTAGTAGAGCTAAAGTAGAGAGTAGTAGCACCGGTAGATAGTCGTCATCCTTGTTGTCAGCGTTTTCAGTTGTGAGATCCCCGCCCATTCACTACAAGTGTCTATGGTACCTGGTACTTTGAGAAATTCCTTCGCTACAAGTACGTACTGCATGAGTATCCTGTACGTATTCTTCATACGTACTGAAGATTAGCGGCGCGGGCCCCCCGGCGGTACTGGTAGCAATACTTATGCAAGGACATCCAGTAGAATATTGATATTGCGTATCTTCGTATTTTTATCATCACGACCAGGGGCATATATGGGATTGATTTACCTGGTAGAGAAGAACTCATTCAGCTAATGCAACGACTCGTAGTTACGGGATTCAATTCGTGATTTAAAGTAGATGAAATTAAAAGAAGTGAGACTATTTTTCTGGGGTGTTTTGAGAGATGAATCTTTTGTAATCGTAAGGTAGTCGTGAAGTGTCAGGGGCACGAACGACTTATCATAAATGTAGTGGTGATGGCGATCTTGGATGTCTTGTGAAGTTTGTGAAGTAAGGATCGCCTCTAGTTGAAATGCATTGGTCATAGACGGCGGTGTCACGACTAGTAGGAACGCTATGACGTCACGCAGTGTCAGTATGACGTCGAGGAAGGGACGGACAGACCGATGACGTCGAGAGGACACTGCATCCTGCCTCCAAAGATTAATGAAGGTAAGGCTTGACGCGCCGGATGTTAATGCGCTGAAAAACATGGGCGTTGCGTTGAATAGTTACGGTGCCGTTGACATGGACTTGGGCAATGACAAAGGGGCCGGTGGCTCGAGGTTCGAGCTTATCGGGTTTGTAGGAGAGGACCAGTACTTCGTCGCCCGGCTCGTAGTCTTTGAAGCGGCGGCGAAGATTTTCGCGTCGCGCGTTTTCGTCAATGCGTGCTTGTCGGCGGGCGCGGAATTGGTTATACTGGGCAATAATCGGAATTGGTAGGAGCATGTCGCGTTGAAAGACGAGCGCGCCGGGCGAGACACCAATAGTAGTGTGCACGGCAGCGCGAGTAGCGTACTGAGCTGAGGCGAGAATGGAGTCAATTAGCTCGATGGCTGCCGGGAAGTCCTGAGGAGGTTCCGTATTGAGGGTAGTGCGAAGCATGTCGCCGACGGTGGCATGGATACGTTCGCAAATGGCATTTGATTGTGGATTCTTGACGGTAGAGGGGACAGGTTCAATGCCATGGTGGACGAGCATGGCTTGAAAGGCGGTACCGACGAACTCGGTGCCGGGATCATGAATGCATCGCAAGGGCCGAGGGTAGCGAGATAGCCATTGCACATCGAATAGGTGCGCCATTGTTTCGCTTTGCTTGTCTTCAATGCGAACAATCTCGCAGAGAGTAGTGCACGTGTCAATGATCGTTAGGGCACGAATGGAGAGAGTGCCGAGGCCGGGGATAGTGATGGCCCATAGTGGTGATGGCGATCTTGGATGTCTTGTGAAGTTTGTGAAGTAAGGATCGCCTCTAGTTGAAATGCATTGGTCATAGACGGCGGTGTCACGACTAGTAGGAACGCTATGACGTCACGCAGTGTCAGTATGACGTCGAGGAAGGGACGGACAGACCGATGACGTCGAGAGGACACTGCAGCTAACATGCATGCAGCTACTAGCGGCATAGAAAATGAAAAGGCTCGTACCATCAAGAATACCATAAGTATTGAGAATTCATCCATAATAATTGCTCCTTCAGGTCATTTGTCTACCAGGGATAGTGACGAGGGTTAAGATTCATTCACGATCCTCCTAGATATATATGGTAGACAATTATAGCCCATCACCTGTTCTCATTAGATGAGGTCATGCAATCACGAATAATAGGTTGTTTAAAGAAAGATGACCACCTCTGAAGAAGATTTAGACGCTTATCTTCACTTCTCAACAGTCATAATCATGATTCTCTATCTTGCTTTAACGGGGATCAATACGTAGCGGGGCGCGTTTGTTGTTCTTTACCAGGTACAGTACCGGCAGAACGGAACCAGCAAGGATGATGAGGAAGCGGAGAACTTCCTGGTACTCCTACGGTCAGAAAAAATAATAAGAATCCACCGCCGAGTTTTCTCATCACACAATATCAAATAAGCAACCACTGCCCCCAACAAAGCAAACAGAAAAGTAAAATCAAAACAAGATGTCTCGTCCTTCTACATTCACTCTCGAGAGAGCTCCATCAGAGCGTCTTAGTGCAAGAAGCTCTCTATCAGAAATGTCGATATCAAGCCACAACAGCGTTGAGAGCGATAGTTCACCGTCCAAACCCCCGGAGGCGCCTCGTACCGGTGTCCTTCGAGACGGGGGGCGACGAGGAACCTTGACCTTCACCACCTCAACCAACAGTTTGAAGAGGGCGGGGTCAAGCAGAAGGTTGAGCGGTGCTTCAAGCCATGGTGAAGACTCGCAGCCAAGATCACCCGTCCGACAGCCGGAGGATGCTTGAGCGCCCCCGTCATGCATTGCTCCTACCACGAAGACGACAGCAGAGCAAGAACTCTTCCAAAGCCACCAGGTCAGGGCCACATCTCCTTTCAAGCGAAGGCATGAAAGAAAAGCGCGCCAAGAGTCGAGGCATACAGTATGCTGTATTACATCACGGCAACTTCCTTCTGGAGTTTCCGTGGCCGCAGGAAGAACACCCCTCGAGGGCTCCGCGAGTAGAGGATCACCTCCTCTGCCTACCGTACTCTGCTGACTGCCTGTAATGGACGCAAAATAAATCATTCAATAATTATATTATTCAATATGAATAGCTTTACAATTTACATTGGTAGCTTCTCTCGAGTAGTTCAGGGTAGAGAGCTAGGGCGCCTGTAGTTACGAGTACCGGTGCCGGTACTGGTACACCCTCCGAGCCTTCGACGACATCGCTCTTCTCGCATGCATCTTTCCAGATGATATTGAAATATCTTTTCTTCCACTCTGCGGTACAAGTACAGTACCAGTACTGTACCGGTACGAGTACAGCGGGCGTGTGACGTGAGTGGTACCTAGAATACAGTATGATACCGGTACGTGTACTGTACCAGGTACCTGGTACCGGTATGACACGACGACGACGACGACGTTCGCTCGGTTCGACCCTTAATCCTGGGTTCGACCAACATGACTCAGTGTCTGTGCGCCACCCCACCCCACCCCAACTCTTTTTGCGACGACTGCCGGTACCGGCAAATCATAAAGAATATGCCTGCGCCCGCCCGCCTCTTCATCTTCTCTCTCACCGCGCGCTCTCCTACCGCGGTACCGGGGTACGCTCGTACTGTATGAGTACTGTACTACCGGTGGTACTCGTACGGTACAGTACCAGGTACATGTACACGTACAATGACCCACGACCCTTCATTTTTGTTTCGACGCCGAAAATCCCCAACCAAGAAACAATATTAGGGCCGCAAGATTGAGGAGTTGTTGTTTACTAGATGACAGACTTTGATTCGAATGCTATAGTCATCCATCTTGTTCTTCCGATGAAGCATGTGAAACGTGGAGTTGAGAGACAAAGACACCGTCTTGTGGAGAGGTCGTACAAGTAATGCCGCGCCAGCGAGATCGCAACGCTATTCCAAGCGACTCAAGAAAGGCCGCGGCCGGGTCGGTCCGCTTTGCCATTAAAGTGGCCTATGATGGGGCCGAATATCAAGGATTTCAGTCGCAGAGACACGGACTCACTATTCAAGATCAAATTGAAGGTCGTCTCGAAAAGATGGTGAAACGTCCCCTTCGAATATTTGGATGGGGACGAACCGACAGCGGTGTCCATGCGCGAGGCGCCGTCATCACAGTGGACTTGACGGAGGACGAAGTAAAACGACTGGCTGCAGCGAGAAACGAAGTCATCGATGGAAGACCTTCCGAGCTGAGTTCGTTGGCAGCAAAGTCTCTCCACAGTGCTCTCAAAGAATTCAAATGCAAGGGGGGTGTGGGTTCCATCAGCGCGATTTCGGCCGTCCCCGTACCCTCTGACTTTGATCCACGATATTCGAGTCTCTGGAAAAGATACGTATATTACATTTCAAGCGGTGATCATGCTCATAGTAGTTCCCCGTTCCTCTACCGATATGTGTGGCACGTGAATCGGTCATTGGACGTCGACAACATGATTGATGCCGCTTCACTACTTAGTGGGGAGCACAATTTTCAGTGGATCTCAGTGTCGCAAGAGGGAGAGTTGAGAGACCCGGTTCGAGTCTTGCAATTAACCGTCGAGACTATCGATCCGGGACCATTTTTTGATATTTCCACAAAACTCATCAAAATCTCTGCAACGTGTGACTTTTTCCTATATCGCATGATGCGACGCATAGTGGGGATCTTGTTCAGTATTGGGAGTGGGCGCGCCGACATGGAGGCTTTGGCTGCATGTCTTCGAGAACATGACGAGGTGAGGAGTGCGAATAATCCACAAAATGAGACATTTGCACAACTCTCAGCAACTATTCCTTTGGAGTTTTTACACACAGCTCCAGCGAAAGGCTTGTGTCTAGATCATGTCGAATATGATATTCCGATTTGACAGGGTCGTTAGGCAGATCAGTACTCATACTTCTTCTTATGTGGCTATAAACCCGAGATCGTGGTGAGAAGCTGTTGGGTTTGGAAAGCAACGACAGTACAAGCAGAGAAACTTATTGCGCATGTTCGAAAACACGTGGCGATTTTAATAAATTTATAGCTCGAATCTTGGTTGCTAACCTTTTTCAAAAACGTGATCCGACTATCTAGCTATTATGTCCCCGCCCGTGGTGGTGGGCGATCGGTACGCAGGTCAAAGTATATGACGCCGCGGCAGCCAGAGTTGGTTTGCGAAGAAAGATGACACTCGGAAGCAACCCCATGAGGTCGTCTTGTTGAAACGGACGCGATAATTGACCTGTTTCGGTACTTCTTGTGGTGAAAAGAAGGTACATCATTCGGTGGACTTCGTCTACTCCCTCCCTTGCCAAGGCATACTCACCCCTTTTTTACTGGAGCTGAGAGCGATTGCTCAAGGCCGCAGACTAATCGTATACTCGAGCTGATTTTGCTTTGCTAGCTAGTTAGCGATTTTTAAAAAGTAGCACAAACAATCTTCGTCTTCAAGACTCTTTCACTTCACTTTCTTGGAGTCGTTCTTTGCCACGGATGATGATTCTTCCTCGTTGTTGTTTTTGCTGTTGTTGTTGTTGTTGTTGTTGTTCTTCGTGGTCTGAGAAAAGTAGGGAGGATACATGTAGCGTATCAAAGCCCGTTCGCCTTGCGTGAGATGCGGATTCCATAGGTCTACAATCAATACTATCCGCTGAGACGACGAATGGCCCACCAGTTCTTGCCCATCGGCCCTGTTTTCGAGGATAGAGGCACAATCATCTCCTTGGTCATCATAGTGAACGGAATGTATGAACGAGTCATCAAATACGAAAAATTGACCTGGCTCACTCCATGACAACAGGGTATCCGTACCCACTCGAAGAAACGGCTTGTCATTGCTGGAGGAACCTTTAGTAGGTTGTGTTTTTTCTCCTGGCACACAAAGTGTATATTGAAGTCGATGTCGGACATTGGTAGGTCCACAGTGCGCCTCAATGCAAGTCCCCGGATATATTTTCGATACCATGGCGTTACCAAAGAGACAATCGTCTAGCAGATTTGGCATGTTGCGAATCAAATGATACAACCGTGGACATAGTGTTGAAATGCGCTCACTCCATTGCCCTTGGTTCAATAGTGGTAAGACCTCCCATGATCCACTCGGCGTATCGTTGCGATTCCACAGCTCCGGCGGAGCATTGCTCAATTCCGCTAGTAGGATGTCGTGGTGCACAAAAGAATCTTTCCCCTCATTGCCTGAAGAAACCAACAAGTGCCGTGTCAACAATGACGAATGCACATCGGTCACAACCTCTTGGGATGGTAAATCTCTCACCATCAAGACCGTGGGAGCCTGTACTCTTGCGCGACCGTGCCTCTGGGGATTTTGAATCGAATCGCAAAGTCGATCCAAAGACGACTCCTCCTCGTCGGGATAGTCCTGCCGGACTTGTCTGGCGACCCATGGCATTCTCGTTTTCGCTCTAGATTGAATCTGTCGATATCGTTGACAACGAATACAGTAGGGGTTCGGACAGGAGAGCAGCAGCAGCGGTGGATTATTCTTTGACCATAATAATTCTTCCAGCCGCAGTAGCAGCAGTTTCGATCTTGTTCTGGTCCTCGCGATGGCAACGAGGATCAAGACGACAAGAACAGCGACTAGTACACCAACAACCAACTTGCTTTCACCTGACTTGGAATCCTCATCGATGAACATAGAAGATCCATTTTCAGTCTCTCCAATCATGTTTCTCCATCATCTACTAGACTCTTCTTCCTTCTTGACACCCGTAGGGACGGGACGCATCAGCCTCGCACACTAGCACATACCGGTAGTAGCAAGTGATAGCGCAACAATAAAACGCCATGGTCGACGATTGGTCGATCGTCGCGATTGTGTTGATTCTTCTTCGCGATTTTTGTGTTGGGAATAGGTCTGACGGATAGAAGGACGGAAACCAAAAGATCGACTGATCGGACTTCTAGTTCCGGATCGGGATCCCAGGATCCATGATCGGGGAGCCAGCGCAGGTCGGGGAGGATAAGGGACCGAGGAGGAGTTGGTCCCTCTACTAGTTGTATGTTTGGGGGGGGGGGGGGGGGTCATGGATCGATCCATGTTGAGGAACCGCCTCCGGGACGAACCAGGTACCTCTACTGTACTGGTAGTAACAAGAATAAAGACTGCTCAAGTGGTGGTGAAGAATCGATCGATTAGTATTAGTAGGTCGTACGGTACAAGTACAGTAATGGTACCGGTAATAGTAGAAGACTGACTCGAAGAGCGGTGGTGTTCCTCGTGTGATTTTAATGCTACGGCACTATAGTTTCTCTGTCTAGTAGAGAGATTTCGGAATAACAACTTGACTGGGGGTGCGGTTGTGAACCTCCGAGACATAAAGATCCCAGGCATGACGTCATTTGCAAACCCCCGCCTGGACGGCGTCCGTTCCAGACACCGACCTCGTGGGAAGCCCTCCCAGGTACACGGGGAGCTCGTGTTGGATGGTGGGTCTGGAATTGAAATTATTTGAGGGAGAGACGAGATGCGATGAATGTAGGCGCGGCCGCGGGCGGGTCATAACAAAAGATAAGCCGCCCGAGACCCGCAATCAGAGCGAATCTACTTCTCACTCTTCGGTGACTGACCAATTTACCTTGCTGTACAGTAGTCTCTCAACTTGTAGAGAGTGGTGCAATCATAGAAATCACACACCAGTGTCTAATAGAGAGTTCATAACCGAGGAGGGTTGAAGCAGTCACCAACACTGCGAGAGTTCTAGTAATCCCCGCACACAAAAGATCTTCGGTTCGGTTATCCATCCATCCATCCATCCATCCATCTATCCATCTATCGAGGAGAAAGCCAAGTGAAGCACAATACCATGGAACGTACCAATTCAGCTGGAAAGAAGAAGAAGAAAACCCAGGGCGACGGGTTCGGGGCCAGGCCCCAACGCAAGTCGATGCGAAACACCTATCAAGACGATGACGATTTTTCCGTTGCCCCGTCGATGGATCAAGATGTCAAATCGGTCGTATCTGTCAGTTTTGATGATGTATACAAACGAGGAAGGAAGGTGAGCCGGATACCACTGATATGTACAGTACAGTATATGCTTTGAAAAGTAGCAAAAGTCAATTCAATGAAAGGAGTCAGTCAATATTTATTTGAATGCTACGATTTCAACACCTCGTGTCCGTTCGCTACGATTTCAACGCCTCGTGGTGTTTCCTCCACACACGCTAACTTTCTCTTTCCCGGCTGTCTCTGTCGCACACATTCTCTTTTTATTTTAAAAGCTGGGTCTAGGGGCCTTTGCTGTCGTCTTTATCGGGACGCATCGACCGACAGGCGCCGAATATGCCGTCAAACAGATTGATCGATCCACCATGTTTTGGGGAGACCGCGACGCCCTGAAAGACGAAATTACCAACCTCAAACTCGCCAGAGAAGGGCCCAATGTCGTACAACTCTACGAAGTGTACGAGGAGAAAGCGTTTTGTTATCTAGTCATGGAGCTCATGGAAGGTGGAGAACTCTTGGAGTATATTATCGAAAAGAAAACCTTTACCGAAAGAGAGGCCCGAAGCACCACACGTTGCGTATTAGGTGCCCTGGCGTACATGCATGACAAACGAGTGGCCCATCGGGATATCAAACCAGAAAATCTTTTGCTATCAGAGCACAAAGATTTGAATTCCATCAAACTGGCAGACTTTTCCTTTGCGAAGTACGTCAAGAAACGAAACAGTTGTCGGACACTTTGTGGAACCCCTGGATATTTGGCACCCGAAATGTTGGAGCGATTCCCGGCATACGATGTCAAATGCGACGTGTGGTCCGTCGGATGTCTCTTGTTTCTATTGTTGGGCGGGTATCTGCCTTTTGATGATGATGACGATGATGTTATTTTCGATCAAACCCGCGATGGTCAATTCGAATTCCGCCCAGAATTCTGGAACGGCGCAAGCCATGGAGCCAAGGACTTGGTGAGCCGCATGTTGACGGTAAATCCAAAGAAACGTATCACTGCCGCGCGGGCCTTGGAATCCGAGTGGGTTGTCCGTGGAGACGATGCATTGGAAGAACGACAACTCAATGTGAAAAAGATTCAGAACCTTATTGAAGGCAAGCGGAAACTGAAGAACGCTATTGGAACGGTACGAATTACATGAACTGTCTTGGAACGTGATTTATTTGGAGATTCACCATTTGGTTTGACTCATGGTGTTTTGCCCCCCCCCCCCCCCTTCCCCCTCACTCCCACTATAGCTCATTACTGCCAATCGCTTCAAAATGTTGAATGATGGTTTCACAGAGTACCTCGAAAAACGCAAGGACGACAAGACAGAGAACAAGATTGCCAAAAAGGCTCGTAAGAAGGAAGATCGATTCGTGGAAGATAGTATCACTGGACAACCCTTCGAAGATTTCTACGAAATTGGAGATGAACTGGGAGAGGGTGGTTACGCGTTTGTGTATCGCTGCGTTCATAGGCGCACCAATAAAACCTACGCCGTCAAGGAAGTCATCCTATCAAAAATGGAAAGTGGGGGTGAGTCCACGCTCAAGGATGAGATTGCCGCCCTCAAAATGTTGCGTGGAGGGCCCCATATTGTCCGACTTTTTGACGTCTTTGAACAAGATGACCACTGCTTCATGGTGATGGAAGAAATGAAAGGAGGAGATTTGCTCTCACGAATCGTCGATAAAGAAGTATACACGGAACGAGAGGCCCGAGGGGTCTGTAAAATTTTGTTCGAAGCCATACTATATTGTCACGAGAAAAGGGTAGCCCACCGTGACATCAAACCGGAGAACCTATTGCTTGTGGTACGTACAGCGAAGTCTTATTGGAGTGACAATGATATGTGGCTGTTTATTTGCAATGTTGTCTTATCCCATTGTTACTACAGGACGATAATGATGACACGAGCATCAAATTGGCTGATTTTGGATTTGCCAAGAGAGTCACGGGGACAAATTCGTTGAGTACTCTGTGCGGTACAGCACAATATGTAGCTCCAGAAATTCTGGACTTCCAGGTGGAAGGATACGATGAGCGTTGCGATATGTGGTCCGTGGGTGTTGTGACATACATTCTTTTGGGTGGGTATGCCCCGTTTGAAGGGCCACCTGACGAATTGGCACAGTTCATTATTCGGGGAGACTACGAATTTCACGACAAGTATTGGGCGGATATTTCTGAGTCGGCCAAGGACATGATTGCCAACATGCTTCAAGTGGATCCCGAGGTCCGGTTGACGGCTGAGGATGCACTTCGTTGCGAATGGATGGGTTTGGACGCCGAAATGCTGGCCGCGAAGGATCTCACAGCGAATCGCCCCCAAATGGAAACGAACTTACCCGAACGCACGGATCAAACTGGCGCAAAAAAAGCCTTGCAAGCTCTTATCAAGACCAACAAATTCTTGTCCTTGGCAGGCATGGGAGGTCCTGGCAGGGCCGAAGACGAAAACAGGCTTGGCGTCGAAAATGCAGTCGAAGACGACTTCGAGGACTGCTACGACTGGGGCAAGCAGATTGGTATTGGTACCTTTTCTGTTATCCACGAAGGCAAGCAGATGGAGAGCGGGGAAACATATGCTGTGAAGCGTATTCCTCGTGTCGATTTGTGGGAAGAAGATGCTGTTGCACTACAAAGCGAGATCTCCTGTCTGAAAATGTTGGTCGACTGCCCCTACATTGTTCGACTCAAGGAGGTTTTCGACGAGCCTGATTTCACATACATTGTCATGGAACGACTCATGGGGGGCTATTTGATTGACAAGATCATTGAAAAGGAATTCTACGACGAAGATGAGGGCGTAATAGTGGCGAAGCGCCTTGTTTCGGGTCTGGCCTACTGCCACGCCAATCGAATAGCCATTCGCGATTTGAAACCAGAAAATATGCTATTGGTAGACGGAAGTGACACCGATGTCAAGATTACCGACTTTGGCTATGCAAAGAAGGTCCTTCAGCCAAATTCTTTGACTACGGTGTGCGGAACGGAAGGGTTCGTCGCACCTGAGATCATCGAACATAACCCTGAATACGACGTGGAATGTGATGTCTGGAGTCTTGGTGTTATCATCTACATCATTTTGGGTGGTTATCGGCCCTTTAGAGGTGAAGGAGAGGAGTGCTTAGAAAAGATCCGGTATGGTGAATTCCAGTTCCATCGAAAGTATTGGTCAGCCGTGTCGGATGACGCAAAAATGTTGATTTCTAGGATGTTGACGGTTGACGTGACGAGACGGATCACTGCCGCCGAAGCCTTGGAGAGCGATTGGTTCCTCGACTTCGAAGAAGAGCAGCCAAAACCCAAAAAGAAGTCCACTGGGAAGAAAAAGGTCGGCGCCAAGAAGCCGAAAAAGAAAACGGCCCCCCCACCTCCTGCCAATTACGATGTGTACGATGGCGCAGGCGCAGGACGGTGGTAAAGTGAGTAACCATGTGTTTCGTCAACTACTTTATTCTTCCTAGTACATCCTTTAGTGCTCCGTATGTGGCTGCAAGTCTGTTTGTTTGCCTTCCGTCCAAGAGATGGTGCAGTATTTGTTTGCGCCACCACTACAAAGCAATCTAGCCAGAGTAGAGCGCTTAGTCTCTAGAGGAGAGGTTTAGTCCTCGAGCTACTAGTAGTAGGCACTCCCCGCTTTCTTATGCTGTGTCACCTTGTGCACCGGCTGATAAAGCTGGATTGAAGCTTTGAGATCTGATGAATAGAAGGGTTTTCTGGGCGCTTTTCCCGTGTAGACCGAGATATATGATCGTTTCTGTCCCTAATGGCAGGCGAGTATCAGAGAGTGGGGCCATGTAATAATGGTGGGCGTTTGAATGAAATATCTCCAAAATCCACGCCATGGGATCGCTCTGTTAGTGCTGGTGGTGCTTAGACCTGTTGCCTCAAAACTAGTACGTATACTAGAAGCGGCTCTACTAGTAGCTAGTGATGCATGAAGAGGTAGATACTTCTTGTTTGAGTGATCATGTAATAACATTATGTGCTACGCATCAAAGAAGCCAGGTGAGGCGGAAGTAGGGGCGGCACGCCACCGAGACATACTCGCTTTCAGCGAATCGATTTCATCGCATTTCGCCATGCAGGCTGCAAACCTGGTGGACATTTGACTGTATGCCACGGATTGTTCGCGTAAGCAGTGCATAGTTGTTTCTTTGTTATCATTGCACAATCGACACTCTTTTTGCTCTTCTAGAACTGCTTGAATTGTACTTTTTCGGTGGTCGCTGAGATATTTCACTACATGGCTTTCCAGTCCACGTGCGAAAGAGTCCTCAGTTAACTTTTTCATGTGATCTTCAAGCACGGACTCTTCGGCCTGATGTTTCGCAACAATCTCAACAGACGTGATGTAGTTCGGGCGACGTTTTCGGAAGAATTTAACTACATCAATGAGTTCAGACCTAATTGCGTGCATCTCCTCGGGAGTCCACCACAAATCTTTGTGCTCTTTGACGCTTTCAATCTCATAGACCACCACGCGCACTTTTTCCGACGTGATTTCGGCCCAGCGGAATGCCTTCTTCCTCGGTAAAGGTTTGTTCAACATAGCAGTTTCTGTCTCTTTGGACGGATACTTTGTTTCATCACTCTGAGAGAGGGCTGCATTATATTGCTGCAGATACTCATTGGGCAAATTCTGGGTACGTACATGGCCTTGAAGTAGATGCAGGAGGCTCTTGATGGACATTCGCTTCATAAGATCCATAAAGACTGCAACATCCTGATCCTCCTTAGTTTGATACTTTTCCTCCTTTTTTTGTATCTCTGACTCATCGTCACTAGTATCAGTATACTCGCCGTCAGGCACACCAAAGTCTGGAAAGTGTGTGCGTGCTAAGAGTTGTAGATCGAAATGATCATGAGAACTTACTTCCTCCGAAGCAGGCTGCGAGGATACTGCTACTTCACTGATTCGACGGGTAGGCACGATGATCATCTCATCGAGTGAGTAATAAGCTTCACTGGAAGAATCAGACCCACCAGAAGAGGAGTGGTCATCGTCATTGTGATCATCGTGATCCTCTGACTCTGAAGGTGTGTTATCAGCAGGCTCCTCAGATTTGGCCTCTGCAGTACTCGTGGGAGTATTAGCCTCTTTAACAGGAGCTTGCTCGTGAACATGACTAGCCGGATTCTCCTCATCCTCGTCGCCTGGATGGGAACCCTTGAACTTCTTGAGTATTCTTCGAAACATGGTGTTGGTATTGTTAGGAGGAGGCTCTCGACTGTTTTTCGCTGCGCAATCACAACTTCCGTCCATTCTCCCCTCTAGTAGTTGTTGCAATTGCTTCTTGTGCCTATTTGCGCCTCTTCTGCATGCATCGATCCGCCCAAACTAACTTCAAAAACCGAAGCCCCAGCGAAGAATCATCCGGGTGGCCTTGCTTGCTTTCTCGATTCTCGCTCGATGCGGATGATTCTCGCCGCGGCGCTACAGTAAAAGCTGAGCAAAAGTACCGGTACTTGAGCAGTGAGTGGTGAGAGTACGGCGAACATAATGTAAGGAACCACGGACCACAGGAGGAGACTGAGGTTTTCGTACGTGGGCGTCTTTGATTGATCGAAAAAGTGACACCTCTCTAAATAACCCGATCAGAATGCTGTAAGTAGCTGCTATGACGTCGACGTTGAAGCTTGAAACACCTTATGCGTGACTTAAAATGGATCGTGAGTATGACGTCATTTGGGTTTAACATGGACTGCGACGAGCGGAGGTGAGCGGGACCTGTCATGTACCGCGGTACGTATTGTGGTGCTGGCTCTTTCAGATGATACCGGTATTGTTACCGGTACGACAATGCGGAAGAATCACATAAAAAATGACAAATACTACTCTCTAGAGCACTAGCTAGTACTTTTCTTCGTCCACACCGTAGCTACACTCTGTGGTGAATCAGCAGAGTCTCCGCAGTGATCATGCAAGAGTTGTTGACAATGGTAGTATTTGATAAATGATAAAAGTCGAGGAGAGATTAGAATCTTCGTTATACTAGTAGTAGTTATTTTTATGTTGTTCTTCACCATGGATATTTGCAAGCACTAACCAATCAACGCCTCATTCCGAAGAAGGTGGAGGGTGCTTCGGCGAGGAGCCGTCCTCACACGCTCTTGCCCAAGTTACACTTGGGCCGCCAGTTGTTTCGGACGTGGGACTCTCTCCCGCGGCGGTCCTCTGTGCGGTGGAGCAGGTGTGGGAAGGCGTATTGATAGGTTTTCCATTCCATACATTGCGAATGATTCTTCCACTTTTCTTCAGTCCACGCGTCGATTTCCTAACAATATGGTGCTTCTCTTCAAGTTCTTTGATTCCCTTTGCGGTCGCAATCGATGCTTTCTGGACTCCTTTCACTGTCGCCTTGGACGCTTTCTTGACATTGTTTCCTACCATCTTCATGGAACTTCGAGCCTTGTCACAAACCTGGTGGTTCTCATTGAATTCGATGACTTGATTCTTATATTGGACAGATTTGGAGCGAACAAAAGACGCCGAACAAGCCGAGGCATCCTTGATTGCAGTCGCCGAACGACTGGCCACGCGCTTCACCTTGGGACTATACTTTCTTGCAGCGGCCCGAGAATATGCTCCAGTTGTGCGAGCGCACTTGCGCACAAACACAATCAACCAGCATCTTTGATATCGGGTCAGGTTGCTCATCATGGGACTACGAGGAGCAGTGTTCTTGTTGGAAGGAACATTGGGACCATCGTTCGTAGAGTTCTGGTTATCTTGATCCATTTCGACGCGAATGGTTCCGTTTTCTGCATCGACTTCAACTGTTTGAAGAACCGGAGTAAACATAGTACTAGTTGTAGTGGCAGAAACGGGGAAACCATCGCCACCACGGCCATCTTGATTGTTTCTGCGGTCCAGCACAGGTACTGCTGGAGCGAACGGTGGATATTGATGAGAGTCCAAGCCGTCGAGGCCTTCATCTTCGGTCTGATTCATGCGGCCTGGTGCGGATAGTGCATCATCGGACGACGGCGACGAAGACTCGTGGATTACTAAGAACCCGTCTTCTTCTTCTTCTTCTTCTTGATGGGATGTCGTCATGGTGTTTGGAGACCAAGTTTGTACCGATGCATGCGAGATTGTAGACGTATCATCGTTCATGTTATTGCTGTTGTTATCTTTGTTGACCAACATTGTACTTTTTCTTTGAGTTCGACTGTTTCTGGGTTCGAGGATTTTGGTTTTTGTGTGTTGTGTCAATATAAGATAGAAGAAAAGAAAACGAATAATTCTTCTTCTCATCGAGATCTATTCCGGATCGTGCGGAGATGAGAGCAAGTACGAAAAGAGCAATCTTTCGTTCGTGATGTGACACGACACACCCGACAGACAAACAATCAGGACTCACAACTGAGCCCTGTTCAGTACAGTACGTTGCACGTGTAGTGCTGTAGAAATTCTACTCCGAGAATTCCAGTTTGACCAACTGGATTGCTGATTGATTCCTGCACTTCCGCTCGAGAATTCCAGTTTGACCAACTGGATTGCTGATTGATTCCTGCACTTCCTGCAGTATCCATAGGCTTCTTGGCGAACTGACGACGACGAAGGCAAGGAAGTAACAGTCCACCGTGATCATCCTGAAGAATACGCCCGTGCCATTGATGAAGCCCTGCAATAGAACGGGCCACTAGTACTAGTAGTACATCAGCAAGGGAGACTAGTAGTACTAGTAGTAGATTGTTGTTGAAAAGAAGAAGAGTGCTGCTACTACTACTAGTACAAGCGTCGTTCATGGTCTGTGGCATGAAGAAAAAATGAAGACTATATCGTTTATGGTGGCCATTTTGTCCCAAAATGCTACTGTTTTGCTATCGCCCAACTGCTGGTGGTATGCTGTTTCGCGAATACTGTGACGCGGTGAAACAATGAACAAGCAAGAAGGGGCAAGAAGGAAACAAGGAAGGACGACAGCAGTATATAGTACTAACAAGAACAACAACGCCACCTTGGGCTGGTGGTGTCTGCCCGGACGACTTCTCTTGTCGAAGTCCTCATCGTGGACGAAGAGTGGGATCAATCTTGGTCTTCGGGTTTCTCCGTGCAGCAAGCACCAAGAAGAGGAGTGCTTGTCGTCCACCACCAGCATATGCTGCTGGCGTTGCCCCTGCTCTATTTCGCTGCTCCTCGCGAGGATGAGTACAGATCCTTCTTGTTGTCCAGCGACCACCAGGAGGAGGACTACTGCCGCAAACAAGCTACCAAGAAGTCGTTGTCGTCCTGTTCGATAATCTGAAGTGCGGCCTCGATGATCTCGAGGCAAGAGGCGCGATTGTGTACCCCACTGCGGTCGTGACCCGAAAGGGCTGATCCTTTGCGCAACCCGTTGTGTGTTAGTAGTTGATAATGGTTATTTCCTTGCTGCACATCCAGAGAGGACATCATGCGAGTAGTCCTCAAGATGAGCTCGGGCAGCGTGTTGGTGGAAGGTGATGAGGATGAAGACTTGTATGCCATGATGTTGTTTGCGTCGCTTCGTAATTTCGGAAAGACGATTTGTATAATTTGTGAGTTGGGAGTTGGGAGAAAGCATAGTGATCAGAACAGTTTTCTTGGAAGAACAACGACGCAAGAAAGCTTTCGATTTCTCCTTGCTTGTTGAAGAAGACGATGTTCTGTTGATACGATTAATGATTAGACGACTCGACGAACCATAAATACGAGGACTAGTAGTTAGTGGACGAGGAGTTCTCATTGATGGAAGGAACATTGTTCTTCGAAGAAGCCCTACGAATGGACAAGAGAGAAAGTAGTAACACTACTGTTACTGTTGCTGTTCTCCTCGTCACACCAGGTAGTTCCGCCTGTGCAATCTCGGGATGATTCTTCTCATCTTGACTTTCTCGTACAAGTTGAAAGTAGTACTACTCGTGCCGCCGGTACCGAAGAGAGGGCACTTGTTCTCGTTTCAGTGTCCAGCGAGCTTGCTGGGAAATACATAAAGAGAAGAGAAAATACAACAATTTCAAACTGGTCCGCACCACTATTTTACTGTTTTCCCTGATGCCTGGCGGAGAGTAGAGAACACAGATTGTCACGAATCAATAAAATGAAGGAGGAGAACGGATGCATTCTATTTTTAGAACTCCTCGGCACGCCAATCTGGCGGGTTCTCAATAATCTCGATAAATGCTAGTAATCTATCGCGACCATCGGTTTTCTATTATATATATATATTATTATATCAAGGCATGTTTCCCCGGAGGGGAGGGCGAGGCGGCCCTGCCTGTACTGTAGTACCTGGTACCAGTACCAGGTACCGGTTTGGGGTATTTACCTGGCGGAAAGAAGGCTTCCAAAAAAGAACAGGTGTAAAATGATGAGTTCAGGTACTACACTACTACCGGAGAGTACAGTACTGCTCTACTACTCTACTAGTCTACTACTAGTAGTAGTAGAGGAGTCTACTCTACTACTACTAGTAGAGTAGCGCGGCGTGCTCTCTCTACTACCGGTAGAGTAGGTACTACTTCAACCACATTCGACGAAGTACCGGTACCAGGTACTACTAAAGTACTAACGGTGCACCACAATCAGATGAGAAGAGTGGCGGGCCGCCAAGCCCACCACAGGTAAACCAGTACTCGTACAAGGTAGTAGAACGCCAAACATCCAGGGAGTGAATTGAAGAGAACGATCATGAGTATTTAGATTAGAAGCTATCACATCAATTATTATCCCTCTACCCTCAACCGGCGGCACTTTGCAGTCTACGACCGGCACTGTGCAGTCTACTTGTTCCATTAGAAACGAGGAGAGTCCCTCCTTATGCTCACGAAGATGCACTCTCTACTCTACTTTAAGAGTAGAGTAGACTACTACTACTAGCTAGAGAGGTCAGCTACTACTAGTACACGCCTGCTGGTGGTGAAAGCACAAGAAGTGGCTCCACTACGTTCTGCCACCTACGTTGCTTGTTGAATTGGGTCCGGTCTAGTAATGCAAATCCGGGGTGTGACAAAAAGGGGGATTTACTGTTGTCAGGATCCCTGCCCTTCCATCCGATTCGCTTGATTCGCGAGGGTCGGCGGGGGCGGGCAGGTGGGTCAGCATTAAAACTATCTAAGCGTCTCTTCTGCACGATAGCAGGGGTCGAACGATATCGATCCGGACGAAACAAAGAAAGTGCCATCATCATGGTCACTCTCTTGGCTGTTGCTTTCTTGCTTGGCGGATCGGCCGTTAGCCATTTGCGATGACTGGCAATGACGCTCGTCACGCACATCATTTCTTGAAAGACAAAAGGGTCGTCGGTGAATACGACGTCTTTCGTTTCGAAGAAGATTTGTTCGGCCATGGTTGGCATGGTGTCTCCGCGTTCCATCCGGTCGTAGGCATCCACTCGGGCTTCAATGTGACGAGTTTTTGGCGGATCGGCCGTTAGCCATTTGCGATGACTGGCAGGCGTCCGATCCTCCGGGCGACAATTCAATCTCCGTCTGTCCGTCCCATCAAGCTCGCAACTGGGATGTTGTATCCGAAGCAGGGGCGACGACGCTAAGAAACGTGATGAAACGAACCACTCGCGTGGCCCTTCACAACCAAACCAAGACGGCAATGTCGTCTCAACATGCAGCTCGAATGATGTACTGAAAGAGTTCTAGGTCGAAAGTGATCTATGTATGTAGAGAGGGCTACGGTAGTAAGATAAGCGTGTTTTTGTCCATTTGTTGAGGCCAATGTTACAGCCCCAAAACGCGCGATAATACGCGTGATCTAGCAGGCAGTCACGTTTGAGTCCATATTGCGCCTGTCTTTTGCTCTAGCTACTCGACTATGAAGAAGGGCAGCTAGCATTGCGGCTATTAGAGACGTCCTATTCAGTATAGGGCTGATTATTTTGTTGATGGTGTTTATTCGGAATGGGTAGGTCAGCTGTGCCCTTCCGTATTCATAGTGCTTTAATCTAAAGAGCATTAGTTTTTGTTCGAAAAGTTGGGTACAAAGGAAGGGATTCCTGTAATGGCTCGTCCCAAAATAAGGGCATGAATATCGTGCGTTCCTTCGTAAGTGTTGACCGCTTCCAAGTTCATGGAGTGTCGTATGACATGATATTCATCGCTGATTCCGTTGCCTCCCAGCATATCCCTGGCTTGACGGGCAATGTCCAAAGCCTTACCACAATTGTTGCGTTTGATCATACTGACCATATCCGGGGCCGCTTTACCGGCTTCCATGAGTCGTCCAACTTGCAAACACGCTTGTCTGCCCAAAGTAATATCGGTGGACATGTCCGCCAACTTTTTCTGAATCAGCTGGTTAGCTGCCAAGGGAGCACCAAACTGGTGACGCTCTAGCGTGTAGTCGCGGGCTTGGTGCATGCAAAACTCGGCTGCTCCCAAGACACCCCATGCAATCCCATATCGAGCATTGTTCAAACATCCAAAGGGTCCTTTGAGACCGGCGACATTCGGCAATTGATTCTCTTTGGGGATACGTACTTGATCCATAAAGATCATGCCAGTAGCACTTGCTCGCAAGGCAAACTTTCCATCAATCTTGGGAGCCTCCAATCCTGGAGTCCCCTTTTCAAGGATGTACCCTCGGATTTCGCTTCCCGTACCATCATCTTTTTTGGTTCGAGCCCATACCACAAAGACGTCGGCTATGGGAGAGTTTGTAATCCAGTTCTTACTGCCATGCAAGACAAATTGATTCGTTCCAGCATCGAATGTCGCAGTAGTTTCCATACTGGAGGGATCCGATCCATGATTGGGTTCCGTCAGTCCAAAACATCCCACCATATTTCCAGAAGCAAGCTCAGGAAGATATTTGCGTCGCTGTTCTTCACTTCCATATTGAAAAATAGGATACATGACCAAGGAAGATTGAACGGACATGGCCGATCGGTATCCCGAATCGACGCGTTCTACTTCCGTAGCCAACAAGCCATACGAGACATATCCTAAACCAGAGCCACCGTACTGTTCTGGGACAGTAGCACCCAACAATCCAACACTGCCCAAGGCTTTCATTCCTTCTTTATCCAAGGAATCCTCGGTTCGATTGGCGTGCAAGACCTGGGGTTGCAATTCTTGTTGACAAAAGGCATGAGCCATGTCCCAGACTTGACGTTCCTCTTCTGTCAATTGAGTTTCTCGCAACAAGAAGGGGTCATCCCATTGATAACGCCCTCCAAACGCCGTGGCAGGCGGAGCCGGAGGATCTTCGTGGTCAACGCTGGCAGTGGAAAAGAAGGCTGGTGCTCGACAGTTCTTAGGTGTGGAGGATCGAGTGGCCAATCGGAACAAAGATCGACTGCCCGGCCGTAAGGATGATGATAGTGGTACCATGGTGATGCGTTTGTTAGATCAATATATGGCGAGTTGGTGAATCGATCAATAAATCGCTCGGTATCACAGAAGAAAGTTTGTGCTTTTGAAGGAACAATCCGTATATTCTCAATGCTTTTGTGCCCAAGAACGAAAGAATGAAGATTCCGAGAGGCAAGCACGGTTGGTGGATGCGTCTATGCACTCCTTTTGTTTCTTGTAAAGCGTCAGTAAGTGCGATCAGTTAGACACGATAGATAAGTGGAGTATCGTCGTCGTCGTCGTCGTCTCGAGACATATGAAGCATTGTTGTTGTGAAGCTTCACCCGTCACCGACCCTTCACCCAGTAGATGTTCTTTTCTATTCTTTATGTTCGTGGTGTCATCTAGCTTGATGCGATGCGCTGCCTCGGAGTATTAGCCAGAAAGAATTCTTCTTTTGGGTCGAAGAAGTCATCAATCAAAGAGTTCTTCTCTTGCTCTCGCAAGCACACCCGCCGGGCGGAGCACGAATGATGCGAACGAGTATGGAAGCAAGACGCTCAAAAGTGGCTGAAAAGAGTTATACCCATCCGAGAGCCTTGGTGAGGTCATCGGAGGGATGATTCATGATACCCCGGACGGTACGCATGACGATATCACCAGCGGTCTTCCAATCCTGAATTGCAAAGTTCTGGGTGTCAATGTGCCGCCGGGACCGTTCAGTAGCAGGTTTCGCAGCATTGATCATCTAGGAAATCAACACGACAACAGAAAGAGTTGTTGGCGGTCGTCGATCGGAAGAACGATCTAATCCATCAAGATGTGGGAACGCCAAGGACCAGTCAAATGAAAGAATCGATGAGCGGAAGTCGACTCAAAGGATTCGTGAGAGAGAAGAAAAACAGCACCCGAACTATTGCTGACACGACATACAAAGTTCTTGACACTACTAGTAAGTAAACTTCTTATTTCAGGGCTATAGACAACTTGTTAGTTGTAGGCATCAATAACCAGCAGCATGAGAGCGCCCACAATGGACAAAGTGCCCATTTGACTTGCCGATGAGCTCAAGTCGGCGGCACTACTACCACCTGGGGGTTGCGTTGGACAAGGGTTGGCAAGGGTACAGGCATCAGGACCTTGACTTGTGGGAATATCCGTACAGGCTTGCGCCACATCCACATCCCGCAAAGCATTCATGCTGGTCCCCAAACAGTCACATGTTCCCTGGCCATTCGAGGTTTCGGTGTAGTTTCCTCCTAGATCAAACAGACCACCGCCTTCGGAAGCGCAATAGTCATCACACGTCGAAGCCGAAGTAATGCCCAACGAATCACATGTCTCTGGATAGGCCAGATCAGAAAACATGAGAAAATCCTTGCATTCCACTTCCCCATCGCAACGACATTCCAGTACAAAATGTGTCATATCCTTATTGCCCGCAGAAATGTCACCAGAATATTCCACTTCATCTTCGACGGCAGTAAATCGATCGCCACACAAAGCAGTGCATCCTTCTAGAACTCGCCCTGGTTGAATAGTCAACTGCTCACACGTGGGTTGATCATTACAGGCCACTTGATTTTCACAAGTGCACGTGTATTTCTGATTGACATCCCGCGTGTTGGAAACATCGACCGAGCCTCCTTCGATGGCTTGACAAAGAGCACTGCATCCCAAGACCTCGGTAACACCGACATCTTGACATAGTGGCAGGGGCGTGGCGGAATCCGTAATAACGCTCACCCAATCAGCAAAATCCTCCGGCTGCGGATCGATCGATTGCGCCAAGCAAAGAGGTGCCAACAACAAGGAAAATAAAAAGAAAGCAACAGCGAAGGAGGCAGTAGTTCCACGGATAACAATCAACGTCATGCTTGCTTCTGTTCAAGTTGTGAAATCAATTCGAGATGTTGCGATAAACAGTTCCAGTATGGATAGATAGGAGAGAGAGGGTTTGTGTGTATGTGTTGTAAGGGATATTCTGCTGTCTACTGCTCTCAAAATCAAAGAGGAAAGCATAATACTGTTAGAGGGTCGTCGGACATCTTGGGATGCGGCGTCATCGCGTGTCGTGTATGTCGGCGGTCATTTGGAATTCGGACTGACTTTGTTGTGCTTCTCAGTCTTCAGTCGTGGCAAATCGGTCGTGCCTGAATGACTTTCAGTCGAATAGGTCATCTTCGTTCATCCCTCCGTACGTGCGCCGTCGGGAGGGTCTCGAGTCTCGACCGTACCGGTACTAGTACAGTGTGCGGCAGACCAGCGTTTCAGTCACTATATCTTTCGATAAGTTAGTTTTTTTCTAGTAGCTAGTTTGCATCAAATCCTTGTAATGCTCTTGAATTCATAGTTTCCTAAGCGATTCCTAATGACTGCTGGATATGCATTGCATGTTTTTGACAACTCATGACTGACTGTCCTGCTTACTTTTTGTTACCGACTACTAGTGCGAGCACTGCTCCGGGAGTTTGTATCCTTGAGCAAGGTGGCCTTGACCTGGCCCGTCGAAGGATTCACGTGACGAATCGAAACCAGCACCTTTTCTCCAGGTTTGAGAGTCCCTTGGATGCCTTTACAGGAAGCGACAGCTCCGACTCCCAAAATGACGACTTCACTGTGCTTGCCCGTGCTCATTGCGAGAAATCCCTCCTCCTCATCACCATTTTTTTCGTTCTGCGATATTTTGTGAAGGAGTGCTCTTGCTGCTTGTTGTTGTTGTTGCATCTTGGATGAAGATTTTACAGTAGACTTTGGATTCGAGGTTGCTTTGAAGGTTTGAACATTGGCGATGGTGTTGATAGCCTCAGTTGATTCCCGTCCCACCTGAACACATTCGCTCTTGGATAAAGGCTCTCCACCGTACCCACATAGGACTGAGAGAGCTTGGCGCTGTGCCACGCCATCAATGTATCGTCGCAAGGGTGCTGTGGCAACTCTTCCATCACGTACAGCACCTGCCACATAGGGAAGACTCGCCCTGGCGCCCTCCAAAAGGCCCGTCAATGCATAGCCATGGATCTCCAAGCACATGTCAACCAAACGGTGTCCCCTTGTCCGACGAAATCCATCCCGGCCGTCGTCTCTTTGAGTGGAATGCCCGTAAATTTGTCGGTCCACCTGTTCTCGTGTTTTCAAACGTTCTTCCCGTGCCTTGGCGGAAGTACTGGTATCGCGGCGGCGGGCGCTCCACAGGACCAGGTCTCGCTCCACAACTCCAAGAAGAGCCTTGGCCTTTTCCAAGCTGGGCGCCTGATTGACTGCCATGCTGCCTTGTAACAGATCGGTTGCCGATTGAAAGGTAAGTGCCAAAGGTGCAGAAATCAACGTTCGTTCCAATCCAGAATCCAACAGTTCCCCTGTAGTTTCATCTATATACACCCATAGCGTCATGCATCGATTGAAAGACGCAGACGACAACGACTTGGACTTATCTGCTTTGTCAGGATGGATTGTTTCCAGAGCAAGGGTCTCCAAGAGAGAAGGTGGCAACAAATGGAGAGGACCACTGGGTAAATCGTAGCGACTGCTTCCCCGCTTTGCTGCTGCTGATTGTAGAAGTCGCAGTTGCTCAGAGAGCTCTACCACCGCGGGTGCATATAAGTCAGATACGTCCGCGGTATGAAGAAGAATTTCCCATTTGGACGATTTGGAAACCTTGCGACCTGTGGATGCTCGCGGACGGACTCCAATGGCATCGTCTCGGAACGAAGTTCGAGCAGCATCGACACAGATGCACTGTAGACGTGTCAAATCGATGCGGCCTTCCAAACTGCTGATGGGTTCTTGGGCCGAAGTTTCGCCGTCTTGGTTGACTTGGACAAGGCTTTTTGCCAACCTCTCTTTTCGTTTCCGATTCATCGTCTGATACCACTCCACTGCTTGTAAAACCTCTGGTGACCATGGCTGTGGCTTGGTTTGTGCATTCGGATCGTTGGGTTCTGATGACCAAATACCCATTTGTATCAATGCTTCCTTGGCCCCTTCTGCACTAGAAGGCAAGTCCATAGCCTTGAGATACTCTCGGACATCCATCTGTAGATCTTCTCGTGATAGTAACGCATCCTTGCTTCCCCTGTTTCCACTACTGCTACTCATAGCGAGATATTCCAGACGTTGCACGATGCGTTCGTCGGCGTTGGTTCCTCGCGACATTCCGGTTTGAGCCAAGGCCCTGGCCTCCGAAGCTGCTCGCACTGCCGAATCTACGGCGAGCCACCCACCATTGATGACTGTCACAGAACCCAGACCCTTCGATGAAGATACGGGCAAACAAGGCATGCGTTTAAAACGCCCTCCACCCGACTCATCCAGCATACGTGCGGCTCGGGCTCGTTGAATCCATTGGGATTCAACAACGGCTTTGATTTGTCGTTTTTGTTGCGTTTGTTGTTCTTGCGGATCATCCAGCGGCGGCAACGACCGAACCAGCATCTGGGAATCCACCAATTGATCATGACGAGGTCCAGCCTTGGAGATTTGACGCAAAGCTGATTCGATTTGATCTTTTTTCGCAAAGGAAACACTCATCGGTATTTGATCGATTCGTTGCTGAAGTTGCTTCTTTGTCCATGATGCTTCAACACCAGTCCCCCGTCGTCGTCGTTGTTGTTGTTGCTGTTGCGGATTGTGGAAGGAAGAGGCCCCAGAACGATGACGAGCAGTTTCATAGATGTCATCTAACAGTCGATCGACCTGAGGCACGGGGATTGGCGTTGTTGAGAATTTTTGTGCTGCGAATAAATCTTGTAGGGACGGCAGTTGTCCATTATGGTTGGACCATATCGTTGTCAATTGACCGACGTCAATCTTGAAGGCGCCGATCGAATAAGAGGAAGCAGCAGCTGTGGTAGCTGCTTCGTTGGTGGGAGTACTATTATTGCTCTTTGAGGAGGCTGCAGATAACATCATTTCCACGATAAATTTGGGTGGTTTGTCTGGAATGGTGGTTGCTTCTAGATCGTCTGGGAACTCGAGCCGAATGATCTTTCCGACCTGAATGGCGCCATCCTGCTGGATTTCTGCCAGCAACGGCAACGTTTCGGCAGAAAGAGTGACGAGTTGATCGTCCCATCCATATTCCGCCAGTACCTTTTCAAGGTACGATGCCTCAGACGAGTTCTCCGAGAAATCGTTGGGAGAGGCCCGGGTTGGACGGTTATTCTTCAAAACTCGGTGCTGATGTCGCTTAACGGATCTTGCTGATGACCTCGATAATGTCGTCCTCCTAACCACCGAAAATCCCCAAGTGAACGAAGTTGCGATGCCCGAGGAGTGGCAGCTGTAAAAAATCCACAACACCGCAATGGTCTGAACTTTTACAAAGGAGCGATAGCCTCTCATAATGAAAGTGTCAAATATATTCTTTCATCGTGTATATGCATGTTGTTGTGACAAGAAGTCTCTCTAGCTTTCAGCCATTGAAGTCAGCAGTCAGTAGAGAGAAATTAACTACTGTACGGGAAGGAATCAACATGTTGCCCCGAGCGCGACGAGCGACGCTGGGCGCTGGGGGAGAAGTGCCTGCGCTCGGTGGCTCGCGATGATATATCGACGACGGGCGGCCAGACGGAGACAACTGTACAGTCAGTCGTACCGGTACAGTACTACCAGGTATCATAGTGTGGAAGAATACCGAAGCAAGACCGAAGTACCGGTACTGGTCCATACTGGTACCGGTACTGGTACAGTAGCGGAGCTCGAAGCCAATTTTGGCGGACGTAAACGAACAACCACTACTACTGTATTAGACGAACAAACAACAAACGGACGGACGAGAGCGAGAGTGTCGAGTAGTGGTGAGAAAGAAAGCTTTATCTTCGAATTTTGGAAACAAAGAAACGGAAACCTATGCCCGGACCCGTCGCCAGGGGGCGACATGGCAGGCCAAGAAGAGTTCAAGTCAGTACGTACCTCGTACCGTACCAGTAGCGGTACGACAGTATACATTCCTGGTACTGGTACCAGGTAGTACAAGTACCGCGGGTACTTGTACCTGGTACATTACACGTGCAGTACCTCGTACAGTACGAGTACAAGTAGTAGTTGTCGTCAGCTCGGCTCAGTTCAACACACATAGTAGTCCTAAATAATGCGCCCGGCCGTATCCTTTCCGAGTCAAAAGCTTCGCCTTTTCCGGGTTTCGCACGGTCGGTGTTCTAGTAGAAGAAAGAAACATAATTATTATTATCCTATCCGTGCGTCATTGAAGAACTGTTGCCTTTTTCTAGAGAAAAGTACTACGAGCAAAGAGCTTCGGAGGAGGAGCTTCTGAGAAAGATGGAAACACAAAACGCATGGGCTATTTTTAAATACTGTACAAGGACAAGCTATCAGGTACCAGTAGCTACCGACCGCGTCTCAAATTCAATGCGCTGACCCTGGAAAGTTCAAGGTGGTCGTGACGACATCATCACATGACCGCATTCATTGATGGAAGATATGATGTTGTGACGCAAGCTCGTTGAGCGCAAAAAAGAATGTGGAAATCGGAAACCAATTTCGACGACTCACCTTTTAGCTCACAATTTTCTGCTGAACGCGAAAGCAAACTTCTTTATCTACAACTTCTGTCATCATGTCGCCGGATCCTAAGGATACTACCGGGAACGCTGATTTGGTTCCTACCGCCGGAAAGGTCTTCATTGGTAAGCTACTTCGAATGGTCCCTGGTAATTTATGAGGTTGTTTCTGACTTCAGAGTTGCTCACGGTCTTTGTTCTTTCTCTCGACGACTACAGAGCCTGGCAAGCCATGGGGCCGCGGTATGATCGAGGAGGTTCGATCCACCATCGGAGCCTACTGGGTCCAGGAGATGACCAACTTCAACCAGAAGACTGTTGCTGTGTCTCTTTTGATGTTCATTACCGTCATCGCCCCCACCCTTACTTTTGGAGCTGTCTACAGCCGAAACACCGAGAACCACATTGGTGCGGTCGAGACCATCCTGGCTACTTGTTGGGTTGGTGTGTTCATGTCTCTGTTCAGTGGAATGCCTACCATCATCGTCGGATCTACTGGTCCTGTCTTGATTATGAGTACCGTGATCTACGGCATGTCCAAGAATCTTGATATTCCGTTCCTTCCCTTCTACGCCTGGGTGTCGATCTGGACTTTTGGATACACGACCTTTACGGCCTTCTTCGATCTTACCCGATACGTCCGATACGCAACTCGTTTCACCGACGACATTTTCGCGTTGTTGATTGTTTCGATTTTCATCTTGAACGCTATCGGAAGTCCGTTCGGACCTGGTGGTCTCCTTCGGTACTTGGACCCCGATAACCTTTTCCATGAAAGCAACGCGGACAATGAAGACTACAGCAAACAAGAAACTGCCCTGTTGAGCATCATTTTGGGTTTGGGAACCACTGCTACCATCTTTTTTTTCCGCGGCTTCAAGACGTCGGCTTTCTTCTGTAACCAAGATATTCGCAACTCCGTTCACGACTTTGGTGTCACTGTTGCCGTCATTATCTGGGCCGTTGTTGCCAACGTTGGCTTCCCAGACATCGAGGTCCCAGGATTGAATGTTCCCGATAGCTTTGAGCCCACCTACGCCTGCTGCGACACTGCCTGCACGCAATTCTGGCCCGATGACTGTGAGGACCAAGCTGCTCCTGTTGGAACACGACCTTGGTTTGCTGACATGGGTGACTTGAACGGAAAGAGCTGGGTCCCCTTCATGGCGGCTGGACCGGCCCTTCTTTCCTACATCTTGTTCTACCTCGACAATGGTATCACATGGCACTTGATCTACAACCCCGGAAACAACTTGCAGCACGGAGAGTCCTACAACTGGGATCTTTTCTTGAACGGCGCTTGCAACATGGTCAACGGTTTCCTAGGACTTCCTTGGCTCGTGGCCACCACCGTTCCTTGCATTGTGCACTTGAACAACCTTGCCGAGAAGGACAAGGACGGCAAAATCATCAAAGTGCAAGAGACTCGATTGACCTACTTCTTCTCCCACTTGTTGGTCGGTCTTTCGCTCCTCTTCTTGACAGCCCTCAAGCAAATTCCCCTTCCCGTCTTGTTGGGTGTGTTCTTGTTCATGGGTCTCTCCTCCTTGCCTGGAATTCAATTCTGGAACCGCTTCCTCTTGTTCTTCCAACAACCCAGCAAGTTCCCTGAGAATCCCTACACCAAGTACATTTCGACCAAGCGTATCCACATGTACACCGTCTTCCAGATTGTGTTCTTCTTGGGTGTCTTCTTTGTGCAGAACACTCCTTCGGTTGCCATCGTTTTCCCCTTCATGACTCTGCTGTGTATTCCTGCCCGTCTCTTCTTGGCACCCAAGTTCTTCGAGGGCTGGGAGCTTTGCTTGTTTGATGGATACGATGAGGAAGTCGAGGAATGGATCGCTGCCAAGGAAGGTGCCGCTAAGAAGGAGCTCGGCGTCGAGAGTGGAGACGAGAAGGAAGCCCAGTTCAAGAACTCTGCCGCCCCCCAGACTGCTGACATCTCTTCCGAGGAGAATGATAGCACCGAAGATGTGTAAGCACCTCAACCACTGATGCACACCAACGACAAAAGACGAAGCTACAGTGCGTAACTATCGTTCGAGTTCAGACGACCTTCCTTTCGGTGGTTGAGCAGACCCTTGTATGTGATACCAACAGTTTTTTAAAATAAAAAGTCAACCCAAACTGTTTCGTTTATAGATGCTTACATACCAGTAGGGTGTGCCCTCGTCTGTTAGGTTGCTCCGTACTCTCTGTCGCACCACTGAATGTTGGTCTTTTCAATCGTGGTGTGTCCAGGTTCGACTCAATTCAGGTCGGCCATTGAAGTGAGGAAGATTTGTTGTCGATACTAATATTTCAGGAGGGCTATCACCATGGGGGTATTCAAGACAGTAATGAATCATCTACCGCCTTCTAAGGCTAGGCAAATTGAATAAAAGTAGAGTCGTTATGTTATTTGGTCGACAAAAAATGTGTTATCGATCCCGATGTCCCTTGTCCCTTGTAGAGAGCCCCGTCCCAGCAAAAGATGATGATCATGTTTGTAGTATCGCTCATCGCATGCTTCGCCAATCGAAATTATTTGGGTCCATCCCTTCTTTGCGCATTTTCTCTTCGCAGCGCCAAAGATTGATTTCATGTTGCATGTAAAAGAGGTCTGCCTTCTTCACCAAGTCCACTTTCTTTACAATTTCTTCTTCCTCATCGTCCGAGTCGTAGTCGTCCTCGAACAAGATTCGCGGAATAGTGATCACCTGAACTTTGTCATCGAAAGACAGAGATCCACGCCGTCGGACACTGCTCGGTAATGCACATGAGTGGCTGCTCATCGCTCCATATTGCCCGGACGTACTTGACGCAACAGAAGTATCTGAGGAGCAAGAGTCGTTCAGTGCATTTATCAACGTAGCTACGTCAAATGGTGATGGATTCGTCTTCTGGCTTCTTTGCTTCCTTTGACCATCTTCCCCAAAGTCACTAGAACAGGATACGGAAACGGTTGACTTCATGGTGGCTTTTGGAGAAATCATTCTTATGGTGGAAAGTATGACTTGTTGTTGCTTCCAGGGAGGAAAGTTATGAATCGAAAGCGAGATGCACAAGTCCGAAGTCAAAAGCAAGAATGTAAGAGTACATGCACTAATGCGTAATTCGTCGAGAAGAGCGAAATTCAAGTTCGCCTTCGGGTTTTGACATCTTGGATAGCATACTTGGACCCGGTTTGGTTCAAGTTGTCATCTCTCGTACAATTTTCACGTGAAAACGACGTAGGACAGAACATTGGGCCCTATGATGACATTTTCTGATGGAAAGAAAAAATGTCAAATCGTGAAATTATATAAGCCTCCACAGATTTGTTGTTCTCTTCTATATCCCACTAACTCCTGGAGATCACAAGCCCCCCAGGTTTGTACGTGCCTATCTACTATCTACGATGATTGTGAGAAGTCATTCGTCTCCAGCCGGACGACAATGACCACAGAGAAGACATCATAGAGAGCTTCTTTAGGAGAAGAAGATAAGTTCGCGTTATGACTTTCATGATACAGCATTATGCCCATCTTATGACCTCTCAATCAGCATGCAGGACAGTCAGATCGTCTGTACTGTACCAGGTAACTGTACACATACTGTACCAGGTACCGGCGTATCATCATACCGGGGTACGTATGTCCCAAAGTTCTGATACCACTCGTGACTCGTCACGTGTCTCAACTTGGCATCTCCGCTCAGATATACTTTTACTTGTTGCTACTACTGTGTGATCAAGTATAGTAGGCACAATCCAGAATACGCTTGTCAGTATATCCCTTTTCGAATTGTGAGCTAAAGTAAAGATTATACTATTCATCTTCTCGTTGTTCATCTTAACTTCACGAATAGATCAAGATCATCTGTCAAACGACTTTTCACGACTCACACGACCACACTCGAACCATCTCGAACACGAACACGAACAAAAGCTTTGCACCTCCGAATGCCATCATCCTGCGACCACATTGGCAATACCATATCAAACGGGATGGTACTCGACGTGCCAGAAATTGTTGTGATGGCTCTCCTCGTGCTGCACCCGCGCTACATCCACAACACCTACTAGAGAGAGCTACTAGTAGAAGCACAATACGGGGTACCAGCAGTAGTACGATAATAGAAGAAGGAGTAGTCAATATCCGTTTCTATTTTGCCGACTTTAGGCAAGGGGATCAGAATATCCGACCGTCAACAACGAATGTAAATTAAACAAGAAAATGATCGTGGGATCGTTGCTTTCCGGTTTGAGTTGATAGAGTAGGAGTATGAATTACAGTATGATAGGACTAATATCATAAGTAGTCGTAAAAGTTAGTTGTGTTGCAATTCATCTATCTTTTGGTCCGAACTCGTTTGGATCTGGATGCATTCTGGGTGGGCTCAGTACCGCCAACTGCCCTTCGTTTGTTCATGTCCCCTGGTCCTTCTTCTGGCGCAAAAGGACAATTTTCCGCATTCGTTAGCTCTTGGAGGACGGGCATTGATGACAGCGAAGTAGTCTCAAAGCAAGTTGTGTCTTTTTGATTCGGAGTAGAAGAAGAAGCGTTCTCTTCCTCATGGACTGGATGGTCTAAAACGTCCTCGGATGATGTCGCAGCCGCATCGTTCTTAAGTTCTCGCAAAATAATGTGGTCAGCTGGAGTGGAAGATAGCTCCTCACGGAAAGATAGAACATTTCTGTCTTCGACAGGAGCAGGGTTTTCGCCCGCTTTAATAACGTTGATGGCAAAGTCGCTGACCGAATGCTGTACACTGGATGTGTGGTTCAAGCAGACGGCAAGGTTTTCTTCCATTGCTTCTTCATTGTTTTTGCAATGATTTGTCATAGTTTCACGATACTCAATGATTGACTTTGCCTGAGAAGTCAATTCAGATTCAAACTGTCTTGACAGTTTCTCCATGTACTGCGACGTCTCATTGAGCTGAGTGATGTGCAATTGAGCAATCTTCTCGATCGACTCCTTGCCGCTAACTGTCTTGCTATCAACTTCGCCGATCATTTCTCTGGAGGCAACATCGAACTTCGTCACAGGCTCCTCGACTGACGCCTTGAGAAAGTGTGTAGTAGCATCGATGGTTTCCTTCTTTGCGAACAAAAAGGAGTCCTTGCACACACTTGCAAGTTCATTCGCGCTTGTCTGGGTGCGTTCTAGGATGCTGTTAGCCAACTGATCCCCGCACTTTTCACCCTGCGTGTTCATTGATAGGGTCATCTCTTCAACTTGCATCAAGTCTTCCTTCTCAACCCTCTCAGAATGTTCTTTGATTGAGTTGGCGGCCACAACCAAAGCCTTTTCGTGGATGTCGTTGTCCTTTTGAAGGCTTTCCAAAGCTGCTTGCGTTGCTCTCAGAACCTCTATAGCTTTCTCGTCCATGCCTCGGATGGCGTCGCCGTGCTCCTTCAAAACATTGTTGCTTGCTCCAATATTGTCGAATAGTTCCTTGGTAGAACCGAGAATTCCTTGATGCGTGTCCAATAGTTCCACGTTCGACGACAAGAAACTCGCTGAGGACTTATCATGATGTTCGCTGATAGTGGCAATCTCCTTCTTCAAGAGATCTTGAACTCCACTCATAATATTTGCCATCATCAAATCGCAAAGCTCGCTTGCTTTCTGACTTGAAGATTCGAACGACTCCCTCTGGGAAGCTAGGCGGTTCTTTTGTTCTCCTAGCTTCCTGATATGAAGCTTGCTTTGCCGTTGAAGAAATTCTTGTTGTTCGGAAAGCTCTCTCGATACATCATCATGACGCTTGGCTTCCGAGGCGAGCATCTCAAGAAGTGATAACACATTTATCCCTTGAGCCTTCGAAGTGTGTCTAACTGTCTCCGCAGCCTCCACTGACAAAGCCTTCCAGTCTGCAATCATTTTACAAAGTGTTTGGCGGGATTTGTTGCGTTCGTCCTTCGCGTGGGACAATGCCTCAGTCATAGATGCAACCATTTGTGAAAGGTTCTCTTTGGATTCCATGACATCGTGAGTCAGTGTCTGTAGCATTTTTCCAGAAGAAGCAGCATAGTCTTTTTCCATCTGGCTGAGCTTTGCCCCGGAAGAAATGAGGCGCTCTTGAAGAGATTTGCACGCGCTTTTGGTCTCTCGCACATAGTCAGATCCAAGGGTACGAAGGGCGTCTGTGCTGCGACTAATGTCAAATGCTGTTTCGTTGCAGATCTGAGTTATTCCACTCTCACCCATGACTTGTTCCTTCAGTGATGCCACGGTGACTTTGATACTCTTCTTGATCTCTTCAACAAGCTGTTGGTGGTTGTCAATGGCAGCGTTCTGTGCATTGAGATGTTTGGCCGAAGAATCAAGAAGGTTGGCGTTTTGCTCCTTGTGAGCATAACCAATCGAATCTAGAGTTTTGGCTGTTTCCGTCAGCAAGTCAAGCATAGAATCCTGAAACGTTCTCGTTGCGCCTCGACGTGAAACTTCGTCTTCACGATGTTGGATGAGAGTCTCGTGCATAGCGTCCCCATCCTCGGTAGACTTGCGAAGAAGTGACATCAAATCTTGAGCCTCCTTAGTCAGACGGCATTCGGTTTCCTGGGTTGCCTTGAGAATTGCCCCTGTTTCTCGCAAGGTTTGTTCCGTCTGTTTTAACCGTTCGGAGAGCTGTTGATTAACGGTAACATGCTGTTCGATCTCTTTTTCCAAGACTTTCTTTTCTCGCTGTGATTCTTCCAGCTGAGCAACAGCGTCCGCCCGGGCAGCTTCGGCGGCTTCTGTCTTTTCCATCAACTCCTGCTGTTGCAAATGCTTTCGTGCAAGGGCTTGTTGGGCTTCTTCTACCTGAGATTGCATATATTGGAGACGGCACTCCATTTCGTGCCAATGCTCCACCGCTCCGGTCTTGTCATCTCCTCCGCCCAGAGCCTTTTTATCGATGGACATGGAAGACGTCCCTGCTGTCATTAGGGAAGAAGTGACAGGTTTATTGATAATCCCGTTAGCCGCCTGTGCGTAATTCAGCGTTGACATGGATTCTTCAATCGCAGTTACCGAGGGAGATACTGTAGCAATAAGGCAAGTTTTGCATCGACCTCCAAGCGACTCTTGAAGAATACGCGTGAGCTTGGAATCACGGTAGGGAATACGAATATTTTTGTTTTTCTTGCCCTGGCTTTGTTCCTTGAGCATCGAGACCACTCGGCCCAAGGTCAAGAGCGATCGATTGATATTCATTCGTTCTCGCTCCCGCGAAGCCTGTTGGTCATCATATCCCTTCTCCATATCCGCCGACTTGGCGCATTCCGATCCCGCCAAGTCGACGCAGTGGAGCTTTCCACTAACTTCCAAGACGCTACCATCTCCTACTTTTCGCTTGGCTTGTACTCTGAGGGTAAAGATGCAATGAGATCGCGACGACTGTTTGTTCATATTGGTCTCCCCTACTTGGCGTTGGTCTTGAGCCTTCCGCATGAGAGCTAGGACCTCTTCGGCGGAATTGACCTCGGTTTCCGACAAACCCCTAGGGAGAGCAAGCAGAAGAAATTGAAATTAGACAATGGTTCGTCTCCTTATGTGTATTGATGACGATTTGAAAATAATGACTTACCGACAGAAGGGTCCATTCTTTCCTTCCATAATGTCGAGTTTGGTCTTTTTGTTGGTCGGTGCCAATAGGTCACACAAATCCTCATTGTAAATCTCCAAAAACGACACGTAGAGCGATCGTTCCAAGTAATGCGGTTGATCCAAGGCTTGAAAGATGGCCGTCGCAGAACGGGGAATTACCCCGTGCAATTCCGAGTCGCTGAGATCGCCTTCCATGGTATGCGTTTTCCCAGTGCCTGTTGGTTGTTCCGAGCAGTGGTTGGCGTCGTTTTCCCATGATGTAGTTAGTTAGGATGGTGAAAATACATATTCATACAGCAAAAGTGGGAGGGGTATTGTTATCTGTAATCTACTCACCCGTTTGACCGTAGGCAAAGACAGTCGACTCAAAGCCCATCAAGACATCTCGAATGACAGGTTGCAAGGTAGCCTCAAATACTTCTTCTTGAGACGAAAAGGCAGTAAAGACATTGTCGAATTTGTAGGAAGTCTTGGCTTGACGGCTTCCCTGCCCTTTGATGACAGTCACTGACTTTTCGTTGGTCGACGCCGAAACGACCGGCAAGGTTCCGTGCTTCTTCTCCTTCTCGTTCAAAGGACGCAAGCGAACGACTACTTGCACCGACGATGTGGCCGTCGGTGAGGGTGGGCTATGCGATCCAAGGCTACTACTACTACTGGTACTGATGTTGCTCATGGTGCTCGTGCTATGCTCTTGTAGATTGAATGAAGGTTTCAGTATTGTGTTCAAAAGCTCGTTATCATTATTTTGAGACGCTGTGACTTTTGGAGACGCTCGAAAGAAGATAGATGACAAAATAAAAGCACGGCATGTTGTTTTCGGTTGCTGGCCGTTTTTTTGAATTTTAAAGAGACGTTATCTTTGTTGCCTGGGGGGGTATTTTAGTCGAAAGAGTCATTTATGTTGTCTGGCCTTCGCCCGTCAACGCCAATATCCGTTCGCCACCTTCCATTTTTTTCCATCGACGACCATGGCGCTTTTGTGTTGCCGCGGCGCTCCCCGACACATAAATTCGGGGTATCATACCGCACCGTACCGCGGGTACAATACTCGTACAAGTAAAGCACTCCACCCCAACTCTTACACTACAACCACCACCATACTAGATTATTGAATAACAAGATGGTGTTTTACTTCCAGTCACGTTGCGGAGAGTACATGATCTACATGGGCAAGGACAAGTACGAAAATGAAGATCTCATCAAGTACGGCCACCCCGAGGACGTTTGGTTTCATGTCGATGATTTAAGTTCGGCACACGTGTATTTGCGGATGAAACCAGACATGACCTTGGACGATCTCACAGAAGACTTGATACTGGATTGCAGTTCACTGGTCAAGGCGAACAGCATTGCGGGCTGTAAGGTGAGAAAAATTTCGACTACGGACACGTCGTCGCTCAACTGGAGCATGCATTTCATTTTTCTTGACTTGACTTGACTTGACTTTTCTGCTGATGACGCTTTCACTCACCATTTTCTTGGCAAACGCATCGGTTGCTACATTAACTCTTTTAGAAATCGGATGTTTACGTTGTTTATACGCGATGGAAGAACTTGAAAAAGGTACGTCTGTTGAATCATCGGAGGATCGAAGTTCTTCTCTCTCTCTGTCTCAATAACCTATTGTATCTATGTCCTCCACAAAATAACATTTGGCAAAAAAAAGACGGCAGGCATGGTCGATGGGCAAGTGGGTTTTCATCGACCCGAAAATGTGCGGCGGGTCAAGGTCGAAAAGAACAATCCAATCGTCAAGCAAATCGAAAAGACGAGAGAAGAACGGCATCCTGATTTATATGCTGAACAAGAGGCTAGACTTCGAAAGATCCAACAGCAAAAGAAAGCATACTACAAGCAGTTACAAAAGGAGAAAGAATTGAAGAAACTAGAGGCGCAACAGGAAAAGGAAGCGCGAAGTTATGATCGTTTATTTGTGGCAGACAATATGACAGCTGTGTCGGAGCAGAAAGCATCTGCAGATGCGACAGCCGCCGAAGAATACGAAGACGATTTCTTTTGAAAAATATATCAGAGCATGTCGCTGCTGAGTGGGGCCTCGCTCATATCTTGGACCACCGTAAGTTCACGAGCCATAACGCCTAGATCGACGACTCGTGGAACGAGGACATCAAGACTAATAACAAGATACCTGCGCCTGCTACCACCAACAACTTCAGCAACGGCCACTCCAGTCGCGGCACAGACTGTTGTCCCGACGATGGCAACGATGGAGTCCGTGGCTCCGGTCTTTCAGACATTGGCTCCGGTTGCTGGAAACATCGTGACTCCATCTGCAGCTCCGATAATCGACACTCCGGCTCCAACAATTACTCCAACCGCAGATCCTGGAGTGACTCCAGCAGGATTCTCTTCCGTGGCCAGCCCCTGAACTGGTCTCCTTGGCTCCGGCGATCGACACAGACGTTCCTGTGGTGGTTCCATCGGTTGCACCGATGGTGACAAATATTGATCCCTCAGTAGCCCTCGATGGTTACCGAGACACTTCCTTCTTGCCCCGATCGTGGAATCCTTGGCTCCCGCTGTGGCTCCTTCCGTGGCCCCGGTGTCGCAGAAGCACTCCCCTCTCTGACTCCGGTTGTGACTGAATCCGTGGCCCCCGTACTTCAGTCATTTGCACCCGTGATTGCAAACATTCTGACTCCATCTGCTGCTCCAGTTGATACCGTGACGGATGCCCCCATCGCCCCAACGACGGTGACACGCCCCTGCTTTTCTGACGAGGAGCTTCTTTCCATCGCTGCTTCGACCAGCAGATGTGAAACTTTCGAGACTGATTTGTTCAACGAGGTCGTCTTGGTGGATAATGGTGACCTAGCTCCTGGTACGGACAACATAGTCGCTCAGCAGTCTGTAGACGGAGCAGCCTTTCAGCGCAGTATTCGTCAAACCGAGACAGTATCGTCCTTCATCGATCTCCTCGTTGGTTCCGTCACTGAAACTGTCATCTCCCTTGTGGATGCTCTGTTGGGCCAAGCCGATTACGAGGCGTGTCTCAATCTTCTTAATTTGGACGTGTGCCCCAGTATCGAAACACCCTGCCCCAACCTTCAATCATGAGCGTCTGATGTCTCGCTCCCTGTCCTCTGACGCGCATCGATCTTTCACCCTTCACACAGCATACAGTACAGTACATCGTCGCGTTGCATTCCTTTTCACTTTTTCCGTACATGCAACCAAAGCTGCGCAACCCGCATGCCGCTGCAAAGCAGCATCTCGCCCCTTCACCATGGTCGCTGTGTGCGTTGGGCGTGTGCGAAATACAATGTGCGGCAGTATTAGCAAAAAAGTAGACTAGCAATAAGATCTTACAGTACCTTATTTGTTTCTCTCGCGCTGCGATGGGAGATCTCAGATCTGATCGATCGTGTCATAGATCTGTATCGCAACATCGTCATGGACGAATAAGGGGTCGATGACGTCATTCTCCATTCTTGGTATACATCACATTGTACCATTACCACGTACTGTGGGACGTCGCACAGACACACTAAACCCCTTGGTTGAGATGATGATGATTCTTCAAACGCCAAGCGCTGCAAAATGCGTCGTGTCATCGATACGGCATAGCGGTACCAGTACCGGTACCGGTACATGCGATGACGATGATGATCCATTCTTCTCATCGATATCCTCCTACAAAAAGGGAGGTCTTCCAAAGCAAATACAGTACGAGGTATATACTTGTAACATGTATCCCACCAGGGTGATGGTTGCATCCTTCTGCTGGATGGCAGCTTCTATTGATACATTTACGACGGCTTGGCTTCCGGCGCGCTTTCCGGTAATATCCACCGATGGTGTCATCAGCGGCATTCGCAGAAGAACTCCAACAATTCGCTCGTCTAAGTCCCCTCTTTTCATGTCGGGTCTGTTTGGAGAGCAAGCGACACTCGATCGTAAACGTGGGGCTCTCGAATCATCGGTGGTAAGCCTATTTTTATGGAATGAATGCTTGTTATGTTGCCTGGATTTGCATCTCACTGCGGTCAAACGCAAACTGCCTGATGTCTCGCCTCTGTTTTCCACAATGTTATTAGGACTGGGAAATCTACGTCGATCAATCGAAATCTTCTTTGGATCGTGGAGCTGGTGCCACACTGGATGCCTTTTGTGGCATGTGTCCTCCCTCCAAGGTGCAAGTCATTCCCGCCATCTTGCCCAAGTCCAACAAAAAGACACCCTGGGTCCGATGCGTTTCGAAAGTTCCAGGCGGTCGCAGTAGTATCGATGTGGCCAATGTCGATTCGGTCGACAAGGTCTATCGGATATTGACAAAACATTTACAAATCAAGGTATGTACTGTGTATACTATATGTCGTGAAAAGCTAATTTCCATATCGTGTCAGACTATGCTGTTTCCATGGTTCAATTTCTTCAGCGTGTCATACTATGCTGTTTCCATGATACTGCCTGACTGTCTGCACTCTCATTCTCCTGATGGACGTCTTCTTTTGGTCCGATGTGGTACTATTACTGTACGTCCCCTCTACATTATTTTAATATAGGAAGTTAGCAGAGACGCCTGCAGATGTCTCAAATGGAAGTACAAGGGAAGCAGCCACTTGGAGGCAGGAAAGGTGGGGCTCGCCATTGATGCTTACAACAAAGCCTTGGAGAAATGCGCCCTCGGTGACAAGCAAGAGGGTGTCATACTGTTGTTAAGGGCATCGGCTTATGCGCAGCAGGCACAGTCTCACAAAGAAGTGTTACAAGAAGCCATGGAAGAATGGCGACTACCCGAGGCTCAAGACATTCAATTTCTCTTGTCGGAAGCCCTTTTGGGTGGACGAGAAAGGACGGGTTTGGCCAATTCCATATTAAAAAGACTGGAATCGGATGGAAAGAGGCAGCAGGCAGAACTGAAAAAGATTCAATATCATCATGGGCTCTATCAATACTCACTGCTACATGCGCTCCAGGACTCGTTGCGGGCGACAGAGATTCTTCCAACCTATTCGACGGCTTGGCTCCGAGCTGGGGAACTTTTGAGTCAACTGTGGAAGTTGGACGAAAGCAAGCAGTACCATGAAAAGGCCTTGTCTCTGGATCCAGACCTTGCAGAGAGCTTGGAGCCAATTCTGGAGGACCTGAAACGTCGCAAAGATCTATTGGAGCAAGCACGGGCCAACAATGACTGGCCCGAGGATTCTCTACGCTTGGCTCTAGATGTTGCAGGCTAATTGATAAGCCGATCCATGGAAATCCAACGGGTCTAGCTAGCTAGCTGGCACATGACCAGATCCTGGAAGGGGGGGAAGTCCTCCGAGCTCCACCCATCCCATGCTCTACTCAAACATTGGCCCGTGTAGTACACGAGTGGGGAGAGACTACGTATGTAGTGTGTGCATACATGCGACAAAGAGGCTGGGAGAAAACAGCTGTTGGCCAAGAAAGTAATATTGCTTCCGAGGATGTCCTGCTGGTATTCGACTCCAGGTAGTTTAAATCATCGTTGCTCTTCTCTAGGTCTCTACATACGAGTAGCTGTAGGTGGTGCCCCTCCTACTGTACTACTCCTACTGGACTCTAGTAGTAGAGAGGATTAATTTTTGTACTACTTATTCTCTCTACTAGTAGAGAGAGCAGCGTTAATAGTTTTTAGTCCCTAAGATCGGAAGACCTGGAACTTGCCATCTGTCCTTCGACCGTCTACACGCCAGCCGAAGCACAAAAAATCAATTTCGACAATGGCGCCCGGGCCGCCGCGCCGCCTTATTCTCGTCTCCACAACAAATACGCAGAGTATACAGTAGTATGTAAAAGCGGACAGAGAAGTGGCTTTGTTTACTCTGCCTTCACTATCGAATACGTTGGAACTGTTAGATTCCACATCATTCCTGTAGCACCATGACGTCTCGAAGTAGCGGCAGTAACAACCACGATGACGATGATGATGAGGAAGATTTGGACACATTTTTGACGACGATGGAATCCAAGTTGCGGGGCCCCTTTTCGAGTTTGGATCTCGCCAAGGCGGTCACCACCAATGCCTTGCGAGGCTCTCATACCCCGGTCCAGTACTTGCAGAATGTGTCGAAGGTACTTTCGAGGACGGACAAGGTTATCCAGGTTCGTGTTCTGATTGGATTGCTAGGCTTGGACGCCAACGACGCGGAAACGAACCAAGAGATTCATCACATCCTACAACAAGCCCAGCAAGCCCCCACCCACGAAGAATGGGTGCGGACGATAGCGGGGCTGATTCAAGGAATCATGTTTGAAACACCCGAGGCTGCTGCGGAGTCATCATCATCGTCATCGGGTAACAATACCGACGGAGCCCCGCATCGGTCATGCCGAGGCCCAGAAGCCTCCAACCTGCTCGATGAGCTATGTGAAGAAGTTTGTTCGAATGTACAAAGCGCCCAAGAAGTTTCCACTGACCCGGAAGCTCCAAAGTGCCCTGACTTGAATGCTTCCTTTATTCCCTATCGATATTCTTTATTACCGCATACATTCCTGAAAGTGCTCGTCCCCGAATGCACAGAGACATCCTATAATCCACATTTTCAAGTCAACACGCAGGCTTCCATTTTGCAGGTGGACGAGCAATTGGAAGCTCAACGAGCCAAGGAGGAACTAGAACACCAGGGGCCTATTTTGATGAAAACGAAAATGAGTGGTACCACCATCCATGGAAGCAAGGCCAACGGAGCAGCCAAAGCGGCTACTGCACTTCCACCCGGCTTTCGACCCACCAAACTGGTCCAGACACCGGCACAAAAGGCGGCTGCGGCTGCCAAAGCGTCTAGTGGAAGCAGTATGTTCATGCCCAAGAAAACGAATCCACTCTTGGTTCAGCGACAACAGCAGGTGCAACAAAAGACGCTCCTCCGTCGAAAGGGGGCGGCACAATCTCTCGTCAATAAGACCAAAGTAAAGAATCGAGTACCTGGCGCCGTAATAGGTACCGCTGGTCCTACCATGGCAGCCGCGGTGAGCGCTACCAATACCGCGACGGCCACTACAGCCGCGGCACAAGTCCGAGCCACAGCCGGCAAGTTTGGACGAGCAGGAGGAGCCGCCATGGCGGGTCGCTCCAAAATGAAAATGATCGATGTCCAAGAAGTCAATAATCTCACCAAAGAACATGCCGCACGAGATGCTGTGGAGACGACGGGTCGCATGTCCAAGAAACGGCGAATTATGGAAGCAGCGGCCGCCGCGAAGAAAGCGAAAATGGAGGCCACGCCAGCTAACAGTAGTATCACTGCTGTAACATCTACTACCAGCAATAACGGAGAAGCGGCGTCGCCTCAGGAACCACAGCAAGCAGTTGATCAAACACTATCGGTCGCCCAACTCGCACAAACCAACAACGCCTCTTCGGTATCGCAAGAGGAGGGATGGAAAGTGTTGCTTAAGGAACGAAGCAATAAGTTGTCCGATGAAGATCGACAACGTGTTCAACAATTCTTTCAACATCGTCAGAATCCAACTCCGGAACAATCTGTGGTCAAAATGAAACTTCATGAGCAACGGTCCCAGGATCCGGAAACGGGGCAAGAAATCAAAGAGACCTTTTATTTGGAGTTGGATTACTCAAATTTTTCCTCTAAACAATCGAGGAAGGTAAAGCGTTACTAGCTATCAATAGGAAATGAACCAATCAATTGCGCAAGCAAACCGCCTCGACGCGATACAGTACGAGTACTCTGTGTTTGCAGCATTCGTTGTATGTAGCACTATAGCACTACCATTTCTAGATTTTATTGCGATGGCTCATCTTTGCTCAAATCAAACAAGCCAACCAGCTCCTTCTTGTTGACTTTTCCCATTGCATTTTTGGGGATTTCGTCCAGCCACACGATCCGCGTTGGTGTCTTGTACTGAGCCATTCTCGATTCGCACCAATCTTGCAATTCTTCCAAGGACAAAGGACCCATTTTGTCGTTGTTGTTGCCAACTGGTTGAATGGTATGAGGAGGGCTTATTTTTCTTGCCCGAGAAATCATACCCACACGCTGTCCCCATGTGTCGTCGGGAATACCGACAATGACAACTTCCTCGATCTGTTCATGTTCCAACAAGACTCGTTCGATTTCCAAGGCGGATACCTTGTGTCCTCCGACTTTGAGAATATCAACAGAAGCGCGACCCAATATTCGATAGCTATCCAGTACGGGATTGTACTCAGCCACATCTCCCGTATCAAAATAATTTCCATCTTGAAATGCCTCCCTTGTCGCGTCGGGACGATTCCAGTATTCTTGAAAGACAGTTGGTCCTTTGACTTGAAGGGCTCCCGAAATAGGAGTAGCACTATCATCATTTCTGTGAAGAGCAGAATTACCATCCCATAACACCCCTTTGGTCGTTTCGTCCACCAGCCGAACTTGTACAGAAGGAAGAGGCAATCCCACATACCCGGCTTGTCTGGGGGCCACAATTTCATTGTAGGGATTACTCAAGGCCATCGCAAACTCTGTCATTCCATATCGTTCCAAAAGGGTATGTTGAGTGAGTTGTCGCCACTCGTGAAGAATTGTCGTGGGCAAGGCAGCCGACCCTGACACTTGCAATCGCATGGGATACAAGGTCCGTTCGACCGCCTGTTGGATCAAGTCTGGAGGGGATTGACGGGCGGCTTCCAGCAATTTGGCGTAAATAGTAGGAACCGCCATAAAGACTGTCGGTCGAGGAAGATGTGGGAGGGTAGGATCATCCTCAGAGGGATGCTGTTTATTCTCGTGGCTGGATGATGCTGATGAGGGTGGCGACGGCTTGTCGTCGTCACGGTGGTGGAGATGTCTCCAAATGTCGGGTGCATGGGGCGGGGGTTGATTCGCCCACTGCTTCCACAACGCATAGGGATCAAATGGTTGAAATTGCAATTGTGCACCGGAATAGGCAGCACACGACAAGATATTGACTACCCCATGAACGTGGTGGAGAGGAATAACATGCAAGGCCACATCTTCCGGTTGCCACTCCCAGGCGGCGACCAAATCAGTAATCTGATGGAACAAATTGCGATGGGAATGTAAGACTCCTTTTGGCTTTCCTGTCGTCCCTGAAGTATACAGCAATAGAGCTGGTTGATCTAAACTAGGGTTCGGAGCCGAACCTTCCAACAACTGGGCAGCGTCTGGGAGGTCTCCTCCCAGAACAATGTCCCATGAAATATCCTCCTCCAGCAGGACGACACGGTCAGACATGTTCAAATTATGAGCAGCCTGGAGCACTTGGTCTTGATTAGGAGATTTGGGGCTCACAAAAATGAGTACGGGGTTGGAATCTTGCAGCACATGCTCAAGTTCGGGCGTTTTCTGGGAAATGGAGAGAGGCACGGAGGCTTTTTTCGCCGCAAAAGCTCCCCACTGACATGCAATGTAGTCGGAACCAGGAATGGTAGAATGCGCCACAAAGGGCGAAGAAGAAGTGGGTGGATACTTCTGCTGAATGCAACTGGATATCTTAATGGCCTTGGCGATCACTTCCTGGTAGGAAAGGACTCGATGGTCTTCTGTATTGCTAGTCGTAGCAGAAGATGTGGTAGAGCTGGGCCACTCGCTCACAAAGGGCCGGTCGGCCTTTGCATGCTCGACTACTTTTCGCAACAGCGGTAGACCCTGAGATGTGACCTCGTCGTCACTTGGAGGAGAATCCGGCCGGGGGAAACTCCATGTGGAATGACATCTACTTGTGCTACTACCAGCATTGCGACCAATACAAGTACTTGAAGTGCCAAGAAGGTCGCGTCGTTTTGTACGAAACACTTCTCGCCCGGCCAATCGAAAAAGGCAGCCGACGAGAACGCCTGTGGGCTTGGTCATTGGTTTGACTGTTGATCGTTGACTGTTGACTCTTAGAGCTGGCGAGTACGGGCTACAGTCTTCAGTATGTGGCCTGCTTCATGGTCGGTGATGATGTTGATGATTCTTCAGAAGCTGAAGAAAAGAAATCTCACTTCGGATCTTCGATCGTCATCGTCTTCCATCGATCGAGATTTGCGCTCTACTTAGTTGTCCTATTATGTACCAGGTACTGTGTAGACCCACCAGATAGAGCGCAGCCCACGTACTACTATGCCGGTACCACCTACTCTACCCCAGGTAATACTGTGTACCGGCGGCAGCCGGCAGCTCTATTACGTACCGGTAGTACCGCGCAGTGAGGCTGCGGGAACGTGATGTTCGTTCCCCCACGCGCATCTCCGTTCCCGCAGGCGCGGCTCACCCCTTAGTAAAAAAATTCCATTCCCGCAAGTGCATGACAGGACCTGCGGGAATCGAATCTTCCGTTCCCTCAGGCTGCGGGAATTCCCGCAGCCTGAGGGAATCTGGCGGGAATTCCCGCAGACCTGAGGGAATTGCCGCAGATCTGCGGGAATTCCCGCAGACCTGAGGGAATTGCCGCAGCCTGCGGGAACGAACATGCACCTGGGGGAACGCACATGCACCTGAGGGAACGAACATGCACCTGGGGGAACGAAACAGGCACCGACCAGCACTGTACCGGTAGAGCAGTACAGGACTCGTACAGTACAAGTACCCGAGTAACGGTCAGGTAACGCGTTGGGATGACCTCACGATCTTCAAGATCGTGACGAGGCGATGCCATGCTGCCCGCGGGCGGGAGATGGGACATCATCAACAACAAGTCGTCGTTGACTTTATTTTCGTTATTTTGATGCTTTGGGAATAGTTTGATGCAGTTGAACAAAATGGTTTCGATGCCGTTGGAGTGCTTTTTGGCGCTAGTCCACGATGATCGTGGACTGGCGCCAAGAGTAGAACTACAATTCTGTTATACTGCTAAAAATTATGCCACTAGCAGGAGCTGCGGACGGCCGCCCCCTTCGGCGGTACCACGATGACGACGATGGCGTTGAGGGTGGAGCTGAAGATGCGGATCTTTGGGATGGTGATGATGACGAGCCTCCACCGTTGGAAGCAGCAGCCGAGGTTGTTATTGGTCGGATCGATGATCTGGTGATTATTCTAGGCTATTGGCAGGACGATGACACTTCGACTTCCTCGGAGGGGGAAAATGATGAGGAAAATGACACTTCGGATGGCACTTTGGAGGGCGACGGCAATTTGGAGTACGAAGAGCATGGTGAATCTCCCTGGAGGAGGCGGGAGGAAGAGGACGTTGGTGATGATGCATCTAACACCGAGAACTATATGCCATAGTTTGCTTGCTGCGAGATCAACGAGTACCAGTAGTTGTGACGTGTCGTGACTCTGACACAAGTGCGAGTACTGCACTTGTTATCGAGTACTGCACTTGTTCTCGACAACGTAAGAAATGTTCTACAAATGGAGGGCACAGACGATAAAGTACAGACACCAACGTGGTGGCTCTTATTGCTAGTAACGACTTGGAATCAGAGATAACTTTACTGTAGACTCGTCTTCGGTACGCGATTCGTATTCCTCCTACTAGAGTACTAGCTTAGAGTGTACAAAAGCTATAGATGTTATGTTGCGACAAAATAGGTGGCGCGAAGGGAGCCATCATGTCGTGACGACAAAAGTGGCGCGGAAGGAGGAGTCATCTGTGGGACGAAGTACTCGTAGAATGTTACAACATGGCTCTCTCCGCGCCACTTTTTTGCTGCAAGAAAATCTCAAGAGCCTCCACGCCGCTTTCAAGCACCACAAGCGGCGCGGAGGAAGAGCATGTCGTGACGACAAAAGTGGCGCGGAAGGAGGAGGAGTCTGTGGGAAGAAGTACAGTACTCGTAGAATGTTATAACATGGCTCCCTCCGCGCCACTTTTTTGCTGCAAGAAAATTCTCAAGAGCCTCCGCGCCGCTTTCAACAAGCTTTCAAAGCTCTTTGAAAGCGGCGCGCAGAGGCTCTTGAGATTTTCTTGAACCACAAGCGGCGCGGAGGAAGAGCCCAAAGCCGCAGATCTCGGTCGCTCCACAACATCATAAAAATTGAGAAGTAAGTACTTTCAACATGACTGATCGTTGGCATGCTAAACACAATGAGATATTGAACGAAAAGTTCAATGAAGGCTCGTTCGATCCCAAATCGACGGGAAACTTTTACATCGATGGTTGTTTCGATTCCCTGGACGATGACCATCCTTTAAAGAAGGTCGGCAAGGAAAAGTTTAGAAAGCACTATCGTGACAAAAGCATGTCATTCTTGAATTCGATGGCTTTGCAAGGGATTCGTCGCAAAGAATTCAGTGAGTTTGGTTTCAAGTGCTTGTCGTTTGAATAGCATCCGTCCACTAACACTCGTCATTGCCTATCTTCTCATCATCGCCATGTCATTATTTTATACGCTTGTACCGCGGTCCGCGGTAGCTGCCGACCGCCCTCCATCGGACGCCCCCGCCCCCGCTGATCGGCCTGCTGCTACTACTCGTACAGTACCGGTACATCCCACTGCGCGACCCACGAATACGAATATTCCTCAAAGTGCCCGAGCCCCCACGACAACAGCCGTAATGGACGACCATACCTACTCGTCGCTCAACTTGCCAGATTTGCCAAATCAATCCGGTATTATCTACAAACCCAACGAGTTGAAATGGGAGCCGGGCGGTGCCATGTCCTATCACCCTTGGATCTCGTCGAACTACACTCGACTCGTCCATCGTCCATCGACTGCTGCCGTAGCAACGGATGGCGATGGCACGATGACCAGCAACGGATCCAAGCTAAGGCAAACGGAAAGCAACGTAGATCCTGCGGGAATCGATGTGGACTTGAGGGAACGAAAATGCACCTGCGGGAATTCCCGCAGACCTGCGGTAATAGCCGCAGCCTGCGGGAATTCCCGCAGACCTGCGGTAATAGCCGCAGCCTGCGGGAATTCCCGCAGCCTGCGGGAATTCCCGCGCGCCTGAGGGAACGGAAAATTCGATTCCCGCAGGTCCTGCTATTCACTTGCGGGAATCGAATTTTTTTACCAAGGGGTGGAGCTGCGCCTGCGGGAACGGAGATGCGCCTGGGGGAACGAACATCACGTTCCCGCAGCCTCAGTACCAGTACTGGTACTGTACCTGGTGGTTCGACCAATACGAATGCATCTTCCCCTGAGAAAATAATTTTTTACAGTACGTACACGTAGGGGGCGAGCGCGCGGAACCCATCACGCTACTAAAATAACTGTAGCGATCATCACGTGCGGGTCGGAGTCGAGAATGCCGAGTGCTGATTGGTCAATGCTTTTGAAATGCGAAGCTTCAAGGGTTCGCCTTACCCGTTGACATGCATGCACTCAGTCAGTGCTCATCATCTGTATCAGCACAAAATCGGAAATCTACTCAGTGAACAACGAAAAGAAACCTCCAACCTCCAACCGACCTTGTTCTTGTTATTCCATTTCTATTCATACCTGAACGTTTTTTAATCAATGCAAGTCACCACATTATTGCTACGAAATTCATGGGTCGCCATGGCTTTGCCCTTTGCTTCCTACGCGGCATTTCAAGTGGGCTTTGTAGTTGCGGTGCAGGATCATCATCACCATCCATGGAAGACGAGGACGACGACGTCCTCAATCATGCCGGCTGGGTGGAACCTGGTTCGGCATCGACAGCAGCAGCAGCAGCAGCAGCAGCAATATAAGTCATCATTGATCATTCATTGGTCTTTTGGGGCACGTCATTGAGAGATGATCATGTATTCTACCGCTACTACCGGTAGTGTTTGGTGATTGGTCTGGTGCAGGATCTGGCGAGGGCAGCCGATTGATTCTTTCTACCACCAGCTAGCTACCTATCATGACGAGATATCCTCACTCTAGCCAGGCCGTTGCTCTCGTCACGCAAGAAAGTGGTAGTAAATACTCACACGTGAAAGGTCACTATTCAATCCAATCCATGCAACAAGCCGCTACTCTAGATGACCCTTTTGGAGTTTGTGCATTAGTCATTCTTGAAATTTGCACTGTGGCATCCAATCGAATAAATCATAACAGAAGTTTATACCAAATATGTCATTGTTAGTCGGGAGCTACTTGCTGGTCACTTTTTCAAGCGCTGCAGCAGAATCTTGTTTCGTCTCGTCTCTAGCTGGACCTCGTGTCTCTCCACTGTAGCTTGACTGGTGATGCTCAGTACAATACTCACAGCAAAACTCCCCAAAAGGCACTTCTTTCGAATTTTAGTCATTGCAAAAATAATCCTGCTTTCACGCGGTTGTCGATAGCACTTTGCCTCGACTCAAGGTGATGCAGCGCAATAATTTGTTGCTCTCTTGGTCATTGTTAGTATTCTTTCCAAACAAATGGGGCTTGTGTGTGACGCAAATTACCACGGCCCCATTTCTTGCTAGTTCATTCAAGGATGCCTGTACTTTTTGTACGACAACGCTGGTTTCAGTATCCAGCCATTCATCCAATAACAAAATGGGAGCTGGTAGTCCGTGTAAGTTAGTCGTGGTCGTGGTGCTGGGATTCTTGTTGGATGGAGCAGGCGACAACATACTTTGGAGACATGCTTCCCCCAATCGACAGAGATATACTTCCGACATGGACAAATCCATAATTTTGGCCTGGCGAGGCAATTTCAATAGTGTGGACAAGTCGCGAATGAGGATCCTGCAGTGAAGGTGGCTGTTTTCTTTGTTGGACACGGGAACCAAAATTGCCTTGTTCCAAATATCCTCCACTACTTCATTTTGCCCATAGGCAGGCCTTGTGTCCAAGCACACTGGGCGGGCAGGGTTAATACTAGTCGAGGCAGAGGATTCATCGTCGTCCTCGTTAGAAAGGGTAACAATCCCCGAAACGGGGCGTTCCGATCCCAAAATGAGTCTCAGGATGGTCGATTTTCCGGACGACGATTCACCCAATAAAAGAGTCAACCCTGAAGAATCAAAGACCAAGGAGACATTTTCCAGCGCAAAAGTTCGTCTTGGAACACTTGAAGTCAGTTTCCTCCAAAAAGTGTCCGGGTATTTTTGGGATACGCCTTGGAGGGTCACACAGGAGGGGCTCCACTTGGACAGAATAGCGCTCAATGATTGAACTTTCCAGACAACGTTGATATTTACGATGACTGTTAGAACAACTGCATACCGACGGAACCCAGTCATATTATCATGGCGATGGTGGAGGATGCGGAGAATTGATACGCTAAAATATTACTGTACAAGTACTTCGTAACGTATGTATTAGGCTTAGAGGGGAGGTGTGTATTTATTGCCAGAGTGCGGTCTCGTATTGAGTCTATGGATGATCCGCCGAATATTTTCCTTGGCACGGTACTAATTTGTGTAGAGTCTACGGGCCGTACAAGCTGCGTAGACTTGTACCAGACTTGCTGACGTTGTGAGCCAGAGGAAAGTAGTGACGTACGTGTTCTCGCGCGGAATAAATTAATTCGCGCGTCGGTTCAATTCTTCTCCTCGCCGACGATCGATCCGTCGTGTTCTTATGACGTGCTGACGTTTCGTTCGGCGTGTGTATTGCTTGATATTTCGCTGTGTGATGTCCTCGTTCTGCACACTTCGCTCGGTGACTGTAGCTGTAGTACAATGGGAGCTGATAAACAGAATAAAAGCGCCCGTGGTGGCGTGATATTGGGGGGGCTTACAAAGGTGTGTTTATCGTTACGTGATCCGGATGTGAATATTCCAGATTGTGCGCTCCTCTGAGCTGCGGTCATTCGGGATGCTTCCCGAAGTCATTGTGCAACGCGCGTGCCAGCGCGTTCGCCCATTCTACGACTACTATGACCATATTTGTTCTGAGCACCGTTCATCTTGGAACGAATACACTTGCGAAGAGTTTTTCCCTTTCGAACCCAGTAAGGTTTTCTCTTGCGCGTCTACAAAAATGATGGCTGAAGATTCGCGCCATCATTGGAGGGAAGAGTGCAGTATCCAGCCGGAACTGCCACGTCACAGATTGGGATACACATGATCGTTTGGGATATATAGTATTAAGGTATATAGATTGTATGTGCGCCGGCATGGTATCGCCCGACGAGCATTCGGCGAGTCGGCCATCCACAGGATGAACCATGTCAGGCTCACTTTTTATAAGGAATTAATTGTGTTCCCCTTGGATAGAGCACGTGTGAGGGAGAGTTTCGCACCAGTTCGCAGTGATGACGCACGTAGTCTTTAACTTTGTTTGCTTAAATGCATTTACTTATCGATGTTCTTTACGGTTTTATTCTAGTTGACCGACGAAACGAAGCCATCCTAAACTTAAGCCCCAGGGCTCTTCTCTTGTCCCGCCGGTCAGTTGATTTAGGCCCTACGAGTTTCGGGCGCCATTTGCTACCCCGGCCCACACCCGCATGGTACTGCACTGCACCGGTAGGGAAGAATCTCTAATTTGCGTACGTGGTACTGGTAAACAGTCGTGCGTGGTAGAGTAGTACCAGGTACCGGTACCGGTACCGTACGTTCAGTTGTACCGTACGAGGAACCTGCAGAAGTGAGAAGCAAGGGAATAAACCATCCCAAGCAAACAAGCTTTATGTACTTCAAATGCATGCTTCTCTTTCCTGCACTGAAGGTCTCCTGTGTTTCAGGTAGTAATTCTCACTCGCCTTATTTATTGTACGCTATGCCAAAAAATCGATACTTAAGAGAAATTCGATCCTGCTTGCTTGTTTGGCTGGTCGTAGAACCACTAGGAACACCGGGGCTCCTATGGAAAACCAAATTCTCGCGCCTTCGCGGTCGTTCCCACTACTGGCTAAAACTATTGGCGCCTTCGAATTTATGTTTGTGCGCTGTAATACCACCACAATACCGGCAATACCAGTACCCAGGTAGGATAACAATCCCGAAACGGGCTTTTATGCATGCAATCATCAGAAACAGAACAAAACATCTGCCACTCCTTTTACGCACAAGGGAAAACATTCCGCAGCAAAGCTTGTTGTTCATAAAAACCAAAACACCAGCCACCACAGCGTCCATAAAACCAACGAAGGAAAATAATCATGTCAAGAATCGTAGCAAAAGCCCCCCTCCCAATCGACGACAAGAATGCGCAAAGCAGCATGGACTCATCCATGGAAGCTGCCGTTGATCTAAACAACGAAAGCGCCGCTTTGCTGTGCTCCGGTGAAGACGGCAAAGCTGTGGCAAGACTTTCCAGGTCTCTCACATCCATGAGACAGTTGATTGCGAGACACAGCCGCACTGGAAGACAATGCCCCACCCCAGGGGACGCTTCTGCTCGTGGCTCCGACCTAATTCCAGTAATCCCTTCAAGCCTTCAAGTTCCAGCTCTTCGCGACTCGGACTACTTCATCTACAGTCGCTGCATGGAAGTTCCGAGTTTCCACCAACGAAGCCACAAGCACGTATCCTTATATTCGGCGTGTATCGTCTTGAATCTTGCCCTGGCGTATCACCGGCTGGGGATCAAGGGGCACCGATGCTCGCTCAGCAAGGCAGAGAGAATGTACTACATGGCCCTCCAGTTGCTCAGCGGCCCTTCCGCGTCATCCAACAGTGAAACTGCCCTCTCCATGCGAGTCTTTGCTGTGAACAATCTGGTCCAAGTGCACCAGGAACAGTGCCAGTACAATAAGGCGCAGGCAGGTGTCAAACACCTCTCTGCTCTTCTTAACGAAGCCATGTCAAGCGGCACTTTCTTCCACAAAGACGAACTGCGCAAGTTTGTTCTGAACGCCTCTTTATGGGAGCCGCCGCAGATGGCTGCCTCTGCGTAGTCTGCTACTTTACCAGCCATGTGCAGACAACAGCGAAAAGTTTTGAACTACACTCCCATCCGGGAAGCACACATAATTTTGAACATACACTTTCACAATAGATCGTTGACTACTGTTCACTTTTTACTATTACTATTAACTTTCTTGATATAATACAAAGGTACCAGTCGCTACAGAAGCAGCTATCCAAAATGGACAGAAGTCGCAATACTCCCGCCGCTAGTCCATTGTGATCGTTGCGGTCTCACATCAGGAGGAAGCTGGGCAAGAGGGCATCGCAGGACTGTTGATCTACCTCACTCGGGGTCCTTCTATACCCTCTGTATTCCTCTGGGGATACGTCAAGAGTATAGTGCGTATAGGCTAACAATACCAATGTAATCTGTTCCTAAGACTTTATTGAAAATAATAAGACTTTCTTCCGGACTCAATATTTCTCTTTCACGTAGTATTTCCTCGTTGTTCACAACGTTCACTTCATATTCATATTCAGGTAAGTATACCGCGTATAATGTCACATGTAATTTGTATATTTGATTCATCCGATCTGAAGGTGTAAAATAATGTTCTCCAACAAGGACACACCAATTACTCGTACAATCTCAAGCTGCGCTGAATTGTCACCCCGTAGAAAAATACCGTAGACAAACCCGTAGAAAAGTAAAAACCCTCCCCAACCCCTTCCCGGTACCTGACAATGACCGTAACACCACCACCTACGGTACAGTACCGGTAAGTACTTGCACCAGTACAGTACTCAGAAAAAAACGACCCCCTTTGTGGATGGTTTTGTGTGTCTTGTCGTTCCCCTAAAAGTCACCAAGGTACCTGGTTTAACGAGTTATAATATTATCGTTACTGCACATATCGACCAGCCAAGAGTCCGAGTTTTTGCGTGACTGACGTACTGTACGGGCCAGCGGTGCGAGGTCGGTGGTGCGCTGCTGTAGTCGTTCACTCCTGCTGGACAGGAAACGGCGATTGGCGGCGATGATAATGAGCGAGGGTCGGGTTCTTTTTGTTCTTGCAGTATGGGCGGGTACAAGAACTGTACTGACTACTGACTTCACTCCGACTGTTTGAGAATATGCCTTGGAAATGTCAAAGTGTTTGGGTAATGTCCTTTGTTAAATAAAGTATAGTTTGATTGGGGGAAATTCCCTCTGTCTCATTGTTGGTTTGCATTGTTCTGTTGATAGTGCAAGAACTTTCGCCACTTCTTCTGGCAGTCTTCGTGGGAATACGCACGTACTGTAGACGGCGCACTTGGTACTGCGCACTCGCTTCACTTCTCTAAATGGATGAGGTGGTGTGAACTTGCGTTCTCAACGCAGACAAACCACTCCCACGAACATGAATTGGGACGGATTCCACGATTCCTATTGCTGATACTCGTAGCCAAGCACAAAGGTGCACCATACTGTAACAATTTTTCATCTTCAGATTCCGAAGATCTTATCCCCTCTCATTCTTCTATATCAGAACGCTTCACTATCATCAGAATCACTATTGCAAAAATCTGGATACCACCTTCACACCATAAAATATAAAGAATGGGATCGACACAATCGTCTCCAACCAGTATTAAGAATATCCGCCTCGAGTGCTTTCTCAATAGCCATCCTTCCCATGATGCAAGTAAACGAAGAAGGAATGACCTCGTGATCAAAGGATCTCCAGTCGGCGAGACGCTCCGTGGCGTAGTGAGATTACAGGTGCCGCGACGAGTCAAGTCATTAGAGAAGTACGAAGGCATTGTGTTATCGTTAGTGGGTCAAGAAGTTTGGATGCTGGATGGACGGCCACTAAGACAAAAATCCAATAGCCAACGATCACTTAACTGGAACTCCCAACACGAACCAGAGCAAGTGGACCCCTTTTCCCTTCGACATGTCAAGGTTGCAAAGATGATTACTGATTTTGAGTTTACGCAAGTGGGAGATGGAATCGACTTTCGCTTTCCCTATGCCTTGGAAGTGCCGGAGATGCCCGCGCGAAGTCACGAAGACGATGACGATGAGGAGGACGAAATGCCACCTGGATTGGCCTTTTCGTCGCGATCTATCTCGTCGACCCTGTCCGGCGACGTGACTCCCACCAAACAGATTGTCTACACACTCCGAGCCAGTCTGAAACGAAAACCCGATACTACCTTGAATGAACCATCATCATCACCTCTGAAGACAAGTCAAGGTGTGTGTTCTCCGCCCCAATCCGTCGTCTGTTCACAATAAGACATGTTCGTCCAGATCGATTGTATTATAATCAAAATCCTCTGGGGATAGAGACTGTAAATTATAAATCCATAACTATGTACGACTTGTGCTATCATTATTTGCTACTCCCAGCTGTTATCCAGTAGATCTTCGACGGCTCGAAGTGTTTCACTATTTAAAGAGTCCAGATACTCCTTTTCATCCTGCCCTTCTAAACGGCGTTGATTGGGACGTATGATTTCATTGTTATTGGACGAAGACGATATTCGTAAGCCGGGAATATTGGATTGGAAGTCACCCGATTCTTTTCGTTGGGTTTCGATCTGTCCACTGTTTGGATTGTAGGTCTGAGTCTCGAAGACGGTAGTCGAGTACGAATAGTAGTAAAAATTGCTGTCCACACCATCGCCACCAAACAAACCCCAAAGGAATAAACATACCAACAACGATGGTGCAAGTATCCAGCCTGGGAATGTGGATGGTTTTAAATCTGTAGCATCAGTCACCGCATTGCTGGGTCGCCTGTAGTTCTTGGAACCTCGTCCTCCGGCTCTGGCGGTAGTAAGTCGCCGCCTTGTTGTTGCTGGTCGATCCTCAGAGGAATCCTGATCATAATCATTGTTGGCAGGAATATTATTGGCATTGTCATCGTTTTCCTCAACATGACGCACAACCCAGCGGTGACGTGAAGTTCGAAGAACGCTACCGTTCTGGGTTGCTCGCATGGTGTCAAGAGTTGCAATTCTTGTTCCGTGGTAGCGGACACAAAACCCGTCTGAAATGCCGAACAGTAGTACTACTGCAAAGGAAAGAATGATATAATGGATCTTCATGGTCGTTGCTCTATGAAAGAGATATCGATAAACGCCATTGACATTCGAATATCATAACCATCGGCATCTTGTGTCGAGCCAAAGAGATTTCTATGGAGATGCTGTGTTCATCGCAGTGTTCAGTGTTGCAACTCTTGACGGCCCATCACCTTGTAGGTACGTGTACCGGTACCAGGTACCTTGTACCGGTACTTCGTAGACTACTGGTGTAGCTGTACCGTTGTTGTACCTACATACCGGTACACACTACTTGTACGCACGCACGGCGCCGTACCGGTATCCAAAATCCATTCGAAAGAGTCGTCAGTTGTCACCTTTTTGCGGTCGCATGCCAGACCTGACGACCCTGGTGCACCCCATACATATCCAATGGATAAAATAGGCAAATCCAATCCATTGCGATAAAATTACTTAACGATTCTATGTCCTATGCGACTCTGGCACGCCAGCAACAAAATAAAACGTGATTCACAGGTAGTAGTACAATTGATTTTTTGTTTCTGTCATCAAACGTAAACTGACACAACGCTAGGTTGTGAAAGATCACGGTCGGTTGCATCGGTTGTAATACGACTTGCCATCCGAATGAAATTCCTCGTGGCGGCATGAAAAAATAATTCGGTCCCATCGATCACGTTATCTTGGAGTTGAGACGAAGTGATCGGATCGGTCACATTTTACCGAGGAAAGGGATGACAGACGGAAAAAGGACGAAAAGGGAGGAGAAGAACAAACAGACGCCGCAGACACGACAGACACTATCGATTGGATATATCATAAAAATTATTCGGATATGGAGAATTCTGAATGTTCGCTTATCCATTGGATATGCAAAAGACGCCCGTCGATCCTCCTGTCCGGATCAAACCTGCCTTTTGGATTCAAACGCCGTTCGATGATTTCACGGCGTTCTTCAGAAATACCGATCAAAAGCTTTTCCAGCCTTCCGAAGGTTCCGCTGGGCATATTTACGAGTATTTTTGAACCTGTACTGATCGTGCTGAAGTACCGGTACAAGTACAGTGGCACGAACAACGAACATGTACGGGCAATCGTACTCGTATCGCACAAATTAAAGTGCTCGCGTCATTTTCTTTTGACCCGAAATGACGTGTTATGACTGTACGAAGTACAGTACTCGTACTGAACGTACAGTGATTCTCCGTGCGTGGCCCCGTACCGTGTGGTAGACGAGTGTACTCGTAAATACCTTGTACGTACTACATACCCCGTACAGTACCAGTACCGGGTAAGGGAAGTTCGGTACTTACCGGCGGTATTACTCCGAGCCTGCGTCCTCGCGTTAAAATTGAGCCTTGTGGGTTGTGGGATTTTTTGGAAAGTGGTCTCATAATTTTTTTATCCTGCCATCCTTGGTTCAAAAACATCCCAGACAGACTGTACAAACAAAAAATAACAACAACATGGTATACTTCGATCACTCCCTCGATCACTCCCAACATTCGTTGATCTCCGTCGACGCTCTCAAAAAGGAAGAGCCAATTCGTCAGCCAGCGTGCCCATGCCTCCGATTTTCCCTGGAAGCCAACACGGTGTTCATCATTCCCAACCGCGATGAGTTTACTCCGGAAGAAAAGGAAGCCACATATTACACCACTTGTCAATTGTCGGAAATGAAGCGGGACGTCAAAGCCACTGCCCGATGGCTGGTGCATCATGACACCGAGACGACTGGAGAGCCTGATTTCTGTATTCGAGGCATGGAATCCATGGTGTACGACCAAGTTCACCGCACCAAGAAACATTCCCGGCGACTGGCAGCAGCGGCAGTCTTTATGGAACAAGAAATGCAAGTTGGCGAGGGTACTGTGGACGTCGAGGCAATTGCCGAACAATACCGTCTACTAACCGAGTCTAGTCAACAACGAGCGCAGCAGCGAGGAGCCAGCGATGCTCGGGACGCAGAACAATAGAAATAACGCGAATCATCTAGAGTAAGAATTACTACGCACTACTGCCTACTGCAAATCTGGACTACTACTAGAGGAAGAATCTACTACAGTACCCTCTAGTTTTTCATTATCGATGACTGCGTATGGTACAGTGCGACGACGAGTTCTAGCAGCAGCTTGTCGTCGTCAACAGAAACAAGACAGAAACAGGCGTTCTTGATCTTCATCCTTTTCTACCTCTAGCTAGAAAGAAACCAACACAATTGTCTCATGGCCGCCAATGGCAGAATATCCTAATATAGGGTCGACATGGAGAGTGCACTGATACTACATTGTACTCTTGACTCTCATAGATCCCAGAAAAATGAGAGTCTCGGTTGACCCAACCGACTGAAATAATTTGTTGACATTTTGTCTGAATGGTTCTACCGGTATGTACTAGCTAGGATTGACTCCTCATTCATTTTGAATTCTGATCCATCACTCTTTTACTTGGTTGTCCTGATACGAATACATACCGGTATTCAACGGGTAGTCTACGTATTACGTGATAGAGCCTAGAACGATACTCAATACTGGATACTGTATGACCTCATCTCCTTGGTAGATTCACACTCTTCCACGCCACCCCCAACATACCGGTAGTTGGCATATCTCTATCTCGGGGGAAACCCAGTTATAGTAATGTGGGCGGCGATCGCTGTTTTGGTAGACGCCGCCTCGTTCGTCGGCTCGCTGCCGCGGGAAATCACCACCAGTCAATTACAGAAAGGGCCGTTCTTTGCTAACTGCTGTAGTCAATATATACTACTCCGCGCACGATTCAATGTCATCTGTTCTCGGCACAACACTCACACTCGTGATTTGATCTCCACCGTCGACTTTTTGGATTACCACACCAGTGGCCGATCGGCTTTGAGACGGGATCTTAGCGACTTGTTGGCGTACTGACATACACAGAAGAAAAGAATCATGTCAGACTGAGATTCTCGCGAAACGGGCTCTCCGACAAGGCGTCAAGAGGCCGCCGCCCCAACCTTTCCCCGAAAAACTTACCAATGATACCCTTGGCGGTATTCAGCAAAAATTCATCCTCCTCCTTCACCACACAAAAGCAGCTTAACCGGTCTTCAAGCTCCTTTCCCTTTTTGAACTTGATAGCGATGACACCGACGAGTCCTCGGCCAGTGGCTCGGAACTCATTGGTCGAGACGCGTTTTCCAAAACCATTGGATGTCACACACAAAACAAACTCATCGGTCCCAACCCTTTTTCCTTCGAGAACATTCATATCGGCGATGGTGTCGCCCTTTTTGAGCTTCATGGCACGAACTCCTCGACTGGTTCGACCAGTGGGACGTAACTTGGTCGCCTCGAAACGAGTTGCCATTCCACGGGATGTTCCCATCAAAATATCATCGTCGTCGGTACACTTGCTGCACCACTGAAGTTTGTCTCCTTCTTCGAGAGTTGCGATGATGAGACCACGGCTTGATGTCTTTTCGAAAGCATCCAACGGCGTCTTTTTGATCCAGCCTTGTTCGGTTGCTAGCACAATGTACTCGTCTTCCATGAATTCAGACACGGGGAGGACGGCGGTGACGACTTGCTCGGTAGAAATGGGCAACACCGACGGGATGGGAGTCCCCTTGGCCGTCCGGCTCCCAGTCGGAACTTCGTAAGCTCGCAATCCATACGCAATGCCGTTTTGAGTGATCATCAAAAGTGTGTCATGGTCATTGCAGGTGATTACATGAGCCACCTCATCGTCCGATGAAACATTTTCCGATGTCCCTCGTTTGCCTCTAGTGCCTCGACCTTGACTCTCAAATGTTTTGAGGGGCATTCGCTTAATGTATCCACCTCGGGTGACCACGATGACTGCAACGAAGAGCATGAAAAGACGATCGGTGTAACATGGTTAGTATAACAGATTCTTCTTGCAGACTTCCAGTCCTTTTCGTGCGCCTCAATCCTATTTCGAGCTTACCAGAACGAGAATTCTTAATCATGTCAATTTCATTCACTTCCGCATCCTCGTACAGAATTTGTGTTTTTCGATCCACGCCAAATCGTTGATCCATTTCATTAAATTCTTCCAGCATGACTTCATACACCGCTTCCTCTTGGTCCAAGAGCCGACGTAATTGCGCTTGTCTTTCTTCCAAATCTTTCTTTTCCTCGCTGAGTTTTCCTAGATTCAGTCGCGTCAATTGTCCCAACTGAAGTCGCAACAAGGAATCGGCTTGTTCTTGCGACAATCCACCAAGCAATCCTTTGGAGTCCATCAACGCCGTACGGACAGCCGTTTGATCAGGAGCATTCCGAATCAATTCAATGACTTGATCCAATTTCTCCAAGGCCATCAAGAGTCCGTCCACAATATGCATCCGAGCTTCCACTTTCGACAATTGATATGCCGATTTTCTGCGAATAGTCTTGAACCTGAAATCCAAAAAGCAATCCAAGGCCTCCCGGAGCGTAAATCGTTTCGGGGTCAGAGCCGAGTCATCGTCGTCATTGTCAGCACTCATGAGTGCCAAAAAGTTGCCCGAAAAGGAAGTTTGTAAAGCTGTTTTCTTGTACAAATTGTTCAAAACAATGGCCGGTACGGCATCCCGTTTCAATTCCAATACGACACGAATCCCATCCCGATCGGATTCATCCCTCAAATCCGCAATTCCCTCCAATTTTTTGTCATTGACCAAGGCCGCAATCTTTTCTAGCAATGCTGCCTTGTTGACCTGATACGGAAGTTCTCTAACGATAATGGCAGTCCGTGCTTGACCCCTGCCGCCAACACCGCCCCGAGAAACTTGTTCAATTTCGGTAATGGCCCGCATAATCACTCCACCATTGCCCGTCGAATACAATTTCTTGGCTCCCGCGGTGCCCATAATACTCGCTCCAGTAGGAAAGTCAGGCGCAGGAACAATGCGATACAACTCTTCGTCCGATACCGTTTTCGATCCGCCTTGAATTTGATCCACTCGGGCATTTACCAAGGCCGATGACGCTCGAACGATTTCTCGAAGATTGTGCGGTGGAATATTGGTGGCCATGCCTATAAAATTGTATCATACATTCGGGTACGTTGCATGTTGCATCATGACTGAGTGAGACACATTTTCGTTCCGCCAGTAGCAGTCATTTCTCCTTCTCAAAGTGTCAAAAAATATAATTGTACTCACCCACAGCAATTCCAGAGCTTCCGTTCAAGAGTAAAATAGGCAAGCGTGCTGGAAGGACGGAAGGTTCCATTTCATTCCCATCAAAGTTGGCATTGAAATCGACTGTATTTTCCGAAATATCTTGCAATAGCGATTGGGTGGCGAGCTGCGTTAAACGACATTCTGTATATCTCATCGCCGCGGCGGGATCGGCATCGACCGAACCAAAATTTCCATGTCCATCAATGAGACGATAATTGGTGGAGAAATCTTGTGCCATTCTCACCAAAGCATCATACACGGCCATGTCTCCATGGGGATGGTACTTTCCAAGGACTTCTCCTACCACACGTGCACATTTTCGATGCGACGTATTGGGACTGAGATTCAATTGATGCATACTGTACAAAATACGTCGATGGACGGGTTTGAGGCCATCGCGAGCATCGGGTAAGGCTCTACCCAGAATGATAGAGAGTGCGTATTGTAAAAAGGAATTTTCAATTTCCGTTTGGAGTTCAATATGTGTTGTCGTTGCTCCTGCTCCCGCTGCTGCCATTTCATTGGCCGCCGCCGCCACACTGGCCTCCGATTCAAAGGGTTCTGGCGACACGTACAACAAACCATCACCTTCTTCGTCAATGTATTCGGGATCCGAGTCGGGACTGCTCATCGAACGATGTGAATGATATGGTGATCGCATCAGTGTGGGTTTCTGCCAGCCTTGTCGTTGTTCTTGTTGGAGCAGCAGCCGATGCTGGTGGACGGCAGCGCCATTGCTTGCTTGTGTGATGGGGCGAAACGCGGCGGCAAATCCATTCAAACTACAAGTACTGCATGTCAACAAAAGTATTCGTAATATGAAAACAAACGATGCTGTACCATTCAAAGCTGCTCTCTGTGGATGTCTCATGATTGGATGCTGAGAGTGGAAATGATGATTCAGGATCGTGGTGCTACTGTGTGATGATGTGAAGAATTCAATCCATCATCGCTCGGCGTTTTTGTTCGCTACCGGTACCGTCGTAACAACAAAAGACGAAGAAATAATCATCATTGTTTTGAAAAAGATCGTGTGGTTCTGGCTCGCGTGACCCAAAGGAGTCGTCGCGTCATTGATACAGTAACACCGTCAAAAATGAAACTTACAGTCGGTTGGGTCAATATTACGGTTATATTACGGTTTAAATCATGCCCACGATGACGTCGCTCCTTCTCCTTGTGATTCCAAAATTCTTTTAAGGGCGCAAAAACCCATAAAATATCATAAGCGCGCCCGTCGATCGTTTTTGATGCCGACGCATCATCGCATCGAAAGTTCACATGTTGTGATAGTGACACACCCAAACAACCTCATTCTGACGAAGACGCGCCTCTCCGCACTTGTTTCCATTATTGTCACTGCCGTCACGCAAACATTGGATCCATACTCACAATATACAATCGAACGAACGCACGAACGCACTATGATGATGATGATGATGCGATTGCTGCAAGAGCTTGACCATGAGCTGAGCCTTCTTTCCGCAGTCGCCTTCTTGGTTCTCTTTATGTACTTGGCCGTCCATGGCGTCCGTTGGCTCCTCCGTCAAGTCATATCAGTGGTGTCATCATCAGCACATCGACAGTCGACACCTCCGGCAAATGCAAGTTCCGGAGGTCCGAGTATCACAACACTGATCTTACTCTTGATGATAGCCTTGGATCTCCCATCGCTCTTCTTTCATACCGGTATTACCAATATTTTTTCGGATGATACTGATGGACTGGCCGATTTCATCCAAGGAAGAGATCCTCGTTTGGACCAAATTTTAGAACGAGCTCCATTGATTCGACAAGGTCCATCTCCGCCATTTTTGTTTCGTAACCGACACATTCAATTTTTACCATGGCTGATTCAAAACGAGATTCATCGCCAGGAAGGTATTCCATTCCAACGGATCCGCGTCGAAGTGACGGACTGTCTCGATAAAGTAGTGTCATCAACATCAACATCAACGGGCTATGACAACTCGACTTGCAGCAGCGGTAGCGACCATCATCAGCATCAGCACCATGATCATCGGCACGCAATGATGAAGGATATCATCACACTGGATGTCTTTCCTCCTTTCGAGGATGGCGAGGACGGAGAAGCCTACTCTAAATTCAGCAAGAACTTCAACAAGAGTTCTCCCGTGATCCTCTTTTCTCCAGGACTTCGTTGCTACTCGCAAGACATGCCAGGAAATATGATTATTCGCAAGGCGTACGAACAGGGAATTCGATCCATCGTGGTGAATCGTCGGGGTCATACTCCGAACCAACCACTCCAAAGTCCACGTTGGAACTTGTTTGGGGATGTCGACGACTTGGAACAGATTTACTGGTATGTCAAAGACCAAGAGCTGGTGGCATCAGATACGGCCATGTTCCTTCATGGCATATCTTCGGGTACGGCAGTCACTGTCACAGCCCTGGCCAAGTGGGATCGACGACGAAAGGAAGAACCGAACAATCGCCGGATTCCTGTCTTTGTATCATCCGTGGCTGTCACACCCGGCTATGATATTAGCAAAGTGATGCATCGAGAACGCTTTTTGTTCCCTTACAATGATGTGCTGTTGGGAGGAGTCAAGGACCATTTTGTGATTCAAAACGAAGCCTTGCTACGGAGTCACAACAACGATGCCGTTGATCAAATGTTGGCGGCGACGAGCTTGCAAGATTTAGTGGACGCTGCCGTGCCATTTGCCGGATACGAAAACACTACCTTGTACTACCAAGACACCAATCCTATCAATGAAGTCCGTGATATCACCACTCCCAAGTTGGTGTTGAATGCTAGAGATGATCCCTGTTGCAATATTGCCAACTTGTATGAACAATCTCCGTATCCTCAACATGACGGAAAGACCTTTGCCGAAATGATTAGTGAAACGGAAAATGGCATGGTGGCAGTGGCCAGGACGGGGTCGCACTGCCCCTTTTTGTGCAGTCGCGATCGGTGGTTACCATTCGTCCGTGACCCATTGAACGGTGGATGGATGCTGAACAGCTGGGCCGACCAAGTCGCCATTGACTATTACCTAGCCACGCTCCATGTTTACGGTGACGAACGACGTAAACTATGATAAGCTTTAAAAGCGAAGCAGGAGGATGTACACGTACTACTAAGGAAATAGTGGAAGAACCAACTGAGTATAAAGGTGGAGGTTAGAATAATATGAGATAGGGAGCAGAGACAATCCCGACTCTCGAGTAATAATATTCACAAAAATCACAAATAATCCTCTATTGCCTGTGTATATATCATACCGCTAGACTAGCTCTACTAGATTATCGTAGTCGACTACAAGTACGAAATTCAAAATAGGATTTGTGCGTTGGAGACGGGGGGGGGGGGGGGGGGGGGGCGGGCGGGGGAACATATTATATTGGCTGACGCGAGTAATTTCTCGCCGGAGTGAGGAGTCGTCTTTTATATGGGGAATAACGCGTGGATGATTCTATTTGTATTATCCTTGCAGATGATGACTCCTCCAGATTCCATACCTCTCTCACATCAGTTTGCGTTTAGAGGATATATTGCGTAGGTGGGTCCATCAAGATACCATAGTATTACCCTGTGTTGATACAGTATACTGGATTTTAAGTACGTATTTTCAGCATGAGATGGGGGTGCTTTAGGAGTTAGGAGAAGAGAGTTGAAGGGCACCTGCATGCGGTACCGGTCGACGAGACCATCAGACGTCAACCGTACGAGCTTTGGAATTCAGTAGATCTAGTAGGGATCGATCCCTTTGTCCACGAACAAAAATCACAAAGATGCCGAGCAGCAAGGCCGTATTGAGCTCGTCTTCCGCCAGCAAGGCACCATCCTCATCATCTTCCAATAGCGACAAGAACACAACGAGGAAGACAGAACAACCCCATAAGAAGAAGAAGAAGAAACAGGTCGCCAATCGGGCCCGTCATCGACTCTTATCGATTCATCGAGACTCTCAACGACTCGCCGCACCTTCGTTTCGAGAATTTTTGGAATCCCAAATTTCCCCCGCAACCCGGAACTGGCCAATTCTACCCAATGAACGTTGTGGAAGCTGGTATGTTTGTCCACCACCAACACCTCCTACAATCACGACCAGCAGATCATCCTCTTGCTATTTCAAATCTACCGATGGTCATAAGGATACTTGGAATTTTAGTTTCAAACGTCTCAATTTGCATCTGTTGGATATACTGATGAGTTCTTGTGATACTGATACTGATACTGCTGGTGCTGGTGCTGGGTGTCAAGGTATTGTCATCGTGGATTCGTCGATCCGCAAAGTCTTGCCCGACAGTTTGGCTCGGACGATTCCCATTTGGGCGTGTGTATTGAATCGCATCGCCGTAAGATATCGAAAAGAACAACTACAAGGACTTTGGGGGAATGCTAGTGCTGCTGAGGATGATGAGGATGATGATGATTTCTTCGCTCGGTGGGATACATCGCTCTATACTCCTGATTTTCTCGTTTCGGCCCAAGAGCATGAAACGATTTCCGACGTATTGCTGGATAAGCATGTAGAATCATTGTATCAAAGTCAAGCCATTGTCAATGTCCCACATTTGTTACAATGTTTGACCAAGCCACTCCGACCCATTTGGATCATCACGCACGATACTATCGGTAATAGCACGTCCGAATCATCATCATCACCACCACCATCATCATCAACATCATCGGACGAATGGGTCCTCCTCACGCCCAGCACCATCACTACTCATACGACGTTTCCCAAGGACAATATTAAGGAGGACAAGGACCGATATTTTTGGATTGCTTGTGTCAATCCCTCTACCTATAATTTGAATAAGGCGACTGGAAAGAATCAAATTGTGTGGCATGAGCAATCAAAGCAACAGCAACAACCAAACCATCATCCTGCCGCCAATCATCAGGAAGAAACAGCGACAATCACAACAACTACAAAATCGGGGTTTTACTACATGTCCGGGGCCGCCGATGATGAAGAATCGTGGGCCCGCAAGCTGACACCCGAACTCTTTTGGCAAAATGAAAAGCAATTGACAACAACAACAACAACAGATCCCGATTTGTTATCAGTGGACGACGACGACGACGACGACGATATCATCGACAAGCGAATCGATGCGATTGTAGCTGTGTCCCAGCTCATTTTGTCCACCAAGATGCAAGAAGAACTAGTCCCAGCAGTTCCACAAGCACAAGACCAAGAACAACATCCACAAGAGGAAGGGACCATGGATCGCATCGGGAAGCTATCCCTATGGATTGGCAGTCGAAGAGCGGGTCGACCACCCCACTGCTGGGAACATTTTGATGCGATTCTCAATGTCACCGATCACGAGTATGATGGAATGAATACAGTGGTGGTGGAGGGCGGCGTGGAGGACGAATCAACGCGACAACAGTCCAATGATGATCTACGTTATTATTTGCAATTGCCCGTTGCCGAGGGAAAGCGAGATCGTACCGAATTGGAACGTTGGATGCCTGTAGGTTTGGCCTTTTTGATATTTCATGTACAAGGACGAGGACGACGAGTTTTGGTCCACTGCAATCAAGGAAAAGATCGATCCGTGGCCATGGTCTTGGCGTTCATGTGTGTGGCATGTCCATTGACATTTCCAGTCGACTTGGACCCCAAATTCGAATCGTGGAAATTACAAGAACTGCTGGGGTCGTCCAATGACAACGACGATGACGAGGAAGAATCCTATCAACGTTCCGGCCTTTCCAAAGCGTTGGTGGATCGATTATTGTTACAAGATAACAACGATGGTACCAGCACATTCCTCCAATGGATCCATTCTCAAAAGCAGGTACCACTGTCCGAGCCATTGGCAAACAAGGAACGACTTCGCATTTCCTTACAACTGATTCGGCAAGATCGAACCGAGGCGGAACCTAGTCGATCGACCATGCAAAAACTAAATCGTTTCTTCATGAGCAGTCCCATGTACCGAGAACAACAACACGAATGAAGAATGAACAAACAAGAAAAAATGTGTGACCCTGCTACTATCTTATGGTTGGACTACTTGGGAGTCGCGGGAGGTTGATTGGTTCGACGATGCTGGGCATGGGCAGGGCTCGCTGCCTGGGGAGGATACGAATTTCGACTACGAATCGAGGAATCCTTCAAAGGGCTCTTCTTCCGACTACTGCTACTACTTGGACTGCTGCTATCTCTGCTCTTGTTGGCGGAAGATCGTTTGGGTGGAGTGGCAGGACGACGCCGAGGAAAGAACAGTTTGCGGCGAGACCAGGATGGGGGACTCTCATCGGCAGTCATGGTTCGGCGATGGACTGCATGGATACTGTTTCTAGCCACAGCAGGTGATCCGCTCTCTTGTGCCGATTCCTTTGTGATGTTCTCTTGCGAGTGTTCGTGATGAAATAGTGTCCTTGGTGGATGCTCCTGGCTGGACCCTGCTCTTTGACCACCACCACTCGAAGTATCATATAGCGTGGCGCCTCCGGTATCATCGAGTAGTGTATGCAACGACGGCGACTGGATTTGGTATTCGCTGGAGCAGCTGGGAGAATCGTCACCGCACAGCGGATAACTCTTCTCGCTGCTGCTGCTGCTGCTGCTCCTATCGATATTCAAGGTCACGTTTTTCTTCAACAAAACCAAAGAAGGATTCTTGAGCTTCGTTGCCGAGTTGCAGACTCTCGTTGTCAGAGTGGATCCATTGACCGAGTCATCTGGAAGAGAAGAAGAATTGAATTGGATAGATGTGAGATAGAGCGTCTTGTTGACAGCTCTTCACTGTTGGAACCCGGATATTTTAGGTGGACAGGACGTACCAAGGCTGCTGTGCTCGGATGTATCATCCCCTTCTTTCAAATAGTATCTTGCCATGGAATGGCGACAATCCAGCGATGTTGATGATGCTGATTCATCTTCAAAAGAGAAACCACTTCCGCCCACTGCCGCATCATCGCTTTTGGGGCCCGGTGGCCGCGTCTCGTCATCATCCAAGTCGATCAAAATGTCGCTCGGCCCAATACGAATACTGTTCATACTTAATCCTGAGGAGTCTTGAAAGCATACCCGAAGCAATATGTTTATGTAACGATACAAGTAATAGCGAATCTATTACGAGTCAAAATCCTACTAATGTTGGACTTGTGGACGAAATGCACTTGTTTTATTGTTTGGAGTTTTCAATGGGAACCGCCGTCGACGACAGAATGAAGAGAAACTCCTCGATTGGAAGCCATGTGCAATGCCAGCAAGGAGCCTCTCCTCGAATACCTCTTGTGGAGACAGTTGAGGAACGTTCTTTGAAGCATCTGGGATCGTCTTGAGGAACTTTCCTCACATCATTTGGATCCAGGTTTGCTACACAGTAGACTATGTAACAGCAAGTAAAAGTCGTTGGGAGTTTCACGAGACGACACCTATTTTGTGAAGAGACCCGCGGGAGAGAGCGACCGGCCGGCGCTGGGTCCAATGGGTCCATTTTATTGCGTACAGCGTACAGACAGGAATATCAAGAACCAAAAAAAATGCGACACGCGAAAGAGATCGCGACGAGATCGCCACGCGTCCCGCGTTTCCCGAATTCATCGATCGACGATGAACGATATGATCATAACGCATATCCAACATATTATATTATCTGCCTCTAGGAGTATGTGCACTAATATCTTTTATTACATCAACCCCGCTGAACTCTATATCGTTCCAAGATGACAAAGCCTTTCAATTTCTTCCTGGCAGCAGCTCTCTTCGTGTCGGCAGTTATGCTGGCGAACCCAATCCATGTGATGGCCGAGGACGACACGTTCGAACGATCCACTCACCATCATGCTGAGAGAACGCTTTCATCGCGGCGAAGACAACCAAATCGGTCTCGACCTGCAGCAGCAGGAGCATTTCTACCCTCTTTTTCCTTGGGCGGCGGCAAAAGCAGCAGCAGCACTGATAATGAGGATATTTGGTACGAAATGCGGCCTCCCGTGACCCAATTCGATTTGGATCCAGCCTGGTCCACTCCGCCCAAACCGGCCCGAAGACTCGTATGGCACGGTCGAATGACGGATGATGAACCAACATGGATGCCTTCTACTAGCAGAGTTGCGGACACGACAACAATAGTGGAGACGACGACTCTTCCCCAACATCCCATGCGCACTCCCTCTTGGTCGCTACAGGTCCAATGGACGGGAAAATGGGACAAGACACTTCCGAGCAATCTCACGGTGGATTTCGATACGGAGACGGGATATTGTCGGGCCCGAAGCAGCAGCAGTGATGTGGTAGGAATTGGTTGTTGGGAAGTCCATCCGTGGGGACTTTGGTTTACTCTTGCGGATGCGAGTGGATCGGTCGAATATACCTTTACGGCACAACTTCATTTGAATCCCTTTGGAGATGCTGCCAAGCTTTTACAAGGATCCATCGTCCGACATTCACTAGTACCGTTGTCGTCGTCGGGAATTGATGATCGCAAACAACAAAGAGGAGTGATAGTAGTTTCTGATCCCATACAAGACGAACCCATGGTATTTGCTCCACGGAAATGGTTTCGACCTGTGGTGGGAAGATTTTCGGGAAAGGGAAAGTGAGGAGTACTGGCGGTCTTGCAGCACCAGAAGCCGTAGTGAACTGCCGGCCTTTCCTTTCCTTTCCTTTCCTCTTCTCAACACCAGTAGAGAGACAGAAAAAAGGAAACATACACAAGACAACGATGGAGCTCTGCTGCAGTAGGATTATTGGTGGCCTAGAAAGTATTATGATATTTTTGCTCCTTGCTTCTTGGCAGCAGGTGGCGGCGGCGTGTTTCTGGTAGGAGGCCTTCCTGTCGTTTCTCTCTCAAAGGAATTGAAACAAAACGAGAATCAATGAATCAATGAATCAATGAATAGTCACCACCGGTCGAGAATTCGGACCAGAAACTGAACCCAGCTGTGCGAGGACGAGTTGTCATCGAAGAAGCTATGGATCAGAGGGAGTTGGTTACGAGAATACCCCATTCACGACATTCATCACTGAGACCTACTAGTACTCTAGAGGACGTACTCTAGGACGCTACGAATAGTAGTAGTGACACGCGGTCAGCTAGTAGTAGGAACTTCTAGTATTGAACTACAGGAGATGATCATGGAATCTAGTAGAGTAGAGAGTGGTAGAGCGGTAGACAACCACCCTTCAATATACGACTACAGGCGTTTTACGACTACTAGTACTACTCTACCCCCGACGCAGCAAGAGCAACAAGGATGCTAGTATTGGTCGTAGAAGCCTCTCCTCTCTTGCCGAAACAGCGGGAGCTGCAAATACGACAAAAATAGTAGACCATACAGTACTACTGAACCCCCGGGTATTGCAAGAGAGACGAGTTCCAGGATAAAATGGATTTGATTCGCTTCTCCAGAGCATCTGCGAGCTGGAGTACAAGAAGGTAGTTTACTTCTTGTACTATCGACAGTATTACTGTACGAGGAGACTCAAAAGTCCGAACAACCAGCCGTAGACAAGTCGAAGTAGTAGACAAGTACTACTACTACTTTACTACATGAGTATCCACGATCTGCTATATTACTTCAAGCGACGGAATACATGCAATGGTGGACGGCGGATGTTTCAACTCTTTGTCATTCCCGTTACAAATAGCAATCACGGCGAAACTTGTTCTTATCAAGGCATATGACATAATTTTGTCTCTTTTATCTCCCCGGTCCTTTGATCGAATGGCCGGCTGACTGACAACTGATGATTCATTCGCTACCACTACAACTACTGTACGAGTAGCGTCTGGCCACAAGGCCATTTAAAATAAAAACCATGCATTTAGACGCAGGAAAAAATATCGCTATCATTCCGCTATCTCCCTTAAATCGGAAAACACCGACGGAGGAAAGAAGGTCCTTCTTCGCCCCGACATTTTGTGCCGGGGTGGAACGTGTACGGATTAAGACAGTACTGGCACTGTAGTGCCACTACCTGGTACCGTTTATCAATGTTTTGCCGACTGCATCCCGAGCAAAATTATTTTGTCTACTCCTACTCTAGCGTCCCTTAATTTCGCTCCGCATTATATTCTCACAAATTTGAAGAAGCTCATCTTGAAAACAAACAACAACGATCGCAAGAACAATTATTTTAGAAGTCATGTCTTTCAACAAGAGTACCGCCACCGCCCGCACCCAGCCCATCACCATCAACTCCGCCTCGTATATGATGGCCCTCGGTCTTCCGTCTGCTGAAGCACCAGCACCGCCGACGAACAAGTGTGGGTACGATAAAAATCTTCTTCTCAGTATCATTGATGATGTTCTCGATATCTTGAACGAGGGCGAAGAGGAATCAGTCTTTTCCCCCTCCAGTGCCTTCTTGTCGAGTCAATGAAGAGCTACTACCTCGGACCGCCGCATCATGACGATTTCCCCATCACTGCAGCAAAATAAAACGGCTAAGTGGTTATGTGACAGTTCCGGTGTTCCACCTGGTGGAACAAAACTCGAAGAATATGGCTTCGACCCTCGTATCGAAGAGTCCTATCCAGACGAACAGCTCACGCCCCAGGAGTAGCAACCATCCTCTGGAGCACCACCACCAGCAGGATATGTCAAGAAGCACCAAACACAAGACGACGAGTTGTTTGCTAACAATCTCTACTAGTAGTAGACAGGAACATGGCCTGCTGAAACGATGCCAAATATAATTACTAGAAAAATTCTGCCGAAACTCAATCATCGATGTACTCATTCTTACTGCTCTACTAATAGAGCGAGAGATTTTTCCCCCCTCCAGGATCGTCGTCAATGTTCTGCGGGAGAGAGTGCTAGTACCCCGGCACATGCGCTGCCGCTGTCATCATTCTTTCAAAGAGCGCTGCTAGTACTACCACTACTGGTGGGACTACGGGAATGAATTTTGACGAAACAGCATGGTGGAAATAATGCGGAAAGGAGACGCATAGAAGTGCAAAGACAGCACAACTAAATCATTTGGTACCTGGTCTTGCCGACTTTGTTTGCATGGAGTTAAAGCTAGCGACGATCCTCCTCCTCTTCCACAAACAACGTGGCTACTATTACTTCTACAAAAGCAGCAGAGACTTCTGAGTCATCAATCGCTTTTCGGGATTATAAATTATGGCTGCATGATGTCCGTAAGCACGACCCAAGGATTCATCAGTACAACAAGTCCATGGAGAACCGCTGCGCTATTGGAGGAGGATGAAAACTCCTCCAACTCCTCCGAAAGTTGCAAGCTGGTGATGGTGTGGAATGCTTATTGGTGGGATGGTTTGTCTGGGTTTGACTTTTTGTCATTCCAGCCGCCGGCCACAGACGAATGGAAACCACGGCGAAACTACAATTTTTTTGTCTTGTATGTCTGCAACTGAGAGTTTCGGAGAGTTCCTTTCTTGCTCGAGCGACAACAATACCGACCGATGATCATCCCACAAACATCTCGACTGAAAGCACGCACATTTAAAGGTACCTAAAAGGCCCTTCAAAAGACAACATCATTTGCAGGCATATCATTTTAGTCAGGAACGGCAAAAGAAGCCCTCAATAATATAGCCCTTTCTCTCCCTTGCTTCTCCTTACCTCGTAAATCATCGGGAAGCACCGACAAACGCAACAAGCGAGGTAATTGTTGTACTATACTCTTGTGCCGGTCGGTGGGAATACGAACGAGTAGTACTGTACCATACCGTACCCGCACTGTACAAGGAAACATCGGCTACACTGTCCTACGGTACGAGTACTCTACTACTACTACTATTACTACTAGCTGATGGTACCCGAAATCCCTGTTGTAAAACCTACGCGAAAAAGCCACAAAAAACTAGAATAGTACCACATCACTAGTAAATTCACCGGGATTTCACGAAACACAGAAAGTGCTTCGTTTCTATAGGTTTTTGGATATGTTGTTTCGCAGTGTTTGAGAAGCCCAAATACCAATATCTATGGTAATAAATGTCTATGGAAACAAAGGAGTTCCTGTGATTCGCGAAATCACGGTGAATTGCTAGTTATTTGGTACTCAGCTAGTTTTTAATTATTTCTCTGTCGCGGGGGGAAATAAAAGGGCCTGTATGCGCGCGACTGACTTCTTCGACTGAACAATCAAACGACGCCCTGGTGGACGGACGCGTCGACGAGAAGCGGAAAAAAAACGAAGTCGAGCAATGCGAGAATCATAAGAAAAGCAGTTGATAGTAGGAGGAGCGAGCACATAGTCTATTATACTATGCGCTGAGAAGCACGCTTCTTTTCACAACAGACAAAACAGACGAACCAAGGAAAGGGAGGAACCGCCTACGTATCCGACTTTCCTATCATTGTGATTGTGTTCCCAAACACCATAGCGCATCATGGGAGGAGGCACGTCCAAATTCGAGGCGACGGACTGGACTCGTGCGTCGGGTGGATTGACCCAAACCGAAGAAACGGTCGATGGAGCCCTTCCTACCTCACGGTATCAAACCTTTCACTTGATCAAGCGTTCCTTGACGATGAATCAGCGAGAATTTGATATTGTGGGGACCAATACTAATAACAATAATAATACTACTACTGCTACGAATGGTAGTTCTCCGAATGGGAATCATAATCAGAATCCTGTCATCTTGTACACGACACGAGCGGTTCCAGGCACGTTGGCGTGGTTTGATGTTTGGCGACCCAGCACCACCAGTAAAAACGAGGAGGGAGGTTTGGAGTTACTCTTGCGAGTCCGTTCGGATTTGGCGCGTCGGACATGGGTGGTCTTTCGCTATCAAACGCCCTGTTTTCCAGGTCAACGACCGGCGGGGAATATCGAGGATGCTGCTCCTGGTCGTGATAATGAGAGCCGTCTTCCCTCGAGTGAACTATGGTACAAGTCGGCATGTATCACAATATCTTGGTCGCGATATGTGGCTGTGGTGGCTCGATATGGGCCACCATCGATTGAATATCTGTTTCATTTAGAGCCTTCGGTGGATGATATGACGATTGATGGTGATGGGAGTGAAGAGCTTCGTCATACGGGGGAGACCAAAACGAGATGGACAATAGACGACGAGCAGCAGAACAAAGAACAAGACTCTCGACCCAGCATCGTTCGAACGATCAGCTCGGACAGTCATGATGAATTATTGACGGCAGCCGAAATGGTAGCTTTTCGACGAAGGCAGGAAACACGGACCAGTATTGCCGACTCTTCTTCATCTTCACAGTCGTCGGAATCCTTGCCAGAAACAGCCGGTCGTTCCATAACAATATCCAAGAAGACATCGAGTGCCGAGAAAGCAAAGCAAATACTCTCCAAAGCAGTGGACTCGTGCAGCAGCAATTGTGGTCCATCCTCTTCCAAAAATTATTCTTCTCCTGACTCGTCCTGGCACGATCCTTCCAGTTTTGATCTTCGTGCCACCAGAGCCCTTCTGGCAGCCCAGGGGACGCCCTCTGGTGATGGAGAAATGAACCTCTCTAATCCTGCGATAACAATGACAACGACCCCTTCCGATCTGACTCGATATGTTTCGTCCCGATTATTTGGTAGTTCCTTTCCGACAACAAACGGCAATGACCAACAAGAAGATGAAGGCACTACGAGTATCCAACCACCTCTGGATTGGCCCGCCCAGGAAATACGACGAAAGGCCGCTTATCGACGAGCTATGCAAGGAGTTATTGATTTGGATGGGCCCTTGTTGGAATGTCAAGAAATTTACAATAAAATCGTTGGGAATCATCAAACAGCATTGATCGCCAAGGATCGTGTCAAACGACTTCTACAATGGGATGTTCAACAAGCGCAGCAGCAAGACGAAGATAAACATGAAGATACTAGTACTACGCTAGACAGCAACAACATTAATCCCTTTTTGTTGGCACTTCAAGAAGAGGACCGGAGTCAACAATCTTCACAACTTTCAGTGGAAGAACAGGATGATCTGTCGACAGCTGTGGCCGAACGATCACACATTTCTCTCCCTTCCAAGCCGCCACTAACGCTGGATTCTCCAGCACCCCTGGGAGGTACTGAAAGTTACCAAAATGAATTGGAAGCGTCCTTGTCCGATATCATGGAAAAGCAAAGACAACAAAACTCTACCGCCAACAGTATCAAATCCTGGTTTGGGTATGGTAGTGGAGGGCCCCCGTCATCCAAGGAGCGACACCCATGGTCACCAAACAGCAGGAAAGACGGTGCCAAACAAAAAGAGACCGAATGGGAACAAACCGAAACGGCTCTAGCAGGATTGCCCTTGGAAGAGTTGGTGGCGGCCGCGCCGATTAAGCCAGACCGCGTTGATAATCCATCTGAGGATTTCGTTCCTCCTGCTGTGACAATGTCGCCATTGTCTTTCAACCAACAAGAAGCATTGCCAAATCAAGAAGAAGCCCAGCAGGGCGATAGTAAGAAGCTGCCTCCATCGTCGACAAATTTTAGTTCTAACAAGACATCACCCGAACCCTTGGTCGGATATTGGTCCTGGAAAAATTCCGTGACGGTTCACAAAGTAGAATTACACTTGGCCAAAGACTCGGACTTGGCATTGCATGTTGTCTTGGCCATCATTTGCAATCAGGTCCGGTCCGAGCGGAATGCCTTGGCCATGGGCGTATAACATGATCAGCAAAAAGTCACTTAGAGTGGATGCAATTTTATTTTCTTGCCGAACTATTGCCCATCTCACATACGAAAAGTGTGGAGAAATTTCTCCGGCATGTGAGCCGACGAGACTGACACTGTCTAATATAGTGTTAACTAGCTAGTTCTAGCTCTAGAGAGTGGATCACTTCCACGAATAGCTGGGATTTTTCAAAACCAGTGCAGTATACGACTCCTCCGACTTTCGGGTATTTGGTATGACTTGCACGAAGACTAGGAGTTGCTACCTTGTTTTTTAGATATGCCCCATGCATGGAGCAGTTGTTCTCGCAGCAGTCTTCGTTACCTGTAGTTATTGGCAATCATCGAACAATCCACAACCCGGCGCGCGCGCGAAGAACATACCGGTAGACGATAGCCTTCGGGTTTTGCTTCACAAATTCGTAAATCCCGAAGCCCGTCATTGGTCATTGGCCGTTTATGATGCCGATGGATGATAACATGCAGCAGGTCGTACATACAAGTAGGATATGATCACAAACTTCGCATTTTGTAAACGAAAATCCAATTTACTCGACACCCTTCATTTTTTCAACAAGATAACAGATAACAACACCATGTGCTGCCAGCCCTCCAGATCGAACTCAATGAGCTTTCAAAGACGCCGCCGAGACAATCTAAGAAGCCAATTCAACGGCCTCTACATCCAGACTGCTTTTGACAAATCTCTCCGTGCCGCAGCAACGGAAGAATGTGTCACTCCCTTTCATCAAATCATTCGTCCTTGTTCCTCATGGAGTCCACCATCGCCACCGTCAAAGAGGAGGCGAGTTGACGCCGAGCAAGTGCTGCCCGTGGCAACTACTACCCCAACGAGCAAGGAGGATCAGATGAAGGAACGCAATGCCGATCAAGAAAGGGGCAAAATCTTCCTTCCACTCCTCGAAGACTTTACTATGGTAGCTGATACCAACAAGGTACCAGCATTGCGTCTTCGACCTCGGTTTGAAAGTCTTGAGAACTGAAAGCCACTGCGTCCAACCAAGAGCACAAGCAAAAACATTTTTATCGCTTTCCAAACTTTAAAACTTTAAAGGAAATATGATTTGACACAAACAAAAATGTATGAATTATAAATATAATAGTTGTCTACTTTCCAGCAGTCAGGGGATTGAACCATCACTCACGACCCGGCTCCAGACATCTCTTCCAAGGATGATAAAATGCTGTCGACCAGATCCATTCTTATTCTTCGTGAAGAGTCCGTGTAATCGATTGAATGGTGCTTCCCTCCAGTTGCTGAGTCATTGCTATCAGAGGACAACAGGCCATCCAAATCCTCCACCTCGGAGACGCCGCGTTTCGGAATGCTGGGGCTGGAGTCGAAAGAATATCCCCTCCTCTTCAGACGGGACCTTCTACTGGTAGTGGAATGAATTGATCCAGTGGGACTCTTGTTGATGGTTTCCGATTCGGAAATATCTGGAGCACTTGGGTTTGATGAGTCAAACGACGACCCCCTCTGTATATGGTGCGGCCTACTACTGGAAATCGATTCAACCCCATCGTCATCCACCTCCAGCCCGGAAGCGCCGGGTGCAACACGCTTTGGAATACCTGGGATAGAATCCGAAGACGCTCGTCTCATGGACTTCCCGTTTGGCTGCGGAGGTGTCGATCCTGCTGTACTAATTGCTGCAAGATCTTCTACCTCGGAAGTTCCTAGAGCCGGGCGCTTCGGTATGTTGGGGCTCGAATCCAACGACAGACGCCTTGTTTCCGCTGATTGGGACTGCGCAATATAAACATTATCAATCAAGGATCGAATCGGTTTTAAAGGCGCGTTTTCGCCTTTTGTGGCAGCAAACCTATCGACAGCGTCGTCGTTCTGATCTTCGTATCCATTGAAAGGAATTTCCGATATTGAGACGTTTTCACTAAAGGAGACCGACTTGACTGAAGACCTCTGACTAAACGCAGCGGATGGTGTTGAAAGTGATGACACTCCAAGCAAAGGTCGAGTATGTGCGGTAGGAGCACGCATTGGTTTTTCACCTCTCGCTAAACCCATGATCTGATCATCGTGTCCGGAAGAAGGAGGCGGAGTGGAGTTCGAAGCGTCTTGAGGTGCATCAGCCTCTGATTCGATCCTTTCTGGCTCCAAAAATTCCTCGCTGGTCATTGACGTCTGTTGTTTGACAGGGTAATGGACGCTATACATCAAATTACCAAAAATCAATGTGACCACCGCGAGATCGTTCATCCACACGATAACGCTGCGAACGAAAAAGGTACCCCCTGCGTCTTCCACTACAATAACCAAAATCGGCACTGCAAAAGGAGATAGGATCGTGAAATCAAGGATTGGGTTAGATCGCAAATTCCGCTGAACAGCTCGGATATTCCAATGAACCACTTACATCCGACCAAAAAAATTTGAAAATTGGAAATCATGGCAATAGTTACGAACTTGTGTTCGCTGTATTTCGAAGGAATGTTTCGAGCGACGAAGCACATGTAACATGCCACCGCTAACAATCCAAAGTGAAACAAGGCAATGACACTCGCGAAAATTTCCCAATTATCGCAAGTACAGTATCCCTGAGACTCGAGGGGGTCGCCAAACTGATCTTCTCTAATCACCTCCCGATGCCATGTTAACGGATCAATGACGGACCATGAAACCAAGATGATGACATCCACCAAAAGCACCGCCCCGATACAAAGTACAGTATCTTTGATGGGCACAGCATTTCGCCGACTCGAACCTCCCATGCCGGTAACGCTGTTCGAAGAGGAAGGAGGTGCCGTGAAAAGCTTGTAGACTCGGCGGATCTTGGCAAAGAGCGTGCCAAACGTGATCGAGAACCCCACACTATAAAGCCATGGCATGACCATGCATGCCCTGTCGGGGTTGTGGCCATTGGTGTCGTCTTGTGCCACAAAAGCAATGATAGTCAAGGAACTAATCAAGCACCCAAGCAATACCAACACGAGAAAGTACGGTTGGCTGACTCGTACTTGTGGAGTCTGTCGATGCCAATACAGCCATACACCACAAACAAAGATGACCAGTACGTTGGATGCCAGCATGCTGTAAACAATGGCAGCTAGTGACGGTGGAATCGCATTACTGTCCTCGGGTACCTCGATAGAACAATCATCTGGAGAGGTATATTGTGAGAAGTCTGAGCGAAAACCACGATACGGTATGCATGGTTCTCCCAAAAGCAAAGGAAACTCTTCTTACGTACCTCCTGTCCATCGTGGGGATTCGCACACACATGCTCCCGCCGCATCCGAAGATCCATGGGCCGGATCGCAAAATAGTTCACAGTTTTTGCCCGCCGTTCCAATCGGACATAGTTTCTTGGCAAAGTATTCAAAATACAACTCGTTGATCGTTTGATTATTCACCGCAGCATACATCCACTTGTTCAACAAAAAAGCCACCGACGGATCCAAACTCCGTCGCACCGGCCAGGCCAACCACTGCCGTTCCACTTGCTCTCCGGTCATTTCCAAGTAGGGATCGTCCGCCTGCATATACCGCAAAACCAGTTCATCGGACACCAACAGAAAACATTCTTCAGCCTTCAATTTATCGATACATCCACCCTCGGAATCTTCATCGTTGCCGTGACATAACACTACATTGATCCCAGGGAACATCCGTTCCAGAACAAGAGGCGCGTAGCTGTCCCGAAAGGTACAGACCCCCGCTCCCTTCCGTGTGGCTTCCGTCAGTGTCGTCACGTCCAAGTCGGGATATTTGTGCTTGTCGGTATATTTGAGAGCTGAAATGGAAGTCGGCAACCACGGCGGAGTAAAGTCCACAAGGTTATATCGGCTGATAATGGATTTGATAAGTTAGAAACAACGAAAATCACATGAGGCACAGTGCAATCCGCGATGAAAAAACACAGAAAGTCCAGGGCAATACTCACTCTGGATTTGGCCAAAAGTCTCCCACTATCATATCAAAATCGCTGCAATTGTAAGTAATTTCATTAATGGTCACTGATTCTCCCTCATGACATTCCGGTCCAATGAGTGGTAAATTGGAAGTATACAAATCTTGGATCGGTGTTACTTCAAACGTCAAATTCACTTGGTCTTCGTAAGCAAATTGTTCCAACCGTTCCAACAGATCCATTTGAAAGCCTCCGAATGTATTGCCAGGAATAAAACCCGCCTTCAAGACGATTTCGGTAGGGAGATCCATCCTGACGTGGCCGGCATTTGCATGGGTCGGAAGTAATACCATCACCAGAAAAAGCGCCAATGTTAAACATAACATGCTGCACATCCTCCTCCTCCCGGCGGCAGGATAAAAAATCATGATCATTACTATGATGATTCGCTGGTCCTGGTCAGGATGTTTGGTGGGGTTGTTGTTGTTGTTGTTAATTTTGTTCCCCCGTTGACTTATTTGCTGCAAGAGAGATACCGTTGATAGAGCTTGCGCCATGCGATCTAAAACATTGGGCTTCGTAATAGCGTCTATTCTTACATACCGCAAACGTTGTTGTCTGACTATATTTTTGCAACACATACTTCTCTCACTTCCGCCGGCATAATACTGTAGAGCTGTGGTACACGCTGCTAGTACTCGTACATACCATTTTCTCCCAATTTGCTGTGCAAAAGAGCAGTTAAAGTGGACCGACCGGCAGAAGAACAGCAGTTAGCGGACCGGTCTTGCTTCTTCCGAGAAGATTCAAGGAAATTACGAAGGGGCTTATGCGAATTTTCATTTTAATGATGACTGTCGTTAAATACTCGTAATTCTTCCTCTATCTATCTCAGCTTGGATGGAGCAGCATCCGTCCTTGGAACTTCTTCATTTATTGCATGCATACGTACCTTGCTTTTAGGCGAAGATTCGTTCATGCCCAGTCATATGCAAGCGGGCACGCTTGCATGCATGGATGCATATTACTCGTACTTTACTGGTTCGTACGTGCCTGTTACGTACGACTATTTTCAATTCCGTATGACCGCTAATTGTTTTTGGGCCTTTTTATTTGTTTGTTTTAAATGCCCTCTTCAACTTCAATTCCTTTATTTATTGTGTCTTGCTTGTGTCGTCGTCTTGTCAAAGGATTGACTCCTTCGAATCAAACAGTCCCCCGGGAACGTTTGTACTGTACGAGGTCCTCGCCACAAAAAACTCGAGGAAATTTTATTGATTTTCACGCGCCAAAGAAAACGCGAAGAACCGCACGCTATCACGCGATGATTGGTTTCAGGTTCGATCAAAACCCAGCACCGCCCGCACGCGCCACAAGCAATGCGTTTTGCAGCACAGCAATGATGGTGTGGTCTCTTTCCTTCACTCATCATGCATCGTCTCTCATTATATTGCTCCTACATTACACTCTCTTATCACTTCTCTCTCCTCTTCCTACTGTCGTCGTTGCCTTCGTTCCAATAATGCCCAACTCTTGTTCTTCGTCATCTCCCACCAGTGTCATTTTGGCGAACCCGTCGACAACAACTCCCACGAGCGGACGGATGATGGCAAGAGCAGGCAGCAGCAAAAGCAAGACTGCGGCCATGGATGTGGACAGCAATGATAGTTGTTCTCAAAACAACAGCAACAACCACAATAGTATTTACAATCCTCGATCTTGGATTTTACAAGTCGGTGTCAGTGCTGGACGCTTGTGCGGCGTGGCCAACTCGCACTTGTTGGATCCTACTACTCACAATACTACTACTACTACTACTAGTAGCAATACTTCCAACAGCAACAGCCACAATGACACGGCATTGGTCTTGTGCATGACGGATTTGCTACTGGACTTGTATCAGACGTCGCAATCCTTGAATCTGCATTTGATAGTTTCGATTCGAAACAAATTGGAATTGAACAATCGTAAATATCCTGTCGAATTGTGCAAGGTAAGCAAGAATATAAGCATGAAGAATTGGAAGGAAAACCCTTGTGGCTGCGTACAGTAGTCTACAAACAAACAAACAAACAAATCACTCACTCACTCACTCACTCACTCACTCATTGATTGATTCTGATCTTTGTTACAGGGAAAAGCTGGAAAGTATACTCAATACAGTGAAGTGACGGGCGTCACGGTCGACAATCAATCCACCGCCACGGCCGAACAGGCTGCCTCAGATGCGCGTGCGCTGACCCTTCCCTCCCTCATTCAGCAAGTCCCTACCTTGGTACAGGAAATTCAAACCTTTGCCGAAGCTCGGGAATGGTCCAAATTTCATCAACCCCGGAATATCATCCTTGCCTTGCTCGGAGAAGTGGGAGAACTGGCCGAACTCGTCCAATGGAAGGGCGACCTGGACCACCACAATGATGATTCTGATAGTTTTACGAGCCAACTTTCCAGCCAAGAATTGGACAAATTGTCTCAAGAATTGGCAGATGTTGCGATTTATTTGTTGCGATTGGCCAGTGTCACCAATGTGACGGACGCATTGGTAGAATATTTGGAACATGCTGCCAATTAGATTTCTTCTTGGGAGATGCTTGGCTGCTGCTACAAGGAAAAATCAACATCAACATCAACATCATCATTGTAGTCCGTGAGATACTGTACTGTACTCTAGTAGTAGCACTAACTATTGTAGGAGTAGAACTGAGATTTGATGTAGTTTTGTTGTTTTTCGAGAATACGAGTATACAGTATGCTCTGAAAAGCTGCGCCCTCTATTATCTGCGTGGATCTTCTTGTAATATAGGCGGTGAATACCGTAATGTTGTGACCTAATAAGTTTGCCAGCCTCAGTTGCAATGCGCGTGAAGCTACATCGCCGAGGAACAAATTCACGAGGGGTTAGTGTCGGGGCACACACTTGCTTCAATACCTGTTCGATGTACTTCTTGGAGTAATTCTCGGCACCCTTTTCCTTCTTCTTCTTCTTCTTCTTCTTCCTGCTTTTCACATTTATTAATCGATTCTTCTTCTTCTTCATTGATATCGAAGATGGCTTGCAAGAAGAGTTCATACAATTCTTCATCACTCTTGACCGCATTAGCACTGTCATCAATGTCAGCAAACTCGAGAATCTTAGCACAACACCATACTGTAGGAATTCTAAGTCGCTAAGACAGCAGGCCACCGGTCTGTTGGAATCGATAGTGTCACGTGGTCATTAGCCGAAAGGCCCACCTCAATCGGACGCTCGATCGCTTCGGAACCTGTATCGAGCCGGATATTATACCGCCCTGGAAACACTCTTGGTAGCCCATCGTCATCGTACAGCCGAAACTTGCCTACATCAATCACAAATACGGCATTATGGACTTCCTGGGACTCTAAATGAAGTCTTTGAAATGCCAGCAGCTGCTTCCGCAGTTTCGAGGCGGGTTCCGAAACGGGAATTTCCTGTGGAACCAAATATACAAGTATCACCTCATCTCCAGCACGTTCTCCAACGTTTTGAATGGATATGTTCGCCGTCACGTTTGCATGAGAGGGGTGACATTCAAGTCGCACATTCTCGAAACGAAAGTTTGTCAGGGGATTTAAACCATATCCAAACTCAAATTGAGGATCTCCAGTGTAGTAGCGATAGGTTCGTCCGGGTGGACGACTCATGTCGAAGTCGACCATGTCCAATTCATCCATCATACGTTCTTTGTACCACGTGACAGCAAGCTTGCCCCACGCTCGGTCGGTGATACCAAATAAGGCAGCTGGCAAGGCTTCCCCAGCATAGCGGCCCGGATATCCGACCGACACGATACTTGCTACCGAGTCGATGATCTCGTCTACCGCCACCATACCGCCATGCAACAATACCAGCACAATATTAGAATTGACCTCTGCCAACGTTCGAATCAAATCTTTTTGAATAGAAGGAAGCCGAATGTCGGTTCGATCTAGCGCTTCGGCCTCGATAGAAATGTTGAGACCCCCCAAAAATACCACCACGTCAGACTCTGCAGCGATAGAACGAGCTGCCTCAAAGGAAGATGTATCGGAACCGTAGACTTCGCAACCCTTGATGGTCGACAGGGCACCCCCATAGGCATCTGTCACATTGTGGAATCCTTCATGAAAATTGGTGACACATCCGGTTGTGTCCTTCCCTGGACATATCTGGCCATAGTAGTTGCCCAGCATGGTGTGTCGATCATAAACATGTGGGCCTATCAAGGCAATCTTTTTGGTTGGATCCAAGGGTACTAAATTGGGGGAATTTTTCAACAAGACGAATCCTTGTGCTGTGGCATCCTTGGCGATTTGAACATGCGCATCGGATTGAACAACATCCGGCGGCACCTTCCAAAAGGGCTGATTTTCAATAGGATCAAACAAGCCCAGACGAAACCGTATTTCCATGGCATTGCGAACAGCCCGATCTACCGCCGCCTCTGGAACACGGCCACTCCTCACAGCATCAACCAAATAGTCAATGTAGTTGCCCCCGGTCGACCACGGTTCATTGTGATGCCAAGTGGCACTTTCCACATCACAGCCTGCGCGAATGGCTAGTTCCACAGTCTCATTTCGAAATTGGGTGTAGTTGTGATAGCGATCAAAATCGTCCAAGGCTCCAGAGTCGCTGGTAATGTAGCCTCGAAATTTCCATTCCCGTCGTAGTAGCCTTTTGAGAAAGTATTCATTGGCACACATGGGCACACCATTGACACGATTGTAGCTGCACATAATACCAGCTGCTTCACCTTCTTGAACAGAAGCTTGGAACGCCGGAAGATACGTCGACGATAAATCATATAAGCTTATCTTGGCATTGACAGAATGTCGCGAAATTCCACGATTGCCGGAAGAACCTTCGAGAGAATTAGCCACAAAATGCTTGAGAGTCACAACTGCCTGCAAGTATCGATCGTCCCAAGCCGAATTATTCTGCAAGCCCAACGTGTATTGAGTTCCAAAGACGCCATTTAGATACGGGTCTTCCGATGGAACCTCCATGCTTCTACCCCATCGGGGATCTCGTAAGATTCCAATATTGGGGCTCCAACAATCCAATCCGAGGTGTGGAAGGTTGGACTCATGATTTTCTCCCACATTCTGTAGCCACAAGGCTCTCAGTTCGAGTCCGATGACCGAAGCCATTTGATGCCAGATCGTTTGATTGAAAGTCGCTCCCAGCGTATTTGGATTGGGAAAGGATGTGGCACATCGACCACCGTCAGGTGCACAACGCGATTGAACTCCATGGACACAGTTGGCACCCCAATCGTCTATTGATGATGGTAGCATGGACTGATGAGACCGACTGAGTCTGGAGTGGAATGCCCATTTGACTCTCAAGAACATGAAAAATCAGAGGTGGATAACAACTCACATTCGGGGATTCCAAGCCGACTAATGTTCCCTTTGGGAGATTCTCGTGCCGTTAGAAGGAGCGGCTTCTCTTCCAAATTTAACCGATGGATCAAATCATCAAGCCGATCCGACAAGGGGAGGGAGAGGTCGCAAAAGGGATACTCATCGTGAGGAGGAAGGCAGGCCCGCGGAATTTTCGATGTCGGGGGATCTTCGGTGGCTTGTTCTTGTTGGTCCAAGAACAACGGCGTAACAAGCTGAAAAATCAAAAGGAAAGCTACAGCTATGCGAAAAGCAGTCGAAATAAGAGAAACGACCATGTTCTAAAGTGATCGTGGAGATGTCTTCTTATCATGCATGCATGGTGTGAATGATCTAGCATGGTACCATACATCGATCCGGTTCGGACGAGATGATGTGCATGGATCTTGCATCGATGAAGACAAAAGATCAAAGATACGCTGAAAGAAAATCCGTCAACCGTCAGATTTTTCGACATCATTTCGCCGTGCGCGCGAGAGTGGCCACGCGTACTGTCGCAGGTGGAATAAGTTGGTGGGCCAATCGTTTTTCGCCACATCTGCCCACAAAGCAAAAGCACAGGCACCAAATAATGTAATTTGTCGTTGACTGTCGACGCGCTCTCAAGCCCATCTGCTTTTTTCTAGGCGAATTTAGCACTGTACGAGATCTCGTGGATTCAAGAAAGCACAGACGCCAAGATGTGTAAACAATCCAAACCTCCGGTCTTCGCGCGTCGGTGGAGGGTGGGTGACGTTGACTTTCTACACGAATTTAGTACGAACTCTCTTGAAGATGCGATCACAAAGATACCGAGCGAAGATCCGCGTCGCCACCGCCCTGCTTCAACAAGCAGTGACCCAACTTCCGGATTGCGTTCTCAAAACCGCCGATCGATTTCTCTTCTCACAATTCGTCCGAGTACATTCTTGAACAAGTCAATTAAAAATGAAGACCGCCGTCCTAGCCTCCCTCATCGCCTCCGCCGCTGCTTTCGCCCCCGCCAAGCAAGCCGCCAAGACCACCGCTGTCTCCGCCTCTGACTTCGAAGATGTCCTTGGTGCCCAGCCTCCTCTTGGACTTTGGGATCCTCTTGGTTTGTTGAACGGAGCCGACGAGGAGCGATTCGACCGTCTCCGATACGTCGAGATCAAGCACGGACGTATCAGTAAGTGGTTTCTATCTTCTGACCTTGTTTGAGAAACACTGTGTGAATTGCACTATCTAACGACCGCCTTTCTTCTTCCTTCTTGAACAGGTATGTTGGCCTTCTTGGGTCAAATCACCACCCGTGCCGGATTCCACCTTCCCGGAGCCATCGACTACTCGGGTGACTCTTTCGACTCTTACCCCAACGGTGTTGCCGCCTTGATCGGACCCAACTCCATCCCCACCGCTGGATTGGTCCAATTGATCGCCTTCATTGGCATCTTGGAAATTGCTGTCATGCGTGATATTGAGGGAACCGGAAACGAATTCGTCGGTGACTTCCGCAACGGATACATCGACTTCGGATGGGATGACCTTGATGAGGAGGCCAAGCTTTCCAAGCGTGCCATCGAATTGAACAACGGACGTGCCGCCATGATGGGAATCCTCGGACTTATGGTCCACGAGGAAATCGTTCCCCTCGGATACGACCCCGAGCTTCCCATCATTGGACACCTTGTTTAAGTGTTTTTCCGATGCTGGTTTCCGGTCGAGGAACTGTACATAGATGGTCTAATGGTGCTTTAGACAATACGTAGTTACTCCCTACAACAACACCATTTTTTTTGTTTACACTATGTACACTTTTTTAGATTCGTCGGCAAGGATGGACGGCGACCATGGGAGATTCGATCCGGAAACCCTCGTTCCTAGATCTGCTTTCGTCGAGACGACGAACGTAGTGGTTGGAGTGGCCACAAAGGCGTCTCATTCGTTAGTTCAAGATGAACGTCAGCGTCGTCCGTGCTACATTACCGGCACCTGAAAGGTCTCCAGATGGATCCACGCTCCTCCACCACTCCATGGATCCAAAGCACGAACGAACGAACGAACGAACGAACGAACGAACAGCTGCTCGTCGGTCGTCTACATACGGCTCTTTGTTCTTCCAGATCTTTTCTTCTTTTTTCGTCATCCCATAGAGGCGAAAAAGTGGCGACTGGCGGTTGAAGCGAACCTTCCCCGTGGATCAATCAAATCTTTTGAGAAAAGGGCCTAAGCAAGTTCTCCAACGGGTCACCTTTGGACGACTCTTTCGACTGTTTTGGGTTTTGGTTGATATTTTGGTGTCGTTCAAAAGTCCAGTACTGTACATACATCGCATACAGTACAATAAGTTCTTCGAAGGCAGGTTGACGACGATGATGATAATGATAATGACCCATACAAGCAGCAGCAGCAGCAGCAGCAGCAGCAGCAGCAGCAGCAGCAGCAGCAGCAGCAGCAGCAGCAGCAGCAGCAGCAGCAGCAGCAGCAGCAGCAGCACAGTGGAGCATCCAACCCTCGACATGTAGTATACTGTACGGCATCATGGTGCTCAAGAGAAAGAAGGATGTCAACAAGACGTTGCGGGCGGCGATCATGACAAGAAAGAGCGATATTAACAAGCCAGCATCCTCCGTACTCATCAAAAGTAATGGGCCACGCCAGGCGTCGTTCTGCTACGCTTGGACCCATTTCGGGAAGGTTTTGGCGTTTCTCGTGTTGGTCTTGATATTTTTCATCATGAGATTGTCTAATAGGAGCCCGGCCCTACCGCTACATCAGTTGTCATCGGTGGAAAGGAATCCTTCTATTACAAAGACAAATAAGCATGTTCTTGGGACGAATGTTACTGCGAATACTCATCACGCGGCATCATCACCCGAACCAACCATAAAGAAAGGGAATCTAAAAGTCAACAATAATAGCAACAACAACAACAATAATAAGGAGAAGTATCTTGTATATATTACAACCTTGCTTTCGCGAGAAGATCAACAATACTTTCGACATTGTTGGCCCGAACTTTTGAAGAAAAACAGGCTACTGCAAGAAGCGGACATTTTGATCTTCTCTTACAACACTTCTGCGATCGAAGATAATGGATCTTTCCTTTCGTTTCTCCAGAACGATCTGTTTTATCAAAACCCCAGCTTTCGTTTGGAGCTTGCCTCCGAGTCGGTGTTACAAGACATTACTCAACCTTCTAAACGTGACAGTTGGATGGTGGATCGTGGGGGTAACGTTATTCAGTTGGGAGAAAATGAGGCAGTTCATCAGGGGTTCCGAAATGGATGGTTTGTGGAATATTCGTGGGTGATTCGGATCCATCCGGACGTTTTGATTCGAAAGTCCTCATGGCTACTCGAGACCATGAAAGACCCTACTGTGGATGCGATTTTGGTCGAATGCTCCAAAGACCCTCTACGGATTCATACCGACTTTTTTGCAATTCGACCCAGCGCCTGCCACCCCAATGCGTTTGAGGAATTGGCACGGGACGTATTGTTTGAGGGTCATGGAAGCCATGCCATGACGGCTGCCAAGGAGTTTCAACCTTTCCTCCAAGGGAATCGATATCGATGGCTGCCTGATAATGTCGACTCGAATGGATTTTGTGAAGTCCGAGGGAAACAATCGTCAGTGTTGCATGCCCACGAGCCGTTTCAGCAGCGGGGGGCCAACGGCAAAATCGTCTGTGAAGCGGTGAAGAATTTCAAGATGGACTAAAAGTAATATGTATTGAACGGATACACGTGCACATGAGCCAACATCATGCTGACGTGAAAAACAATGAAATCTACTGTTTACCAAGGAAGTATTTCCAAATCCCTCGCTCCGGGTGTCATCATCGCTGATCCTCTTCTACTAGATGGCAGTCCTTCGCTGGATACCTTTCTGGATTGCCGTCTCTGGGAAGGAGTGGCCATTGGTGTGTTGGCGTCTACACAAAATGACTCCGGGACATTATTGTCTTGTTGTTCGAGCGTTGGTGGATCAGGAGCACCACCATCGAGGCTTAGTCGACGAGTGGGGATCCTACTGGTTCGTAACGACCTTCTCGATTGACGCCTTGGAGTAACCGGTGCCATCCCTTTTCGAGGTGACTGGCTAGCGTTTTCTCGACGAAAGGACGATGGTTTCCTCTCATGACTGCTACCAGCACTGTCAAGTTCAAGACTACCTCGCCTCGTCCTCCCGCTCGACGAATTACTTCGTCTTGGTCCGGTGGAAGAGCTTCGTGGCGTCCTCCTCCTCTCGCTAGACGAATTGCTTCGATTTCTCCCTGAAGAGGAGATGCTTTTCCTTCTCCCGGTTGATGAACTGCGCGGTCTCCTCCCAGTCGAGGAGGAGGGTCTCGGCGTGTATTCGCTGCTGCTTTTAGAAGATCGACCAGCGCGTGGAGAAGCGCTTCTTCTGGCCGAACTTCCATCCACTGCTTTGTCCCTGCACCTGGGACTGAGATGTTCCGAGGGAGTTCCCGGGGCTTCTTCTTCTTCGTCGTCATCTTGATACAAGCCAGATTTTTCAGGCACCTCCATGAAATCACTGACTCCGGAACCAATGCCAATACTTTCAAAGACAAAGTTTTGCTGATACGAATCATCAAAGCCGATGTTTTGAGTGCTTTCGTGCCAAGCTGACTCTTTATCCGAATCTGATATCTTGGTTGAAGCTCCAGCAAACTTCTTTCGGAAGCTTGACATTGCTGTCTTCGGTTTGTCGTTCTTGAGTTCTTCCTTGGTCTCAACTCCGTCGGCCGAAGTACTCAACTCAAAGCTAAAGTGAGGGTGGCAGTTCGTCATGTCGATCGAAATATCATCCCGAGAACTGATCTCCAACGACGAAAGGCGGTGGGCTTGCTTCAACATGGCAGAGGGCCTGTGCTCCGACTTGCTGAGCAAGTCCCTGCTCTTTCTTTGCGTCTTCCCTACATTGGCGGTTCTCTGTCCATGCTCCGAAGCGGAGATGGAATGATTTCCGAATCTTGCGGATTTTGACTTGCACACTGGCAGAGGATCCTTGCTATCCAGTGGATCCGCTGGCTCATCAATGGCTTCAACTAGCTCCGCAAAGCTCTCCATGAGCTCTTCATTGATTGTTTCGGTTTGAGATGTCATGCTGAGTTTGGCTTTCACCCTTTTGAGCGCTTGCAATGCTTTAAGAGAGATCAGCGATTTAGTGCCACTGGAGATGGTCTTCCACGTTGGACCGTCCCCATCACCATGTTCGGAGGTGGAAAGATCTTTGTCAGTGTCATTCTTCTCTGTCTGCGAACGGATAATTTTTGAAGAGTGGGGCTTCAGCGCCGTCATGGTGATCTCATCCTTGCCTTCCAGGGGATGTTCTGGCTTTGCGCTCTCTTGAGACTGGGACGTCTCATTGCTTTCGGAGCTCGAGAAATCTTCCGAAGGCTCATCCATAGCTATAACGAGATCAGCAAAGCTCTCCAAGAGCTCCTTGTTCATCGTTTCAGTCTGAGAGCTCACTTTGAGTTTGGCTTTCACTCTTTTGAGAGCTTGCATAGCTTTGAGAGAAATCAAGTTTTTGGTTCCTTTGGAAATGCCCGTCCACGATGGAGCTCTTGCATCACTATGTTCCGAGGCGGAAATATCTTTGTCACTAATCTTCTTCTCTGGATTCGCACGAATCATTCTGAAAGATCGAGCCTTCCTTGGCGTGCTGCCATCATCATTGCCCTTCTCTGTACTATGCTCTCGGATGATTCTGGAAGATTGGGGCTTCAATGGGCGGCTGGCATCATTGTTGTTCTCTGTATACGAGCAAACGACCCGTGAAGATTGGGCCTTCAATGGGATGCTGACGGCAGCATCAACATCATCGCACGGATCGAAGTCTCCCCAGGAGTTGTACGAGCACTCAGATGATGAGGAACGGCAATTCGTCGCTGTTAGGGGAGGACGTGCCTTGTTGTCCTCAGTCGATGACACGGAGGAAGTTTCAGAAATTGGAGGTGCGTCGTTTTCTCGGATCTTCGAAAGAAAATGCGGTAGAGACGCACGGTCTCCGCATTCATTAGCCACCTCCGTCTTGGCTTTTTCGATCGATGGTGGTCCATCAATGATCAGAGGCTGGTGCGCATCGTCTTCTCGTTTCATGCTTTATCTTTCTTTGCAAAATATGCAAAAGATGCCGTTTCGAAGTCAGCACTGGAATAATGACAGCGAGAGAGGAAATGGAAACAAAAACAATAATGAAGTTATCAACCTCCTTCCTCTCGTTTCAGGAAGCAGATAATCCGCTATTAGTACTACTAGACTACGACTACTTTTACCGGTATGCTTGTGAAGGTTGACGATAGATATATCGATCGTCGAGAAAGTAGTCTGCACCCGCTCATTATTATTTATGGTCGATTCTGGTCGGAAAATGCCCTTGACATTTCAAAGGCAATAATAAATTCCGGCGAAGAGCATCCAAAATAATGTCCCCAAATCCCCGGCAAGCGTAATATTCTTCCTGGTATTTTTTGCAATAAGAAATGCGGTCATGAAAAATGAGGACAGGACTGATGAGTTATTATGCGATGCCGCCAGGACCAGACTCACTCCTCCTCCTTTGGCCACATAAGCAGACAGCAGACAAGGTCATGAATGAATATGTGCAGGACTGATGAGTGTGCGATGCCAGGACCAGACTCGCACTCCTCCTCCTTCTTGCGGGTCACAAGCAGACAGCAGACAAAAGTCTCACAGCAAGAGAGAAATAACTCATCGGTCCTACGGTATATTGATTTTAAGCGGATGGACTAGACTAGAATGAACTTTACCATTGAAGCAATTCCAAATCCCTGGCTCCTGGCCTGACAGTTCTTGATCCACCTTTCTTCAACGGCTGCTCTTCTGGCGGGGGGCGTCTGGGTTGCTGCTTCTGTGTAGCGCTTGAAGTTGGACATGTGAATTCTTCACTTCTCGATGATTCGATTGATCGATGTCGACCTGCCCCCTTGTCGATTGGTGGCATCCCAATCTCTTGCACCGCTTTCGGCGAAGCAATGTCCTCAAGGCTAGAGTGCCGAGTCGGAATCTTGTTGTTACGCGATGAACGCCTCGATGGGCGCCTTGGAGTAGTAGTAGTAGTAGTAGTACTGGCACTGGTAGTCACGCCCTGCCCAGGAGATTGCCTGTATAGTTCCCGCCAAGATGAGGGCTTTTTTTCGCAACTATTACCACCACCAGTACTACTACGTCTTCTCTGGGTAGAAGAGGACCTCGGTGTTTTTGGCATCTGATGTGGAGAAGCCCCGTCCTTGATACTGCTGCCAGAAGATCTTCGTCTTCTCTGGGAAGACGCAGATCTTGGTGTCTTGGGTGTCTGTGGCGGAGAAGTCACATCGTTGTTGATTCCACCCGAAAGCCGGCGATCTCGGAATGGAGAGGATTGCTGTCCGAGCGAACTTCGTCTCTTCAAGCTACGGGAAGAGTTCTGGCGTTCGATCACTTTGGTGGGATCTGTATCGATTTTTTCCCGTTTCGAGTCACCAATGCCCGATCCGATGCTCTCGAACACGAAATTGTTTTGATAAGAATCATCAAAAAGAAAAACGTTGTCAGAGCTGTCATTGTGGGACGCCCCCTGCTTGGATGAGCCCTTGGATGAAGACGATTTTTTGGTCGCCCCAGAAATCCGTTTCTTCATATTTGTGATGGCATTCTTCAGCTTTTCATTTTTTGTGCCTTCTTTATCGGCTTCTTCAAGCAAAAGATTCTCCATGTCCAGCAGTTGGCTTAGATCCCAGCTAAAATGCGGGTTGAAGGCCTTCTTTTCGCCTCGTCCAAACTCGTCCTCCGAGTCTGAGTCTGGACCCAACGTGGATTCTGCCCAAGAAGAAAACTCCAAGGATGGACGTCGGCGGACTTGCTTCGACTGGCTTGGGACATGCTCTGATTTGGTGAGAGATTCATTGACCGCCCTGGATCGCCTTTTCTTTGCCTTTGTCGGGCTGCCATTCTCGCTGTCCTTCAAAGCAACTTGGAATGCAGGAAGGGCGGTCTCTCTATCTTGATGCACGATACTAGTAGAACGGCGAATCATATCCTTCGATGAGGAATCCTTCTTTCGAAAACTCTCAACACGATTGGAAGAGCTTCTTGGTATGTGTTCCGAAGAAGCGCAGAGGGGATCTTTTCTGGACCTGCTTTTGCGTCGTGGTGGATTCATCTTCTGAGAATGTTCCGGCTTTGCCTCTTTCTCGGTCTCAGGCAGCGGTTCGTCGCTATCGGAGTGCTCCATGAGATCTGTTAGAGACAAAGATCGCGACAAAGTACTAGCTCTAGAGAGATGGCCGATCTTGGTGCTTGAGAGCTCGTCGAGCGAATTACCAGTGGTTTCGAAAAGATCAGCCCAACTTTCCAAAAGTTCCATGCTCATCTTTTCGGTTCGGGAGGGCATTTTGAGCTTATTTTTCATTTTTCCTATGACTTGCTTGGTTCCCTTGGTAATACCCTTTGCTCCCTTGATGAACGATGTTCGGAGATTACCCGCATTCTCGGTTTCAGACAGTTCATAGTTATCTGAAGCTAATGTTCGGGCACGTCCGTTACGCCGCATAATTACCTTCTTTTCATCGCCGCGATTCATTGTAGCGGCCCCATTTTGCGAGTCACACATACTTTTGTTTCGTCTCTTCTGATACGTCCTGGAAGATTGGGGTTTTGGTGGGACATATTCATCTTCAAAAGGGTTGAACGTACGGGATTCTCTCGCGGACCAAGAGTTGGAGCGCTTGATAGTCGGGCGAATGTAGAGAATCTTGGAGGGAGACGCCACTTCGATCGCACACCCCTTCTCCAGAGTGCAAGCCATCTGGAGATAGATGACCCCATTATCAACTGCCTCGTTTTGTTCTATCATCACGTCAGTATCCGTTAGGTTCATTGTGCAAAAGGTCTTTAAGATGGTACGTTTTAGGCGAAAGAAATAATGAGAGATGTGAGGATGACATTGAGTGATCACCGCAGAGCCATTGATTCATCGGAAAAACTGCGATAAAAACTACGACAGCTATTATTAATCGGACCGGTAGTTTTGTGAACCTTGGCTCTTACGCTATTGCCGAAGAGAACGTTCTTCCTTAAAGGGCATTAGTAAAGATGCTAAGGGAAGGCATAATTCCGTCTTTTCTATCATTGTTGACTCATGGGCATATTATTTTGTAAACCGAAAGGGCGGTTTGATACTTAGCGTTAATTATCCACTGTTCTAAAAAGAAGGCCCAAGATTTCATTATTGTAGGTTTGAAAAATCTTCCGAAAATAATATCGGAAGTTTTTGTTTCGGATCGGAGGGAGAAAATCAAAAACCGCCGCTAATAAATACATACATATCTTGAGTTAGACAGGATAGAGTGGTACAGTACAAGTAGTGTAGCTATGTCAGCGTCGCTTGAAGACAGTTCTCTCAACCTTCTTTTCTCGCATTCACAACATTCTACTACTAGAACGGGGCTTGGAGCCTTTTTTTGTGGACGGCAAGCCTGTGCTGGCTGAACGTCTTGGGTGCCTCGTCGTTGGAACAGAGGATGTGTGGGGTGGTCTGCTGATGAATTCGTCGCTACTGAATTCCTGTTCTTCTCGTCGCCGATCTGCTGTGGTGATCGTCTGGGGCAAGAAAGCATTGTTCTCCAAGCTGAGATGTCGAGCGGGGGGGATCCTCAACCCTCCTCTTGAGCCTTTTGAGCGCCTCCTCTGAACTGGTGGTGGACTTACAAATTCTTCGCTACTGGATTCCTGCTGCTGTTCTTGTCTTCGATCCGTAGTGTCTTTATTTGTGACAGAGTCGACTAAAATAAAGTCTTGCACGCTTGTCGGTGAAGAAGTGTTGCCACCCAAGCTATGGTGCCGAATGGGGGGCTTATTGCAGCGGGACAGGCGTCTTGATGGCTCACCAGCAGGACATTGACTATAGAGTTCTCGCCATGAAGAGGGCTTCCGTCCATTGCTGTTTGTATTTTGCGCAGTGTTCACATTACTGCTTGTTCCTTCATCTCTCGTCCTTCTAGCAGACGATGATCGGGGCGTTTTCGGTGTTCTTGGAGCCTGAGAAGCAAGCTGATCAGTGTTGTCGCCTCCGGTGGTAGTAGTAGATCGACGGGAAGGTGCTGGGGAGCGCCGCGACCTTGGGCTTTTCTGGCGCTCCATCACTTCGCTGCGCTCAAGCTTGCGCCCAGCAGAGCCAATTCGGCGCAAAGACCTGGGAGGCTTCTGGATAGGTGATTCAAAAGACGCCTCTGCAAATTCGTCCATCGAATTCTTTGAGTTTTCTCTTTGCGTGTCACTACTCATTCCCGATCCGATACTTTCGAATACAAAATTTTGTTGATACGAATCATCAAAATGACAAGCATTGATAGTGCTCTCATTCAAGCCAGAGCATAGCTCTTCTGTATCTGTCTTCTTCGTCGATCCAGAGATTCTGTTTTTGACGTTGGCGATAGCTCTCTTTACTAGCGGGTCATTTTTCTCGGTTCCTTCTTCTTGTTTCTCCTCTGCACTCGTAAAGTGACGTTTCTTCTCTGAAATTTGGCTAAGATCCCAGCTAAAGTGGGGGTTGAAGTTTTTCTTGTGGCTCGATAGCTCAACTTCCGAGTCTGATTCTGAATTCAAAGTCAAGTCGGCCCATGAACAAGAATCATCTAACGAGGATGGACGAGGACGTCGAACATGCCTGAGTTTGGCGGGCCCATGCTCTGAACGGCTCAGTAAATCCTTTGTTTTTCTCGGTCGCGTCTTTTTCGCCTTGGATGGACTAATATACTCGTGTCTTTTCAAAGCGACTTCGAATGTGGGAAGTTTGTTGGTTTCTGCTGGTGCAGTCTGATGCTCTTCTTTTTTCACCCGACGATGGCTTTCGGGCTTCGACGAGGCGCCGTCTTGTTTTCTTTGAAAATTCTTGTCAGGCTTCTTGGACGAAGCTCTTCCCAGTGCGTGTTCTGACGAAGCTTTTAGGGCTGCTTTCCTGCTCTTGGAAGAAGAACGTCTACGCAGTCTCTGTTCCTCCGACTTTGGTTCGTGGTGGGCTTCCCCCCTCTGCTGTTGTTGGGAGGGCGCCTCCTCGATGTCCGAGTCCGCCCCCAGCACATCAATGTCTCCTAACGACAACGATCGCGATAGGGCACTTCTCCGAAAGAGATTTCCAATATTGGCACCACATAGATCATCATCATTGTCGAAGGAGTTGTCGGAGTCTTCAGAGAGACTCGTGCAGCTCTCTATGACCTCCATCTTCATCTGCTCAGTTGTTCGAGAGGACGAGGAGGCCGTCGTGGTCAGTTTAAGCTTGTCTTTCATCTTTTCAAAAACTTGCTTCGTCCCCGCGGAAATCCCTTTGGCTCCCTTTACAAAAGAAGCGCGGAAGGTGGTATGCTCAGACCTGGATAGTAGTTCGCGATTTGGACCCGCACCAGCAGCCTTCCTGCTCTTCTTAGCACTACTAGTAGTACTACTACTAGCACCAGCGGACGCCACATGTTCTGAGACAGATAGCGATTTTCTTGGTCGGGTTGGGATCATTGTCCTGAAAGAATGGGGCCTGGATGATATTCCTTCGTCGTCGCAACCTCGATTTCCCCTCACGGACCATGAGTTCGAGCGCTCGAAAGTCGGACGCGCCTCCTGGTGGTGCTTCGCTGTTTCATCGTCAACACGGCATTCTTCTGTGTTGACGACTAACTTCATTGTGTCAACAATCGTCGTTAATGTAGTCTTTTCATTCATATTTTGTTTGTTTCGTTTCTTGATAAATAATAATGGCGGAGCGGATGCGATGTTCAGATGACGTTCGGGACAAATAGCCCATCATGCGGAAAGATATAATATCGGAGAGCGTGAAATTGAGATAATGGAAAGCCTAGAAGACTATTGTGTGTGCATTTCTGTGCCTGGATTGAACTTTCAATTTTGTTAATTTATTCGATTAATGCCCTGTCTTGTCGCAGCCAATTGGTATTTATGAACGGCATTATGTCGTATGACTAAAAAATTGCACCGCCTTCATAAAAAATACCCAGTGTCTTTTTTCGTCCACGATAGAAGATATACAAGCCCCTGACCACATCATCTCTTATCATCGCGTGAGTGGCGTTCGCGTTCGTGACTGGATTGCCCTACCAAGGCCAGAAGCCTATCCGCGGGATCGAATGAATCATCAATCTGAATCAATCAATCTACTGGCAGCAGAGAGGCTAGTAGAGGCTTATTGTACTACTGTAGTAGTCTTTGCTCTCTCTCTCGATTGATTCTCAAGTTGTCTCGGAGCAGACCTTATGAAAATCTGAAGCATCTCATAGCGATCGCGGAGTCCATTAGTACAACCTCAACAGGGGGGCACCAAGAGTAATAATTTTAGACGGGAACCTAGTCCCGTGACTACGCCCACGAAAATAGTCTCTCATAGAGGGAAATCTGACCCAGCCTCCGCTTCATGTCGGCCTTGGCGTGTTCTTTCACAGTCTGGAGTTGCCCCAACAAAGTTGGTACTTTCACCAAACGTTCTTTTCCAATCTCCTTTTGCTTGTTGTTGGCGGTGTGGTATATCAAATGCTTCGAAAATTGATTTGGATCCAATGAAACGACTCTTTGGATTTCACACATCTGCCCCCACAATTGAAGTCCCCCACTCCAGAATTCTACCGAATCGGTGCCCCATGCCATGCCATCTGCTTTCAGTTGAGGCTCGTCAAACGGTGGTAAAAAGGAGTTTCCCTTGCATATTCGAGTTTGCAAATCCATAATATCACGAGCCGAAGCCATCCATCCGGCGGGTTGCCCAATGTACTGATTGTCCTTTGTAGGTGGCTTTTTGGCGAACTCGGGTAGCAACGCCCCATCGGTGCCAGCCCAATATCCAGCTAGAAGGTTGGGCGACCCTTTTATATTCAAAAGAGCCACCCAGTCAAGTAATTTTGAATGATCAGGCATCTTTCGGATGGACAACCCCGCGATTGCTGTTTCCCACATCAAAAGTTGATTGGAATGAGGATATTGTGGGGCCAGCTTGCCCTGAAGACCAACATGTTCACCATGACAGCATATCCGAGGATCGGGTCGTGCTCGATGGTTGATGGGAATGGGTCCCAAGTTGGATTGCGTTGGGCGCGTCGGATCGGTCAATACCTCTACGCGAAGAAATCCTGGAAATGTATGGTCCAGCTGATCCCATGTGATATTACCCCAATTTTGACGAGATCGATCAAAGAGTGCCACTCGATCCGAAGAGGCATCTTCTGGATTTTTCGGAGGATCTGCCGCTTTTTTTAGACTCTCAATTTCCTGTCGAACGGCCATGTAGTAGTCAATGTGCGTTTTCTTGATTAGCATATCATCTTCAAACGCCATGAAAAAGTCGTAGTATTGAAATTTATCTTTGATCACTAGGCGATGCTGTCTAGCCAAGATTCGAGAGGCTTCGCTGACATATTTGTCTGTGTCGGTGCGTGACTGTTGTTCATAGCTGAGGGGAGTAGCTTGGTTCCAGACTTGCAATCCGACTCCAGCAGGCAACAACTCCTGAACGATCTTTTGTCGCTTATCTGATAGCTCGTATCCAAGAATAAGATACACATCCACATGATAAAAGGGCACCATTGTTTTGACGCCGTCCAGCAATGCAGGGACCAAAATCTCCATTAACCGATCTTGCCCCTCTTGAGTTTCTCGGTCGCCATTGTTGAATTCTCTGGAAGAGGTGATAATGTACAATATCTTCATTCCTTGGGGAGGACGAAATGTTTGCTTCCTTGATGGCATGGCGGTCAAATCACTGGCAAAAAGTACCAACGAGACCCATAATAACACTAGTGTTCCCAGAATCGCCCATGCAGCAATTCGCCGCGTCTCTGCCTGGTGCTTGCTCAGTCGTTTCACAGTCACCATGATGTCTACACAGCCAGCCTCTATGAGCTTCCTGACGTCTGGTTATTGTTCTACACCATCTTTATGAACGAAACGGGGATGCGTATTTATTGTTACAGTATATCTTTGCTTATTGTACCGAGTGTTACCGGGACGCAATCTTGCCATCTGCCATTGTCGCGTTCGCACGCATAGGTAGCATGTTTTTGCTTTTCGCTTGCGGTTTCGAGCGATTTCGTCCGTCTTTCACCCGGTCGGTGTCCATTTTTGAATATGACGTCTGTCTGTCAGTCTCTACGTACTGGTACGTACGAAGTACAGTATGTGGGGTTCGCTTTACTTTCGAGAATACAGGATATATGCCACTTACATATGCCCTTGTCGACGATACTCATTTTTTGGCATCTTCGTACCAGGTATCTATCCGCCAGAACTATTCGCATTTTGACCAAGCGACGAGTTCTGACATCTTTCAACTTCGAGTATTTTTGTTCTTCTTGCCCGGTTTCAACCGCTAAATAAGTCGACGTTGAGAAAGAGAACCCCTCCGATAAGTAACATTATATGTCTGACACGCACGGTGATTCAATCCAAACTTATGGCCTTTCAGCGAAACCCGGTCAATTCAAACATCTCACCGGGATATGGAAAAGCTGTCACCTCCGCCGGTGGCCGGTCCTGGTACCGGCACGTAATATGGATACGATCTCGAGTGACGAACACAACATGGATGATCATCATCATGCACATTATTAGGATCATAAAAAGTCGATCACGACAAACCAAAACCTGACGGTGTCATCCCATCGAACCAGCAGCAAAACAAAACATCTATTCCTGTCATCCTCGCTAGCATGATGATGATGTCCCTCCAAGCTTCTTCTACCTTGGCTGTCCGACAGACGGCTCGAATAATGGCCCTCAAGGCTCTTGCGGCACGTGGGGGTGCCTACCGTTCGGCATCACACTACTGCAGCGCCCCGGGCGGCGCCCGTGGTATCCATTCTGTCCACCGCTTGGAACGTGCGGTCTGTGCCGTCCAAGCAGAAGGATCGTCGAACTTCAAGGCCGGCTCTATCGACCTCAATAAGCTCTTTGACGAAGTCGATAACGACAGTGACGGATCCATCAACAAGCACGAATTTCTCTCGGCCCTCAAATTGGTCCAGTACGACGGTATCCTGAAAACACAAGCGGATGCCAAGGACGAACTAGATCGATTGTCCAAGAAAATGGAGACCGTTGAGCGATTGGAACACGATATGGCAGATCTCCTCGAGAACAGTGGTAGTACTGCTGCTGACTCAAACAAAGTCAAAAGGGATGACATCAAGAGCGCGATTAACGAACTCAAGGCGCAGATCATCACCGCTCGAGCTACTTTCAATACATTGGCAAGGCAACACTAACATTTTCTGATCATATGGTTGGATTGGGTACTACATATTACTATTTTCAAGAATACCGTACTGACTGCTGTGGGCAGTGTTGGTGGTGTACTACTACTGGTGCCTGCCTGTTTCTCGTCAGAATGGTGGGTCGATCATCTGCTCACGATGGCATCGGCCAGCAAGACGTCACATTGTATTACTATTTTCGAAGCGGTAGGAGTTTTGAAGAATATATTGCCGCATGTTGCGGGAATACTGCTATGTCGTCCGACTTTAACCCTGCCGCAGGTTCTACCAGTAACAGCTATATAATACTACCATTACTACCAGACAGATCAATTGATCATGAGCGAGTACTACTAGTACTACTGGCACTCTACAACTAGTACCCCATAGCGGGATTTGCAACAAATTACTTTAGTTTCTTCATCGATGATCGTGGGAACACACTGAAATGTGCTGTTGTTCAGTACAATCTAGCTAGTAGCATACGATGACCTTTCTTCTAATAGCGCTACTGGCTAGCAGTAGTTAGAACCTCAAGTAATGTCAAATACAGAGTATTCGTACAAGCAGCCCTACTGGCTACCAGTAGTTAGAACCTCAAGTAATGTATTCGTACAAGGAGCGCTACTGGCTATCAGTAGTTAGAACCTCAAGTAATGTCAAATACAGAGTATTCGTACAAGTAGCGGCAGGCTACGATAAAAACTAGCGGTGGTGTCAACGACGAAAGAAGGACGAGGATACTACTAGAACAATCTTCGTTGTTCCACGGATTTCAAATGTGTTCTCGCACTCTTTCAAATGATAATTGCCCATCTAATACAGTACCTGAGTTGTCCCGCAAACATGAAATCCTGCTTCTCGATTGTCTTCTACAGTATCTGTGATTGACACAAACGTTGATGCAGATTCGATTTTACATCACATCATCATCCGAGAATTTGGAAGTGAAAAAAATAGGCATGACTGAAAATTCGCCCCAAGATTTTTCTGCTTGGGCCACGTGGCCGCCCCCGCCCCGCTCGCTCGGTCTCCCCCGCACGCCCGCCCCCCCCTCATCCCCCATTTACAAATAATAATCTCAAATCTGGAACCCGAACCCGAAGAGCGCGCGCTGGTATGCGGTGAGAACATCGCGCGCAGAGGGAAATCCACCAATCAAAATCGTTGAATTATTAAGAGCAACAGGGTCAACCATCAGGTGCCAAAAGAAAGATCGCGAGGATCGGATCGAATCTGCGATGCGAAGTGCGAAAAGCGCCATCAGCTTTTGAAGAACGCATAAAAACTCATTTCGACTATCGCAGCTTCGACCATCGTCAACATCATCACCATACCTCCCGACAACAAACTACAATCACCATGTTTACCTTTCAAGCATCGATCATCCTTGCCCGGCATTCGGTTCGAAGCAGCTTGGCGCCACTGAAGAAGAGCCTCGTTCTTCGCGGTGCCACGGCTCGTTTCATGTCCGGCGATCAGCAGCTCGCCAAGGAGCAGCTAGATCGATTGGCCAAGAAACTGGCCCATGTCGAAGAAATCGAAAGTCATGTGGCCGCCCTTGAGGCTAACTATGCTGTCAAACAGGAGGCCTACAATAATATCGGAATGCAGGTCAGTTCATCTTCTCATATGTGGTGGGCGGGGCGTTGTTTTCTTGTTTCCTGCGACTTCTAATAGTGACGTTCCTGTTTTGTACTCCTATACGCCATCTGCGGAATGAAGACTGCCGCCGAGATCGATGCCCTATTCGCCGACTCGAAACTCAAAAAGGACAACATCAAAAATTCGTTGAGCGAATTGAAAAAGTTGATTCACGAGGCAAAGGATATCTTTGAATCAGCGTCAAAGTAAAACTATATCGGTGGTGGTGGGGGGTGATGCCAGTTTGGTCGACGGAAAATGTTGAGAGCTCTGGCCTTCTTTGGAAAGGATAATGTGGCCGACTGGTGTGTAGGAGATGGCAGTTTGGGGAATTGATGGCATCTAGAATCTGGCTGGTGGCCCCCCAAAGATCTTGTCGGTCGTCGAAACATATTTTTTCAGTGTTCTCTATCATAAACTCTTTTCTGGTTCCAACTACGTCGAAAAAGTGCTACTTCAGCATTTGGATTATTTCATCGATGTTGTAGAAGTAATATTGTATGTGCTAGAATGAATCCGGCTGGTGGTATCCCAAGACCTCCTCGGCCAGTCGAAAATTATTTATCGTGCGGTTGCTACTAGTGTTCCGCCCAAGCCGGAAAATTGCTCTTTTAGCAGCTGGATTATTGCAGTGAGACGTCGTAGAAAGACTAGTTCATGTGTGAAGATAATTTATAGCTTTAGCTTTTGACGCGCAGTAATATGTGTTTGCGTCAGCCATGATCCTTTGCCAATTGGTGAAAGTCCAAGTAGTAGTGTAGTCTATGATTAGGCATCTGGTTATTTTCGGCGCGAAACATGAGGAGAAGTTCGGCTTCTGGTGACTTGGATCTCTTCGATTCGAGATCGTCGCTCGGAACTAGAAAGTGCTCGATCCTTGGAAGGCGCGGATCTACTAGTACTGGCGGGGTGGTGATGGTGGGACGATCGCTTGCTCGGCGAATCGCCACGTGGGCGGGAAGATACCTTGTCGGTAGTGACAGGAGGAGCTCGGAACTCCTCACCCTTAGATAAACGTTCCGTCGTCATCTCTTTGCAAGAAACAGCGTCGCTCCGTCGTCGACGAGGGGTTCCAGGGGCACTTGCTCCGTCTACTTTTCCAGCATCCGACTTGGTCCTATTCGGTTTTCGTTCGCGATGGTTGGAGCGGCTAAGGGTGGAGTTGTTGTCATTCTTTCGCGAATTTGATTTCGAACGACTCCTGCTCTCTGCTCCGACTGACGTCCTGCGACGTCTCCTAGGTGTTTCTGGCGCATCTTTCTTTTCATTGGGCTTGGGCTCTTCAAGCACAGTTAGGGACTGTGATCTTAGCAACTGACTCCTTCTGGAACCTCGTCGCTTTGTTGGTCGTGGTTTGTTGATCTGCTCTTCTTTGGTTTCGTCTTTCTCAAGATCAATATCTACCATGGCAAAGAGGTCAAGACTGCTACCGCTAACATCAACTTGCTCATCGCCACTGTTGCTTCTTTTGATAACCAGTCTGCTTGATGAAGCTTTTGGAGGATCAGCACTGCTTTTTCCTTCTTGGTCCTTGTACTGGTGGTTGTTTTCTAGTTGAAACAATTCACCCGCCAAAGGCTCCAACAAGTGATCGTGCCTGCCAAGGCACTGGACACTTGTCGGCGACCCTTTCATTGTTGTGTCAGGCTTCAACTCAGACGAGTCGTCTTCATAATCGTCCTTCGATTCGCCACGTTCGGAAGAAGCAGCAATGTCAAGGTCTGGGAAAGCCAAGACGTCACCAGGGCCTTCGTAACGAATTTCCTTTTCTGCAGGCAAACCACCGCAGTGCTCCACTCGGACATGAGTTATAAAATGATCACTGCTATTTTCCATTGAGTTGGAGGGATCATTTCTCCAGCCACTGTTCAGCACACCAACTTTTGAAGGATCGATGCACTTGGCCTGTGGAGAGGAGAGCTCTAACTGGAGAAAGATTTGTGGTTTCAACGAATGCTTTTTCACCTTCTTGCACTTTGGAGTGGTGAAAGAATGCTCGGCAACGGTTGCCATGGTAAGTACTTCTATGTTTGTTACGCTTTACAATGCAAATGAATGTTATGGAGGAGAGTCAGTCGTCAGGTCCACGCGTCTTGAACGTGGTCGATTTGTCCAAAATGAAGATAAAAATGGCCGGCTGGGACAAAAACGCGTCGTCTACCTGCCTACTCGTATTCTCGTGGAACTTTTCTGTCGTTGACATTATTCTCCATGTCAGGGGCTTATTTGTAGTCGGAAATGGAGTGACGTCTTGACACATTCAGGCTGTGTGTCTACAGTATATATTAAATGAATGCAGATGGCACATGTACTAACTAGCTACACTACGACTACCACGCTCCTCCATCACTTCCAGAAATAATAAACGTGGCAGCAAAATATGGATGGTGTGGTGTACTCGTACCGCTATCCATGTTGAAGCCTCGACAAGCCGAAAGATATCAAGATTATGTTATGCTACGGCGGCGGGCAGCTCTGGCACCAACGGTTAGGACATCCCAGCGATTACTACTTGTTCAATGCGCATAAGCACATGAAGGGCGTGCCACGGTTCAAACACCTGGACCCAATTCTCGATACGTGTCCTACTTGCGTGCGTGCAAAGCAAACGAAAGAGCCTGCTGGACCGAACACTACCAGAACAGCGACTCAGCCTTACCAAGGTCTTTCGATAGACTTTTCTTTCGCAGGAACGAAGTCTGCTAATGAGGAGCGTGCGACCGACTTTGTTGGAATAAACGGTGAGACTTGTTGGATACTCGTTACTGATCACTTTTCGAGAATCAAACATGGCGACACACGCATCTCCAAGGCATCCCCATTGAACTGGCTACGAGACTTTCTACGAAAATACTCCCCGAACTGTACTGGGAAGTACGTTTTTCTTGATCAAGGAGGCGAATTGTATGCTAATCCGGACGTCCGTGATATCTTCAAGGAATTTGACTACGAGATCCGCCCCACTGGAGCCGATGCATCGAGTCAGAATGGGCCTGTTGAGCGAGGACACCTGGTCGTCGCCAATGCCATTCGTGCTTTGCTCACCGGCGCCAATCTTGATGTCCAGTTCTGGCCGTACGCCTTCCATCATTGGTTGCGTATTGACAACAGCATCCCTTCGCGAGACCAAGACCAGTCTCCAATCAAGATTGCGCAGGACATCGACGACGACTTTAGCTCCTTTCGCACCTTTGGATGCAGAGTATGGGTGCGACCGCCTGGACGACGGCGAGCGAAGCTTGTTCCCAACTCAAGGAAGGGTATCTTTCTTGGTTTCCTCCCACGGACCACCAAAAATATCCTTTGGTATGACCCTGAAACTTCGCGTGTGAAGATTGCGAAACATGCGAGATTTGATGAAGGAATGAACGACTTGCCACCGGACAGCATCCCGCCCAATGTTGTACATCTTCAGCGGACACAACGTGGCGACAACATTGAAGCAGAAGCTGAAGAAACCTTTGTATCTGAATTCGACGTCGGCTCTAGCCCCTTCTTCAATACTGTCACGAAGCATTTGACCACGAAGTGCCGGCATGCTTCTTTTGGATTCATCATTGACACTGATGAAATCAACAATCGGGCCTATATCTCGGATATCCGACCACGAAGCAGTGCATCCAAGCTTTATTCGTCGATCAAGGCAACAAACAACAAGATTCGTGGTGCGTATGTCGTCAGCATCAATGGGAAACCGGTCTTTACCCGTGACGAAGCACTTGATGCTCTCCAAGAACTCTCGTCCTCCGGTGCCAAATCCTTTGATATCGTCTTTGCGCCTGAACGGAAGCTCACCTCGAATGCTCTTCGACGAGTCATCCGTGAGCATGATCTACATCGTCCCAATGCGGAAGACGAGCATGTCCATACTCTGAATATTGCTGATATCAGAGCGATCTCAGCAGTTCGACATCCGGACCTTGACTTCTCTGAAGACACGATTTCAACCCAGGAAGCGCACCTTGCGATTTCTGCCATTCGATCTAAGGCGACCACAGCTGCCGAGCAACTTGTTGGTCACTTCACTCGACGAAAATTGAAGAAGCTTGACACCTGGCCTTTATGGGAAGCTGGAGAACGACGACAATTAGACCAATTCTATGACCTCCGCATGTACGGTGCACCTATCCCTCGCCCGCCCAGTGCCATTGTTCTCCGACAGCACTGGCAATACCATATCAAGCGGGACGGCACCAGACGCGCTCGGAATTGTTGCGATGGATCCCCGAGAGCTGCCCCAAGTCTTCACAAGTATGCGCAGACGTATTCTTCCTGCGTGGAGCAACCTGTCCAACGCATGTTCTTTGCTCTCGCTGCTGAACTGGGATACAAAGTCTATGGCGGTGATGCTAAGGACGCTTTCGCACACTCCCCCGCCCCCGAACGACCGACTTTCGTCGAAATCGACGATGCCTATGCCGACTGGTACTACCATCGATACAAACAACATGTTGATCGTTCCAATGTACTACCTGTGCAGCATGCTCTCCAAGGCCATCCCGAATCTGGCCGCCTGTGGGAAGAACATATCTCAACGATATTGCAGTCATCTGTGTTTAACTTCAAGTCTACCACTCATGATAAATCTATCTACCGCGGCTCATTCGATCACCAACATGACAACATGATGATCATTTCTGGGATCAATGATCAGGGGAAGGTGTCAACCGAATCTACGCACCACAGACAGACGACTCACAAATTGAATCATGCGCGAGTCATCATCCGACGAACATTCAAAAGGAACGAGAAGCTTTTGCAACAACAACAGCAACAGCAACAACAACAACAACAATCTAAAATAGCTCACTCTTTTCACCGCACCTCTACTTTACTATTGTATTGTATCGGTACTGAAAGGACCACGACAGTAGAGCGAATGTAGTCTACGACTACACACAATGAAAGTCAATGCTACAGTATGTAAAATCTACTACTCAGGTACACTACAAGTACCGGTACAGTATTAGACCTTCTCCGTCCTTTAAGACCTTCTCCGTCCTTTTCTGGTTCACGAAAGTTAGTGAAATAATGAAAAAATATCTTGTTAAAGGTTCGCGCAAGCCAAAACCTAGTTCGTGTCGATGACTACACGTTGTTGAAGTATTCGAGAGCCGGATGCTGCTGGTGAAACGTGAAACCCTCCTATGGCAGCACCGAAAGTATCATCAATCACCAATCCAACACGATCATCGCTTTTGTCTACCTTGTAGTAGAGACGACGAAAAGTAACTAGTAGTACCCGGAGTATCAGTTGGGCGGGTCACTTCTTGATTTTTATCTATGAAGAATGATGATGGTTTCGAAGAAAGACTCAGTCAGATGATGATGTTTGCCCGGAATAAGCCTCTTGTTCTTGTTCTAGAGAGATTATTTCTTCTTTGGTGGTGGTCATAATGATGATGGAGAAAAAATCGTTGTATGTCTTGATGTTTGATTCTTCTCCTTCTTCAAGAATAAACGCGATGTGCGACGACGCTGCGCTGACTTCTTATTCTGTCGCCTGATGCCTATTATGTGCTGGTTGTTATTGTGATTGAATGGATGGGGAGTTCTTTCTCACAAGCGGGAACGAACGTCGTCCACCAGTACTGTAGGAGCGAGAGGACCAAATACTACTTCTTGGTACTGGAAGGATAATAGTAATGAGAGATGTTTCTACGAATGACTTGAGGCGAGAATAATCACTGTCATCGAAAATGACTATGATCATCAAATCGTGTTCGAAGAACATACGGTATATCTTTCCCCCCGAGGAGTCGTCGTCGTCGTCGTCGTCGAACTTTCTGTTGGATCCAACGAACATTAACCGTTTCCCGCGTAGGGACGGATTAGGGACGGATTTTTTATCATGCGCGCCAGTTTTTACGCGCTGTAACGAAGGGGCGAGGCCCCTCCAAATCAGCAATGTATGGATTATCTGCGAGTACTATCCTAATAACGACCACACCACTGTCTTTAGCGCGCTTGTCGGCTTCAGTATTTCCTCCCAAGACGGGCGCCGGACAGACTCCGCCAGTCGACAAAGGCATTAGCAGAAAATGGCTCAAATGGCGCGGACTCGCGCTTATTATCTATCGCGATGCGACCGCGAGGATGACCGGACACCGGACAAAACAATCCTATTCTACAGTAGTATTATATTCAAACGAAAAACATATTTCGGAATATATCCTATCCCATTGCTAATAGTGCATCATGGCCATGCTCAAACTATTGGAGAATCATCATCGTCTATTATAGTCTAATAATAGTAGCAATGGCTCTTAAAATCACCCAACAAGGAGGACGAGGACGACAACACGCATCGTCAGGCAACAGCAACAGCAATGGCAAGAAAAAGTTCTTCAAGTTGTGGTGCTTTTTGTATTTCTTGTTCTTGACGACAGTCGGGAGCAATTTAAACAATGGTAGCAATGCTGCGTCCCTTCTACAACATACTATTACATTTACTACGGAATCATCATCATCATCATCATCATCATCATCATCATCGACGCAGGAGCAACAACGCAAGAAAGAAGACGTTTTGGTATGGAGACGGTCCCATAACAACAACACGACCATCTCAGACACCATCATCAAGCAACAGAAAATAATCATCCGATTGGATCTGGAAGTCGGTAAACGAAATACTGAGTTTGGCCTTGTACCTATGCTGGAGACGACGACGAGTCATCAAACAATACTACAGAAGGACGACGGTGCACAACAACAACATGAACAACAACAACAACAATATCAGCATCATCTGGTCAATCTATCGTTGCAACCCGTCACGTCTCCCGCACCTTGGCCCAACCTTACCACACTGGCCTTTCATCAGGGATCTTTTTATTCGGGATATCGCAATCAAATGATGGTATTTACCATGATTGTTTTTCAAACCGTCCAAGAAGGGCACGGTCAGCTACTACTGGACTCTTTGGCCCTCAAAGATACCTATGGTTCCAATCAACACATTCCGTTCTCGAGACTTTGGAGTGTTCCTCATTGGAATTCCCATCATCCCCAACTTCCCCGACTCGTCGAGTATGATCCCATTTTACACGATCAATACAATCCCCAAGACAGTCCTCCGTTCTTTCAGAATGAGAACAAGACCCAGTTTGAAAATTACGACCGAACATTACAAACCAACATACCCGTGCGTCCCCATGCCTTTGGCATACAAAACCATCTGATGGCAGCCTACATGCGTTACACCAAGGGCAGGGGACCGTATGCTGTAGCTGCTGATGCTGCTGCTGATGCTAGTCGACGGAATCCATTAGAAATACTCATGCTACAAGGGGCCCTCCGACCGCATCCTGATTTGGAAGCGATTATTCAAGACAAACTACGACTTCTTCGAGAAGGGACAGGAGGAGGAGGAGGAGGAGGTGGTGGCGGTGGCGACTACATGACATTGCATGCTCGTGTCGAACCAGATATGCAACGGCATCCTGTCTGTCGTGACAAGAAAGTATTGAACTTGACCACCATCTTTGAAATTTTGGAAGACAAATGGAAGGATGAACCGCCGTATAATATTTCCCGAATCTTCATGCCGATCAATCGTCCGTATTTGGAACAAGAAGGAGGAAGCATCGGCACTGCCGTGAAGAACGAAAACATCAATTGGATCGCCGTCGAAAATCTTCGAGCGTTGAATCGGGCCCGTGACCAGGGACTGTGGGGTGGCCGGGTTCGAGTGTACGAATTTGGGGCATCTACATTGGTCGGGACTCCCTACGAATCCAAACCAAGTACACCGGGAGCCATGCTCAACTTTTTCATTGGCATCCAGGCCAAAATCTTTGTGGGAACCGAAGTCTCGAGTTATTCTCATGATTTATTGGCGACACGATTCTTTCGTGGTTATCGTCAAGACAATTACAAGTATCTTCCCGAGCAGGGCCTCGTGGAATGGACACCCCCACACATTCATGATCCACCTGGATTCGGTTGTTGAGGTATGTACTACACTACGAACCTTTTGAAATGTTGGTCGTGGTATTACATGAGTTCCTTTCCAAATTTTCGATTCGGATGATGATTCAGGTGTTCTTGTCAAAGTACGTTGTCTAGTATGTATGTATGTACGATTAAACATGAGGTTTTGCACTCCTGGGCTCCCGACTTTTACAACAACAACAACAACAACAACAACCACATCAAGTACTCGTACTACTTGTACAAAGAGCAGCAATCATGAATGAATGATGAAGGGGCGGTCTTAATGCTAGCTACTAGAATAGTAGTAGTACTACTAGTAGTAGAGAGTTTGAGTCTTGGTCTTACTTGCTTTTGTTGGTACCGGTATAAGCACGTGCCGAATGACTGAATCGTACACGTACTACTAGTACTGTACGTACTTTATATTATTGTTATATTATTATTTGATTGGGCGAGGGCGTGTATTTGGGAGCGATGACCATCGCATCATTTCTTTTTTTCATTCGCGGCGGCGACGACGACGTTCATGCATACCAGTGAATGATATCTTGGTTCAGGTCTTGCTCCGTGTCGCAATGCTAAGTAATTGAGTCGTTGAAGAATCTAACATATATGCCTAGTGGGGTCCGACCCGGGAAGGGTCATGGCTCATGCATTCATGCATGGCGCAGTACAGTAGCGGCTCATACAACATCATCGCGATCATTCGCGATCCGTCGCCGCCGCCCGCTTTTCTCTTTCTCTTTTTCTCTTTTTCGCACTTTCAACGGCGGCGCATATAATATCGCATCAACAACAAGAGCGAAGTTCGTATCTTCTTCTACTTCCTTTCATACTCTATTATCTGTACATACCGTGGTACACACATTTCATTTCATTTCATTACCTTATCATAGTAATAATTATTATGCGCTCCGAAAGTCCTCCTCCGTCCAAGAAATCGAGTGATGCCACCACGTCGACGTCGTCCAGCAGCACGATGAGTAATGCTTCCTCGGAACAACAACAGCAGCAAGAGCAACAGCAACAACAGCAACAGCATTCCTTGACCCGCCGCTCCTTGGCCGACCGCGCCCGTGTCTTTGACAAGTCCTACGTCGAGTCTCCCGTCAAAAGATCGAGTAGTACTAGCACTAATACTACTGCTGTCAATGCACTACAGCAGTTGTTGGATCAGTCGATGCATCGCAAACAAGCCAAGGTGATTCATGGACGGAAACAAACTTGGCGGGATGCTTCGAATCCGGGAACTGCGGCCGTGATTGTCCATCAACCCAACAACAATAACAATAACAACAGTAACAACAACAAGGGTGGTGGTAAAAAAGAGCTGCAGGCGTTGATGGATGCCTCGCGTCATCGCAAACAAGGAACACATATCAGTGATGGAATCAAGGCTGTCTACCATCCCATCATCAGTCCCGCCACCAAAAATAATGATAAGAATCATAAAGGAGGAGGAGGAGGATACTTTGCGATTCCCAAATCGCATCAAAATGGGGATGCCGACACACCCAAACCCTTGCCCAAAGGTCCGCAGTTACAAAAACTGCTCGATGCTTCGGCGCACAAGAAATTATTGTTATCCGCAAAGAAGCAGCAGTCGCAGCACCAGCAGCGTTCGTCGCAACATTCGTCGGCTCGGCATCCAGCATTTACCTTTCATTTACGTCCCGTCAACAAGAAGAATCGTATCAAACCAGCATTACCACCGGGGGTACAACCCTTGAAACCTACCGAAACTACCTTTGACAATGTCATGGCACCCAAATTACGGGTCGATATTACCAAATTTCAAGCTCCGACCTTTGCCAAAACACAAGCGGAACAAACCTTGTTGCAAACGGCCATGATCGAACAAACCTATGTCTTGAAAGGTCGTCATCATCATAACAACGAACAACTCAAGAAGGATAATAATCATCATCCTCCTACTACTAGTAGCAGCAAAAGCAAAAGCACAACAACAACAACAACAACAATAGCAGCAACAACGCCGACGCTACAGACATTGGTCAATGCCATGGAACCTGTCGAAGATTTACGCAAGGGTCAAATATTGCAAACTCAAGGAGAATGCAAAGCGGAGGATGATCATTTCTATATCGTACAAGAAGGACATGTTGATGTTATCATCAATAATACTAAAAGTGACGGTAATGGTGATGGAAAGGGTAGGGGTAAAGAGGGTAATGGTAGTAACAACAACACGACAAAGGTTGTCGTCCAACGATTGCAAAAGGGACAAACCTTTGGTCAAGATCGATTATTGTTTCGCAAGGCCAATGATGCGACTTATCAAATTGGTACCAATCATACCAAACTGTTTCGATTGCATCAAACAACCTTTCGGGCCATTATGCAACAACAATATTATCATCAAACGGTCGTATTGGAAGAATTACGACAAAAAACAGCAGCAGCAGCAGCCAAAACCAAACAAAAAGAACAAGATCAAGATCAAGATCATCAACAACAACAACAACATGCCAGTACGACTTGGAATGCAAAGCAAAAAGAATCCTCGCATCGTCCAGAGGAAGAATATTACTCCTCGGCAGAGGAAGAGGAGGAAGAAGAAGAATGGATGGACCTTGATGACGATGACCATGATGGTGATGATGATGCCACGGACGATCTCGCTTCCTCTCAAGCGGATGCTTCCTTTTTCGATGACCAAGAGAGCAAAAGTACAATGGTCTCGACTAAAGCAGAAACATCAGCAGCAGCGGCGGCAAGCAGCAGTGTTGTTCCAGCATCGAAAAAGACACAAACTTCGACTTCGACTTCTTCTTCGAAACCAAGCAAGAAGAAGAAACAGCAAGGCTATTCGGCGGCAGTTTTCAAGTTTGAAGATTCTCCAGTCTTTCAGCAACAAGAGGCCCTTCGACGATCCGCTCAAAAGTATGCTTCTTCAAAAGATGATTTGGAATTTATCAAGGTCTTGGGAGAAGGACAGTTTGGTCAAGTGTGGTTGGTCGCCGCAACCTTGCCCGATCAAGATCCGACCCGTCAAGAATTTGCCCTCAAGATTCAAAAAATCGAAAAGGGCGGCGATTCGGACGATTATGGACTGGATGACGATGACGACGACGACGGTGCTGCTTCGCCCGATGAAATCAGAGAGGCGATTCGGAATGAAATCAAGGCCTTGCAAAATCTACACCATCCGTTTATTTGCAATTTGGTCCATACCTATGAATCCAACGAGTCTATGGACATGTTGTTGGGATTGATTCCGGGAGGAGAATTGTGGGACAAAGTCCATCGAGAAGAAGCCGATGGCAATTGGGTGTCGGGGATTCCCGAAGGGTGGGCACGATTTTATGCCTATGTCCTGGCGGATACTTTGGGATTTTTGCATTCGCGGGGATATGTCTTTCGGGATTTGAAACCGGAGAATATCATGTTGGATCAAGATGGGTATCCTATTTTGGTCGACTTTGGATTTGCCAAGTATATCGAAAAGGGTGCCAAGACGTTTACCTTTTGTGGTACTCCCAATTATGTCGCGCCCGAAGTCATTACCAGCGAGGGCCACTCCAAGGAGGTGGATTACTGGGCCTTGGGCGTCGTCATTTATGAAATGGTATCCGGAGAGAATCCATTCTTTTACGATGGGATGGAGCAGTCGGCTCTGTACCAAGTCATTACCGAAGAGGATCCCTACGAAATGTCGGATAATGTCACGGCGAGTGATCAAGTCCGTGAATTGACGGATCTGCTCTTTATCAAGGACCCCGAAGAACGATTGGGCAGTCAAGGAGCGCAGGAGATATTGGAACACCCGTGGTTCCATGGAATGCCTGATTTGTCCGAGATTCATGCCAAACGAGTGGATCCCAACAAGGTTGCTGAACTTATTTTTGAAGAAATTCAGGAGTCAGTCATGGATGCCAATAGTTTTGCTGATTTGGAGGAAGAAATGGACAATGGAGTGAAGGAACAAGAGGCTGAATCTCCAGTCCAGATCGAATTGCCCAAGGACTTTGGAAAGAAGATGCATCGTTCGAATTCCTTTGAGTCAGTGCCCCGACCTTCCAAGGAGGCTTCCGTCAAATCTCCCCGGAGGTACTCTGCGGACAATGTCGTCTTGTTCGACGAGGATGAAGAGGCAGGAGACGCGACGTCTCCTCTCGTAGAAACAAGCCCCACCCCCAAGGCGTACAATCCAAGTTCCCCCCAAACGATCAAATACTGGACGCCCCGCAAAAAGGGTCTGGGGTATTTCGTCAACATGAAAAGCCCCGAAGAAAAGCGCAGCTCGCAAAGTCGGCGTAGCGCCGTGAACAACTTTCTCGCCCAGTATCTGGAGGGTATCGGTCTGGATGACGAGGAGGATTTTTCCAAGCCGACGACGGCGAATCAGGGCGGATCCAATAGTCAGTTCAACAAGTCCTGTCCTATTCTACGATGAAAATAATAGCACTATACTACTACTACTACTGCTACTGCAGCATCATGCTCCTCCCACCCCTACTCTCTACTTCTATTAGTAGTAACAATATCAAGGAATATGCAATAGGCGCGCTAATAAAAGGAAACTGTACGAGTACACGCATATTATGATGATCATGGATGCGGTAGCTACCGGTACACGTACGGAGAAACGTCGCGTTGGTCGATCACTGCTGTTATGTTGTTGAGATGTTGTTGTACTGTCTGTTCTTGTAGAGACTACCGTCAATGAAAAATTCGGGAGACAACTTTAAAAAGGCGAATTCGACACCACCGCAAGCATTCTGAAAGTTTCCCTCTTTGGAAAAAATGGCATATCCCGCATCATGAAGCTCAAAAAAGAAATCGCGAGCATACGGCATGGGGGCGTTGTGGGTTTCTACCAGAATCTGTTTCAACTCAAAGGGCACTGCTACTGCTGATGATGATGACGATTGTGGTTGCAACCATTCTTTGTAGACATGCCACTCGCAGAGTTCGCAATCTGAAGAAGAAAACAATATTATTTGAGATATCAATGGCGCATCGTGTGTAAAACTAGAAGAAAGAGGACACGGCGACAGAAGGGCATCATGATGGTATTCATGCGCCGCGATCATAGCAAGCAAGCAGGTAATCAATCAAGGTTATCGAGTACTGTAGAACAAAGGTACGTACCGATTTTGAAAATGTCAATGCGACGACCCTCGTGTCCGAGTTCTTTCACCGTCTGGGAAAGAGTTTTGAATTGACTAGGATTCTTTTGAGCCTGTTCTTCGGTCCCGAGTCCCCATCGATGAAACGTTGCCACCCCCGCCAATGCTTTTGCAAAATTTCCGTGCCGTTTGTTGCTACCAATCAAATCAAAGGTATGGATTTCGCAACCCTGACTAATCTGATCTTTGACAGCCTTTTCGAACTGAACATTTCCGTTGGATCCAATGGAATACACCAAACATTCTTTCTGTTGGGCAATGCGATGCGGATCACAGACCCACTTGGGACCATCGCCGTTGGAATCTGATGGAAGCCGCTCCGCAAATTGACAGTGCATTTCTTCTTGAAAATTCTCCGCATTCCACCAGTTACTCTTGAGCTTTTGAGGATGGTTCGCGTACCGTTGGAGATCCTCCGTGTAATGATTGGGCCATGTACGGCGAGCGATTTGTTGCATCCGTCTCCAGCTCTCATCGGGGATATCATCAAAAAAGCCACCCGATTGTTCGAATGCCAACTTATAGGATGGTGATGATATAGGCATTTCGTTTAGTCCTCCAGCACGATCCTCATCATCAACATCGTCATCATCGGCATCGGCACCATACTGATTATTAGGAATATTGAACATGTTGTCCATTCTTGAAATGGTCAAACTGTTGTTGCTGCTGCTGGAGTCTAGTGCGACTAGTACCCCTACTGTAAAAAGAATGACCACTGCAATTCTTCCACGCCCGCACCCACCACCATTAGTAGTAGTAGTAGTATTTGATCTCGATAATCCCATGATGGATTCTGCAGGTTTAGATTATTTGAGTATAAACACTCTGGCCGTGAAGACTGCGCTACAGAGATGTGGGTTTATAGAGTTGCTTCCTGTAGTAGACCCCTCTCAGAGACTGTAGACAGAATGAATAGAGCTGTACATGCAACGGTTGTGGTGTGCCATGGTCGATAACCTCATCGGCGCGTGCGTTGAAAAAAGTAGTGGGTCGGATGCAGATTTCTTTTGGATTTGGGTATGCCACCCGTTGGGTCATGAGCGTGAATGAAAAAACAGTTATGAATGTAAATGTTCATCGTCAGATATGGATAATATAGATTTCCATTTCCGCCTAGCGGTGCACGAGGATGCCACCCCTCATTCATTTTTCTCTCGCCCCCTCTACTCGCAGTAGACGCATAATAAGGAGTAAAAAACAAGAGCACAAAAGTATCGCACATCATCACAAAACAGCAACAGTCTCCTTCTTTTGCCAAAAATACAGTATAGTAATGGTATCTCGAAGAGTCACCAAGCGAGTTCTTCTCGTTTTAGTCGGTATGTGCGGCTTCTGTTATGTTTGGATTTTGAGTCTACTTTCCCAACAGTTCGAAGTGGCGATCATCGCTGCGGTGCACAGCAACAAGCAACAACTACTGCTACTCCCACGACAACCACAACCACAACCACAGCATGAAACGATTCAACCACCAGCAGCAGTACCATCCACAACCACAAAACATCATGCTGATGCAGTGTTGACATCGTTTTGGGATTCGAATCGAGCCACCGCCGAAGTTTTGCTTCAACGCCAAGGACCTCAAAGCGTCCGACGGATCTTGACGGCCTATCTGGAGCCAACACTCAATGATACGATCCCTGGTACGGGACGCGCTCGCAGCTACCCAGAAAAAGACGACAAGTCTGACAAGGGTATCCCACCTGACTTTTATATCCCATTACCACTTCGGACCACGACACCCGACGATCTCAAAGTCTACCAGTACCCCCGAGTACAAACGTGCCAAGATCTACCAGCGAATTTTCCCGTCGATCGAGGATTGACAGAAGAGCATGATCCAACAACAGGAAAAGCATCGAATGTTATCCGGAACTTATTGGATCGACCAACAACTCCAAATTATCCCTGGGAGGAGGCGCCGTTTTGTCCTGTGGAAGCGGATCCGTTCTTGCCATGGATTCATGATGTCTTTCCATCCCTCGATGGATCTCGAATTGAATTTATTGCACAAAATCGAAGGAGGTGCAAAACAGGATCCAATTACGGACCCGACTTGGAACGGCTCACACCACAAAGTGCCTTGTTACAACCTGTGAGTGTCCAACGTCTTAGTGAAACCAAAGCCCAACAATTGGCACCCTCGTTGTGGCGGAGTCCATCGACACAAAGCAACGACGGCGGCGACGACGACACACCCCGCTACCGCCTCGCGCCGCTGGAGGAAGCATCGGAAGATGGCATGTGGACAAGATTTATTTGTCGATTTCATACCACGGACTTTGCCACACAACAATCATTAATTTTGGAAGAGACTCTGAGTCGATATCCGTTCAACTATGACTACGTCGCTTTCCGAAAGAATCGACCCTTCGTTTTGACACCCCGTGGCACTGACAGCAACATGTTTTGGACTAGCACGTTATTGTTTCATTGCCCGGTTCCCACCCACTTACAAAGTTTGGTGGCAAGCGGGAATACTATTCTGAGTGACGGAACACCGACGCTTCATGTCGATATCATTCCCATCCGCACCTCGGTTCGATACGGAGGTGCTGAAGCGTATTTTAACGAAGAACTCGCAGGCCCTAGGAACAAGTGGGCTACCGACGTCAATGACAAATTCCATAAAAACTTCTCCGACACGACGACGGCACCACCACCACCAGCGTTTGGATTTGATCCGCACTTGCGATGGGGCGCTCATAATGTATTACCACGTGTCGAGGCAAGTGGGAGGTGGGAGAATATTCCCATTTGCTATCCACCCTCGGTGCCTCATCAAGGATCATCAGCAACGACGGAAAGTACTCCTGGTAGTACGACAAAGGAAGTCGTCGCACCAACACTTAAGACACAAGAATCGACCAAAGAAGGAAAGCCACACTTTCTTTCCGCTTGTCTTTGGGCATCGGCGACGTTTCATGAACGTGGTGTTCATGTGCGAGGATTGAACGTAGACACCGAGACCAAGGCTCGTCTGCGCGAGTGGATCGAGTTTCACTTGATGGTGGGAATGGACCATATCTATGTCTACGATAATACTGGAGCCTACACGAATGAGACAAGTCTGGCCGATGTCACGGATCAATTCCCACCAGGACGAGTCACTCGCATCGACTGGCCGAGTCAAGTTTGCAACAATCGAAAGCCTGGAGCCACGAATCCGGGAGAACGAAGCTCACAGTACGCAGCAGAGAATAGTTGCCGAGTGCGATATGGCCCGTTTACGGAATGGATAGCGTCTTTCGATACCGATGAGTATCTAATTCCACAAGGAAACTTTACGAGCTTGAAGGACGTTGTGAGGCAAGCACATCAAACGGATGGAAGCAATATTTTATCATTCAAGAGCGCTCGCGCCAAGCTCCGCTTCGATGCCACTGAGTAAGTACACTATGTCTACGAGTAGTCGCCATGATGATGGGTCATGGGCTGTTTCAATTGATTGCTAATCCATTGGAGCTGCGCTTCCCGTTTGTTTTACGTTGCAGAAAGAAAGGGTTGAGTCGTGTGATGAAAGCAAATACAACGTTCCTGGAGGCGTACAATTGTGATTCTGTACCTCTTCCCAAACCGGAATGGGCCGACCGAGCACGTAAACAAGTCTATCGACCAGACTACGTACTCCTGAGATTCGTTCATTATTCTCCCGTCACTAGAGGTCTTGTTGAATCCTATGCCGAATACCAGAATCGAACAACGCCATCCGACGGGCCGTGGAAGAGTAGTTATGATGAACCAACGGAACGACTCACAGATGAATTGACAGAAGCTGTCATGATCCATTCCAAGACTATTGACGAGGAGAGTACCAAGCATTACAGTACGAAATGCCATCAAATGTCGGCTGAGAGCAAAAGGATATGCTGGGTGGGGTATCCATGGCCCGCCATGAATTCGACCCTCGCTGGAGACGAAGATACCTCCATCACTTCGAACCCGACGACGACTCACGATGACAATGGAATGCTCTACAACTGCTACCCAAACCCAGCAGTAGACGCGTACTGGGTTCCCCGTCTGCGCCGTCGACTAGGCCTAGAGTAGACTACTGTAAGTAAAGTGCTCACATCTCACGACTATGTCAGTAGAGTAATGTACTACAAAGAAGTCTAATCTTATTACTAATAGAGCATCATCACTCTTAGTCTGTAATGACTAGTTTTTCCGTCAAATACTTTTGGACTTCCATGACTTTTACCGAGAAACACGACAAAATAAGCATCGGATGGTTAGTTCTTTGGCCACAACAACAGACGCACTTGAACACTATGAAGACGGGTAGAGCACCACGTACCATCGCCTCTCTTGACGAGAATATCTTGCTGAATCTTTGCCTTGGCAGGAATATCGTTCTTGAGATAAACTTCGGCATCACTATAGTTGAGAAAGAAAAAAGGGGAATGAGAAGAATGAATCAATCACTCATGAAGACACGCGGATGAAGAAGGGCGGGAATCCGTTGCTTTGTCTTACCGATCCATATGCCCGGCAGTCTCCACTTCAAATCCATGAATCCACTTGTGTGGAATGGTCTAACGACAGCATAATAGCGGGCAAAGTGAGGAACAATGACAAGGCGAAAGAATAACGACCGACCAAACAAGCAAAAGCGTCCATCGTGAATATCCCCTATACTTGTGTACTCACCAGATATTCCACCTTCTTTCCTCGAATTCCTTGTACATCAATCAAAAGGACGCGATGTGTCGTGTAGACAAACATGTCGCGTCCAGACTTGTACACCTTTTCCACTTTTTCCTTGGCCATGAGAATGGGCGGGTCCGTGTGCAACTGACTATCGGCTTGTGCCGCATCCTGTTCGGTGGAGTCTCCGCCCAGCCAATTGATAAAGGCTCCGATTCCACCGGCAGAATGAATCTTAATGGCAGCTCCTTGGCTATCCAAATATTCCGAGACTTCTTGGGCGTCGCCCATAATCATAGCGGATAGGAATCGATGAATCGTCAAGACATCGACTTGGCCCTTGCGAAAGTCCATTTCGATTTTACCCATTTGCCACAGAGAGCCTGTATACAAATCCAGTTCGGAATCGTTGTCAAAGGAACCTGCCGACTCCACGGAAAAGGCTCGAATAGAAGTAAAGGGAATGCTTCGGTAACTAACACGCTTTCCGGACAGTCCTTGTACATCCATGATCAAGACTCGCAAGTTGGTGAATAGAGTTAGGTCCCGACCCGCTTTGAAGGCCATGACGACACGCTCGTCGTCTAGCAACAAAGGGGTATCGTTGTGGAGCTTGTCATCGATGGCTTTGGGGTCAATGGCACGTTGATTATTTGTGAAGTAGGAAAAGAAGTTGGCCATGAGACTTTCATTGGGTTCCAAACTCGGTGGGGGTGGAAGGGCCTCCAGCGATGCCGAGTCGGCACTGGCCTTGAGGATACGTTGCGAAAGATACCTTTTGAGACCAACGAGATTGACCAGCTTCTTGTTGAATTCCAATTCCACAAATGCATTGCCAGGTTTGGCAGGTTCCGGAGGCTCTGCCGATTCGTCTTCGGGGATGGAGTTCATATCGGTCCAGATCATCACTTCGGTATCCAAATCGCCAATCGCCCCCGCCGTTTCAATGGCAAATGCTAGCATTGAGCGGTACGGAATACTCGTGTACTCGACTCGTTTTCCAGTCACGCCTCGTGGATCAATAATAATCAATCGTTTGGTGGTAAAGACAATCATATCTCGAATACCCTTGAACGCAATTTCCACAGTTTCACTGCCCTGCAAGAGGGGCGGATTGGATCGTAAATTCCGATCCATGACTTTGGGATCCATCGGACGACTCGCTTCGCGATCAAATAGATTCGCCCAGGACCATCCCGAGTTTTTGACATTGACGTCATCCAATGGACGTTCATCCTTGCCCAAAATTTGATTGGCAATCATCTTTTGCACGGCAAAGATATCCACGTTGCCCTTGCGAAAGTCCATTTCAATTTTGGAACGATCTTTCTTGTCTTGGACTTCAATCGTGGTATGCAAGGTCATTTCCATGTCTCGATCGAAAATACCCGAGGATGTGGCTACCGTCGCGGCCGAAATGGAATTCCACAAGATACTTTCAAACTCGACGCGTTTGCCCAACAGGCCCTTGACATCAATACGAATAATGCGATCACTCGTAAAGACCAAATAGTCCCGACCACTCTGAAAGGCCAACTGGACATGTTCATCCTTGAGCAAAATGGGAGTTTCCGTCTTGAAACGTTGTTCCACCTTGGCATTGTCGGACGTGGCCGCATCGCCGGTGATCCAACTCGAAAAGGCTCCGACCATACCTGCCGATTGGACTGGAATGGTATCCGGCGTTCCCACGCCACTTGCTTTATGAGCCTTGGACTGCAGTGACAATACCTTTTGACTCAAGAATTGTTGAATGCCAAACAAATTGACTTGTCCTTTGGCAAGATTCAATTCCAACCGTCCCGCCGATCCCCAAACGTCCAATTCCGTATCATCGTCAAAGGCGCCGGCGGTCGTAACGGCAAATCCCTGAATACTGGCATACGGAAAACTCTTGAAATTCTTGCGTTTCTTTCCAATGCCTTTGCCATCCTTGATCAAAATCCGATGGGTCGTAAAATACGACTTATCCCGACCATCGCGTCCTTCCTTCAAGGCCAACTCCAAGTGTTCGTTGGCACCGAGAAGAAGAGGTTCCGACGTACGGAGTTTCGCTTCTTGGGCCTTGGCGTCCACCTCGTAGGCATTGTTCATCATGAAATGCGCAAACGAAGACATACTAATGATACTAATGTATGTGGATGAAGGATCTTTATCCAAGATATACACTAGGGGAATAAGATGTTGTGAGTTGTGAATGAGATGAAAGGTCTACCTCATCTGTACTGTAGTCGCAGTCTCTTCCGAGTGACGAGAGTGATGCGGGGAGAAAATCGAGAATGGAAAGAAGATCCACGAACACAAAAAGATTCCTTCTTGAAGCCGGCCGACGCGCTCCACGGATCGACTGCTTTCCGAGCGAGCGAGCGAGCAAGAAGATAAAAGATACTGGAGAAGACATTGTGTACGTACGTCCACCCGCTCAACAATCATGACTAATATGCGTTAAAAAGAAAGGACCTCACCGTATTATACAGTAGAGTTCACACGACGATTTTTCTTGCATATGTCACTCTGTATTATTCTATGATATTTGTTCGGCTGTCTGCGAGACTGACGCACCAAAAAACGGAATTCCGACGAACACATCCTAAAATATTTTTTCTTCTTCTCGCACCAAAACGCAGCGAGCATATCAGAGATTATTTTTGGAAGATCATCGCAGCCATCAACCTCACATCTCTCCAAACCCGAGCCTCATCTGGCTATAATTATCATTATTATCATTATCACAATCGGTGGAAGCTTAGTCAGTAGTAGACCACAATGATTAATGCAATATTGTTGTCGGGTACTACTACTAGTACTTGTACGACGATGTGTCGTCGTCGACTATCGGTCGGCAAAATGATAATACTTTCCAAACGGCACTACTATTTACCAGCGGCAGCATCCGTATCATCATCATCATCATCATCAGGTCGAAGAGTGCATGATTTGGAAGGCCATCGTAATGGACGCTATTACACTAAGTCTACCCTGACCACCGCCGCCGCCGCGAATACTCCTGCTTCCACCAACGAAGAGGATCCAGCCAAGAACAACAAAACTATACTACTACCATCATTAACTCCTCCCGCTTCTCGCGATTCTCTCACTAGATTGTTGGAACTATCACGGCAAGAATGGACCTTGATTGGATTATCGGCATCGACATTGGCAGTGACGAGTTCCGTGACATTATTAATGCCCTACGCTTCTGGAAGTGTCATTGACTATACCATGATAACTTCGGCTGGTGGTGGTGCGGAGGGTGGTGGAGTCTCACCGATGATTTTGGCGGCCGGATTGTTTGGGCTCAATGCCGTGGCAGCCGCGGGTGTGTATTTACGAACCTTGTGGTTGTCCCGCGCGGGGAATCGGATAGTGGCACGATTGAAACAACAATTGTATGCGTCGCTGTTGCATCAAGATTCGGCCTGGATGGACCAACAAACGACTGGAGATTTATTATCGCGATTGACCGCCGATGCGCAAATGGTCCAATCGGCCGTCACGACGCAGGCAGTGGCGGGATTACGGGGAGTCGTCATGTCGGGAGGATCGGCACTCATGCTGTTGTATACGTCGCCACTGTTGGCGGCGATTTCCTGTGGGACATTGCCACCCATTTTTATTCTCTCGCGACATTATGGACGACAATTGTCAAAACAACAAGAACAGGTTCAAGCGTTATTGGGAGAAGCAACGACATTAGCCGAACAATCCTTGTCGGCCGTTTCCACGGTCAAACAATTCGTCGCGGAAGATTATGAAGCGAATCGATATCGCAATTCCATTGCCGCCGCCCATCAAACATCCGTCGATACGTCCCACATGCAAGCCAAACTCGAGGCGGGAGCCCATATCAGTGGAAATGCCGCAGTCCTGGCCGTGTTGGGATATGGAGGAAGTATGGTATTGGAAGGATCCATGACGGCTGGCGATTTGACAGGATTTGTCATGTACTCGTTTTTGTTGGCGGGCAATTTGAGTAGTTTGACATCGGTCTATTCCGATTGGGTCCGGGCTTTGGCAGCCTCGGAACGAATATTGTCCATTTTGGACCGGACTCCGGCCATTCCCATGACAACATCATCATCATCGGCATCGAAGAAGAATCGATTAGACAAGGAGCGAATAGCATCGATCGATCCTCTACAGCAAATCGACTATTACCTGGCAGAAGAATATGGGACGACGCAGCCACCCCCCGTGTCCTCGACAACAACAACAACAACTACTACTTCTACTGCAGTTTCACCATCCACCTCTTCTACTTCTCCTCCTCCACTTCAAGCCCCCTTGATTGAATTGAAAGCTTTGAATTTTCACTATCCTGCCCGACCAGATGTAGACGTCTTGAAAGACTTTACTCTTACCATTCAACCGGGCGAAGTCATTGCCCTAGTGGGAGGCAGCGGGAGTGGCAAGTCAACCATTGCCAGTTTATTGACACGACTTTACGATCCCTCCAACGTAAAATCGATTCAATTGGACGGGAAACCACTGGCGGAATATGACTTGGAGCACGTACGTCATATGATTGGCGTCGTGTCTCAAGATCCAGTATTATTTCGAGGAAGTATTCGAGATAATATTCGTTATGGAGAATGGGACAAGGTATCGGACGAAGAAATTATCCACGCGGCACGACAAGCCAACGTCCTCGATTTTGCAGAACAGTTTCCCGACGGACTAGATACCTTGGTGGGTCCACGAGGATTGCAGCTATCGGGAGGCCAACGACAGCGGATTGCACTAGCCAGAGTTTTGGCCAAGAATGCTCCCATTCTCATTTTAGACGAAGCTACGAGTGCGTTGGATGCTCAAAGTGAACATTTGGTCCAAAAGGCCTTGGAACAGTTATTCAAAGACGAAAATAATAGTCGTGGTGGAGGTATAGGTGATGGTGCTGGTGCTGGGCGAACGATTTTGTCCATTGCCCATCGACTATCGACGATTCGGCATGCCTCGCGTATCGCCGTCGTTCAGGATGGAGCAATTGTGCAAACGGGGACCTTTGACGAACTCCGATCGAACGAAGGACCCTTTCGAGAGCTCATGAAAACGCAACTGGTTGGAGATGTGCACGAGTAGACTACTACTAGTAGAGCTAATACGGAGCAGTAAATCTCGTAGTAGTACAGGAGTAGAGAGTGACCTATGGTTAGAGTAAATATAACATAGGACGGTTTCTAGTCTCAAGATTCTTCCTCTTGCGAAATGACCGTTTCGAGCTCGCTCAGGAGACGTTGTTTGGTGTATCCCCCAAGCTTGGGCAAGAGCGCGTCGCAGACCTTTCGGGCCTCAATATACATCTTCTCCTTGACCAGACCATCCATGACGCGTGCAGCTTCCTTCTCGATACTATCCAAATCTTCAGAAGGATCATCTTCGAGATCGCATCGAAAAACAACGCCTGCATGGTGAATCTTCGCTTTGTCCAGAAGGTGCTTCTCGCCACCCTTTTCGAGGTTGCGAATGGCAAAACCTAACCATTTCTTCGCTCGCTGAGGGTCTTCTGCATTTTCAGCCTCCATGGCAAAGTCGACTCCCGCCGAAAGCCACTCATCGGCGGTTTGGGTCATCTGCTCGACGTCCGTCACGGCTTGTTTGGCGGCCAATCTGTCTTTGGAATCGTTGGCGAGTGTGGCCCACTTCACAAAGGCCTGGCCCGAGGTACTTGGACTGGTTTCCGCAAACAGCAGACGCTTGCTGGCGCGAGTGACACCCGTATACAAGAGTTTCAATTGGGATTCAACCTCGGGGATGATGTCGTTCTCGGTGCGTCCATTTTCTCGGATCGTCAGGAGTTGACGCCATGACTTCTGATGCTCCGATGCGAGACCACTGAAAAAGTCAACCACGATAATATTGGGGAACTCCAGTCCCTTGGACTCTCGAATGCCCAAGACCATGACATGTTCTCCCACTTGTTCTTGGAGTTCGGGCACCTTGCTGTCATGAGTCAATAGTACCACACCTTCTACTCGTGCCACCAGTTCTTGAAGTTTCTCTCGAGACAAATTGTAAAGAATACCAGGCCGAGGCCCGAAAAATACTCCTACATCGGGATCGAGCTTGTTGGCACTCTTTGGGAACGCTGCGAAGAGGCGTTCGAGAACTGCCGCAGCGACATTCAAAATGCCAGAGTGACTTCGAAAGTTACGGTTGACCGTCAAAGGCTTGTCAGGAATGTACCGTCGATCGCCTTGGAACAACAGGTGACCCACACTTCGCACTTCTTCAAAGCGAAACTCGACTCCTTCCACAACGGATTGGGCAGTGTCGCCGGCCAAAAAGAGACCACCAGGCTCGCTCAAGAGAAAGAAGAGAGCGATTTCAGCTTGGGTATAGTCTTGAATCTCGTCGACATAAACCTTGTGGTATGAAAGTGTTTGCCGCACGTCAAAGTCGGCCGACGTGAGCTTGGCGACCAAGGCCGCAATACGATCACAATCATCCCAGAGGCCTTGACTAGATATCATCTTTTGATACGATTCAAAGGCTTGGAAGGCTTGTTCGCGGAGCTCTTTCGAGAGTCGGCATCGCGATTCTCCGAGCGCCATGTATTCCTCCTTGGTCAAGGGACGCTTGGCCTGAATAGCTTCCATGCTTCCTTTGATAAAACTTCGAATCTGAGACCACACAATCAAAGGGTCCAAAGTTGTTTGAAAGTTGGTTTCTCGTCGAAAGCGAGCAAAATCGACTCGTTTCGTATGCGCGAATTGATTGGCAATCCCCAATTGTCGTTCGCACACGCGAAGTAAATTCGAATAGGTACTGTAAGTCGTTTTGAATCGTTCGTCTCCGTTGGCTTGTTGGTCGCCCCCATCCACCAACCCTTGGACATAGTTGCAAATACGAAAGCTCCGGGCAACAAAGAGTTGAGAAAAGAGTTGTTCGCCCAACGTATCCCGGACTTGTTGGCGTTCATACTCCATGCGATCGGCAATGCAGACGGTCTTTCCTGTTCCTGACCGTCCCAACAACAATACGGTCCCTGGCTTTTGAACGCACATTTGTTCTTCCTTGGTCAAACTCAGGCGAGGCTTCCAGTGGCGGTTAGCCAATTTCGGTAGTTCTTCTCTGGTAAGTACGTGGAGCTTCAAAGGAACATCCCCCAAGGGATCCGGCAAGATTTGATTCGAATTATCCAAGTGCATGAGGGACGTTTCAAAAGTACCTTGCTGCTGCTGTTGCGCAGCTCCAGGAGCAGCCGCAGCAGCATTCACATCATCAAAGAGCAAATCGGCAGATTTCCATTGTCTTTGACTCCGATGTTCCGCTTCATCAATGAGACGTAACAATCGGGAAACATTGTCATGCTTGGCCACATACCAAATTAAAATTCCATATTGTTCTTCTTGGCGATATTCTGTCCATAAAATCCGTTGACCAGACTTTTGGTCCAAGTAGGTCTCCCAAATTGTCGTTTTGCATCCCGTCAAGTTCTTTTGGAGAATGCGAGATCGTTCGCCATTGGCCAATTGAGAGATGCGTCTCAGAAACAGTCCCCGGTATTTGGAATCTTGTCGATCCAACCATTTGAGGACATCCTTGGTCAATTGGATGTGGTCGCATTTGGGGCGTGTTTCCACTTGCAACGCTTGATCCTTGAGTCGAGGGGCACCATTGGTAAGAGCTTCATCGTCATCATCCTTATCCAATTGCTCGAGAGCATCGATGGACAATGGAAGGTCATCATCATTATTGTTCTTATTTTCTTGTTGCTCTTGCATGGTCTGAAGAGCGTGTTGAATAGCAGTATCCAAACGATCCATGGTAAGAGCATGTTCATTCAAAGCCGCCGCATCTTCATTATTACCATCATCGCCATCATCGGCATTGCCCAAGGCGGTTTGACGTCGCGTATCAAAGCGATCCACTTTGATTCGTGCCCAAGTAACAGTATTATTGGGAGCAATCTTAGACGATGCTGATGCTGATGCTGATGCTGATGCCGATGCAAGTGATACCGAATTGTTCGTTTTGGGCGGTAGAGCCTGTAGGACCGATCCCCAAATACGGACATGACGTCGATGAGCCTCGATTCGTTCTTGTACACGCGCCTTCCATTCCTGTTGCACACGCCACATGCGAAGGGTGCTTTGAATACGAAGGGCCGATGCGCGTTTCGTTTGAAATTCTTGTCGGAGTGGATATCCTTGAGACCATGCCAAGACTCGTTTGAAAATAATCAAACGTGCTTGGGTCTCCTTGCGACGGGGAGGAATCAATCGGGGCAAGTATCCATCATCCTCATCCACTTTGCCTTCTTCTTCTTTATCGGAATTATCTTCATCGGAACTGTCATTAGCTTCATTTCGTTCCAAAAGGGCTGGCAAGGAATCATCATCATCCGAATCATCTGCATTGTGATTGCGATTGCGATTCGGATTGTTGTTATTGTAGACAAAGCTGTCATCATCGTCATCATCATCTTCCGAATCTGTATCGACATCTTGTCGTCGCGCAAGTGGCGGGAGGTCATCGTCACTATCATCGTCATCATCATCATCATCATCATTGTTATTATTGTTGTTGTTGTTGACGTTGCGACGAGTGTTGCTGTTGTTGCTGTTGTTGTTGTTGTTGGAGGAGGATGCCCCGGCCGCATTCCTTCCCAACAACGGCGGTGGCCCATCGTCGTAATCACTTTCATCATCGTCACTGTCACTATTATCATTGCGAAGCATCAATGGAGGTAGACTACCATCACTGTCATCATCATCATCATCATCAGCAGCAGCAGCAGCAGTTGCTGCTGAAGTTGCAGTTCTTGATCTTGCCGAAAGAGGAGGAGGTCCATCATCGTCGTCGTCGTCGTCGTCATTATTGCTTTCTTCCTCGTCATCCTCACTATCACTTTCCAGGCCTCCCCGTGGTGCCAAGGGAGGTGGACCGTCGTCGTCACTGCTATCATCGTCACCCCCACCACCAGTTCCACCAGTGCCGGAAGCCATTCGGTTGTTACTAGTACTACTAGTAGTAGCAGTACCCGTTGTCCTGGAGCTGCTAGTAGTAGAAGTGTTCCTTCCCGCATTTGTGTTGCTGGAGGCGTTGTTGCTGTTGTTGTTGTTTCGATTGTTGTTGTTGTTGCGGCGATTATTTCCACCTCGTAGAGTAGAAACGGGAGGATCTGTAGTAGTAGTAGTAGTCGCCGCAGCAGGAGAGGCTGTAGGATTTCCCGTCGACACCAACGGCCCCATATTGAGATTGGACCAAGCTGTAATGTTGGGAGGGATGGTCGAAGCAGGAGTAGCATCTGGAGTAGTAGCCGAAGCGGCCGCCGTAGTGGAAGAACTAGGAGGTCCCACTGATACCGAACGTTCGATGAGTGGAGGTGGTTCATCATCGTCCGAATCCTCCTCTTCGTCGTCGTCTCCTCTTCTTGAAGCCGCTGCCGCAGCACTACTTTCGGCTGCCAATCCGTCAATCATTCGAAAGAATTCTTGGGCTCTACCTTGAGTTCGCTCTCGTTCTCGTCGTTCTCGAGTACAATGGGAACAACATTCATGAATTTCCTCCTCCTCCTCCTCGTCGTCGTCGTCACTTTCTTCTTTTTCCGGTGGCCCGACCTTGCCCCCCAATCGTTCAAAATCGGAGGGACAAATGGCATGTCCACACGCCAAGACAATGGCGGGTTGGATCTTTTCTTCCATACAGACCGGACATTGATCAAGTTCCAAAAAGGCCATGGTGGCACCATGAGAACAATGATGATCGATATTGGGGATATTCCTTGGATCGCCACGTGTTTGCTGCTTTCGTCCTTTGGCTGTTTTTTGAGAAGAATGATGACTTCTTTTCTTGTTGCTTGTTCCTTCTTCTTCTGCTTCAGGAAGAAGGAGAAGAGGTGGATGAATCAAGGCACAGACAGGGCACTTGACATTCGGGTCCTCCTCCTCCTCTTCATCCTCCTCATCGCCCATGACCACTCCACCCGCCATGGACATGGCCAAATGAGCCATCATGGATTCGAAACTACCCATACCACCACCACCCATACCACCACCAGGCCCGAGACCCATTCCCATTCCCATTCCCATACCACCAAACGAGGGAATATCACCCACACCACCACTTGCCATCATCATCATGCGTTCGAATTCACTCATGGCACGAAAGTGCTCCATTACTTCCTCCTCATCGTCGTCCTCGTCACCATAATCCTCATCCTCATCATAATACTCATCATCGTCGTCCTCGTCATAATCCTCGTCGTCATCGTCATCGTCATCGTCATCATCGTCATCATCGTCCTGGTTGTTGTTGTTGTTGGGTGGAGTTCCAGTAGCAGCAGCAGCAGCAGCAGCAGCAGCAAGAGGTCCAAAGGGAAACAGGGGAATAGGAGGGGGAAGTGGTGCATTACCACCATCACCATCACCAGCACCATCACTTACAGCAAATAGGGGTGCAAAGGGGTTGGATGATGATAATGTTGACGATGCTGATGCTGATGCTGATGCGGCGGCGGCGGCGGCGGCGGTTCGTGAGGATGAAGAAGAAGAATCCCGATCCCGCTGTTGTCGACGCCGGCCACCACCGCGGCCACTGCTGCGATTGTTAGAGGGCATGTTGATGTCGGACTATAACTCCCTCCCTTTCTCTTACAGTAATAAACTGATAAAAGTCTCTCCATATATATATATATATAGATGGACGCAATGATTGATTGATTGATTGATTGATTGATAGATTGGGCGATGCGGAAAATAAGCTATTCAATCAATATATCTTTTGCTTTTTTGATCTTGAAGGATAATAATGCGCTACAGTTCATTGTTCAGTGTATCGCTTTGTGCGGGCGCCCGCGCAGCGGGTCCCCGACCCCGCTTTTGGCGTATCTGCTCATTTGTACTGAATGACGTATATTTCTACACGATGGACGATTGGGTCGACTGACATAAAAAATGATGATGCGAGAGTGGTATTAGTCGCCGGTACTTGTAGAGTGATACTCTACTCTAGCTCTAGTAGTAGTAGAGTAAATAAGGTAGAATGTTATTACTAAGTGTTAGCTGCATCGAACCGATCCTCAAGATTGATTCGCAGCTTACTTAGCTCTATTAAAACTTTCGACATGTACTCTTTCTGCTGCGTCATGTCTCGAGACGATGGAGTCACCCAATTCTGTTTTGGGCCAACCACTTCCCCTAAAAGTTTCGATTTATCGGCTCGTGCTAGCCCAAAGTACATTGTGTTGTGATACATAAGGTAGCATCGGTTGTTCTTATTGGCTCCCCGGTCGTTTGGTAATTCGTTGTACCGGCGTGGAACATCGGTGGCGGTGGATTTCCAGTCGCCTGTGTAGTTGAACGTCCAGCCTCCTGCTTTGCGGTCGCCTATTTCATCAGGAGGGACAGGTGTTACGCCGGTGGGAAGAGCATGATAGGCATACTCTTTCTTCTTCTTTATAGTTTTGAAGACGGGTCGGTATGTGAATTGCTCCCATCCACCAGGGTTGTCGACTTCAGCATATGGGGGCTCGCCCAGCTTTTCATTTGGAACATTCGGCTTCCATCCTTCAGGGGCCGTCGGAAGTTTCAAGTGGCCCGGTGTTGTTGTGCATAGCTCCTTCTTTATGGGAATGTTGTCGACCATAGCAGCAGCATTATCTTCGAAACCCTGGGCGCGCTCGATGGTATTTTCAAAAAGGCAATCGATTGCGTCTTCTTCGTCGCTGTCATCGTTGGCCTCTGGGATCTCATTTAGATCTCTCTCAACGATAGAATAATCGAGGGGGGTCGTTGATCGCTGCACGTGAGCAAATGGTCGAAGGTTGGCAAAAAGAGAACCCTGCTGGTCTTCTTCGGCCGCGACCGCGGGTGTCTCGCTGCGACTGAACGGAAGAGCTCTCCTTCCGTCAGGCGCACGAGCCGCATCTTCCTCCATCTCTCCTTCATCTTGAGGAGGTGTGTGGTATTCGTTGTCGGGGGACATGGTGAATAAAAATGCGATCGATCATCGATCACAAATCACAACGGCGTCAAAACTCGGCATTGCGCCGAATCCGCGCCAAAATTTGAAGCTAAAACCGGGGTTCCCGACCCGGGTTGAGGCCGGGTCGGGGACCCCATTGCTACTCTTAAAGTATGCTCTTGTTAAATCCTTTTCTATTCAATTCTAACGTTCAGGGATGAACGTAGGAATCAAAAGCTTACTCCGGAGGTAAAGCTAGTGGTTTGAAATGGACGATACAGTAGTTAAAATAACGGCAATTATATAAATGGGGGTCGGGGACCCCGGTTTTTCGGTTGCCCCCACAAAGCGATAATGCGCAATGCAATGCAATGTATTCTGTTACACCGCGAGAGGCGCATTGCGTGAAACGAATATTCGGCACGCGCACTCGCGGTTCTTTTCTTTTGCGATCTATGTACATGTACTACCAACGAGCAATATGCGAGCGCGCGTCATATGTTCGATTCATGAGAGGGGGGTCGGTATGGTGCAAAAAAGGGGAAAGTTCCTCCATGATTTTGACATTACTATCCGAAAATCCATATAAAATCCCTCTCTATTAATAGTACTAACTTCGTATCCATATCCAAAAACGACGATGACCCCGCACCATATGCATGATGATGACCACATATCATACAAAATAATGATGAGTGGTGAATACGCACTCCTACAAAACCGGACTATTGAACCTCGCACTAATATCGTATTACTCCGTACGAACTGTCCTGTCCAGCTAACACTACTACTATAGAAGAGTTCCAGACCACCTTGTTCCAGCACCAGCAACAGCAACAACTCTAAAATAATAGCTATGAATCGAGGCGGAGGATTTTTCATGACGACGACCCGATCATAAACAAGATACATACTGTACGCCAAAGAATGGCCGCCGCCTTTGAAAAGATCCACCGAAAGCTGAAGCTGCTACGAGGAGGCCGGCGACGACAACGACAGCAAGGCAAGGAAAAGCTCTGCTTTTTCTGGTTCATCCTCTTCCTTGCTGTAGTCGTCGTCGGAGTCGCACTGTACAGTAGCATTGATGTGACGCTTCCATTGAAACAACAACAACAATATCAAGAAGACGCCATGCTACTTCCCCAGCATACAGAGAAGCAGCGAGCTGCAGTTTTGGTCGAGCCGAACAATGGAATTTCTTCATCCACAAATCATTCTACGGCTGCAACAACAACAACAACAACAAGAGCAACAACAACAAGAGCAACAACAAGAGCAAAGCAAGAGAAAATCGTCCGATTGGATCTGGTAGCTGGTAAACGAAACACCGAGCTAGGACTTATTGACATCCCGAATCATCATCATCATCATCATCATTCCCCACTGGTGCTGGAAGCACATCTTTTCAATTTATCCCAACAGCCCGTCACGTCTACCGCACCTTGGCCCAACTTGACGACCATGGCGTTTTATGAGGGAAAGTTTCGTTCCGGTTATCGCAATCAAATGATGGCGTTTACCATGGTGGTCTTACAAACCGTCCAACAAGGGCACGGTCAGCTACTGCTGAATTCTTTGGCCCAAAAAGATACCTATGGTTCCAACAAATTCATTCCCTTTTCCAAACTCTGGAATGTAACTCATTGGAATTCCTACTACCCCCAACTCCCCCGACTGGTCGAGTATGATCCCATTTTGCACGATCAATACAATCCAAATCCAGCACGAAAAAACAAGAATAACGATCTCGAAGAAAAAGAAGAAGAAGAGCAGCAGCAGCAACAACAACAACAACACGCCAAGAAAGAAAATCATGGCTATTGGTTTCGAAACGGGACCCAGTTTGAAAATCACGAAGGAACGTTACAGACCAACCTACCCGTGCGCCCCCATGCATACGGCAAGCAACATCGTCTCATGGCGGCTTATATGCACTATGCCAAGGGCAAGGGGCCGCAAGCTAGTACTACTACTGCTGCTACTGCTACGAATAGCAATACTGAAGAGAATGCTGATTCCATTACTACTTCTACTGGTGGACGAAATCCATTGGAGATTCTCATGCTTCGGGAGGCCCTCCGACCCCATCCCGACTTGGAAACGATTATTCAAGAAAAACTACAGCTGCTTCGAGGAGGAGGCGGCAACAGTAATAATGATAAGAATGACAACAAGGGCGGCACCAGCAACCCCAACCCCAACGACTACATGACATTGCATGCTCGTGTCGAACCAGATATGCAACGGCATCCTGTCTGTCGTGACAAGAAAGTATTGAACTTGACTACTATCTTTGAATTTTTGGAAAGCAAATGGAAAGATGATCCACCGTATGACATTTCTAGAATCTTCATGCCGATCAATCGTCAGTATTTGGAGCAAGAAGGAATCGTTCCTAATAATAATACCACGGACGATAAGAAGAAGAAGAAGAAAAAGAAGAAAAAAGACAATTGGATGGCGATCGAAAATCTGAATGCATTGAATCGGGCCCGTGACCATGGACTCTGGGGTGGCCGAGTGCGAGTGTACGAATTTGGGGCCTCTACATTGGTCGGGACTCCCTACGAATCCAAACCAAGTACACCGGGAGCCATGCTCAACTTTTTCATTGGCATTCAAGCCAAAATCTTTGTGGGAACCGAAGTCTCGAGTTATTCTCATGATTTGTTGGCGACACGATTCTTTCGTGGCTATCGTCAAGACAATTACAAGTATCTTCCCGAGGGCCTCGTGGAATGGACGCCCCCGCACATTCATGATCCACCTGGATTCGGTTGTTGAGGTACTACGAACTTCTTGAAATGTTGGTCGTAGTCTTGTATGAGTTCCTTTCCATCTTTCGATTCGCCAGAGGGCACAACAATATGTGAGCCGACTGCTTCCCTTCCGTTCAATCGAGGAAATCCGAGTCGTCCTCTGACGACAAACCCTACGAGTTGAGTGCGCGCAGAAGAAAGCTGCAGTAGGCCCACGTGGCGCCGGTACAAAACCCCGAATCACGAACAGCAGTCATGTGCGCCATCAATTTGCAAGAATTGAAAACCGCGCTCGCAACCACGACAATGACAACAACCTCCGACCGAACGTTCTGTGTTGCGATCGTAGCTCCTGTTTCTTCTCTAGTTGATACTTTTATACCTTTTTTGAACATTTCATTTTAACATATATATCAGAAGGCATTCGTCAAAAAACGGCCACGAACGAGCTACTTGTAGCAGCGATGTGAAATTGTCGCTGATCCGCGACCGTGCTACAACCAACACCAAAACAATCGCCATACACTTGATGAATTTCACATACATCTGCATTGACATTGTGTTTCTAATAAATACTTCAAAGTTACAGTAGTGGTACCATACCAGCAATCATCATAGCTCTGATTATGGCAGCGGACATTGTCTGTTCGTCTGATTGTATGTCGTTTGAAGCTGTGAAAGGCAACAGCCAGGAGAGGCTTGAGAGCCGACTTGTAGTCTTCACACTCTATATGTTGGGATCCAGCATTATTGAAGGCGATTAAATTCTCAACACTAAAGTCAGTGAGGTTGGTTGTTGGGTCATTGATGTGCGAGAGTTGTGGTTGTAAAATATTGTTTGTTGTTGTTGGATGAATGCGTTTTGTCATCAATGTTGTATTGCTTACTATTGCATTCTATCTTTACGGAGCGAGCGAGATGACCCATCCGAGTGACCTTTCTTGTACTGCGTACGTAGCATTTTACGTAAACCCGGTAGCGGCCGCACTCAACTCGTACCACCAAGGCTGTATACCAGTCGAAGCGAGTACTTGTTCACAAAAAGCTTCCATGGGGAATTTCGAAAATAAGAAGAAGGATAAAATAGCCGTCGCTAGCAAATTTGAAGAGATTGAAAGTGGTGAAGAATCGAACGAGTCATCTGATCCCAGAGGTCATCCCAGATCCCAGCTCGCCACCGGAGGATGACGACTCAAAATAGAAGATGGCCGGCGGGCGTTTTTTTTAAATAATCAACGCTAAATATATAAGAATACACAAATCGCGACTTTGTCGCCGATTGAAGATTCTTCGCGCATACCCTACGATGAAAACCAATGCGGCGTTAATGGACGGTTTTAATTCTTTCATTGCACGTGCTCATGCAGAAGAGTTAATTGGGCAGATGCAGAAACATTTATACGACGACGAATATAAATACAGCATAGCAATATTTTTTTTTAAAAAGTTTGAAAGCAAGAAAAAAGGGATGCTACGCAGGGAAATTCGTACCGGCACTCATTGTTTATTTTTTCCCTCTACCGCATATCTGCCGTCATCAAAAGAATCATCATCATGAAGGTCGCCGTACTAGCTACGGGAACTACTTCCCGTCTTGTCTTCTTGTGTGCAGGAAGCCTCGTCTCGACGATGATGCATGCCGCCGATGGCGCTCTTCCCCCCAAAAGTCTCATTGAAGACGCGCTCTTGCAGAAAGACCTTCCCGATACTGGGGAACAATGGATGACGATGCCCAACGGTATGGAATACCAACCAGCGGCTGACCTCAGTCCTCTTGCGCAACGTCACTTGCGTCAATTGACGAGCGAGGATACATCAATGGGCGCCTTCGAAAAGATTTTCGCCGATGGAACGGAAACGTACTACGACGAGTACGCTCAGGCATGGCGAGCACTCGGATTTTACATTGATTGTGATTACCAGGATGAAGGCAGGCGTCGAAGTTTGGAAGATGCTGGCGACGACGAAAGTGCTGGTTGCAGTCGATTCATGCTCTGGGCAGCGGTAAGCTATACTTCTTTTTTTCGTTGTCCCTGATATTCTCGGTCGTTTTCATCGTCTTGTTTGTTTGTGTCCATCGCTTCCTCATCGTCTTTGTGCAATCAGTACGTGGATGAAGACTACTCCGGCAATGGAGTTGGAGAGTACATGTACTACAATCGCAAGGCCAACGGCTGGGATCAAGATGCCTGCACATACGATGCTAGCAGCCGATGCGTGAAAATGGATTGCCACTTGCCAGACACGCACTTCACCCTCCTTGGCTTTTTCAAGGAACCGAAGTACGAAGAATGGATGGAACAACTTTTCAAGCACGAGGGCGACTGCGTCTGGACCGATGAAGAGTACCAGTTCATGCAAGGAAACCGAGAAGTCTGGCCGCAAGGTTGCACAAACACTTGGTTTGGTTTGCCGGTGGAGGAGGACGGGATGAGCAACTCCTCCGGGTATTTCCATTACGACATCAAGCCTTCCAAGTACGGTGAAATGAGCATCGGTTTGTACACTGATTCTTCGTGTATTGTTGAATACACCGGCAAACTGGTAGACGCCGAAACGCTGATGTATCACATGGTTTGCTCGGGTCAAGCTGAAGGAGGTGATGATGGTGAGGCGTTGTGTTCGACCAACAAAACCAGCTACAATGATGCCTATGACACGGTCATGGCTACGTACTATAACAATGGCGGTGATGATGCTGGTGGTCGTCGGCGAGGAAACCTCTGGGAATTGATGAGTGAAATGGAACAGTGGAATCGTGCCTTTGACGTTTTCAAGCAATGCCAGCCTTGCAAGACCTACGACATTACCCACTTCGTTGCTGGAAAGGGCTACGTGGCCAATTCGCAGGGAGATCGATACAACTGGACCAGTGCGGCTTCTGATAAAGAGGATGACCACAATGATGATGAAGACGATGGCGATGTCTTTCATTGCCACGATGACGCTGGATATGACGATGTCAACCAGGTAAGCAACAGCGCCAAAGGGTATTCTTGAGTTGTTTGGTATTGACGACAGTCCCATACTTCTTTCTTTATATCAAAACTAACACCACTGCCATTTGACATTCACTGTTTGTTCTCAAAAACTAATGGTGGTACCCCAAGTGCATGAAATTTAAGACCAAGACACGAATGATGACAGCATCTTGGCGCGATGTTGAAATGGCCGGCGCCCAAGGATCGATCACTGCCGTACAGCTCCCCGGTTTGGAAGGGACGTTTCAATACAGCTCTAAGGTGGTATACGGAGGAGGGCTCAATCGAAAGATGGCTGACTTAATGTCGTACGGAGTTTCCTGGGCGGTACTAGTCCTTTCCTGCACACTGTTTGGTGCCTCCTCGTACCGCCTTTTCAAAATATCCAAGGACGAATCACATTCCGTGAACGAGCCACTTGTTCCATTCAATGGAGTTGAGCCACTTGTTGTTCGCTCCGAGGGAGTTGTAGCCTAGTAATGAAGGCAGTATTGTCAGCCACGCTGATAATGATTTGCTTCACTTTATACTTATCAAGTCTTCTGCTTTGTAGATTATCAACTGTAACCAAACGCGGGAGTAGTTCAGACGACGTAACGGTAGACGAATCAATCGTAACTCCTACTACTTGTACTCTCAGAGTAATACCACACTCGTAGTTTGGACAAGTGGAACGTCGATTCGCACACTTATGCTTCGTACGGAGGAGGAGTCTTGACTCCGATTATTCTAGAAGCCATTCCATTCTGGAAGATGCCTCATACAGCATCCACCACCACCCAAAAAGAAGGTCCAGTCAGTCGGATTTGAAAACGCGAGCCTTTTCGATATTATGCTGCTACGCATTGAGCATAAAGAAATCCATCAGATATGGCTTGGTGAAAAGGATGAGAAGGTTTCGGGAAAGTCTATTTGTCGGACCACCACTCAGCAATGAATCATCATCATCAGATGATGCCCTCGCTGTCAGTAAGTGCTGATGTGTTGATTGATTGATTGATTGATTGATTGATTGAGGTTGATTGATTGATTGATTGATTATTTTTTATGGTCGCGCGCCCCCGGTACCGGTACCAGGTACAGACCACAACCAGTCTCGCGCCAGCGCCAAACCATCACACTCGGACGGACATTATTCACAAGGTTTCTCGTTCGCCTGCTGTCTGTCCCTCTGTCCCCGGGACTACGCATATAATATTATGCGTACCCACCCCATACAGTAGCAACGTTGTATTATTTTGTTGTTTATTGTGCTTATTTTTTCTCCCTCATCTGATGGTGTATTATTGCACCACCCACCACCATAGATAGCTATTCCAATAATACAGCACCACAACAATAACAATACCGGTACCATGACACGAACCTCCTCCTTCTTCCAAAGATTTGCCAATCGCATAATTGGACTTCGAGCAGAGAAAGGAGTCCTTTCCGGACGTATTAATATTCCATCCCTAGATGCTGCCGCCGTGATGATCGTCAGCAGTGCCACTCTCTGGTATGCCATGGATGCGTATCGAGAAACCGACTTGGCCGATGCCGATCCTACATTTGCCTGTCGATATCCGCCCACGTCGAAAATCATCGAAGCGCATCATGTTCGCCAAATCGAACATCAAGGGTTTACAGTCATTCCCAACGTATTGAGTCCAGAACAGCTCTCCGAGGCGCAACGGAATATTGGGTCCATGTTGGTGGCATCGTCCTCCAACAAGAACAAGAACAAGAACACTTGGAGTACCAGTGTGCACGGAAACGATGAGGACGTACGGAGTGATTCGATATGTTGGGTACGGGAATCCGATGGGACATTGGTGGGAGATCGGGAACGAGAGTTACATGGAGATGGTCTCTTGCATGCGATTAAATTGATTCGGGGGGCAGGATACAGTGTCGAACGTCACTCATATTCCAAATCGCACAGCCACAAGGTTCCGCAACAATGTCAACTCTCCCGATATCCCGGCAATGCCAAGTCCATTTATCGACTGCATTTGGACAAGTGTGATCATAGTATGGCGGATATGGGACTCTTTGAGTATTGGCGGGCGAGCGACTATCGAGGACGAGCCTTGACGGTCATTTTGTATCTCAATGACGCCGACTGGAAGAGTGGCGGCTCCTTGAGGTGTTTTCATACTACTGGTGGCCAAAGAGGAGGAGGAGGAGGAGAACCTCATGATGAAGGTAGTACCGAAGAAAACAACCAAGATCGTGATGACAAAGGCAATATCATTGCATCATCATCTTCATCGAACAACAACAACAACAACAACAGCAAGAACAACAACTATACAGATGTTGTGCCAAAAGGAGGCACCATGATTATTTTTGACTCATCGAGATTAGAACACGCTGTTCTTCCTTCGACCAAAGATAGATTCGCCTTGACTTGCTGGTTGAATGGCAGTACCACTGCTCATGCAATAGAGAGCTAGGTAGGACTAACGAGATGCTGCCTGCTCCTTCGTGCGTTCTTTCGAGATTATTAGATTCCAATCCACCACTTATCTATGGATTCGTAACCAGTCAAGTAGCGCTTACTTTTTATTATCAGCATCGTTCCGGGCAGCGACTACTACGAGTTTCTTAGCCAAGAGTTGCTTCGTCTGAGCCTTTGTTCTAGAATTTCTCCAGTAACAAGTATCTCTATATACTGCCATCGTGATGTCATTATTTGGTACGACCATCTCGAGTAGCAAGAAGTTTCTTGGCCAACAATTTCTTTTTCTGGTCTTTTCTTGTAGCGTCTCTCCACTCCCACCAAGGAACATTCACAACTTTCCATCCAAGCCGTTCCAAGAACCGACGTTTGGCTTGCGTCGGCCCATTCTCTATTCTTCCTTCCACTCCATCTGCATCCTTCTTAACATCTCGAAGAAAGTGGCTCGGGCCATCAAACTCGATCGCGATCATCCGATCTTTACAAGCCGCATCAATCGCCAGTAAACCAGGAACAAATGGACGATCCGGAAAGGGAGATGCTTCGATTTGATGTGCGAAACCAAGCTCTTCGAGCAGAGCTGACATTTCACGCTGGGAACGAGAGTCTCTGTTGTCCTTGTTTTCCAACAATGCATCCGATTTCAGCAGCTCCTTTGGCGGCGGAAGTTCCATCAATCGGGACACCATGACAAATGTCTGGAATAGTTGCCGACTCCGTTCGCCATTAAGTTCATCTCCGTCGAGTTGACACGCGCGACTCCAAAGGAGGCGAAACTCCGTTTCATATTCCTGAGCAAGGTCCAAGATGGCAAACGAGTAGCAGATAATACAGATCTCTTGCACATTTGTCCATTCCAAAATGGAAGCCATCCGTGAAGAGAAGGCATCGAAAAAGTTTCTTGATTGCCGCCCTAGTTGTGCCAACGCCCAAGCCGTATTTGCTATATTTTGTGGCGTTCCTTGTTGAACAAGAAATGATGCTCGATTGTCAATTCCAGTGAATAAATCTGGACATTGGACACCCAAAGTGGCACAAGCCCAAGCCGTATTTGCTATTTCCTGGGGTTTTCCCTGTTCAACAAGGTAGGATGCTCGTTCGTCGACAGCAGTGAATAAAGCTGGACATTGGACACCCAAAGTGGCACAAGCCCAAGCCGTATTTGCTATATTTTGTGGCGTTCCTTCTTGGACAAGAAATGATGCTCGTTCGTTGATTGCAGTGAATAAAGCTGGACATTGGACACCCAATGTGGCACAAGCCCAAGCCGTATTTGCTATTTCTTGAGGTTTTCCTTCTTCGACAAGGTAGGATGCTCGTTCGACGATTGCAGTGAAAAAGGCTGGACATTGGACACCCAAAGTGGCACAAGCCCAAGCTGTATTCGCTATATTTTGTTCGTTTCCTTCCTCGACAATGTAGGATGCTCTATCGTCGATCGCAGTGAAAAACGCTGGACATTGGACACCCAGCGTGGCACAAGCCCAAGCCGTATTTGCTATCGCTTGAGGCGTGCCTTCGTCGACAAGAAATGACGCTCGCTCGTTGATTGCATTGAACAAGGCTGGACATTGGAGACCCAGTGTGGCACATGCCCAAGCCGTATTTGCGATATTTTGGGGTTCGCCCTTTGTCACAATGACATGAACATTGTCTTCTTGCAGGATTGTTTTCACGATCGCCGAAGCTCCTTTGGATTTCCATTTCATTTTGGCTACAGCATGCAGCACATTGGCCATCTGTCTAGCTTCCCACGACGACCGCGTTGCTGTATTTTGTATTTGTGCAGCAATATCGAGCATCAGATCTTCAAAACGTTCATCGTCCTTGCGTAATGAACGTATCCTCCCCAGTTGACTCATGGAGGTCGCATAGTTGACATGGCTGAAATTGGCCTTGTCTTTTTCGTAAATCTGGAGAATTCCTATCCAGTCAAATTTCTTTCCCGCTTCGATGAGTCGACCATTGATTTCCTTTGCAACGGCAAAGCTGCTGCTGCTGCTGCTGCCGCCGTTGTTGCTGCGTGGTCTGTTGTTATTCCGTTGCGTGGGAGAAGAAGATGACGACGATCGTGGATTGTTTTTGTTCTGAGGATAGGAAAAGAACAATGATACCGATGATTTTTCGTCACCACCATCAGCAGTGTTTCGCGTAATACTACGACAAAATCTGGTTGGAGGAGAGAAGCCGATGACAAAGAATGAGGCGTTGTTTGTCGTTTCCAGTAGCACTTTCGCAATGACTATCAACAGCAGTAGTAGCTGGGTGTTTAGTCTGATCCATCGCATCGTATATTATGTGTTTGATATGTTGTTTAGTTGATGCTGAAATACAATAGAGATGAATGGTGCTCAAAAGTGCGTCCTCTGTGAAGCATATTATAAAAGGCACGAAAAGAGTTATACTGCGCATATAATATCTTCTCCTCTTATATTATTGTAATCGCTGTAAAGGACTCCACGTGGCGATTATGATTTGGGTCGGGTTTGTCGGTTGGCGGCCGGGACGCCATCCAGTCCTTTCGAGCGTTATTTCGAGCTCCCAAAAAAAAGGGGGTGAAAGATGACCCACATAACGCCGCAAAAACGACCATGACGCGTTTTTCGAGAGGGCGACCACACCGGTATGTACTAATACCGTAGCTACTACCTAGTGCCGGTACAGCCGGTACCACCGGTAGAGTACCAGTAGACTGGAGTACTGGTACTACATTAGCTAATGGTACACCGCAGCAGAGCGTGGGCTGTGCGGGAGAGTTTGTGCCGACGAAAAGTTGCAAAAGTCATATTATTATTATGAAGGATTAGGCCATCAGGGAATAACTCAACCCGCCTCTCTGTATCTCTCTCTCTCTCTCTCTCTCTCTCTCTCTACTACTACTACTCGCTAGAGAGACTGTGTATGATATCCACTAGTAGTCTTCCAATCAGTTTCAGTGTCCTCTCTTTGATACACCAATCACAACATTATTCCTCTGGAGAGAATAAGGCATCACATTCACTCACTCTTGCTTGGCCCATTTGTTGCACATCATTCACATAAGTAATACTAGTAGGCACTCTACGCCGGCGTGTATCGGTACGTTGGACAAACCAGCGAATTGCTGCTCAGTGTCATCAGTCATCAGCATACAATAATAATAATATTTTACGAATACATACAGTATGAGTGAAAGTCCGCCTCCCGCCAGCACCATCACGCCACTGCAGCAAGGAGAAGTGTCGGCATCACCACCACCACCTCCACAACGAGACGAGGCCACTCCCAGCAACCCACGTCCTCCTCCGACGACAACTGAAAGTGACAGTGCCAGCAGTAATACTGGTGGGAATATTAGCAGTACTCGTACCCGGCGTACTCCCAGCGAGGAAAGCCGCTCGAGGAGTCGCAGTCGTCGTCACCGCGGCAGCAGCAAAGGCAACAATAAAAGCAGCAATCATGAAGAATCGAAGAACAAAACAGCAGCAAAAAGTAAGGCAGAGGCTGCGGCAGCACAAGAACTGGAATTGAATCGGCAACTCGCCAGTCTACAACTTCCCCACATGCCTGCTTCGATTCTTTCGTATTCGGCGACTGCGACTGCTACTACTTCTGGAGAAGAATCGTCGTTTTCTACCACTACTGGTAGCAATGGTGCACAAAAGGCACAACCACATCAGCAACCATCAGATCCTCCAACGATACGGATATTGATCGTTTCGGATATTGATTTGGAATCGGCTTCCGCCTTGGCAGAATCCGCATTGATTGGTGGTGGTGGTGGTGGTGGTGGTGACAACGATGATGGGGATGATAATCCTTTGCAAGGAATTGATTTGTGTATTGCCTGTGGTCCCTTTTGTCAAGAAGAAGATTTGCGAAATTATTATCAAGGACGACAAAGGCGACGACACATGGCCCGACATGGTATCATGGCCAGTACGAGGAGTAGCAGCAGCAGCGGACGATATTCGCACTCGGCCGTCCCCATTTGGAGGGGTGGAGGGAGCGGTAGCACTGTCAATGCGCTCTTGCCTCTTCCCCCCATGCCTCATCATCCACAACGAGCGTCATCATTTGCTGGCAACAATCAGTATACCACTATGAAACATTCTTCGAACCAACAGCAGCAGCAGCAGCAGGGTCGAAATTACAACCGTAGCAACAGTGCAGCTACGGGATCTACAAATGCTACTCCCAACAACAACAGCAGCAACAGCAATAATAATCAATCGACCCAAGCTCCCTATGCGAATTATACAATGGAACCTTCCTCCTATCCATTTAAACGCACCAGAGAAGAAACTGCCGCCCTGGAAGGCCTCATGACGGCAGCTCTCTCGCAATTGGAATCGATTGTATGTCGGGTCGTCTTTGTCCCTGCCCCCAAGGATCCGTTGACGACCATTACCTCGGTATCATCGGCATCGTCATCGTCGGCCAGATTATTCAAGGATGATGATGATGATGATGACGATGATTTTTCACCGTCGTCGTCTAATATTGCCTATACTCAAGAACGACGCTTGACGCCCAACTCTCGGAATATTCATCAAAATTGGATTCCACTCTGTCCAGGACTCGGATGTGCCGGGCTCTTGTACTTGGAAGAATCCAAACTACAACAAGAACCACCTCCCTTAGAAGACGACGATGGGGATGACGATGATGATGATGATGACGACGATGATGATGACGATGATGATGATATTGACGACGAGTCGGAAGTGGAAGAATCGGAATCTTCTCATTTCCTCCCCGAAGATTCCAGTGTTTCCTACAACCAGCAGGATGACCAGCACCACCCCGTAACTCCTGTCTCTCCCAGTCAAGAATTGCCTCTGTTGACTTCGGACAGCTCCATTCCTGCCCAGTCCGAGTCTGCCACGTTTGAAGAGCAAGTCCAAGAGTATGGGTAAGACCACGAAGACGAAGACAAACGAGTTGTGTGTGTGTGCGTGTGTGTGTGTGTGTGTGTGTCAGCAGTGTTGTTTTGTTATGTTTTGTTTTGTTGTTCTTGTCTCATTCAACCTTTATTTTTACGTTTCTACGTACTACATACACTACTTTGTCTCGTCCACCACCAGTGCCCAATTTTGTCATCAATTGCAAACCTTGGTGGAACGAGCCCCACTCTTGACGGCTATTTCCGATTCGCCACCAAGTCACGCCTCCATTACTCAATTGATGCAAGCGGCATCGACGAAACGATTTCAAAGTATTTTGGTAACTCACTTTCATCATTTGGAACCGCCACCACCACCGTTACTAGATACTACTGAACGAGAAACAAGTGAAAGGGATGAATACGACATCGGCGGCGGCAGCGGTATGTACAGCCACAGCCCCGCTGCTAATATAGAAGATTCCATACATTTGGGAGGCGAGGAAGAAGAGGAGGAGAACAACGACGACGACGGATCACAAGATGAAGAATCCTTTGATCCTCCTTGGCCGAGTGCCCATGAAGCATTTTGTGCCTTGCCGGATATTCAAGACCATGTCTTGTTGGAAATTGCAGCCGGCCGAGACAGTCGTGGTCAAGCGTGCTGCCGTGCGGCCATCGAATTGCCCAAGGGACAAGTGAAGGTCGTCGTTCCTGGATCTCTCCGCCAAAAGGGAGAATACTGTGTGGTGGATGTGTCATTCATGAAAGCACCATCGTCATCATCATCGACGCGAGGAGGAGGAGGGGAAAATAGTTACAAATGGAGGGTCCGACGCACTCGCTTTCGCACATTGAGTGAGTACGTCTAGAGTACGAAGAGTACTAGCCTAACACAGAGCAAGAAAGATTACTACTCTAGACAGCACTAGAATTCTAGAACTCAAAATAATATGATCTTTGAATGATGATGCTTTTGTTTTAATTTCGTGACGAAGACTACATGCAAGATTAGGTTACGGTGTTTATGATGTTTGAAGAATGAGTGAGTGAGAGAGAAGCGGCCACGACTGGCTTTGAGCGGTGCGTTGCATTGGGTTGCCTGCCTTGCATTCTAACTAGACTACGAACAACTCGTAACTGCTGACAAAGTAACTAACAGCCACACGCATCTCCACCCCCCGCTTCCGGCTGAGCGCCTCCTTGTTCGTCCAGTTTGACAGGTGCTCCACCAGTAGTGGAAGGCGTATTCATGCCCTTGATTCCAGTCTTGTTTTTCGACGCCGCCAAGGCTCTATCGTGCACAATTCCAATGAGCTTCTCAAAGGCCTGCAAGACGTTCTCTCCTGACTTGGCCGAGGTCTCCAGCATTTCCATTCCATACTCCTGACAAAACTGCTCCGCCTTTTCCTTTGTGACTTCCCGACTCGCCTCGAGATCGCTCTTGTTGCCCACCAGCAACTTGGCCAAATCGTCACTCGACGCGTGGTCGTTGAGCTGCGCCATCCAGCGCTCGCTCAACGATTCGAAGGACTTGGCGTTGGTAATGTCGTACACCAGAATGACCCCCTTGGCCTTGCGGAAATACGTGGGGAGCAAGACACGCGCAAATCGTTCTTGGCCGGCCGTGTCCCAAATTTGGGCCTTGACCTTGCCCTGCGACGTGTCTAGCATTTGCGTGTCGAACTCAATGCCCATCGTGGCACTAATGTCGTGATTTAAAGGGCGTTCCGGGTTGGTCAGGCGGGCCACCAAACTGGTCTTACCCACTCCTGAGTCGCCGAGCATGACTATTTTGTACAGGGGCGGTTTGCCGCCGGCAGAAGTGGCACGTGACATACTGACTTTGTTGTGTTGTGTTGTGTTGCGGTGGGAGATCCAAGCAAGGACTTGTACTGCACTTTTTGTCTGTTGATTGAAAGGACAACCGCTACCGTACGGCAATCTCGAGTGTTGTTGTTGGCGAAGACGACGACGATGTTGTTGTTGATGATGATGATGAAGGTGCGCTGCTGATGCTGCTGCTGCTGCTGCGGCTGCTGCTTGGAAAAACACAAGAAGGCGTCTTTGTTTTCGTTCCGTCCACCATGGCAGCGAGACGGCTCGGTGGATGGGTCGTGTAGTAGTCTTCGTGCTTTTTCAATATCGCGCGGCATAGCAACCACCACAGCGATTTCTTTCTCCGAGCATCGGCAATGCGCGCGTCGCATGCGAAAGGCTTCCGTTAGCGGCATGACATGCGCGATTGTCACCAATGATATTATTCATACTCGCATACATGTGAATGATCCTTTGGATGTGTCAGAAAATATATCCGTTGTTCAAATCTTCTGGAAATCGAAAGGACATCGTTTTTTGCCGCCAAGCAAGAAGGATGATGATTCGAGAAGAAGACTTATTATTATTATTCATCACCACCATCATCTTACTCTGCGAGAAGATCGATGGATGAGATGTGTGCAACCATCGCCCGACAATGACGATACATCCAACACAAGAGGCTCCCTACAGTATGCGTCTAGTAGAGTAGTAAGTTTACTCCGGAGTACAGTACGTGTACAGTCGCATGGGAGAACACGGCCGCGCAGAACGCAGAACCATTCGCAGCACACACCCAAACGATTTCTTCGTCGATGTTCGAAAACGATCGCTCGATCCAACAACCACAACCATGATGAGCAGTGAGCATAGTGTTATTCATACATTCATTTTTGGTCCCTGAGATAGATAATAATATCACTAGATTACGGTTCGGGACCATTGCTAGATGTTCGTACAGTCAGTACCTGTACACCAATAATATGCGTATTCCACGTCAACGAGTGCTTCATCCCGAGGATTGGGACATGAATGTTGCGAATATCCACCCGTTCATTCGACCCGAAGATCCTTGGACCTGTCTCGACGCTGGCAAGTTTGTGGAAAAGCGCAGCGATGACGAGGAAGGAGGAGGCGATGACGAGAAGAAGACCCATTCAAAGAAGAGCAAGAACATTGTACATCTTCTCCACTGTCCCATGTGCTTTCGGGATGCCACTCAGGCGTGTGGACAGTGCAAGTCCGTGCACTATTGCTCGAAAGAGTGTCAAAAAGCGCACTGGAGAAAGTCGCACAAAAAAGCGTGCCGTCCCAATCCCAAGCGTTATAAGATCGATCTTAATCTCGCCCAGTTCGAAGGTCTTTCCGAGGAGTGTTTTGAAGGGCACGAATTTCTCATCATCCAGCCTACAGAGAAACTCGCTTCGCTCGCGGAAATTTGCGAAACGGTTCTGAAACCTGCCGATGAGTTATTGGATCTTAGAGGCTTTCAAGATCATCATTTGAGTCCCAGCTTTATCTTGCAAAACCAAAAAGATCCTACGGTCCGCGCAATGGTCCAAAAGTTTGGCTTTACGTCGGGTTCCATGGGGTTGGAACTTGTGTACGGCTATCGCATGGCCGAATCCAAATTCGTCTACTTCATCTTTTGTGACGATTCGTTTCAGAAAGAAACGCAAATGGCGACATCTTATTACGCGGAATGTCTCTTTTCTGCCATGCCCAGTGGCAAATTCGTTCGGGGCAATCTAGTCATTTTCAAACTCATGATCAAGGGGAAAAAGCGAAAGCCTGCTGACCCAAGAGGAGGCGGTTTGATGATGCTATTGGGGGGTATGACGGACGATTCGGATATCGAGTTTGAATACGTCTTGTTTCCGGTCAACAAGGCGGAGATTGCTCATTTGCTTTCCGAGCGGATGAAGGCCAAGGAACAGGGTGCTTATACAGACCGCATGTGGAGAGATGAACTTCGGACTACCGAACGAGAGGTAGAACTCTCCTCCATGATGGGTTGAGTTGTCAAAGTACAAGTACTGTACGAAGTAGAGCGGTTCTCTACAGAAGTAGTTACTACAAGAGGAGACCTCACAATACCGTACGCCGTCAAGCTCCGAGCACGAGGCCTAACAACTAACGAGCAAGTCGCCGATCTAAATGAAGGCCTCCTTCCTCGAAATGAAAAGGACGATATTGCTGGTGTTGCTCGGGTGCGTTCGTCATTGTTTCGTCGCGAAGAGGATGGCTCCCAACAATGAAGACAAACAATAATGCCCATCATGCACCAGGGCTGATATTGTTGTGGATTGTGATGAAAAGGTCTCGTTTTGTGAAGGACTATCTAGTCTACTACTACTAGTAGGAGTGTCGATCGAGAACAGAAGATGAGTACAATATTGTACTAGTACAGTACCTGTAGTTCGCCGAGAAAGAAGGAGAAGAAGAAGAAGCTATTATTTCCCAGCCTCACAAGACGAACAAGACAGCAGGGAGGCGCAGGCGAAGATCGTCCTTGGAGGAGATGCAGAAGCAGAAGAAGAAAACACCACTAGATGTTTCTTCCATTCGAGAGGACATGCAGAGAACTCTAGATGATTCTGTTCAGTCCATTTCCAATCGTCACCTGCTGTCCACATCCGAAGGTACAACTTGTCCCGAAACCACTGGTTATTGTTTCTCCGCAAGGCATTCGCAGTTTGGGTTCTCCAGTAGAGATTCTACAAAATGTACGCAGGCACGCTAATTTTCCATAATTTCTCCGATGAGTCTCGCCGTATGCCAGAAGCCACAATAGGTCGATCTTTTCCTCACATTTTTTCACCCCAACTGCGTATACAAACGCACCACCATGATGCACTCAATCCAAAACATCCCACACTCATCCACGAAGATGCGGATCCCTAAAAAGTCGAACGATACTTTATCAGGTTCTTCCTACAAACCAGAAACATCGGATCATACTGACTCGACCCTGACTTCACCGTCTTCTTGTTCTTCTTCGAAGAGCAGTGCCAGCAGACGATGTTCCACCGCGAAACCAGCACCGCCATCTGACGGCGGCTTCAGCAACAGCAGCGGCCATCTGTCCCTATCATCTCACGACGAACACCTGAGAAAGCCGGTGCGAACTCATTCCAATCTGATAGATGCATCCGTAAGGGAAGAAATCACAGATCCATATCGAGAACTTGGAGTGACTACTTTCAATTTCGTACTCTTTCCGGAGGGAGAGGATATGATCCGATACAATAAAGAGCATCCAAAGGCACACACAAGCTTTTTTACTTCCGAGCATGTATGGGAGACGGGATCTGCACAAAAAGTTCTAGAAGAGTTCATCACCAAGATTCACCCGGACGATGTCGAATCGATGGCTACCTTTGTTCAAAAGCACCTGGAAATTTGTGCAAATTGGGAAAAGGCAAACGACAAACCTCGGTTGAATGCGGCTCATGAGTTTCGAGCTATTGTCCCTGGTAAAGGTTATCGATGGCAAGAGCTGCGAACAAGATTATGCTCAGCACCAGCGGGGAGTAATGCTAGCGAGGAGCTCCTCAGTGTGTGTGACGGAGCCTTCTTGGATATTACAGACATGAAAGAGCGAGAGCTGGATTTAGAAAATAAAACCCTTGCCTTGCAACGAGAAGTGCTCCACCACCAGTCGACGCAAAGTGCACTGCAAGAAGCATTGACGGACATTCGAGAAGCTAACCAGAAATTGAAACTACAAAAGGAAGTGAACGAGATTGATTCTTGGAGAGGGTTGCGCCAAGAACAAATAGACAGTCGAGGAGGAGTCCTGGAGGATTTGGAGTCACTCCGGGCCTTGATTGAGGGGGCAAAATTCCCCCAACAAAAGTGGGCAAAGAATGTTCTGTCGAGCCTATCTGAGAAGCTCGGAGACCTTTACGATTGTGCTGCAAATGAAGAAACGCTGTGGTGATTTTGGATCATCCCGGATCTTTATTCTGATTCATATTATACACGTTACATCCTGCATAATAGTGCACACAATTTCTTTATCAACCTTTCTTTTACCTCTCTCTACCTGCTTCTACTACTCTACTTTATATCTCTAGACGTAAGTACTACCATATTACCTATCACAATAGGTTTTATACGGTACCGGTACCTCCTTACTGTACGAATCGAGGTACGGTCGGTGTGTGATAGGAGGCTGTGCGCTGGTCCACTCGTCGGGACCAGCTCGGGACCCCACACCCCAGGCAAAGGTGCGCGACCGATGATGGTTCCTCCGATGAGAGATCATCCGGAATTCGTGTCACCACGTGTTTGGTCCTTCGCGTTTGGGCGCATGCATCTGCTGCTTCGCTCGACCCAATTCTGCCGTGTTCGTTCGGTCACGAAGTCGACCACGTACCCCTTCATTAAGTAGGGGCATCAAAGGATGTCGTCCTTATCTAAGCCTGACACACGCTGGAGAATTATGCCTCACTGATGGGGCACTACTTTGCAGGCTTTTTGGCGCGCTGACGAGAATTCGCGGTGTCAAGCATAGCTACCACGAATAGATTGTCTACCTCGCTGTCGTCTCGCCGCCACGTGAGTTTCCCAATTATGCCGAAACCAGGACTGTCCACTGTATTTACGTGCGTGTTGTGAGAAACGAATTGTTTTTTTTATGCAGTAAAACATGAACGGTATCATAAATTCAACTTTGCCATCATCCTCAATACCAAACTATCTCAATCATCAATCAATATTATTATTAAAACAACATGACCTGCTACTGTACCAACAACACCATGCAAACATCAGTTAGCCTAAAGAGAAAGCGATCGATTGACAGTTTGCCTCGAAGCAATATTACAGATAATATCGACACTTCGTTGCCACCGCGCAAAGTGATTCGAGTGCTTCCTACCATCGCCAAGAAGCTGAGCAAAAACACAAAGAACCCTCAACAATCACTTGAATCGATTGCTTCGGAACTAGGATTCGCATCCAAGTGTCACTCCTATCAACAGGTGGAACATTTCTTTGAAACCATGCCGCGGGATTTGGAAGCATGGAACTTTGAAGTGTTAGCAGCAGTTCGCAACGGAGACGTGGACCAGCTCCGTGCCTTCCACCAAGAGGGACGCAACCTCAAGTGCAGCAACAAGTTCGGAGAGACGTTGATGCATGTAGCTTGCCGAAAGACTCTGGTTTCAGTCGTTAGATTTCTGGTTCGTGAGGTGGGCATGCCTGTTAACATTCATGATGATACCGGGCGCACTCCTCTGCACGATGCCTTTTGGACACCAGAACCCAACGAAGAGTTGATTGACTTGATGCTATCGCATTGTCCAGACCTTCTTTTTGTCCAAGATAAACGAGGTCATTGCCCATTGCAATACTCTCGCCAATCCCACTGGGAGACTTGGAACAGCTACCTTCAGTCCCGAAAGGAACAGTTGGAGTTCAACACGTTGAACTCTAGAACCCAATAGAATATTACACAGCATACAACTTTTGCATGCATAACGAATCATAGAAAGACTTAGAGAATACACACAATAGAACCAAATCCCTATTACACCGCCTAATTGTCAGAGCTCCCACACATGTCTCCACCAAGATACATGTCACGGGACGACCTGGCTGCCTTCATCGAAGACCGTTTTCCGCCTACTGATATACTTGGCTCAGTAGTGGAGGGCCGCTGACCACGTCGAATTCCATCTGGACCAGTGGAAGACCGCCGACCAGCACTTCTATTCAAAATGCGCCGTGACCTTTGGGACCTGTTCATCATATGTTGGGTACGATTCAAAACAGCTGTATCGGTAGTTATGTCTTCCAACTCGCCTCTCAACAGGTTCCCGACCCGCTTCATGTTCGGACGCTTTTGGGGATTTGGATCCCATCCTTCCTGGATAACCACTCGCACCATGGCCGGCCACGATCGTTGCACTGGTAGCCTCTGGTTTTCCGCACACACTCGAACAAAATACTGCCTTGCATCGTACCCATTGAATGCCCAGTCAACACTCAAAATCTCCCATAATAGTACAGCAAAAGAGAACACGTCCGCTTCTCGATCGTAAGGTTTTCCAAGGGCCACTTCGGGTGCCATGTACGGAATGGAACCCGTCTTGCCACTCAATTTGTATCCATATCCGTCCTTGATTTTGTCAGCTCGCTCTAAGCTCTTCATTAACCCAAAATCAAATAGCTTCACGTCCCCCCGAATATCGAACCCGACATTTTCTGGCTTGAGATCTCGATACAGCAATCTGAAAAAGAAGAAGAAGAAGACGAAGCATAGCAACGAAAAGAGCAAAACAGGTCAAATGAACGATCCAGTCATTTGATTCGATATCACAATATAGTTCTCCCTCCGGATCACTCACTTCATGTCATGCAAGTAGTTCAGGGCACTGGACAAATCGTACGCTACCAACAGTCGTTCTTTGAGAAGATCAATCGCTTCAGGATCCTTTTCCGAAGCTCCACCACAACATGACTTGCTGACGGCATGGCGTTGCTCCCATGTTTCAATTTTATCGTCCAAAGTACCATACAATCGATCCAAAATTAAAAAGGTACTGGAGTCTACTCGTGGTGTTTTCGAGTAGCCTCTCATTTTGACTGTCAAAGAAGCGAAAAAAGAAACAATAAAATTGGAATCAGATGATATGTTGCGGCCCAGCGATCTTTGGTTTGGGAAGATGTTGTCGTGCCATATTGTGTCATAATATCTCACTCACTAATGTTGGGATGCCAAATGGTTCTCAGAAATTTGATTTCAATCGCCAAATCCACCGCTCCCCGGGCCCGATCGACCACTCCCAAATCCGACCTGAGCTTCTTGATGGCATAACGTGCCGAACCATGTCGCAAATACTGTTTGCTCATGAATTCTCGGGCGGTTGTCACATCGTAGTGATCCTTGTGAGCGTTTTCTTTCGGAGAAACGATCAGACTTAAATAATCATCGTCGTCCATGCTGTTATCTTTGCTTTTCTCGGTGGCCTTGCCGTTTTCTTTCTTTTCTTCGGCGGGGCATTCTTCGGTCTTCTTCTCAGATGTTGGACGATCCCCATCATCACCATCTTTCAACAAGACAATTTCATCCACTTCATGAACTCCGGAGAATCCACCCTTTCCCAACAAGGCCCCCTTAACAATTTCCTGTTCGACAAATTGAGGAAACTCACGAGTTTCTCGGACGGTAAAAATATACGATGCGTCGACCGCCTTCAAAATACCGTCGGCCTTGTCGAGAACCTGTTGCGCTTTCTGCTCCTTCTTCTTTTTGTCGGTCTCTTGTTTGCTGGAGGCATTATTACCTTCCGCCATGATCTGATGATTCCAAAGCAGTGTATATGCTGATTTCCGCTGGGATGTGTAATACCGTATGTCCTGCTTGTAGAATGAGGAAGAATGCAGATGAGCCCGTAAAACCGTACAGGTAAACCGGTGATTTTCTATGGAGAAGAACAGTGAACGCAGTTGTTGTAAAAAATACGTTGTACTGTACCGGCGGTACAAATAGAGAGAGGTAGACTATGATGCATCATGAAGATGCAAGAGAAGATTCGCGAGGAGGATGAGATGCGATTCCGTTGGAAATAAAAGATATACCGGTATGCCAGATTTCTGTACGTCTGTCAGTTTCGCGCCATTTTCTACGGGAACTGCAGTACCCATTCTTACGTAAAGACGCCGATGCATCGCTCTCCTCCATTCATCGGCTCGCGCATCTTCGATGATGGACATCGATAAACAATGATGCTTCGCTTCCCGTAACTTACACATCGCACTCCCTCGATTTTGAGAGTATCATTTGACCTTATTGAGACGACATAGGAGAGTTGAGTGCATCCGAGTGAGGGACGTCCGTCAACGCCGCAGCAGCAGATTCTTGATCCTCATTCCGGCAGCACCACCACAGAAGGAGTAACAAAATACATCCCGGCCACATCGCATCACAACACCATCATGCCTTGGCCCTTTTGCCCATCCTGTCGCGCTACTTTATTGGTTGACAGCTCGGGAACGATCGAATGCAACGTCTGTCCCTATAAGTCCAACTTGTCCGAATTACCAAACCTGCCCGAATCGACTACGTATTCCGCCGATCGACCCACCCCCCTCTGGGCCAAGAGTGACGAAGAACAAGCGGCACTCCGTACGACCGCCGAACCCGTCCGAGCGACGATTGAAGAACCCTGCATCAAGTGTGGGAATCCTGAAGTCGGATACTATACGGTACAATTGCGAAGTGTCGATGAAGGGCAAACCGTCTTTTATGAATGTCCCAAATGCAAACAGAATTGGTCTGTCAACAACTAGTAGTACGACGGGGAGCAGGAGAATGATGGTGATGACAAGGAAGGAAACATGACGTATTCTTTGGCGTGCTGTTGTGGTTACTACCGGTAGTAGTTAGATATTACTATCATGGACGACGCCAGATGATGAATTGGAGGGGGGTCTTCTCTTTTAGGTGCGAAGTTTTCACCTCTCCCCTTCGCCCCTGGTGAGTTCAAACAAGTCCAGTCACGATGATATTGTGATATGGGAGCCATCCAGTAGGAAGAGGTTCAACAAGAGAGCCATGATGTATATGCACTACTAGTGATCCACCACACTGCGCCGTGGTATCCTTCCAGTTCTTCTAAAGGTGTGAGTGGTGCATCATAAGAGAATACGTACTGTTGTTCATGATAGCGCTAAAGGTTTTAATAATATTATGATGTTGTTGGTATTATGATCTTGGTTGATAGACTGCAAGTGATGGATGTTGGATAGGGTGTGGATTATTGGGTGAGGATCTTGGGAAGGAGCATCTCGGGTGACTGCTTCTTGAGATAGGCATTCCATTCCCCCCAATGATGTCTTCGGGCATAGGCGAGTGGGGTATGTCCTCGCTTGTCGCTCACCAACAGTAGATCGGGACACTTTCGAAGAAGAATCTCGACCAGTTCCGTATTGGGCTCAATGGTCCAAAAGGCATCAGCCAGAGGAGTGCGCCCCATGTCGTCCTTGACGCAAAGAGGAACTCCCACTTCGTTGACAAGAAAGTCTACCACGGGGACCAATGCTTTGCGGCAAGCAAGGTGCAACAGACTTTCTCCAAAGCGATTGCTACATTTTAGCGGTCTGCCTTCTTTGTGGTATTGTCGGAGAGTATCAATATCTGATTCTCGAATCGCTCGAAGGACATCAAAACCGTAGGCATCCACCTCGTCTTGCTTCAGTTCCTCAAAGAACTCGGGGAGGGAATCGCAGGAATGGACCTTGAGAGCGTATCCATTGGCTCGAAAGATGTTTTCGAGACAAGTTTGGGGATTGGAAACGTCGGCGCTGGGTTTGATGGGCGATGTTGTGCTGCTATTACCGGCACGCACCATGCCATGACCTGCTGCTGACATGATGGGAACCGACTGAGACTTCAATATGTGCTTCACCTGAGATTGCAACGAAAATTTCTCAATGGGTCGTCGCTTCCGCTTCAAGTAGCTGGTATTTCCTGTGGGGCGCATACTGAGGGGTGTTTCCACTGTGGTCATAATGAAGCGATGTGGTTTGGATTGAGGTACAGGTATTGGCAGTGCAGATAATAGTGCAACAATAAAAGGTTTAACGAGAAAATAATGTGGAAGCCTCATGATCGATGATAATAAATACCGCACCGTACATATTGCTATTTTGGCAGGTTGTTGCGGTGATTAAAACGCGACGCGTCAGTGCAAATCTACTCGTAATTCTTGAGTTCACGCGACGTGCGTGGGGGCTGTTTTACTCCGAGAAAATATAAAAGCTCTACTACCACTATGTAGTAGTAGTTACAACTACTAGTAGTATTAGCTCGTACCGGTGCGGTAGTAGCTGGGATACCCGTATTTAATTACCTACTCTAGTAGTAATAGAGCGTAGAGAGAGTGCTTTCCCCCCCGCGCGCCGGAGAACCATTAGGCAATGCGTGGTGGCACTCACTAACTCAAACGGTGTTGGGGTCCGTAAACTGAGGTGGCAGTTGTTGATCTTGGGCGCCGGCCGGCCCCATCGGCATACGGGTCCCTGGTATTAGCTCATACCGGTGCGGTAGTAGCTGGGATCAGAGAACCATACCCAACTTGGGTATGGTTCTCTGGCTGGGATACCCTTATTTAATTAGCGTAGAGAGAGTGCTTTCCCCCCGCGCGCCGGAGAACCATTAGGCAATGCGTGGTGGCACTCACGAACTCAAACGGTGTTGGGGTCCGTAAACTGAGGTGGCAGTTGTTGACCTTGGGCGCCGGCCGCCCCATCGGCATACGGGTCCCTGGTACAGTGGTTCAAGTACTGTACCAATAAGAAATGAGTTCGCTTCGCCAAGAATTCTCCGAGTATTGGATCGCTAGTACCGTGGTGCAAGGCAACACGTTGTTCCAAAAAAGAATAAAAGCGCCTGTGGTAGCGTATGAGGCCGACCCTTATGCGCCGATCTGCCCCTGCCCCATTCGTCGCTGACGTCATTTTTTAGTCACGCTACTTATGGTGCGACACGGATTTCTCACAGAATGAGGATTTCTCATTCTGTGAGAGGCCCTCCCACAGAACGAGCCCGGACGTCATTCTGGGAGATTTTTAGCTCGGCTCAACATGTGTATCGGATTTATTTTTTTGAACACATCAACAAAGCGACGACTCAAATAAGAATGCATGCTTTTTCTTGTGCTCCATGACATAAAATAATAATGGGTGCTTTTTCTCGTGCTTCATGACATAAAAATAATAACACTACTAGAACACTATTCATGACTTCGGTTGGGCGCAAAAGGAGGTAGTTTGCAGTTTATGTGCGGCTGTTGCAGTAGAAAAACTGCAGAGGTGCGGGAAGGGATTTATTTAGAGTTTTGATTTTGAAACAAGTAGTTCCGAAATAACAATTCATTTCTAGCTCATAATTTTCACTTTCAATCATTCTTGTCGACTACCTCGTGCATAGGGCACCGGTACCGCGGTACTGGGAATGGGTACCCTCATAGTCGTATTGGGGGATTTTTCTGGCAACACACATACTCCAATTTCGACACCCCCAAATCCCAAATGTGATTCGTCCGTGATTGATACTTCAACCAGGACTCGACACCGAAAGAAATTCTTTCACCGCGAGCAGCTGCTTCTTTCTTCAGTAGAAAAGCCACGTTGATGGTACCGGTACCAGTACGCAGTTCCGAAGACGTGACGCACCAAGTTGACATTCGGTGGTATCTTTCCTGGAGGGGCTTCCGTTCTGTTCTGGTAGAAATGCTACGGATGCTGCCACAGGCTCGTAGACCTCGTGTAGCTAAAGTACCAGTATTCGTACAGAAAGATAGGGAGTGCGCCGAGCGATCGAAAGATAGACAGACACAAAAGATGTCAAAAAAGTTCTTCTTCTTTGGGATTTCCAACGACAACCGCAAATGGAGCATTTTTGTTTGTGCAAAAGCCATTTACTGCAAACGATACTCGTATTGTAGTGGTTGTTTGTTGTGATTAACCTTCCTTCACCGACCATGAATACTTATTCCACCAAACGTACTATTCGCTCATCATGTTCGGCAGCACCGGTTTTGATTCTGTCCACGCTGTTGCTTCTTTTGGCAGGTCCTCTCTCGTCGCCCGCTAACGCGTTTCGTCCGTTGGCACTTCAGTCAAGATCGTCTCCAACTGCAACGGCAACCACAACAGCAATTTGGGTGTCCAATCATGGTCGTGAAGAAGACGATTCATCATCACCATCATCGAGGATGATGTCCTTCGACAACAGCGATTCCTCTTCACTTGACGAGTCGTCGTCTCCCGTGAAGAAGAAGAAGAAGACCCCCCAGGACCTCTCCAACGAGGCGCTCTGGAAGCAATTCAAGGATATTAATAACAAGTTCTGGGACTACACGTGCAACTTCCTCTATGTTGCCATCGCGGGCCTCATCCTCTTGAACGTGTCTGGCTTTGGATATACCATTTCTCGCGAAGACGGTTTGAATATCATGCCCATGCAAACCTACCGTCAAGAACGCCAGTGGCGAGAAGAGCTGGAACGACAACAGCAACAACAAATGCGACAACAGCAGCAGCAGATTGTCTCGCCGGCTTCGGCGATTCAAAGAGCACCCGCCGCATTCTTACTTCAACAACAACAAAAGTAAGAAGAAGACGAAGAATGATGGATCATACGTCCTGTGCTGCGACCTTCACTAGTTTTGGCATGCACAATTTGAATGAGTGAGGATTGATCGATAGGAAGGAAGGAAGAAAGAATAAGATAAACGGTTCCAATCCGATGCTGTACTTGCAATCCAAGCCTGTATAAACATCATATTATTTCTGAAAACTGAATTATTATTTTTGATATACTGTACAAGTAGAAATGTAGTATCTGTTTTTCAGTCGAACATTGCCTCTCGCAGGGTCCAAGTGGTCTCTAGAGTGAAAGACTAACTCTTCGTTACAGAAAGGGGCAGTAGACGAGGACCTGGGAGCTAACTGAAGACCGCCGAAGCAGCATGATTTGTGAAAACTACGTCTACTCGCTCCAGGTATCATTCAAGCCTGAGAAAGTCATCATTGGATAGCTACCATCGTTAGCATTTTGTTAAATATTATTAATCATATGGCAATAATAGGCTGATTGATCCTTGAAAGCTTGGTCATTGCAGTGACGAGGATACTTCTACTTTCACCCATACGAGACAAGTTGAAGTTCTCCATTGGAATCTAGGGAGGGATTGGAGGATGATACGGGTTCTTCTCGTTGAGGCCCCTGCGCTGGCAATTGAGTGTCCAGGTGCATCAGTGCAGCATAAGGCGTGAAGAACTCCAGGAGCATGGCTTCGTCTCGGACAATGATAATAGAGGCGAGGCGTGCCACGATCATCTTCATGGCATTCACCAGCCAGTCACGTTCTCGAGTACTCGCCGCTTCAAAGACCAGATAAGGAAACTCTTCATCGTTCGTGGTGATGCAGCAAGTTCGATCCAAGCGCGCAAACGGATACAAGTTGCGATTCAACTTGGTCGGCTTGACCACCCGAATAATACTCAATAGTTCAATAGCGTCGGGTTCCCTTCCCGAAAGTTGGATTTTGCGCCGGGGCAAATGAGGTTCAAACGTTTGACTCCAAGTAAACTTGGGTTGCACCACCAAATTGTCCAAATGAGCACCCACTTCAAAGGCGCAAGTGACGGCTAGCGGTGCTTTTCGTTTGACCGATTCTGTACCGTGAGTGCGACGATGCCATATCAGTGGAATCTTGGTATTGGTAGCCTCCTAATATAGAAACAAAGCGAAGAAGAATGAATCGGTGAGAAATGGAACACTGGATGAATACAACATACATGAAACAAAGTCTTCAGGTGCAAAAGAGTGTCTTACCTGAATAAAGGAGCGGAGGAGGGGCTCTCCACCGGGTCTCAATAGATCAAGTTCACTGGGTTCGACCCGCGGGGGGTCACTCTTGCGCTTGCGTTGTTCCGCAGTCCGCTTGGGATGAAAGTCAAACTTTTCTGGGGCGTTTCCACTCCGAGGAGCTTGAGGAACTTGCGCCTTTCCCAAGAAGCAACTGCCATCCTCTTGAACTGTCGCAATAGAGGCCGGTCGACGATCGCGAAAGCTCTTGACTTCCTTGGGTGTTCTCAAAACAGCTCCTCGGCTCGTTCTCTGTGGAAATTCCGATTCGGGATCACTATCATAGCAAACATCATTCAAATAGGTCTCCTCTGCTTGAGACGCTGGAGACGGATGTTGAGGGACAAGTTCGGAAGGTAGACTCTTGGACCGTTCGAGCGGAATACTTTGCTCCGCATGCCACGAGTTCCAAATCGTCTCGATATGTTTCGATCGTTTTCTTCGGCTCGCCGATGTTCGATTGTTGGGTTTGTGTCTTTCACCTCGTTTCGCTTCTTCCTCTTGGCTGGGCGTTAGCCAAAATTGAAGCGTAGCAAAGACATCCACACCATCGGCAGCGAGAAAATCCTTGAGCTGATATTCAGTGCAGCCGTTATACTCGGTACACCCAGCATCGGTACAAGACGCTGCGAGTTGACGAGTCTCCCCGCTCGATATTTGGGCATGATTCGTACTATGTTGCTGCTGCAAACACAGGTGTTCCGCTGGGCAAAACATATTGGTGATTTGGTCCGAGAGACAATCGTACGCACCCGCACTGCGTTCTTCGGTCGCCACAGAGTGACTGGGCAAAGTGGTCAACTCCGTCGAAGCTTTCTGTGCAATCATTTGCTCCTCTTTTCGCCTCTCACTACTCGACGTCGTTGAGCCTTCCTCTGTAGAGTCTTCCTCCGAGTCTGAAGTACTTCCCACCCTCACCAAGGCCGGTTGCTCATGCTGCTGATGATGAGCAGTATCACTACTGGGCTTATCCGAGGGTTCTTCACAGCCGTCCACCAAACTCAATTCTCGGCAAGGATCTACGGAAAACGAACGGGTTCGTATACTTCCATCGCCCGCCACCGTAGCCACTACTTCCACCGCCGCAGATGGGACTACTATTGAACCATCATCATCAGCATGATCATTGTAATTATCATTCGCCGCCATGATGGTTGCTAGTACTGACGATGTTGTGTTTGTTGTCGTCTCACCCAAGATAGTGGCAGCCAAGGCTGAGAGGAACATCATGCTCCTGAAAACTCCTCTTTGTGTTGCCACAGACGGTACAAGTATACTGTATGCGTTGAGAAACTAATAACAACTATCTGTTGATTGAGAGGCATCGCCGCAGGGAGCAGAATATCTATCGGTGGGCCTTTTCCGTGAGGCGAAACCGACGGAGTGCTTCTAAGTCTTGGGTCGACAGGCGAGTTCGCAAAGGCCAATGCCATCTAAGTAATTATGGTAATTAGGGACAAACCGTCTAAGTAAATTCGCATGTTGAGCGTTGCACCATCAGAACGGACTGTTGCGACGCGGGATAATTAGAAAGAGAGGGCTCGCCACCAGCGAGGCCTGCTGGCGTGTGCCATCCGTTGAGGAGCACAGACATTTTTTCGGGGCTATAATCAGAAGTTTATAGAAATTTCTAGTTAATGAACGGTGGGAAGGAAACTTTTGACTTAGAGAACGAAAGCCGTTGTTGTGCTTCCCATCCTTTCTGCAACGGAATACTGTACTTCTGTCGGAGAATGAATCATCAATCAATCACGGGGAGAAATTGTCGGAGTCAGTCAGTCGTCCCGAGTGCCACACAATGTGTATAATGTGTTTGCGTGTGAACAACCACATCTTTCGTGTCGCCAAAAAATGAGATTGAACGCGCGTGTTGAGAAACGTTCTCATGATGACGTACAACGAACGTAGTACGGACGATATAGGACTCGACTCGTTACTCAATACTATTACGAGACCGAGGACTATACGTCCAATAGATCAAGAGCTCTGGGCCCAACGAAGCAAGAGTTAAAGGCCCATGGAAACCATGTGTAACAGGCCCATGGGGCCATCTCGAACATTCATAAAAGCAGAAAGTAGACAGATAAAATAGGATCATAATTTGGAAAACGAAACACAAACTAATTTTCGTAAAGTCAGAAGAAAACAGTAGCGACATCTTTACGAAAAATGTGACTTGCTGCAGATCGAACGAATAGAGTTTACTTACTTGGATGCGGCTACTGGTGTTGTTGATAGTGGTAGTTGATCTGTAGTAAGCAAAGCTTTTACTCTACTCTTCTAGATTCCAGCGATACGAGGCTTGTCAATGCGTCGAATTGTCGGATTGTGAGAAGATTGTCGATCCGGTCGGAACGAGATTCTGCAGTTCTCTTTGACCGGTCGCCTTCACTCATCTCTAACAAAGCCGCGCCCTCGATTTGCCGAATCATTCTTGTCACCGGGCCAATCGTCGTCTTGCCATCCGTCAGTCAGGCGGAGACCTGACAGACATGAAACTAGTTCTGTCTCCGTCTGTCTGGCTCACGAAACAGAAAGCACCGCAAAACAACAACCGCACATAACAATATCGAACTGTCCAAAGCTACGCGTGTACTACATTATGTACCGCGGTATTAGGCGAGTAGTGGAATCATCAGCGAAGGTCTCGAATAATAGCCAATATTCACATAAAATCATGCCGGTACTTGTGTCCATATGTCATTACAAAGTCTAGTAGTCGACCAACAACGACGAGATGAAGCGACCTATAGTCTGTTCTCGTTTGGTCATTGTGATCGCTGTGAAAGTGCTAGTAGTAGCAGTGACGACGAATTTGTTAGGGTTTGTGGCGGGCGCCTCATTCATCGCCACCGGCTCTTTGCCATCGTCTCGAGAAAGATTTTCTTGCGCCCGCTCACCATCCAGCGTTGCTGATAGGAGATCTTTATTATTTGCGTCTCCTCCGAACCAGAAGAGTGGCCCACGATCTTCTTCCTCTTATTCTAGTCAAAACCAGGCAAAGAATAATCGACGAAAAAATGCCAGCAATTCATCACCATCAAACAGCAGCTTTGCCGTTTCAAAGGAAATCAATGGTCGACTCATTGAAGCGGGAAAGAAATTTGACTGGATAGGAATTCTCCAGATTTACGAAAAAGACAAGGCCAATTTCGACCATGTCAACTACTCGACCTCCATGAGTCAACTGGGGAGGATACGTTCATTGCGAAAGGACGATGCACGTTTTGAAGATCTCATGCTCGATATTGCTGCACAAATACAAAAGTCAGCAACGCGGTCGTCGTGGGGAGCTAGACAGATGGCCAATGTGCTGCATACTGTAGCCAAAATGAAATGGAAATCTAAAGGAGTTTCGGCGATCGTGAAAACAATCCTGCAAGAAGACAATGTCCATGTCATTGTGACACAAGGCGAACCCCAAAATATCGCAAATACGGCTTGGGCTTGTGCCACGCTGGGTGTCCAATGTCCAGCGTTATTCATTGCAATCAACGATAGAGCATCCTACCTTGTCGAACAAGGAAATCCACAAAATATAGCAAATACGGCTTGGGCTTGTGCCACGTTGGGCGTCCAATGTCCAGCGTTTTTCACTGCAATCGACGATAGAGCATCCTATCTCGTTGGACATGGAAATCCACAAAATATAGCAAATACGGCTTGGGCTTGTGCCACATTGGGTGTTCAATCTCCAGCCTTGTTCACTGCAATCGACGATAGAGCACCCTACCTTGTCGGGGAAGGAACTGCTCAAGCCATTGCGAATACAGCTTGGGCTTGTGGCACTCTGGGTGTCCAATGCCCAGCATTTTTTTCTGCTATCGACGATAGAGCATCCTACCTTGTTGAACAGGGAAACCCCCAAGAAATAGCAAATACGGCTTGGGCGTTGGCACAACTAGGGCGGCAATCAAGAAACTTCTTCGATGCCTTCTCTTCACGGTTGGCTTCCATTTTGGAATCGACAAATGTGCAAGATATCACTAATCTCTGCTACTCATTTGCCATCTTGGACCTTGCTCAGGAATATGAAACGGAGTTTCGCCTCCTTTGGAGTCGCGCGCTTCAACTGGATGGAAATGAACTTAATGGCGAACAGAATCGGCAACTTTTTCAGACCTTTATTATGGTGTCCCGATTGATGGAACTTCCACCGCCAAAGGAACTGCTGAAATTGGATGCAATGTTGGACAACAAGGACAACCGAGACTCGAGAGCACAGCGTGAAATGTCAGCTCTGCTCGAAGAGCTTGGTTTCGCACATCAAATCGAAGCATCTCCCTTTCCGGATCGTCCTTTTGTTCCTGGTTTACTGGCGATTGATGCGGCTTGTAAAGATCGGATGATCGCGATCGAGTTTGATGGCCCGAGCCACTTTCTTCGAGACGTTAAGAAGGATGCAGAGGGAGTGGAAGGTAGAATAGAGAATGGGCCGACGCAAGCCAAACGTCGATTCTTGGAACGGCTTGGATGGAAAGTGGTGAATGTTCCTTGGTGGGAGTGGAGAGACGCAACACGAAAAGATCAGAAAAAGAAATTGTTGACCAAGAAGCTTCTTGCTACTCGAGATGGTCGTACCAAATAATGACAACACGATGGCAGTATATAATTGCTTCTTCGGCGTCAGTCTCGTTAATGAATAGGAACAACTAGACTCTTTCCGTACCCGAAAGCGACGCGGTTTTACATATCACTATGGGTGGTACGACGTCGACTGGTGTGATTCTTCATCTTTGTTTTGTTGCCTTTCCGTCTTTGCACCACTACATTTGGCGACGGCAATTTGATCCGGCTCCTGCTTCTTCTTTTCCGATTCCAATATCTTTGAAATTTCGTGCTTCACGACTATAACCTCTCCCTCTCTATCAATCAGCTCGGTAGCATTATTCGTGTCCGCCAGCACTTTTTGCTCCTGTTGATGTTGCTGTTGTCGTTCTTTCCACGCAGACCCATCCAGCCACTGGGCCAACTCTTCGGGTGGAAGATCTGTTCCCGTAGCTCCAAAGTGTCCCACTACGGTCCGAAAGGTTTCCACAAACTCGTCTCCCGTTTCAAACATTCGTCTTCCATCCCAAGGATAGACCCGTGCCTTGACCTGCTTGTCCGAAATGGCCCTCAATCCCACGAGACTGTCATCAGCATGCCACAATTTATGACAGCCATGCAACGCGACCATTCGAATCGGACGCGGCTGGCCGCGATTTGTTCCACCACGTCCCCCACCACCAGCACCACTCATTTGAGAAAGTTTGTGCGCTCCTGCAAAGACGGGCAGTAATCCTTGTTCGGGCCAAGGATTCAGTTGGCCTTCGGGCAAGATGAGTAAATCAAAGCCTTCAGCAAACGCCTGTTTGGAATCCTTCAAGAGTCGAAGAAATGATTTCTTGTCATATTGATTGTCCTCCCCCGCTCCATTGGCTTCCATCTGGACTGGAATGAATCCTGCCAATTTGAATAGTAAATTACAAATAGGATTATCTTCCAAACCTTTCCAATAAATCGTTTTGATGGGTCGTTTGTTCCGTCCTCGTAATTGCTCATCACACGCCAATAGAATGAACGTATCCAGCATGGAAGTATGATTACAGACCCAAATACTCGGCTCTGGTGGATGCCGGGTATGTTCTTCCTCCTCCGAGGATTGGACTGTCACATCCATGAAAGGCATGAGGAAAAGCAACGAACTGGCGCAGAATTGTCCGATATCCAAGGCCAATCTCTCTCGTTGCGCCTTATCGAGGATGTTCTCTTTACTACTATTTGTTGTTGTTGTTGTTTTGGAAAGTATCCACAAGGGCAAAAGGGCCAACGGCAGGACAATGCACATGGAAGCGATATAGGAAACCATGGTAACCTATACGACAACGAGTATATTGATTAGTAAAATAATATTATATTGGCGGGATGACAAGTTTCAAAGTAGTGGTTCGACACTCCGATTCGAATTCAACAAGACTTTACCTTGCGAATGGTGGCTTCCATGGGCGAAAGAGGTTCTACTAGTGCATGTGCTGAAGAAGTTGTCGCTGCGGTGGTGGCTCCTCTTGGCTGATTTTCACCACCATCGAGTGCCGAAACCGATTCTATAGGACTGCTGATTTTGGAGACAAACAGGCGCTGTTTCTGCTGCTGTTTTAGCTTTAGATATCCTCTTCCTAGTTCGTCGACCACCGGGGGTGGCGATGCGACAAAAGCAGCACATGTCGTCGTCCTCGTCGTTGTTGTCGGCCATTCCGCCAGCAAGACGAATAAGATTCCAATGTGAACAGCAGCAGCATGCTCCTTCATGATGATTCTTGACAAAAGAAAGCTTGGTGTAGTTTTGATTGTTCCAAAGTAGTTTTTGAGCAGAGTGTTTTCTTTGTGGAGACATCGTCGTCGGCGGGAGCGTAATACGAATATATTATTGTACCGTACGTTATCGTGTGGTTGGGTTTTGTGTGTTCTCGTTTTGAGAAAAAAATGAAATCCGAACTCCTTTGTTCATTCGCGCGCGTTGCATGCGTGCGGGCGCGTTTCAAAACGGGCGAGAACCAGACGTCCACGTCATCCATCCTGCTTTACAATACAAATTACGCGCCGGCCGAACAAAGCCTGCCCGGTGGACCTGTTTGAAATATTTAGCTCGGAACAGCAACGTCCAAAAACGAGGCGGATCCCCACGCGCGATGCATGATGTTAGTTGCAGTGCTTGTTGTTGTTGTTCTGCTGTTGCCTCTCCCTCTCGTCCATCATCCTTCTAAAAAGGCAACAAACACTCTCTTTCTTTGATTGATTGTGCCATTTTACTTCCATTCGTACGAGTATTGGTACTGTAATCGTTTATATTGACTCTAGCACCATGGACGTCTTGACAGAACGCACTGCCAACATTGTACTAGCGGATGACGACGAGGACGAGGACGATGTCCAAGTCGCACGCCGCGTGCCTTTGAACGGCCGCCGCCTTACCAAATCCTCGCGTCGGCGACGCCGTAGTTCGGCTCGCTTCTTAAAGCTTTCGAGTAACAACAATGGTGAAGATGATGAGGATGGCGATGATGGCGCGGTTCCAATGATGAATTCCGAGAATTTGGGAGAAGTCTATCAAAATGCGATTCGCATGAATGCGGAAAACAAAATCAATGCCAGCAATTCGTGGAATTTGAATTTGATTGATCACATGGATCGCTTTTTGAGTACCAATGGAGGCACGAGCAATTCTGCTGTAGTGCCATTGGAAGATACGCTCGGTCCCGTCACAGGTGTCAACTTTACCAAGGCCAGTTGTACGTTGGATGCCTCGGTCAAGATTTACTCGTATCGCGTTGATGATGTCCACTTGACGTCCTACAAAGTGTTGGCCAACTTGAATCGTACCGATACGGGCAAGAAGGGTAGTAAGTCGACGGACGATGGCGGAGACGCATTGGGAGAGACTGCGACGACTCGTGCCGAAGAAGCGCGAGAAGAGCGACGTGCCGCCCGCAGCAGCAATACAGAGACGCTCGAGTCCAACCTTGGTAAGTAAATATGATGATGATGATGATGATGATGATTCAAGACTAGTGCTGAGGTTGGTTTCTCGGCAAGCCGTCTGACTAACCCAATCCGGCTTCTATACTTCTATAATACAGCCAATATCAACATTCACAAGTTGGATGCGGCCTTTGATATCGATCCTCTCTTTCACAAAATGTCCAAGACATTCGACGAAGGTGGCGCCAAGGGTCTTCTTCTCGCCAACTTGAACGTTGGTGCCACTGGCTGCAATATCGTCTTTGATTCCACTTTGGATGATGATAATACGGCAGAAGAAGACTCCAAGCAGCAGGAGGAGGACGATGGCATGCATAGTAGTGGTGGTACTGGACCTTCGACTGTCGATGTGTCATCGTTGACGGCCCGACTCGAGGCGTCTCTCAATGGGCAGACGGTGCATCAATTGCCGCTGGTTCCCCAACTGGCCACCTTGCGGACCGAATTTGCTCAATTGACGCAAGAAGGATTCGTCGAAAATGTCAAACCGGTAAGTGCTGGAACTACAACATTTTGTTTTGAGGATGCACATGAACATTATAGTAATCTCACGTATTTTTCTCGTCAGTCCAAACGATACGCGGCGCCCAAAGAAGATGAGGCCGAAGCGGATAGATCCATTCATGTCGAAGCTATGGAGCGAAGTCGAGCATCTCAAGCCGATTTGGGACGCTCTCTCATGGCGGAACAAGATGAAGATGACAGTGACTTTCTGAGTGGCGACAATGGGGGCGGCGATTTTGCTCCAGACGATTTTGGTGGAGCGGACGACGATGATGACGAAGAAAATGTCATGGGTGGTAGCGATAGCTTTCCTGTCAGCTTTATTCACGATGGCGATCATCGTTTTTCATCGGAAAGCTTTCAAACCACGTTCGAGGCATCGCGACCGCCATCCCAAGCCACGGTCCTACTTGATGCCATTGCTGCGGGAGATATTTCGGGATCCCAGTCCAACTATGAATACTTCAACAAAAAGGCTCTCGAGACCATTCAAGGTAATAATCAGTGGGCTGGAGCGGCGCATTGGAAAAAGATGCAACCCAAGCGCAAAATCAATAACAAGAAGGATTCTTCTGCCGCGGAATCCCAAGAATCCGCCGCCGCCGCGAAAGCTACCAAGAAGCGCAAGGGCCGTGCCAAGGCGGGTACCAAGGGTGTCATTGTCGTGGACATTTCCAAGCCGAAGATTGCTGATCTCAAGGACCTTCTTCAAAAGCCTCCCAAGGGTAAAAAGGGAAGCAACAGCACGGCTGCGTTGCAAATGACGAAGGCTGCCATTGCCAAGGCTTCCAAGAACGAAAACTTGCTTCCATTGGATGCAGGTATCAAGGTTGAAAACTTTACTTCTCTCTTTCTTCGTCCCAATACCAATGTCATGGACTTTTGCTCCCAGAACGCTACTTCTTTACCCGTCCGACAGGTCGGCTTTGGTGGAGTCGAGACGTGGGGCAATCACGACGACAACAACTCGTACGGCGGAGACGACGATGGTCCGGGCTTTGACTTTGGCGGCGGCGGAGGAGACTACGATGACAGTGGAGTTGCAGATATCGACTTTGTGGCCGAACTCGAAGGGGTTCGCAAGGTCGAAAAGGTCAAGGTCGGCTATGCTACCGTTGCCAAAAAGGTCGATGTGAAGCGTCTCAAGACGGATCTATGGGAAGAACTGGAACGTACTTTTGAAAAACGAGGCAAGACACCCGCTTGGGAGAAGAAGAAATCCAAGGACGTCGACACTGATGATGACGACGACGACGACATGGATGAAGCGATCAAGGAAGCCGAGGACATGGAACGTCTCGATGCTGACGACGAAGACAATGTGGATGATGCCAAACAGCAACAAGGCCCCCTGTCCTTTCAAGATACTGTCCGAGAAATGCAAGCGACGCAAAGCCAATCCGATGTGACTCTTTCCTTTTATTTCATCTGTATCTTGCATCTCGCCAATGAAAAAGGTCTGGCCTTGGAATCGTGTGGTTTGGAAGACTTTATCATTCACAGCTCGTAAATAAAAAGAGAGACGAGGGGGAACGAAAGAATGGCTGCTGCTGCTGCTGATGGCGGCCTAGTAGTAGACTACTAGTAGTAAATGGCTTGTGTAATAATATACAAATAATAATAATCATCATCATTCGAAATATCCATTCATGGAATCTAATCAAGATTAGACTACTCTACTCTTTTGGTATATCGGTACTCTTTGCGTCCAAAAGCCACTCCACTCTGCAGTTCCAACAATATTTGCTTCGTCACAAGAACAACCTTGGCGCCAAAGTGTATATGGAGATGATGAACCAGTCTCAACAAACCAGCAGCCAGCATCAGCAACAAGCTACGCGGTACCATCAGGTACCGCTAGAGGAGACAGAGTATTGTACCGGTACAGTACACACTTGGAAAGTGCTGCCACAAGCAAGGTGCCGGACACGATGATTGATTGGTGATTGATTGATTGATTGATTGGACGAACTTGCTTGATGATTCGATCCTCCGTACCCTTACTGCTTGTACCGTAAGCAGTACCAGGTACTCTAAAATTGCATTACGTAGATCACAGCAGTACCTGGTACGTGATTAGAGGTGTCGTGGTCGTTCGTTCAGTGCTTGTTGTACGTATCCAAGCATCAATCTTTCTTGTTGTTGGGCGGTGGTGTGACCTTGTTCATCGGCGGCGGCCCACCCGGGGCCCAGCCATTGGTATGTGAGCGTTGGGGCAGTCATCGTGCTTCTATCGCCAAACTGGCGAGGGAGGACAGGAGCGGCAGGAGCGGTAGCTTCTATCCATCCTTGCTCTGGAGGCAAGGGTTGTGACGCAGAACTAGGTACGTACCAGAGCGGGGTTTTGGTGGCATCCGCAGGAGGAAACTCACGCGAATTCTGTATCCCACATATTGCCCAGCCATGATGATGATGAATCCCCTGCCCAAGTTGTTCCAGCAGCGGCTCGTTCAAAACAACCAGTGCCAACTCGTCGTAAAGCGCGCCCCGAATGGACAATGGTGCGGACGATCTCCTCATATACTGACGTGTCTTCTTGTTCAGCCCGGTTTGGTAATATATACCGTTGATGTTGGGTTCGGAGCAGTTTCGGATCCGTACGATTGGACATGTATCCATCAAAAGCCGAAAGGCCTTGTCTCGTTGATACTTGACCATTAGAAGCTCACCGGCAATGGGATTTTCGCTAAAGTCCTCCTCGTTGTTGTTGGCCAACAGTACTCCTAGTTGTGATCCTCCCGCCCCAAGAAGCTTGGATGGAAGGCCGGCGGGTGGTCGTTTCTGTTTCTCCACCTTGCGGAACAACGGTACTAGTTTCTGTAGCTGTTGGGCGTGGAACATCATTCGACCATAAGTCGACCACTTGTCACTGAAAAGTCGAGAGAAAAAGTCAAAGCATGCCGTGATGGTAGCCTCTGAGAAATGACACGACTGGGTGACAGCGAAGGCCTCAATGAGCAGATCAAGTTCAAGACTCATTCGTTCTCTTCTTCCTTGTGGGGCGTTTTCTTGTTCTTGTAGTAGTAGATAATGTAGTTCCTTTTGAAAGTGCGCCGTGACAAAGTAGTCGCAAAGCTCCTTTCCTTGTCGGAATTCATACTTGTCGTAGAGAGGAGCAATCACTATCACATCCTCCAGAGTCAAGAATTTGAGTCCCTCGCACGGATTCAGGTATCTCATGACCTTTTCCCAATCGTTAGGATCCACGTCCGGCAAATGGATTTCACGCGAAATCGACTCTTGCATCGGAGTCGCGAGCAGGGTATCGAAAAAGTTGCTATGATACGCCATGACGTTGGAGACACACCAAAACTCGCGTGGAGGTGGTGTTGGTGTTGGATCCGATGTTGCTGTGGCTGTGGCTGTGGCTGTTGGTCTTCCCACGATGATTTTCAGATCATTTTCGCAAGAACGAAGCCTCTTGGCAGGAGGAGGCCCTGCTTCATTACCATTCTGATTCTTGTCATTGGAGTCGTCGTCGTCGGCGGCTGGTCGTTTCTTGGAAGAAGAATCATCCTCATTCATGTTGTTGTTGTTGTTGTTGTTGTTGATCCCCTCCTGCTCATCCATGATCTCTGTAGACAGTGTGTACTTGCACTTGTAGCTCCCTTCTTGCGATGTTCGACGCCAGTATGTTCGATAGATGAATAATATAGCTTCCTTGCTGCGATGCTGCGGTCCTTCATTATCTTGTGGCGCGTTGCTTTTGCGGGTTCTTCGAACTTATTTTGGCGGGGCCGAAAATCATCATCTTCTTTTGTTGCTGGGACGCGAATAGGAGAAGAGTCGGTCGGACCGGTCGGCCGGATCGGTTCAGTGCTCTCCGCGCGCTTGCGTTCGCGTCAGTCTGGGACGGACGCGGGCGCGAGAGAGGTGATCGCACAGCGAAAGAGAAGCGCGAGGAGGAGGTTGCATGCATGATGATGTGTTGTCGAGTCCTACAAATATAGTACTAACATCTCTACAGTATCTTTATTAGACTCCATTGTTGCTACTACTAGTGACTGTTGTTGAATCCCAGTGAACTTCTTCCACCACCGCCCCATGAGATGGTGGAACGGTCGTGTTCTTGTTGTTGTTTTTTGAATCCCAAGGGATTTGCACCACCGGCGCCCCAGTGATATCCTTGGCGTCTTCGGAAGTATTAGTAAAAAATAATGTCGTGCCAGTCGGTCCCGCTGCAACAAAACCCCCTTCAAAGACGACAACACTTAGGTTTTGCTCCGTCTTGTTCCCGTCATGATTGTCTTTTAGATCATCAAGAAGAACAGGCGGTAGTGATGATGATCGTGTCGGTTTATCATCGCCCTTGACGACGACTGAGCTATATGTTCTACTATCCGTACCAGCAAAAGCGGCGATTGTCGGCGAATTACCGCGAAAGACAACGAAGATCCCGTCTAAGAGTAACAGTGCGAGGGCAATGACTGCTACGCGTTGTGACGATTTGGAATTGAAACGCCGCGAATTCGTCTTCATTCTACCAGTAGGAGCTACGAGTGTTGAAGCATCCATAAGTGATTGTAGCAATTCATATATCTAGTCTAGACAGAATTGCGATATGAGGATGATGGATACGACGATGCTGCTGCTGAATATTTTAGTCGTCGCTCCGTGCATGATGAATGTAAAGCTTATCCAACCTCCAACATCACAACCACTGCTGTGACAGAGTATGATACGAGAGGGTAGTAGACTACGGTAGCTACACTAGTAGTACGTTCAATAGTAGACCAGCAATTCTTCAACGCACGTCTTTCGTAAAAATTGGATCTGACCTCGGCCGGCGCGCTCGATGCTCTATTATGCCCCCACAACTCATGACTGAATTAGAGAATGGATAAACGAAATTGATTAGACGCCGACCGTGGTTTATTTTTACCGGTAGACTACTACCAGGTACTATCTATCCTTGCTACTACTACAGTATGTGACTGTTCGACAGTCTGTCCGAAAGTTCCATTTTCTGCTTGCCGTCCCATAGAATGAATGAATAAGAAGGATTCATTCCTCACCGCATGTCATCGCATCCAATGCCATTGTGCCCATCAGAAGCGACCGTAGCTTACGGTACAAGTACTGTAGAGCAGTATTGTTCATACTCTACTGACTGTTGGGATGAAACGATCTGGAACCGATCGTTATTCGACCTATTTGCATGACTCATCCGACTCTCTCCAGTCATCCCTTATACACATCGCGCACATCTTCTATTCGCACCTCTACTAGTACCGGTACTATGATACTCGGAACATACAGAATTCATCAACAAAAACCTTTCTTCTCCATTTCATCAATCTCACAATCTCTTTGTCATCATCATCAACATAATCTTATCCCTATTAACACTACTAGTCTCTTTCTTATCAAGACTAGGTGTACTGAGTACTCGTCCTCGGAGTACATACGTAAATCACTTTATCTCAGCACTGGCCAGTAACGCCGAAACCACTTTCGTCCAATTTCACAATGAAAACTGTGTTGATCATTGGTGCTCGTGGAAGCTTAGGCAGCAAGGTACTCGATGCGGTTCTCGCAAAGAAAAAATACGACGTCAAGGCTTTGATCCGCACTGGATCCGATGCCACTAAGGTGGAAGAGCTGGGAGCAAAAGTCATCCGTGGTGATATGATGGACCCGGAGTCTCTAGAGACTGCGTTTGAAGGAGTGGATGTTGTTATTAACACGGCCAACGGGTATATGCAGGGACAGTACGAGGTCGACACTGTGGGTGCTCAGAATGTCGCTGATGCAGTGAAGAAGAAGGGTGTGAAGCGCTACATCTACTGCAGTATTCTGACTTGCGAGAAGACGAAAGATGCCAGCCATTTCTATGACAAATATCTTGCCGAGGAGTATCTGAAGGAAAACGGCATTTCGTTTATCTCGCTTCGTCCAGGAGGTTTTATTGATCAAACGCCAGACTATCTAGGGGATGCTCTAAAGCGGGGAAGTTCCTTTACCATTTGCCCGTGGAATAAAACTGTTGAAATTGGTATGATCTTTACTCCGGATCTGGCTAGCTACTTTGCAGATGCCATTGAGTTGCCGGACACTGCCAATGGGCCTATCGAAGTTGGTTTGAGCCGCCCTATTTCCTACAATGAGATGGTCAAGATTGTATCCGAAAAGGTCGGCAACGAAATGACAGTTTATTCTCTCCCCAAGTTTATCCGCACTGGTTTCATTTATAGTTTTGGCTTTTTCACCAAGGCAGGGGCTGACATGATGCATATGTTCAACTATTTTGACACTGGATCTTATGTCAATGACCCTGCCATTCACAAGAAGTACTTTGGAGAGCCGCCTACCCCTGAAGATGCCCTTGGACGCTATGTGGATAGCCTCAACCTCCAAAAACCAGCCGAAGCATCTTAAAAAAGGGACGTTGGGGGCATCATTCTCTCTCTGATTTATATATGTATTTTTTACTTGGTTGTCGATGGCAATACCATTTCATTTTCCGATAATCCTATTTTATACCGTATGTCTAGTGTCTAATAGGGCCATTATAGCGGCGGGAAAACCCCAGCCAGAGCACAGAGAGCACACGCGGCGGCGACTGGACTGACGACTCATGATTGATTGAATGGATCGGATAGATAGACGAGCTATGATTGATTAGACCGACCGTGTTTTAGTCCACTTTTGCGGTACTACAGGCTCTCGAGATAGAGAAGGACGAGTCGTCGAGGGAGGGGGGGGAGGGATTGTGTTTGCTCTCGTCTTCTCCAAAGTAGATAGTTCACTCATTTCTCATCTAAAAACTGTTGTAGTAGATAGTCTGGAAGCAAGCAAGTTTCTTCCTGTACGGCATAGTACAGTACAGTAGAGCCTCCAGCCTAAAAAACTTTATAGTGGTGGGTAGTACTTGGGGTAGCAAGTACTGTAGCCGTGATCTACTCTAGTAGTATCTAGAATACTAATTTGTATTCTACAATTCTTTACGCCGTCGTCTACTGCTCGTCCACCACAATTATGTGCTCTGGCTCCGCCACCCGGGTGCAGACATACACAGCACCGTGATGGCCGCGCATTATCCGGAGATCCTCGTCCATATATACAATGTCGCAATACGCCGAACCGTGTCCCCCAATGGGCTTTTTCAGAGCAAAACTCATGGTCCCATCCTCTTCCATACCATCCGGCAACACCACGCCAAGAAGAAGCCGAGCGGCAAGGATATTGGCATGCTCCCGCAGATTTCGATCAGGGGCAAAGTCTGCGTCAAACACGTTCTTCCATTCTTCCAGATCCGTTGTTTCGTCCAGTACTTCCAAAGAGCCTCCAGAGAACCAAATCGAAAGTCGGTTTTCTACCTGTGGATCGGGTATCGCGTAGCCTTGATTGGTCAGAATTCCTCGAATCGGTTTGGGTACAATGTAGCAGCTGGTGGTATTGTCTTCTGGTGGTGCGGATGATGATGCTGATGACGACGATGATGATGACGACGACGATTCTTTGGGAGGAGAGTTTCCTGATCGGTCCTGATCTGCCTCAATTGTGAATGCTGTCACGATACTGCAAAAACCAGGGGTGTGAGTCGTTTTTAAGGATCCAAAAGCAAGGACTAGTAGCTGCTGTTTGTTTGTATGCATGTATGTAGATAATATAGACTTACTCGTAGGTTCTCAAATTCACAATGCCACTTTGAATATCCTTCATCAACTTGCTTGGGACGTGGAGAGGTCTTGGAGGATTTCGCGGATCTATCGTTTGTACATTGTTGAACGACGCTTGGACTGAACACACAAGATTGGTCGGTCGAAACATGCCAAAGCTCATTCTTCCGAGACTGTACGTCAACTCTCCCTTGCTGTTCCGTCCTTTGCATTCGTCATATGTCGGTTTGGAGAGTGTCAACCAGTTCCCTCCCAGCGAAAAGGGGGCATTCATGCCCCGACCATCTAATGATTTGGATTTGTAATCCGACTCCAAAATAGACATACAGTCTAAAAACGTCCTGGTATGGATATCGCCTCCCGAGGATTTCAGGTCCTCGATCAATCGAGTTTTGGCAAACCCGACATTTTCCGGCTGATGCTGCTGCTGCTGCTGCTGCGGTGGTTCACGACTCGAAATGCTATCATCGCCCACATCATCAGGTGATATTATTTGCGGAGTGGTTGTCAAGAGGGGCGGTATGCCATCGGAAGAGTTGTCGTTGTTGTTGTCGTCGTCGGAGCTTGCAACCTTTCGGCGCTTCGAGTCTGGCTCTCCTTCTTTCGTAGTAGTACCGGTATTCTGTTGGTTGCTTTCCTGATGACGAGCAGCAGTCTTTTTTACCCACCATTTGTCGTATTGCTGCTGTGCATTTTGAGCAGCCGTGTCAGCGTCCAGGGGCTGGATCCCCCGCAGGAAACATTCACTGTAGAAAAGTGCCGATGTATGGGCTCGCTTCCGCTCGGTGCGATCGAACGGAGCAGTGGGTCGCTGGAGAAGAGGAGACACAGCGGCATCGAGCGAAAAACGCTGAATGCTGGAGGAGGAAAATCCCCTGCTGCTACTACTACTACTACTGGTAGCTTCGTCTGAAGGGAAAACTTGTTGTTGGGATGGGGCAAACTCTCTCGTACTCATGTTGGAACAATCTATTAGATGTGAACTATGGTGATTTTGGAGGTGACAACTTAGTCTTTGCTTTAGAGCAGCATATAGCCGACTGATGTCCATCATCCAAGAATGCTCTTCTCAGAGCGTTTATCGCACTTCTTTCTGCATGCTACACGTAGGCTCGTCTACCGGTAGTACAGCAGTACTACATAGCGGCAGCTGTGTTCTCGCTGCTGTTCTCGTGACAGCTCGAGCGAGAACAACTAACATACCGGTACTGTATGGTGCTTTCATTCCGTTAGGTGCTTTCAGTTCGTTTTCACGCGCGCTCTCGGATCTCGGACGGACAAATAAATAACGCGCCAAAGCAGCATGAGCAGACAGCAGATGTTCCCTATTTAGGCCCCGAGAACCCGAGTACGTACATCCAATGGTAAATCAGTATGTCGTGCTCGTGTCCTGCTCTAATCATCTAACGGGACGACGACGACGACTCCTCCATCCCGATTGTTGAAAATCATCCATCGCTCACCGCGCAATAAGAGCATACTGTAATTTGAGAACAGTCGACTCCATGGACTGAAATTCATACCAACGATCGGAGGAGTCGAAATGATAAATCACCGACAGAGTACAGTACTTTTACTACTGAACAAATCGTACAGTATGAGTATGATACCCACTCAATACTTTTACAAATCTTCCCGCAATCATCTGGTGTAGTACTTCGTACTCTACTACTAGTACTCTAGTAGTAGTAATAACAGTCACAAAACAAAACATTTAGAAAAGCCTCTTTTGTTGTTACAATCTCACGACAACAGTTACAATCTCACGACAACAACCAGCAAATCATCTTCCAGACGGCGTATTTCTACTTGACACCGGGTCGTTTTCAGATCGTGAAAGAGGGTCCTCGGCGTTGTCGACGTCGTCGTCGTCGTCGATGTTGTTGTTGTTGGTTGGTCGTCGATGAGTTCTTTGGCGTCCCAGGCACGGACCACCAGGCCGGCCAAGGCCGAACTATGTGGCATGTTCTTGTTGTTGTTGTTGTTGTTGGCAAAGCCGCCGCCGCCGCCGTCACCCCCGGATACAATAGTTGGTCGAACCGAATAGTCGGTGGGACGGATCGTATTACCGCTAAAATGTTCCCAGCCCAAGGAGAAGACGAGCGGTGTTTGGTCCGGTCGTTGTTGCGGTTTGTTATTGTCACCATCGCCGGACGACGACGACGACGACGACGACGACGGGCTCACCATGGATGTCACAGTCCCCGAAAACGGCTGTCTGACCGAAAGAATGACTATATCGCTCGACGATGCCCAGGTTTCCCCAAGGGCATCCTTGACTTCCTCGAGTCTCTGGAGGGCGCGAACACCGTCTGGATCATCCCAGACTCCTGTGTGAACGGCAAAGATAGAATTCATTTGAAGCAGTTTGGACAAGACATCCAGGAGGGCTTCAAAGATCATCGGAATCGCGGGATCCCGGAACGGGGAGGAAGCGGGAGCAAGGGCCGGCAATATAAATCCAGAAGTGAAAAAGAGGATTGGAAACAATGTCCAACAAATAGTACACTCCCGGAGCATGCGGAGGGACAACCTGGCGCGATCATAGGAGATTGCCTCGTTGAGCGTCCTGCCGACGCTCATGCCCTGAAAGAGATTCTTCTTCTGACGGAGTCGGTAGAAAATGACCGAAAATAAGCAGCACGAAATGACTAGCAACGTGTACCACGACACTTTTCCAGGACAGTACGGGAAAAAAAGTCCACAAAAGGTCGCGAGTCCCTGGCAAATGGCATGTAGCATCGGGACCGAGAGCGCCATCCGGTGCTTGTTGGGAAATCCAAACGCCTCTGTCAAGAAGGTCATAAGAAATGCCAACGTTGCGAACTCGGCCCAACGGAGGACACTGACCCTAGTCTGAAGCACGGGGTCCACCAGGACTGGGACGCGGCCAAAAGCCATCATAAAGTCCGTGGTGATTGCTACCAGCTGAGTTGTGATTCCGCCGATCAAGATCCCCGAAAACAAATGTCTAGTACGCGATGAGGAGTGGTGGATGCCAGCGCCGCCTGTCAAGATCGGCGCGACTTGCTCCAACACGAGAGGCCCGATCCGTGCTACAAAACTCAGCGAAAGCGCTACAAAGGCACACAGTGCGCTGATCCGCTCCGCTCCTTCCAACCTCTGCCAGGAATCCCGAGGCACGGACCCATACGCAAAAGCCACCAGGACCATCCAGGATGTGAGCGTCATGAGTGAGGCACGACGCATGGACCGATCAATGTCCTCCAGCGACGCATCGCCATCCTCTCCGCGCCGGGTGTTCGTGAGCTTTTCAAAAAATAATAAAGCCGCCCGGTTGTTGCTGGTGGTTTCTTCTTGACGTTCTTCTTCCTCATCCTCCTCCTTCTTCTCCTTCTTGCCTATATTAGCTGAGTCCTCTGTAGTGCCGTCGGCATTGTTTCGTCTGCGGCGCAACGAAGCCATGGTTGGTTCAGGTAATGAAACCTGCTGGGAACGTAAAGTACATGCGAAATGCGAACGCCTTCGACTGCTTTGTTACAACACAACAAAAGATACACAAATAAAACATAAAGCAGGATTAGCCAATTCGAAATAGATGTCCCGCCGCACTCTTCTTTGCTTTATTAGCTATCGGCTGACGTAAAGACTGCATTTGGGGTGTATTTTGGGGATCGGCTGTCTGAAGGGGGAAGTGGGGGGTGACCCGAATTATAAGACGACGGACGGAAGCGCGCGTCTGTAGGTGAGCCGATAGCTAAAAGGAATGGTGCAGAATAAAATCCTCGCATCCAGCGCATATAGCATCGCATATTATCCATCCGATGCGTGCCTTTATTTTACGAGATACGAATAGTTCCATTTAATAATATATGTTTCATAGTACTAGGATGTATCATTCATCTCTATTTTAATTCAGCATCAACTAAACAACATATCAAACACATAATATACGATGCGATGGATCAGACTACACACCCAGCTACTACTGCTGTTGATTGTCACTGGGAAAGTCGTGCTGGAACAAACCACAAACAAAGCCTCATTCTTTGCCATCGGCTTCTCTCCTCCAACCAGATTTTGTCGTAGTATTAGGCGAAACACTGCTGATGGTGGTGACGAAAAATCATCGGTATCATTGTTATTTTCCTATCCTCAGAACAAAAACAATCCACGATCGTCGTCATCTTCTTCTCCCACGCAACGGAGAGGGACCGGGAATAGCAACAGACCACGCAACGGCAGCAACGGCAGCAGCAGCAGCAGCAGTTTTGCCGTTTCAAAGGAAATCAATGGTCGACTCATTGAAGCGGGAAAGAAATTTGACTGGATACGAATTCTCCATATTTACAAAAAAGAGAAGGCCAATTTCAGCCATGTCAACTACGCGACCTCCATGAGTCAACTGGGGAGGATACGTTCATTGCGAAAGGACGATGAACGTTTTGAAGATCTGATGCTCGATATTGCTGCACAAATACAAAATTCAGCAACGCGGTCGTCGTGGGAAGCTAGACAGATGGCCAATGTGCTGCATGCTGTAGCCAAAATGAAATGGAAATCCAAAGGAGCTTCGGCGATCGTGAAAACAATCCTGCAAGAAGACAATGTTCATGTCATTGTGACACAGGGCGAACCCCAAAATATCGCAAATACGGCTTGGGCATGTGCCACACTGGGTGTCCAATCTCCAGCGTTATTTGCTGCTGTCGACGAAGGAGCATCCTATCTGGTTGGACATGGAAAACCCCAAGAAATAGCAAATACAGCTTGGGCTTGTGCCACGTTGGGCGTCCAATGTCCAGCGTTTTTCACTGCGATCGACGATAGAGCATCCTACATTGTCGAGGAAGGAAATGGACAACATATTGCGAATACGGCTTGGGCTTGTGCCACTTTGGGTGTCCAATGTCCAGCCTTTTTCACTGCAATCGTCGAACGAGCATCCTACCTTGTCGAAGAAGGAAAACCTCAAGAAATAGCAAATACGGCTTTGGGTGTTCAATCTCCAGCCTTGTTCACTGCGATCGATGATCGAGCATCATTTCTTGTCGAGGAAGGCACGCCTCAAGCGATAGCAAATACGGCTTGGGCCTGTGCCACATCGGGTGTCCAATGTCCAGATTTATTCACTGGAATTGACAATCGAGCATCATTTCTTGTCCAAGAAGGAACGCCACAAAATATAGCAAATACGGCTTGGGCTTGTGCCACATTGGGTGTCCAATGTCCAGCTTTATTCACTGCAATCAACGAACGAGCATCATTTCTTGTTCAACAAGGAACGCCACAAAATATAGCAAATACGGCTTGGGCTTGTGCCACATTGGGTGTCCAATCTCCAGCCTTGTTCACTGCGATCGATGATCGAGCATCATTTCTTGTCCAACAAGGCGATCCACAAGCTATTGCGAATACGGCTTGGGCTTGTGCCACTTTGGGTGTCCAATGTCCAGCTTTATTCACCGCTGTCGACGAACGAGCATCCTACCTTGTTGAACAAGGAAATGGACAAGCTATTGCGATTACGGCTTGGGCGTTCGCACAACTGGGGCGGCGGTCAACAGACTTCTTCGATGTCCTCTCCTCTCGTATGCCCTCCATTTTAGAATTGACAGATGTGCAAGCTATCACAATTATTTGCCATTCCTTTGCCATCTTGGATCTTGCGCAGCAATATGAGACCGAGTTTCGCCTCCTTTGGAATCGCGCGCTTCTACTCGACGGAGATGAACTGAATGGCGAACATAGCCATCAACTATTCCAAACTTATATCATTGTTTCCAGAGTGTTGGAACTTCCACCTCCAGATGAGGTGCTGAAAGCAGCTCGATTCTTGAAAAACATCGACATTGCCGACTCTCGTTCCCAGCGTGAAATGTCAGCTCTGCTCGAAGAGCTTGGTTTCGCACATCAAATTGAAGCATCTCCCTTTCCGGATCGTCCATTTGTTCCTGGTTTACTGGCGATTGATGCGGCTTGTAAAGATCGGATGATCGCGATCGAGTTTGATGGCCCGAGCCACTTTCTTCGAGATGTTAAGAAGGATGCAGATGGAGTGGAAGGACGAATAGAGAATGGGCCGACGCAAGCCAAACGTCGGTTCTTGGAACGGCTTGGATGGAAAGTGGTGAATGTTCCTTGGTGGGAGTGGAGAGGCGCTACAAGAAAAGACCAGAAAAAGAAATTGTTGGCCAAGAAAATTCTTGCTACTGCTCGAGACGATGTAGTATAGTAGTAGAGAGTTAACATCTAGTACTTGTATTATTATTGGGATTGCTGGTGATGAATGAAAACAAATAGCTAGTGTTACTACGTACTTTTAACCGATTCGGAATCCATGGGTAGTATCGCTAGAGTGGAATATAATGATGATCGTGGGGAGGACGAGCTCACACAATTATTATTAGTGCTCAGGTTTGTGCAGTGATACAAGTATATAGTTCGATCATGATGATGGTATGACAGTCACGGTAGTAACTAAATAATTAGACAGTGCACTTTTTCGCTGTTTTACGATATAGTACAGTATGTCTCTAGTAGTGGTAGGTCTCCTATTTTGGATTCATCCCCCCTTTCCTACAGTATACACTATGTACGATCTTGGAAAGTTTTCCCCAAACTGGGCGGCTCCCCTCCTCTCTGCTCACGTCCCTCACCCCGATACCGGTACGCCTGCTGCATGCTAATTCTTTTTACAAATCATTTCGGATGACCATTCGCTCGTCGAACAAGAATACAATCTTGGATCTTATCTTGCCAATTGCCAATGGTTCTTGCTTCGTTGACAAGATTACAGTAGTTATAGTTCTTCCTCGCTCCTATGTCCTACTAGACAAGGAATCATCTTCACTTTCAGTAGATGTGTCAGTAGTTGTGGAAGAATCGATTCACGAGTTCTGCCTCTAGAGCTAGTAGTGTCACCCGCGGAACATCAAGCACGAGTGAGTTGATTTCAAAGACTAAAACACAGTCTGTACGGCGGTCAGACTCGATTCTAATACCATATTACTGCACATGTGCGTGCCGGTACAGTACATCATCATGTAATATTGTTGAAACTTTGTCCTTTGTTATCATGATCTCATCTTGATAATATATGACCTATGCTATGGCCTGGCTTTCCACTACTTGGTTTCAACAGTTATTACTACTGGAGTAGAGTACTATCAGCACCAGCAGTGTGGATGCCTCCATACTACAGTATACGAAGTACTACTACTACTACTACTACTACTACGAGTCGTCGCCGTCGTATAATGTACCTGATGTAGTAATATGATGTTGTTTTCCAGGAAGAAATCATCACGTCGTCATCGTCATCATCATTATGTAATAACATCAGCAGCCGTCATCGCCATTGCACTGATACTACTCTTGGAGGGGATCCAGATCTTCCATGTCCTGCCTCATGGTAATTCGCTAATGTCGCCACATGATGCGATTAATATTGCTTTTGCGGATGATGATCATAATAATATTGATCATCCGACAGCACTCCTACTACCGGTAGTAGGAGTAGGAGTAGTACCAAGTACATCGGCGGAGCAAACCACCACCACCACCACCGCAAGTGCTTTGGAAGGGACGAATTCAATAATAGCACCAGCACCGGTACCAGGAATGACGACAGTATTTACTAATACAAAGAGCACTAACAACAACAACAAGAGCAAAGGACCACCACCAACACCAACAACACCAGTATTGTATATTGTTGGCGTGGATTGGGCCGAAGGCATTTCGGCATGGAGGACATCGGTCGCCGCAGTCATGATCCTTGCCAAACAAATCAATGCTACCTTGGTCGCACCGGATATTCGAGGAGGTCGGCTCGTCGCTCCAGGAACGGGAAACATGGCCTTTTTTGAGCTGTTTGATCGATCCCTTCTCGAGCAATACCACAATCAATGGGCGACGGCAGAAGAATACGAATACGTGGTCAATCAAACAAAAAGTGTAGGCGGGGGCAATGTCAAGATCTTTGACTGGTGCATTGCCTCGTCTGGCTATCCGAAATGTTCGAATGGTAGATCGTTTCGGAAAAAACAACTCAAATACAGCGACACTCTGATGAACGCCATACAAGCTCGCGACCAAGGAGAATCATCATCATCATCATCCTCGTCTGATGTGGTAGTACTTCGGTTGTTTAGCATGTGGCAGAAAAGCTTCCAAGATCTTCGACTTTGGTCGGGAAAAGAACCGAATCATCATCATCATCAAAGAAAGATTGTTCGGCACAATGAAACTTCCGCGATTGTCCAAAATAACTTTCGATTCTCAAAGAGGATCCATGACCTGGCAGAACAAACACTCACGAGCATGAATATATCTTCCCAAAATCAAGACAAATTTGCCGTGATTCATTGGCGTGCCGAACTACAAAATATCGACTATGAGCGTTGTGCCGAAAGTATTGTCCAAGCCAAGGAAGCAATGGCAATTTTGCCAAAGGATACACCCTTCGTTCTCATGTCGAGTTTGGCTTTAGACGCTACCACCACCAAGTGGTCTGGTGCCCGAACCAAAGCCGCCAACTCGACTGCCCAGCTGGCGCTTTCGAAACTCGTTTACCAGCATGATTTTCGCATGTCCGACAACAGACTTCCCAAACAAAAGGATGTTATTGTCTACGCAGCAGTGGATCTTCTATTGGCACAAAGGGCAGCGTCCTTTTCGACGTGTACCAGCGAATGCCATCAGCGGAAACAACCGTTGTCGCCGTACAACTCTTGTGCCGCCTGCAACCACCAGGGTTTCTTTGCAAGATTGGCGTTAGGGGAAAAGGGCCGTGAGAACGATAGGGGGAGAGCACGATGGCCCTGCTGGCCTCGCAATGCATCCGATTGGCCAGGGATCCAATCTCTCTGGTAGTACAGGTACAGTAGCATCATCATCGAAACACATACAATCAATGTTAGTACTACGTGTCTTAACCGGACGATGGGACATTCTTCAACAATTGCTCTAGTAGTAGAGTACTTGGCCGTGCATATCTTACTTGGCAGCCATAAGTAATAACCATCAATTCGCCGATTGGCGACTCCTCTTGGCACTGAATCATCCATGCGGCATGCCGTTGTCTACTCTACTAGGGATTGCCGCCATACCGGATGCATAAGCGAAATGATTCCGGGAGACGATTGTTGTCAGGGCAGGATATCCAACCTTCTTTAGGAGGGAGGGGGTGCGAAAAAGAGCTAGGGACACACCAAAGCAATTTCTTTGTGCCATCATCAGTAGGGCGCCGTCGCATGTAAATTGTCCAACCAAAAATATCACAGTCCGGCAGATCGAGCTTTTCAATAAACACAGGTGGTTCACCGCGATTTCGAGAACAAAATCGCAGGCCATCTTCAAAATCCACGTCTCGAGTGTATTTCGTCGTGAAATGGCATCTCAAGTGTCTAGTACCTCCGTCATACACTTCGACAGACTTGAGTCCCGAAATTCCAGTCTCCCCCAACAACAAGAATTCAGAAAGAATCTTCTCTCGTTCCCATTCTGTCCTCAACAGGGAAGCAAATAAGGGATTCTCGTATTCCGCGTCGGCTCTCGGACCGAACAATGGTGGGATGTAGCCTAGTCTTTTCTCCAGCTTTTGTATACTCGGAATAAGCTTTTCCAGGTGCTTTTCCTGGAACATTAGTCGTCCATAGAGGGAAGACTTGTCGGATATAATTTGGTCGAAAAATTTATAACATTCTTTCGAAGCTTGCTTGGAAAAGTTAAAGGCTTCGATGGTTTCACACGCTTCGATCAACAAGCAGAGTTCTTTTGGACTCCGCCCCCCTTGTTCGGCAACTTTTTCTCGTTCTTGCAGAAAATGATCGGCTAGAAATTCGTCACAGAGTTCTCGACCCTGACGAAACTCGTATTTGTCGTAGAGTGGTGCAATCGTAACAGCATCTTCCAGGGTGAGTTTCCTGCCTTGTTTCGGGGAAAGATACTTCATGAGAAGTTCCCAATGGTCAGGGTCCACATCAGGGAGCTTGATCTCTCGAGAAATGGACTCTTGCATTTGAGAGGAGAGCATGGTGTCGAAGAAATTGCTATGATACGCCATGACGTTGGATACGTACCAAAACTCCCGTGGACAATTATTACTAGTATTGCTGTTTGCCTCATCCGCGGATGCTGTTCCGACTATGATCTTTAGATCATTATCACAAGAACGAAGCTTTTTGGCAGCGGGTCCTCCTTCTTCTTCGTTGTTGTTGGTGGTGGTGCTGTCGATATTCGCAAAGTCTACCACCATGGTTCACTGCTTGCTTGCTTGCTTGCTTGCTTGTTGTGCTACTACTACTATTAGTAGTATATGTTCTGACTTTTGGTGACCTTCCTCCACGCTTTTGCAATAAATTCAATTGCTTGTTGGTGAGACAGGATATTAGATACAGAAGATACTGTAGGATGTTGTTTCTTTGTTACACTACAACATTATTATTATTCTCTGACACGTCGTCCTCCAGATACGTACATAGTCTATTACGTACTGTACTAAGTTGTTGTTCTTTTTGTGTTTTGTTCTTTTTTATTCAGGAGAAGTCCAATCAGTCGTATTTCCAACATTCGCATACAGTTCCGGTATGATACAGTACTTACGGTCGGTACAACCGGTAGTACAAAGCATCACAATACTACACCCAGTACTGTACCACATACATATTATAGTATGAAAAGCATGTAGACATCACGTAGAAAAGACATTGACAAAACATCATGCGGTCATCGAGAAAGATGACCGCAAGACACCCCTGCCTACCTCTGATGATGATGATGATGATGATTCGTCATTCAAAAGATTCCTTTTCGAGCGAGGATGCTGCGCGCGCGATCGATGAGGAGTCGTGAGTGAGTCGTCGTCTCGCTAATAATAAAATCTTTTCTACCCGTCGCGCGAGCGACGAGCTTCCGAGCGATGATGATGTGCTGATGATGATGATGTGCTATCATGATAAATGTATGTGATATTATGATGATTCATTCCGATCAGCATCATTCCCATCGCGTTTTGTTTGCATAAAGCTTTCTGGAAAGTAACAACAGTAGTACATAATATTATTATTACGAACATTATCATCATGTCATCATCAGGCACAACGAATCCTCCTCGCGCCGCCGGGCGGGGCAATCAAAGAAACAGCCAGAATGCTGCATCCACCACCGCCGAAAACAACAACAACAACAACGAGGAGGAGGAGTCGTTTGGTGACAAGATGAAACGAATGGCAAATAATTGTGGTCAAGCGACAGGCTTGTGTTGTTTCAAAGTCAAGGCCCAATCCCATATAGCCATATTGGAAACTAAAGTGAATAATCGCAAGAAACAATTTGGGATGGATTATTTGACACTAGTCATGAAGGACGGCGGCGGTGATCAAAATAATAATAATAATAATAATAAGGCGTCGCAGGAACAGTTGTTGAAAAAGTGTTTGAGAGATGCCACGAGGGATATTGCGGAACTACGAGGCAAAATTGATGAACACTACGATGAAATCGATCACAAGTCGGCCGATGTCGACAAGAAGATTATTCCAGGAGCAGCAGCAGGAGCAGCAGCAGCAGGAGCATCTGGTAGTCCTAGTACTCCTAGTGCCAACGCGAACCAGCGACGGCCTGGCGGCAACAGCTCTCCCTCCAACAGTCCGCGCCGTAGCCAGCCCAAACCAAGAGTCGCTGCTGGCAGCAACAACAAAAGTCCTGTGAAATCGAGAAATCCAGCCAAAAATAGTCATGTTTCTGGCCGTGGTGGTGGTGGTGGTGGAGGAGGCAGTGGCAGTGGCAGTGGAAGCCCAAGCCCAAAATCCAAAACCAAAAAGCCCGCTGGTGGTGGTGGTGGTGGTTCGGCGTCGCCAGCTCTTAAGGAAGAAGTTCCCGAAGCTTATCGGAATATTGACAATTCGAAATGGCGGCTCCAGGAAATGAATTTCCAAGGATCCGCTTCGTACGATACCAAAGGAAAGGAAGAAGTCATCAAGGGTAAATCCATTCAAGAAGGTATGAAGCGATTCAAAGCCAATCCTGCAAAGTATACCGCACTGTTGTATCAAACGAGCATGGTCAAGGAAAATTGGCCCGCCACCAATCACAAATACACCCTCATCCACCGTGAGGGTACCGAGAACTATCGTCCTCAAGGAGTGAGCCCATCCGGATGGATGAGTATATTGCTACACTCCTATGAACGGGTTCCACCCTTTCCTAACAATGTCTTGCCCAAGGCGAATCGCGACAAGTATACAGACGCCATGACGTTTCAAAAACGCAAACTTCATGATGATGATTCTAGTAGTACCAACAAACCGATCCTACCTGGCCGTGGAATGGGAGTTGGCGATACGCCACTCTTAAAAATCATTGGCGACGTCGACCCTTCGGACATTTCCCAAGGCCTAGTCGGTGACTGTTGGCTACTTTCGGGTATTTCCAGCTTGGCCGAATTCGATGGAGCGATCAAGAAACTCTTTCGCAAGACCAAGAACTTGGAACAACGGCCCCTCGACGGTCCCAACATGTATACCGTTACCTTATGGGATCTGACAACGTGGAAAGAAGTCGATATTGAAATAGACGAGCGATTGGCATGTGCGCCGGGTGGAAAAGGGCTACTGGCGTCCAAGCCATCGGAAGATGGCGAATTATGGGTGCCGTATCTCGAAAAGGCACTTGCCGTTCATTGGTACGTAGCCTACTGTTGGCGAAATACAACATGGCTCTATCATCGCGAGCTCTTCTCACATTTTCCAACTTTTGCTCTATACGAATACGCACACCAGTGGTGGTTGGGACAAAATCGTCGGAGGCCAGTGCACACACGCCTGGGCTCTCATGACGGGATGCAAAGAACAATACACTATACGCCTCAACGAAAAATCGGCAAAATATGGGTGCTACGCCAGATACAATCCCTACGAAAAGCGCTGGGCCAGACATGCCAATTCTCCCCATGATGGTGAGACGGGCACTTGGCAGGCCGCTTGGCCCAAGGTGGGTGGAGGAGGCGATATGAATCTGGAATTGACGCAAGATGAATTGTTTTTGCGCTTGGTAGCATGGGATAAGCAAAACTATATTGTCGGTGCTGGTACCAAAGGCACTTCTGACAAACATTCCACAGGCGGATTGGTGGATAATCATGCCTACTCGGTGATCGAAAGTCATTCAAACGTAGCCGGCACTGGAATTGATTTGCTCAAGGTACGCAATCCTTGGGGGGGCGGAGAAATCGAGAATGGGGAGTTCGACGATGACGGTCCTGGATGGAATCGTTACCCCCAGATCAAAAAGCTTTTGAAGCCGGTAGTGGCAGATGACGGCATCTTCTGGGTGACAAAGAAAGAGTTCTTTCATTTCTTCCAGACAATCTATGTCAGTGCTTCTGACATGACGGAGTTTCTAGAAGATTAATATTATTGTGAGTGCTGGCAAACCAAAGTCGAGATAGCTAGCTTGATAGATGGATCATCTTGGAAGAAAATTTAATGAACAGTAGCTTACTGTACCCGGTATCCTCTGCTAGTAGGCGATTGGAATCATCGCAATAGATTTTCATAGAGGAAGGCGGTTGAGTTTCTTCGTGGGGCTGATGATGGTTTTACCCAGAAGTTATTTCGGATATGGCAAGCGAGGTTGTGCTCCAGATATTCCAGCAAATGCTACACTTTATTTCGATATTACTATGAAAAAGATAGTCAAGCCAAAGGAAGAATGATATTATTACCGAAGAACCAATTCCAATTCCAATAATCATAGGCAGCAGTGCCTCGCCGGTGCGGCACTTTAGGCGACAAAGTTGTAACGATGAAAACCACTCTTGCGTAACGTGTACGGATAGACGTCTGCCCGTCGTACTGAGTCCAAGTAGTCATAAGGACATTTGACAGGGTCACCTTGGATCTTGACATCCAGCCATTAGAGATGGATGGACCGTCGAGCAGTATCTTTGCTCAACCCGCGGACGCGAAATGGTCATTACCAAAACGCACGCTTCTTTTCTCGCCACCATACCCGAACCCCCATGCAAGAAAAACTCTAATGCGTCCTGCGCACCTTTGAGCGAAGCGGCGGTCTAAGCACGGACTTTTCTAACGAAGCTACGTCAGACAGAACCGGTAGACGTGTGTCTGTACAGGCAAGTGCGTACCGGTAGGTATGTATAGGTGGGAGTAGCGAATGCGTGGAGGATTCTTAGCAGTTTCGTGGCGGCGGAGCTGGCGGGTTGTTCGCTGTTCCTCGGCGGGTTCGGGAAGGGATGGTGGCGGGAGGGTGGCGGTTAGTGCACGCGAATGCGCGCGAGTGAGCGATTTTGATTGATATTATGGAAATGTCAACAGGGTCATTGTGACTCGAATAGCGGATTGTTAGCTACGGAATCGGCATCATATGGGTTTCTTAGCGGGAAGTTGCGGTTTCACGGCGGATTCTTGCCATTGTGCCAGATGGCTATATATATGCCTATGACCCGGGGTAATCCGCTACCAATCCGCTGGCCACAACTCCAGTGTACGTGCGTGCGAAACACGAGCTCCCTCCCGCCGTTCGTTCGCTGACAAGAACGTAACGTAAGGTTTTTTTTACCCGTTTACAGTACTCAAGCGGAAGGCAGCGACATTTCGATTGGTTTATTATTATTTGTATTCGTATTTATTTTTTCGGAATGAGAATTATTGACATCGATCGCGACGCTCGCTCGCAGCGAACACGGCCTCGCCTTCCCGGCGGCCTTCACAAACCGTACGTAGGGTGCAAGTACTGTCTGTACGGTACTGGCACGAGTGCAAACAACAGTCCCCGAATTTCGTATACAATATTCAATATTCCATCACCGCACCGCCGCCGACCTTTCCTTCGGCCGCCGCACAACCTGCAGTACCGTACGTGCATTGCATTCAAGCTCAACATCAGCATTCGTACAACACAACAACCGCCGATTGTGCATCGACACAATTAAAAAAAAAATACAATCAATTCGATCAAGATTGATTGACAGCTTATTTTATTTTATTTTATTTTATTGGAGCGAAGGGAGAAAGAAAAAGAACAACGATGCTTTCCGCTGCTGTTGCGGCGGAGGACGGGGAGAAAGAAGCCCACGGCGCCGACAGGACTCCTCCAATCCCTACGACTGTTGGTACTGACAACTCCTCCTCCTTCTCTGATGCGGAACTGTCTCGTCAGCAGGCCGTTGTTGAGCGTAGAATTTCTGCATCATCCAGCACCACCACAAGCACTGCTGCTGCTGCTTCTTCGTCGTTCGGTGGTGTACTGGGCGGCTTGATGAGTGGCCGGGCGGTGTCTTTGCAGCAATCAAGGCGCACAAGTCTGTCCCCAGAGCTGGCATCGGCATCGGCATCGACGACGTCCTCCTCCGCCGCTTCGTCTCCCAAATCAGAGGCGTCGACGACAGAACTAATGATACCAGCACTGGTACCGCCGCTGAGGACTACTACACGTACGGGCACTACAAGTAGTACTCCCGACGATGATGATGTTGATGGTGCCGCTGAATCATCAGAAAGCAGAACCTCCAGCAGGCATCCAAAAGAGGATGACAGTAATAATACTCATATTATGTTGAGCAGCCACGCCGGCACCTCTTTGGCTACTGCTCCTAGTAGTGCTACTCCTACTCCGGAGGAACGAACGAAAGCAGTCCCTGCTCCAGACATGGACACAGCTCCTATTATTACCTCAACTCCTCCCTCCGCCGCTGATGATTATGAGGATGGGGACAAAAAAAAATCATCCTCGAAGGATGCACAAATAATTCTCAGGAGCGGAGCGTCGAAACAACAAGGCAATAATGCCTCTTTGGAGGCGCCGCCGTCCTCATCCTTGCCACTACTTCATATTTATACAAGTCCTACTAGTAGTCCAAAACATGGACGGCAAGCCTCTACGACTGATGAATATGAACTGGATACTGCTACTCCTACCACCACTTCCCGAGGTCGGCTTGCTCGTCATCAGGAGATCGAGGATGATGGTGATGCGGCAATGACTGCTGATAGTAGTCATGACCAGGATATCGACAATGATGATGACCTGAAACCAGACGCAATCCGTTCGTCTCCTGACGAACAAAAACAACAACAACACAACAATGATGATGATGATGATGATGAAGATGATGATGAGTGTTCTTATTATTATTATTCCGACCCTCTCCTTGTACACCGCGTATTTTGCAGGCAATGTCAAGCGTCCTATCCATTACCGTTTCCAGTGGACCGCCATGATTTGCCGCGACGCTGGGTTTGTACCATGAATACTTGGTGCCCACGCAATGAAGAATGTCCTACCGTAAAGAGGATCTCGCTGCCGACAAAGAATAAGAGGAAGAAGAAGAAACGGGATCGTAGTACTGCTGCAACTACTAGTACCAGTACCAGTACCAGTACCAGTAGTAGTAGCGATGAGGATGACGATGCTGCAACGCCAAAGCGACATACGGGGCGACCGAAAAAAGAAATTTGCATCGACGAGCACGATGATGATGATGATGATGATGAAGAGTCTTGTACTAATAAAAAAAGCAAAAACTACGGTGCTGCTAGAGCGAGCGTCCAAAGACCACACAACAATAAGGCGCCAACAACAACAGCTTCTAGCATGCACATGCACACTACGGGGACAGGTTTCGTCACGGAGATCAACAAAAAAATAGTAGTTGTTTCCGAGATGGAACAATCTGGAAATGATGATGCTAATAAGGAAAGGGCGGACAGGAATTCGGCAACACAAAAAGACCAGACGCCAAGAACAACGTTCAATAGCAGCATCGCTCGGGGGCAAGCCAAGAAGCAAGGGGCGAAGGCGTCTAAATATTCAGAGCCTTCTAGTGAAAGCGATCCTCCTGAGTCGGAATCCGAACCAGGCGAAGACTTTGATGATCACGATGACGATGACAATAGTGAGGTCGATAGTGAGGTCGATAGTGATGACGATTTTTCCAAACCAAGGCGCGCGTCGCGACCGAACAGTCGGGGACCGTCAAATCCGTCAAGGAGGTGGACGACACAACTGGAAGTAGCACGACGACGACCCAAGCGCAGCGCGACAAATCTAGATTCCCTTCCACGCCTTGCTCGGGCGGACGGCGAAGGTTCAGACGGTGAAATAATATTCGAAGAGGAAAAGGTAGTGAGGAAAAACAAGAAATCAGTGAAGCGGCGGGTTACGTCGGCGAAACATGTTCGATCAAAGGGTTTTGTAGAAACATCGGGATCCGCTCCGACTCGTCAAGTCTCTCGGCGCGCACAGCAAGTCAAGATGAGAATGGAGCCTACATTAGCAAGTGCGCTGCTTGTGCTGGAAGGGAAAACACCCGAAATCCGGAGTCGTCGAAACGACGACGAAGGCACGCCGGAGCCAGAAGAATCGACTATGTGGGATCCGCCTGATCTTCTCACCCCCATCGAAATAGTTCAGCTCGCACCATTTATTGAGTGCCGCAAATGCCGCAAGCGCCGAAGACTTCCACAGCAATTCTTTCCTTATACAGCCGAAGCATCAGAGCGCTGGATATGTGGGCAGTTTGAAAGTCTCGCTTGCGAAGTACCCCAAGGCTCATGGAATGATTTAGTCTATCATCTAATGACGACTCCTTCGCTGTCTCAGTCTGCCAAGGACGCTACCAGGGGGCTTACTGTTTATAGCGCAGACACAGGCGAACCAACGCACATCATTACGGACATGGATGAAGTGAACGCTATTGTTTCGGAAATTCTCGATGCATGGAAGCCTCCCGCTGCTAGGTCCAAATCCAAGAAAATTGTGAAAAATGGAAAGCCTCAACGAGGGCACTCTGCCCCAGTCCCGACCACTGTGACATCCATGCCAGAAATAAAGGTCGAACCGACAGTTTCAGCCCGTTCCACGCGGCGATCGCTCCGTTCGGGGGGAGATCAAGAGCTTATTGCGCTCACGTATTCATACGGTGACAGGGACTGGGATCCCCTAGCACGGTGCTGGGTTCCGAAGCAAAGACCGAAAAAGGGCCCTGTCGCGGGGGATCAACCTGCAGGATCCAAGACTCAGGTTAGTAATGGAGAGGAATTTGTCGCTCTCCCTTCTTCCTATCCAGGACAAATGGACTGGGACTCTGCCGCCGCTTGCTGGGTACCGAAGAAGAAAAAGAAAAAAACGTCCCCTGGAAAGAAGGAACATGATGCTCAGCAAGAAACGAGCCACAGCACCATGGAAGAGACTGCGATGCAGCCATCCCAGGTCAAGGCAGCAAACAGTTCTAGCAATGCTTCGTCTAAAATATGGCGGAACGGTGAGGCGATAGATGACAAGGCATCCGAAGATTCTGGAGTAGCCCGTTGTGGAGTAATTCATGATAGGCCTTCCTCGCTTGTTCAAGGAAGCTCGCAAGAGCCAGCTCTTCTCGCAGAATCCGCCCAAGAAACAATAGCAGAAAAAAAGCAGGACATCGTGGCAACGGCCGAAGCCGTGCGCGTTTCTTTCCCTGCCAAAAAGCCAACCAAACCTGTATTGAAGAAGACGACAACAGATCCATCCACGGCGCCGAAAAAGAAGGCTGTTGCCACTAGCAACAAAAGAAAGCTTGATGCAGAAAAGAAGTCTCCGGTCGCAAACGCTGGGTCCCCCAACAAGGCCAAAGGACAAAATGCAAAAAAGCAAACCAAGAGCAGAACCAACAACCCCAAGATTCTCCGGAGAACACCTGTATTGAAGAAGACGACAAAGGATCCACCCGCGGCATCAAAAAAGAAGGCTGTTGCTACTAGCAGCAAAAGGAAGCTTGATGCAGAAACGAAGTCTCCGGTCGCAAAAGCTGGTGTCTCCATCAAGGCCAAACGGCACTATGCGACGCCACCAGGGACAGTGTTTTTGGACCTGACCAAGCCTGCAGCTACACCCACGACATTTGCCATTTCGAAAGGACGAGAAAATCTGGGGGGAAAACACCCGATGAATGCACTGTTTCAAGCGGTGGAGAAGGCTCGGGACATGCCGGTCAATGATGGTGTAAATGACACTTTGAACGTCTACAACAACGATGACGATGACGACATGAATGCTCCGGATGAGTTCGAGGACAGATATGCTTCGAATGTTTTCGTTGACGCGTACTTACCAAATGTGTTCCAGCACAGTGCAAGTGATGAAGGTTCTTCATCAAGTATCTACGAGGATGCGGAGGAGGAACTCTCCGACATACCCAAATCGGACAAAGGACAGTCGACTCCGAAAGTGACTGGCCGGCCCATTGTAGAGTTGGGGTCGGTTAGCCGGCCCATTGTAGAGCTGGGGTCGAGGTTAGCGTCGGCGTCTGCTAGTTGCAACAATTCACGACGACGACGACCGGACGCCAACGAGGTGGGGTCGAGGTTAGCGTCTGCTAGTTGCAACAATGCACGACGACGACGACCGGACACCAACAAGGTGCCATCCAAGAGGTCTTCTATTTATGAGGCTTCTGATGATGACTCGGTAGTGTTTGTAAAGACGAAGACTCCTTCGAAGAACAAAGCACCGACAACGAAGGATCCGGCCACTACCTCTCAGAAGCCCCTGGATCAGTTCGAGGCCAGGTATGCTTCGAATGTTTTCGTTGACGCGTACTTACCAAATGTGTTCCAGCATAGTGCAAGTGATGAAGGTTCTTCATCAAGTATCTACGAGGATGCGGAGGAGAGACTTTCCGACATGCCCAAATCGGACAAAGGACAGTCGACTCCGAAAGTGACTGGCCGGCCCATCGTAAAGTTGGGATCGGGGTTAGCGATGAAATCTGCTACTACTTGCAACAATGGACGACGACGGGACGCGAAAGAGGCCCCATCCAAGAGGTCTTCTATTTACGAGGCTTCTGATGATGATTCGGTAGTGTTTGTGAAGACGAAGACTCCTAAGAACAAAGCACCGACAACGAAGGATCCGGCCACTATCTCTCAGAAGCCCCTGGATTATCTTCGTTCCACTCTTGGTTTTCCGGGTGCAGCGGCACCTCAGCCATCCCTAGCGACTGGCCATTGGCAGCAGATGTATGGGGTAGAGAATCCGTTTGGTGTTGAGCAAGACTTCAATCGCAATCAAGCAACGCTGCCTTTAGCGAATGCCGGCGGTTTGAAAAATCCCGGACTGCTTTTAGCGAATGCGGGCTTAGTGAATGTAGGCGATTTGAGAAATTCCGGACTGCCTTCAGCGAATGCAGCCGGTTCCAGAAATCCCGAACTGCGTCTTCCTCTCTACGGACCGCTTGTGCACGTTTCATCCGTCGAGCAGGGTCGAATAGCTTCGCAGAGCCAAACGGCTACGGACATTCACCTGGCTGCCCAAAACCCATTGGCAGCTCAGATGCAACAAATGGCTACTACCCAAAATCAACTGGGTGCCTTGGCGAGAGCCCAAATGCAACAAGCTGCTAGTAGCAGACAGCAATATCTTTTCCACGGGCAAGCACCAGGTCAGAATACTGGCTTGACTTCTACAGCCCAGGGGGCAAATCGTTTACACACGCGCCCATCATTTCCTCCGGGTGTTTTCGCTAGTCATGCTGGTTCACCTGCTGACTTTAGAGGCCACAGCTAGGCTATTGTCTTGAAGATTCTCGCGATTCTAATTTATTGTAGGATTATTAGAATTGCTGCTACCATTTAAATCCATTGTTGCCCGAGAAGCTAATTTCGTCATATTTCAAATGTCCGACATCGCCGAGCATTCGACAGGATACATGCCCAGTAGGTCGAACCATGAGATACGTCAGACTACAATTGAATGCGGACATGCGCAGCCAGGCTTCCGGTGGTAACTGCAAGGCCCGACAGAAAAAGTACCGAATTATATTTCCTGTATGACGTTTTATGGTGATCGATTCAAGAGCAGAAACATTTACGTGAGCCCACAAGCAAGGTCGACGATTCATGCGAGGCACTGCACTCCTGTACAGCAGTACTACATGCTATTGTGGTTCACTTTGAAAAGTACTAGTAGACAAACTCACCATGACAAACAATAATTTCAAACTCGTGTTCTTCCTCGTCTTCTTCTTCTTCTTGTCTTCCTTGGTCTCCGTCTTTCTTTGATTCCGGGTCGTTGGTACTAGTTTCGGTTGCCGTCGGCGCCGTTCCCGCCACGTCTCGATAAAAGTACCTTTGAAAGGCTCGCTCGACTCGTTCTCCGTGTTCATCAATCTCTCTTGTCGTTCCTGGAATATCCGGCCGAATCGGAATCATCGGCGCGGGGATAGTTTCATTCAAATCCGGATCGGGTGGAGCCAAGGAAAGCCCCATTTCGGTAGCAATCAAGTGTGCCGTTTCCTTGGCCCGGGCCATATCACTCACACGAACGTGGTTATTTACCACGGAACAGTATCCTCGAAATTGTTCCTTGGGAAACCATTGACTCCCTCCCATGAGTTCTCGTAGACGTTTTCCCGTCTGAATCGCTTGAAGTCGTCCCAACGGTGTTAATATGCGTTTTTCATCTTCAGAATATGTTTCATCGTACTGTCCATGTCGTACCAAAATAATATGACGGGTCTTTCCTTTCACAGTGTTGTGAAGTCCTTTCCGATGGCCTTCCAAAGACGTCTCGGGTGATTCCTTGCCGTCCCAGTTGTAATCCCAGGCCGGATAGGGCACTTTGGGTCGATAGAGTTGACGTTCCAAACATTGATTCTCAAACAAAATTTCCTCTTTTTCGCCGTCCTTTGTATTGGGTGCCTCGGATTGAGTAATGTAGCTGCTTTCGTTGCTATTAGTGCACCAAAAATAGTACTGAGCCGATAAGGTTGCCGCTGCTGCCGCCAAAGCTGAGACTTGGACTTGGCGATGTCGAAAGAAACGACTGCTCGTAGCATAATGGATCATCGTTGTTCCGTGGATTAGTCTCTGCTTTTACGTACTCGTACTATGTTCGTAGAAGAAGTGATGTGCATCTTTGGTGTTTGCGGTGTGTCATCGTCATTGGAAGATCCTTTCAGAAGATGATGAGACTACTGCGGTCAATAATTACGTCTCTTTGAAATGAACGGACACGGCCAATCGATTGACGTATCCGATCATCAGAGGACAGACCGGACGGGAGGAAAGGCCGGCGACAATAACGGAAGTCAAAACAAGAAGGTCGAAGCAAGGGAGGCTTCATCTTCCGCGTTCGTTCGTCTTCTACTCGCTCGTACCGGTACCAGGTACAAGTACTGTACGTACTGTGCCGTCACAGCCAGTACCGGGAAGAGAACATCCGCCTTCGTCCGCGTTCTTTTTTCGAACTAAGCCGCCATTCATAATTATCAAGGCAGGTTTGACTCCTGGATGACGTATCCCATACTGCCTCGCGAATTTAGTCTTCGATGAGAGCCGCGCCTTCTTCCGAACTCGTATCCTTCGAAAACAAGGCCACACGAGAAACCTCAACGCACGAGACCACTACAAGAGAAACAACCTCAAATAAAGGCGGCGGGAGGAACACAGATCGCCACCACCCATTTGGTTCCAGTTTCTGATTGGACCCTCAAAGACACAAGAAAAAGTTTACCCCCGAGTGAGAATTGAAATTTTGATATATGGAAAAATGATAATAAATGCTTCTTTCTCTGAGGGGTTGGATGGACACCAAAGGCAGATGGGACGGTCAAAGGCTTATCAACACGTTTCTTCTTCCTTGCAGACATCACAGAATACCAAACGCTTATTGGCTTGAAAGGTCAAGTACGACACTCAATCTTCTGCAGACATCAAGTCAAAAGGGCCCGCACAAGGAATTCGTAAAAGGAGTCTGTAGCTGAACGTACGTGTACGAGTAGTACGTTTACCGCAGCGGACCGATCCCACCAGTTTTGGTTGGCGATCAAGGCGCAAACTGTCCACAACTACTCTCTCACAACGCGCAAACCAACCAATTCCCCTCCATCGATTGATGAGACCGCTATCTGCTAGTCTACTCGCTTTTCATCTGACATCTCACTCATAATACTCTCCCTCACCCTCGCTATCATGAATACACTTTCTTTCATTCAGCCCGTCGAATCGCCTTTTGTCGTGCCACACAACGACGGAGCGGACGAGCCATCCGAAAAGAGGCTGAGAAAATCGGGCACCCAGCTATCTCTGGCGGCTCTGCTTTCTCCTCTCAGCACACAAGCCCACCGTGATCCATTGAGAGGCGAATGTGGCTTCGGCAGTAATGATGATGCTCGAGAGAAGACCTCCGAAACGAGCAGGTCTTCAGAACAGCAGCGGCCTGTCATGGTCGTCGCTCCCGAACACCACCGCGTCCGAACCATCATTCGAGGGTGGAGAGATTCGCGAGAATCTGCCAGCGGACTACAGACAGACCCACATCGATTTCCTCTCAAATTTGAAGGGAAGTTCCGCATACCAGAAAATTCTCATGATGCACGACTCCCCGGACCCCGCGCTGGTACACGTACGAAGAACACCCGCGTGGCACCAGAAGCTTCTTCTTCCGCTAAGATTCTCGCTCCTTTTGGAGAATCCGCTCATTCTCACTTGGATGTTTCTTCATCGTCCAGAAACCTCCACAAACAACGTCAACATCATCAAGCTTTCTCACAACAAACATCTCATGCTGCTACAACTACTCACAACAACAACAGCAATACCATGAGCTCACCCGCAACCAATACTGTTACCAAGTCCCCACAAGGGCGACGATCATCACGATCGATCGCCATCAAGAGCCACAACCACCAGCACGCTGCTACTGGCTACCTCGACTTCCCTGGCAACGCTACTTCTGCTAGCCAATCGGAACTCCTCGCTGCCGAGGAGGATTCCGCATCCAATGAACGCATGTATGACTGGGCCACATGGCGCATGTACAATCGCATCGTCGACCATCGAAGAAACCAGCAACTGTCTTCGTCTCGAACATCCTCCTCGAGCGTGGGCAGTCATGGTGGTGGCGGTGTTATGGCGGATCCCTCTCTCTACTCGCTGCTGGGCGGATCCATGAATATGCCACTACAAGACCCCGCAGACTATTTGCACGAAGGAGAGGTCTTTGAACTGGAATTCTAAAACTGTGCCGCTGTCTACTACTAGACTAGCGCCGCCGCCCTTCTGCATCTTTGTGGTTCCACAACGATGTTCCTCCTCCTTTTTTGCCGTGCGGCCACATTCCACCTTTTTCATGCTACCACACATTCTCTCTTTCCTTTACAAACTTATAATAAACAATAGACTACATTATTTTTTCAACAGTGCTATACGTTTCCTCGTCAAGAGCTACTACATTTAGTACTCGTCCTTCTCTCTAGTAGTAGCAGCGATTAGTACCTAGCATGTACGTCGAAAGCAGCAATCGAGGCAGGCGTCGTATTTTGTATCCATCTCATTATCATACCCGATGAAGAATCATCGCGATTGTACAGTGCGTAGTATACCATACAAAGGAACTCACGAGAAGCTACTAGTATCAGAGAGGCGAGGATGCAGCATGATGTACGAATAGTAATGGCGGTGGCGGCGGTTTTGTACAACACAACCGGTAGTACATAGGAGGCACATCTAGACTACCCTATGCAAAACGACTGACTCCTACTTATTCCGAAGTATTTTTAGTACAGTACTGTAGTCTCCGAGTACTGTACTGTAGTAACTAACGAGAATAACGAGAATACAGAGAGCGGGCGGCGATGGTTGATGGGATTGTGGTTTACCTGGTACCGGTAGCTAGTACCAGTAGACACTACCACTCGAAGAACAAAGATTCCTCTTCTCTTGTTGATGCGTACGAGTACGTTTGTGAGTGGCATCGGCGGACGACGACGACGACGACGACGACTCCGAGATGGAAATTCTGAGATGATCGATGATTGATGATTGATGATTCGTTCCGATAGATACGGTAGATACCGACCTGGTACATACTACCGACCGGTGATAGTAACATCGACTCCTTCTACGATAGTACTATCGAACATAACAAACTGGTAACTATACAGTGCAGTACGAGTACTGGTACGATGTTGTGTTGCCGGTACGTCTTTTGTCTCTTGCCTTCCTTTTCTTGTTTTATTGCCTGTTCCTTTTCTTGTTTTATTGCATTCTGGTTGGCTTGAAAGAATCTACCAGAGATTCTTCCACGAGTTCCTTGAGAAGAGAAGCCACGAATGAACGAATCATCATCATCATACAGTAACCTGGTACCGCCGGTACCTGGTACTGGTACCGCGGTATCAAATGGCGCGTCCCATGTGTCTTCCAAAAAGTGGGCGCGGAGTGGATGGAGCATGCATGACGGCGATGATGAATGAAGCACGTCTCCAGATTCGTGACGGCGGTTGAGAAAGATACACGTAGTCGACGCACCACAGCCACTCAATGATTGACACGAACCAGATGCCTTGCTGCACACGCTGACATCAGCCAACCAGCAGCCAACCATATTTATTGTACCTATCCCGCATAAATTGGATGATGTCATCGACCCGCGGAGTATTCGCGCAAATAGGCCGCAAGACATCATTCCATGCATGCCAAGGACAAGCAAGTACATACCCATACATAGATTCTGGGCAATTTTTTAATATGCCCAAACATGGAGGCCGTTGCAATCATCGATGTCGTGGTGGCGGGAATCTCCTCCCATTCTATAGTCCGTACATCATCTGATAATTCGCTGCGTCGCGTGCAGGCCACACGATCGATGATTCGATTCGCGGCATCTCGAAGGAGAATCCATTTGAATCATCGCTTACTTCTCACCCTTGATTCTCGCTACCTCTTCTGAAAACCGATCGATCGATCGATGTCCATAAAATAGTAGCAACAGCATCCGACCGTTCACCTCAAAATCAAGCAACTAGAACAACAGCAACAACAACAATAACAATAACAATAACAAGATGCCGCAGAGAAGACGTTGTAATCGTGGGGAAGCCCCCCTTTCAAGTAGTAATGACCACAGTGCCCGACCCCGATCCAGGGCGATAGCCATCCAAAGGGATCGTCGCACTACCAGTGATGAGACCATGGCGGACCCTTCTCTTTACGATATGGCTACTTGGAGAATGTACACTCGCATTGTCAACCATCGACAACAGCGGGCGTCTTCCTCGGATGAAGAGGCCTTCTCGACATCCGGCGAGGATGGTGCTGAACTCTTCGGCCGCCTCCTACCCTCTTCCACTGGGACAAGTTCAAGTGGAAGCCTCCAATCGACGACGAGAACAAGTCAGGTATCATCTCAGATGATGATGACAGATTACGAGGAGGAAGGAGTCTTTCAACTCGATCTTTGATCTGAGCGAAGTATCAGGAACCATGTGGTGTGGTAGTACTTGGCTGGACGATGATGGTGCTGGTGAGCTTCAACATCAAGCAAGCACGGTATCATCTCTCTTCTTGATCCCGTTGAGGTGCATCCACCACAAGCATGTTATATCGAGCGACGCTACTTTTAGAAATAGAAACAAATATAGAATCATAGAATGCTAGTTGAACAACTCAACAAAGCCACTACGAATAAAAAATCTAGGCATGGTACTCGATTTACAAAAAGTAATTATACTTCTTGAATGCCATGCTTACTAGTACTACTCTAGGTATGTTGAATCCTTTACAAAGTACCGGTACTCATAGTTAAAAAGCAAACGACCACCCTAAATCCATCATGATCAAGGGACGAATCATCGAAGCCATCATCGATCGACGAGCTTCCTCGCCATCCATCCATCATCCAGGAATGCGTGCGTGTCAATCATAATCTTGAGAGAATTCTGAAACAAAAAGGGACTTCTCCAAAACGAACATGGAAGGAATCAACAATAGCCACTGATCCAGTGACTAAGACGCTGTCATCGTCTGACCAGAGTCTGACAAGGTCTGACCACTACCAACGATTAAAAAGCCGCCCGGCGCGTTGGTTTATTATCTCGCATAAACTGGGCACCGGTACCGGTAGCGGAGCGCCGCACGTGGTGCATGATGGGGAATCATCAATGGCATCTTGAGATAAATCTAACTTCAAGTAACCAAATCATGGATAATTATCGATTCATTTAAAAAAGAGAATTCGTGCATTACAATAAAGCCCTTTGTTCTTTAATTAAAGTTCTCGTTTGGCGGATTTCGACTTTTAGTCCGTAGCAGGTAGAGCTATTAGCTACAGTAGTAGCAGCAGAATAGTCACTTCGCAAGGGCATTTTTGTCTTCCGCACGAACAATGATACTCTCGGTATCTACTGGTACCATCATGATCCCCTACTCTCTAGATTAGTAGTACGGTAGTAAAAGGTAAACTATTGCTCGGATGCTCTAACTCTCTACTGTACGGTACCAGGTACCCGAAGAAGCTACTACTCACTCAACTACTACTAGTAGTAGAACTACTACCAGCTCTACTACTTATACTTGTATTCGAAAAGTCGAGTCGTCTACTAATACTGGTAGTAGACAGAGGAGTACGCAACTCGCAGAGAATAGAGAGAGCTCTACTACTACTAGCTAGAGTAGTAAATGGTGTTCTATCTATTCTACGACTACTTGTACCGGTAGCTCGTACAGCAGTAGGACTACAAAAGCAATCCAACCAAGAGGCAGAGTTGATTGTTGACAACTGACGACTCGTGATAATGATGGCAGCGTGGCGATTTCCTGATCTCTACTAGAAGTAGGACCGGCAGATCACTGAGCAATGCTATATCGCAGTTCGACGATTCGCTACTTGTAATCTACTCTACTACTGGAGAAAACCTTGCGTTCACTACTGCTGCTGCTTCAGTAGTAGAGTGATGAAGCACTCTTCAAAAGTATTCTAGCTAGTAGCAGTCATAGAAACTGCTTATATCTTCTGTCGTCGTTCCGAAGAAAAATGATGATGCGACTATCGTCGAGGTTGTGCTGGCCTCTTGCTGTTCTTTGCTGGCGGTTGATGGCTAGTACTTGTAGTTGTGCTAGTACCAGCCTTCTTGGTTTTCCCTTCCAAAGAGGTGCGTGCCAATCGACGGTAGGCTTTTTCGGGAGGTTTCGGGGCATCCTCCTCCACGTAGAGTGATATATCGTCGCTGTCGTCAGAGCCTAATCGAGCTCGAGCCGTCGTCATCGGTTTCGTAATGGGGTGCTCGGGAGTGGTGGCCCCTAGATTCAGTCGGGAGGCTTCCATTCGCGGCCGTCTTCTTGATTTGTATTTGGGCTTTTCGTCCTCGTCAGGAGGGGACGTGGTGGTCGCCAGGAATGGAGACAATTTGAGTCGCCTGCGAGGGTTGACGCCAGAAGGTAACTCGTCGCGGTCGTTCGAGGACGGAGTCGTCAATGCGGCCAACTCGTGTTCCTCGGCATCCCCCACACGACCAAGAAAGGAAAAGGGCTTTTGAGGGGCCATCGGCGTCTTGAAACCCAATCGTCTCGGGGATTCGCCACGTCTTGTTGGGCGTGAATATTTTGCCGGAGGCGTGACAAAGTTCCATAAGCCGTCACCAGTTTCTGCTTTTCTGCTGGTAGAAACCGGAGGCGAAGGTACTAGGAAGAGACTATTGTCCTCCAATGAGATGCCGGTGTCGAGAAGATCGTTGTCCTCGTCGTCGTCCTCCTCGTCTTTGGGTTTTCCGAGAAGAGGTCGGAGAGTACGGATTCTCTGTAGAGTACGACTTGCCACGGACACAGCAATAGATTTGGTTTCAGAAAGAATCGACTTGGTTTCGGAAAGAATGGATCTTGTCTCGGTATAGAAAGAGAGAAGGGCACTTTCATCATCACTGCTCCCTCCCTCTTCAGATTCGTCGGAATCCGATTCGTAGTCCGAGTCATTGGATGAATCATATTCAGACTCCACATCATTAGTTTTTTCGTCACCATCGTCATTTGTAGCCACAAGAAGTGTGTTAGCTTCCTTGCATTCCATAATACCCCTGGTAGATGCTGATGGATCGTCATTCTCATCGTCGATGTCAGTAGCAAGAGAAAGAATTCCGCCTTCATGTGAGATGTCAAGAATGTTCTTGAAATCTTCGTCATCGAAGTCGTCATCGTCATAATGATCGCCATCCATAGAAGATTGTTTGGTAGTATTGGCGGTTTCAAATGTAGGATTGGGTCGAAGAATTCGCGACGGGTCGTCCTCAAAGTCAATATCCAGCATTGCTTTGGTCTTTTTCTTCTTCGTCTTCTTCTTTGTGGTCGTGGCATCTTCTGCTTTTTCTTCGAGGTGTAGTTTCCATTCGGCGGCATCCTCATAGTAATCGCCCATGAATTGTTTGTATTCTTCAAACTCCTTTTCAACCACTCGCTTGGGTTTCTTGTCACGGCGCTTGCGTCTCTTGACGGAATTGTAGAGAGCCGCCCGAGTACTCAACATGACAAAGCAGCAAATGCAAATCGTCAAGGAACATGCCCAAATCCATGTCAATCCATGTACCGACTCTTTGCAGAGGGATCCATGCGTCAAACGTCGCAACAGTGGACTGATATTGTAGCAACTCGCCATTTCCACCATGGCGTGGACATTGGATTGAACCAATAGCAATTCCACTTCCAAGGCTTTCAACGTCTTGGGTAGAAAGGAAACATCTCCTCCGCATTCCAAATTCAACATGGCCACAGTCTCGGGGCTGTCAGGCAAGTTATCTGTCAGCTCGACGAGATAGTTGGCTGCTTGATCCACGCGATGTGCATAGTCATCTAGAAAGGCCAAGGGAGGATCCGTCAAGCAGCCCTAGTAGAGAGAAGAAGAAGAAAGAAACAAGCGACGAGGAGTGAGCTGCGCCTGTAGCATGGGTTAATGCTGCTACTTTTCAAGAGAACGTACATTGGCGTAGTAGTCAAAGGACTCGTAGACCAGGCCCAGAGTGCCAGTCAGATTCTGGTTGGGAGCCGGATTGACACTTCCATGTTGAAAACTAAAGATGGCATCTCGGATGGTACCTTGAGGGGATCCCGATCCTTCCCCGCCGGCACAAAAGTCGGCATTCATCAAGGTGGCAATACCGGAGCTCGCCGTGACCATCAGTAATAGAATCGTGGCGATAGTAAAGAGGGGAACCACAAAAAAGGCCAAGTAGAATCGAGTCGGGGGATGGATAAGGTTGTGTTTGGTGAAAATGTAGACGCAGAGTAGCAAAAAGACGTTCAAGACGTTGAGCGCCATGATATACATTTTCCAGATCCAATCATGGTTGAAGAACCATTCAATCGAGTCATCGACAGCTTCCGTAGCATGAGTAAGGGCAATAAAGCCATCGACGTTCTCGGGTACATAGTCGTCAAAGAGTGACACTAATGTTTCCGTGTTGTCTTCTAAAAGTGTCATGGCCTCTTGAAGGAAGGCGAGCCGTTCGTCGCCTTGTGCATTCGGACACCACGAGGTGAAGAATGGCACCACTCCCGCCCGATCTTTCGCCAGCACATCTTGTACCAACTCATTGGCAAAAAGCTTTTGTTTGGACTTTTGTAGTCCTTCCAATATATTCCAACCTCGATACGCCAACGTTTCGACATCGTCCACTATGGATTGAACATCTTCCCAGGCAAGTTGCACATTACTCCATCCCGATTGCATCATAATCAAGGAAATGGTCGGAATCAATATCCCAGTAATCACAAAGGCCGATTGGAGTCTCCAACTACGAATGATGCGCTTCTTTCGTTTCTTCCGTGACACACCATCTTTGGAAAGTTGTTTGATGTCAATCGCTTCGCCGCCGGCTGCACAACCGATCCGATCAATCCCATAGATGTATTTGAATAGTACCAGAATGATCCCCCAAATAATGAATGGAACGATGATGAATAGAGTAAACTGCTTGAGCTATACAACAAAGAAAAGAAGGAGGGCGTCATCATGAGATCAGTGAATGAGATACACAGGGAAGAAAACACTCAACTAGGAATACAGTACTTGTACTCTCTGTAGTATGCACGTACTCCGCTGGCATAGTCCGTGGCGTCCTCTGGATTCGACGATACTAGCTTTCCAATTCGATTCGTATGGCCAAATCGAGGACTATCGTGCATATCCGAGACGTATTTTTCCTGCAGAAGATAAACGACAAGGAACGAAAAAGGCGAAAGAAGGAGAGGAGAGGTCTGTCAGAAAGAAGGAAGATCTTGTGGATGCCTACGCTGCTTGTAGTGGTACTGCACATCAACTAAAAGATACGACACTCACGGGTTCATATTCCTGCATGGTAGGAGTCTTTTCCGGTACTTTGGCTCCGTCGAGCAAAGTGGCATCGTTGATGATGCGTGGAGCGGACGTGAAAAGATGATGCTGGCTGATGCTGACGACGAGGGATCGGCTTTGTTCTTGCGGCTCGTCGTCCGCCGTCTCTATTCGTTCCATCATGGTATCTATTTCTGATATGGACTCATCCAACGATAATGATGATGGATCATAAAAGCCGTCCTTGTTGTTGTGGTTGTTGTTCGATGACATCTTCTTCACATGATCAGGATCAGGATCATTGTCATCGCGATCATCATGCACGATCCATTTTTTCTCTTGCTCTTTTCACATTTTCTTCACACATCATTCATTCCTTCCTGTCCGTCGTCTCGGCGGGCGCTATCGCGAGGGTCTCGGAATAATTCAAAATTGCCAAAAGGAGTGGCACGCGTGTCCTGCCGTTGCGCCCGCCCGTCCTAACGGCTTTCCTTTCCCTCAAATGCAGTCCAATCAGTCGAATATAATTTTGGCGCGATCGTGCCACAATTGAAACGCCATTTTAACGTATAATTGTTCAACACGTTATTTGAGAGGAGTATTTTCCATGTGGCTGCAGCAATGTACATCTTCATATATGAAGTATGGAAAAACGTGACAGGCCGTCGGGCTTCGCCAATTGACGCAGAATTTCCTCGCCAAGTGACATCCATCTTGAAAATGAAAACTTATGGTTCTTACTACTGTACTGACTTCTTGTACTTGTCCATCCATCCAAAGTCGACTACAGCTAGTAGTTGTAAGATCGGCGATCGCCTCATCAGTGTGCGAGTGCATTGCTGTTTGCTTTCTTTTAGTTGAAAAAGAGCGTCCGTAGTGACAAAGACGACGCAGAAGACGAATCATCATCAGCAACAAGAACAAGCACAAGGAATCTCGTTTCTTCTTCTTCTTCTTCTTCTTTAGTGATCGACGATCGATTCCCCACAAAGATAAAGACAGCCGTATCAATAGCATACTTCATACTGTACAACAAAACACAATCATCATCATCACCATCATCATCATGGCACAAGCTGGGAACTACATTGTCGGGAGTGAAACAGATTATCGAAGTCTTTTTAAACCTGTACGTGCTGCTGGTAGCTGGTGGCTGGACGACGAGTTCTTGTTCTTGTTCTTGATCTTGATCTTCTTGGCGGCGGTGGATCCTGGATGTTATTATTTCGATTCATATTCCAAGAAGAAGCAAGCAAAGAATGTTGGATGGAATTTACTGTGTCTCCCCCTCGCTTTTACTGACTTTTACTGACTTTACTTTTCTTTACTTCATTTTGTTGGTGGTATTATATATACTACTACAGGCGGATACGGTCGCTACCTTTCATTCATTGCCTCGATTTAGTCATCATGATGATTTCTCGGCACTCTTCGCTTCCGAACCAGAGGAAGTGACTTCCTACACGACCGGTCTGTTGTTTGTGGCGTGTTTGATCATGAGTTTCTTTTCCGTCTGGGGACTCTTATTATTACTATTCAAGTGCTTGGGACCTGCCAATCTTGGAATCCTATCGGGATATCCGTACCAAAAGGAAGGAATTGCTTCCCGAGTGGGCCGTTTCATCTTTTTGATTTCGGCGCTCATGGTGATGATCTTTAGTATTCTGGCAGTTATCAAAGGATTAACCAAGCTGGAAGATACGACCGATACTATCGATTTAACCAACCAAGATGTCATCAAGATCCATGACGAGTTCCTCAGCGTGACAGCCAGTCTCAAGACCGTGTCTCGGCAAGCGACGCCGGTTCGAGACCAGTTGGTGGAGTTTTTGAATGGAGATATCTGCCCCTTGGTTCCGGATGGAAACGCGGACATTCGTGTATTCGCACAAGAAGCATTGGATGCTCTCGAGCAATTGGCAAACTTTATTTCGGACGAGCTAACCAGCGTCACCAATGCATTGAAGCAGGTTGCTATTGCCACACGAGAAGTCAATACGGCTGTCGAACAAGTCCAATTTACCAGTGGAGCGGCAGTGGGTGTCATGATTCCCTACTTTATCGTCCCCGCCTTGTTGCTTGTCACTCTCGTCATGGGATGGACCGAAACCTACGTTGAAGGATACTACTGCTTTACCACCTGGTTCACCCTGCCAGTCTTTATCATCATGGTCATCTTCACCTATGTCGCATGTGGCTTTACGATTTTGGCGACGGAATCCAATGCCGACTTTTGTTATGGAGGTACCGAAAACACCCCCGAGGCTACCATTGCCAACATTATGGGTCGATACAACTTGACACAAGGTGACATGTATTATGATGCCATCAAGTTCTACTCCAACCAATGTACCATTGAGGGCCCTTGGAGTTTCTTGGAAGATTACTTTGGTGATCTGGTCCGAGCCAAGACGTCCTTGGCCGCCATTGCTACGGCCATTACCCAAGTCTCGCCCGAATCCATCTCCCAAGCGTGTGGTGTGGATTACAGTCCCGTCTTGCAGTTGATCAACCAATTGGCGACTCATACCACAATTCTCACCGACGCGACGGAACGAAGTCTCGAACTCTTGAGTTGCGATTCCATCGTTCCCTTGTACACCAGCACCGTCTACAACACCATGTGTCAAAACAACATGACCGCTGCGACATGGATCTTTTCTTGTGCTCTCGTCATGAGCTTTTTTGGAATGCTTCTCATCACCTTCCGAGGTGCGTACTACCCCTTCTTTATCTGGGAAGGAAAGGACGATTACAGTACGGAAGATAGTGACCTTGATTTGGAGGAGGTTGTCAGTGGAAATAGTCACGACGACGAAGACGAGTACGTGGATGGCTCGCAATCGATTTTGTACCTGGATGAAACGGGAAGCGCTGCTGATGCACCAACATCAGAGTCGGCCGCCGAAGAATACGACGGATCTACGTTTGAAGAATCGGAACATTTCGAAGAAGAAGAAGTCGTCGTCCAAGAAGACAACAAGAAGAGATCATCGAGGAGACGAAAATAAGCAGCAGCAGCAATAAAACAAATGGATGTGCTGCAAGTGGTATGTATAGTGGTGTGAGGTGGTGTATTGGCGGTGGGGAGAACCAGAAAGAATGCAGTAGTTTCCTGCATCTATCTATCTATCGATTCCCTCGCACACACACACACGCACACACACACACACTACCATACAGCATATACGTTCGTGCAAAGCACCACCACTGAGAATCCAAAGCCTGCAAGCCCGATATCCTCCTCTTCCCTCTCCTTGTTTCTGTTTCTGTTTCTGTACACTATCATTATTATTAGAATACTATCTATCTATACTATCTATCCATCCATATCTAATATGCATGTCCTATGAATGAATGAACAAAGAAGTATCCTCGTCTACTATACTACTCTCTTGAGATCATACTACTAACTCTAGCAAAGAATATGAGTGCATCTCCAGTACTAGTCGGTCGTCATCACCATGATTCCAACCGGTTGGCTACTACTACCGGTAGTACTACTACCGGTACGAACTACAAACAACTGGTACACAATAATCACCGACGGGTGCAGGAGTATAGTATAGTACTCTAGTACTAGCAGTAGTACTATATCGTACTACGGTAGTCTACTGTACCGGTAGCGCTGGCCGAGAGGATGTATGTAGGAGGATGTCGGAGCTGACTGGCTTTCTTGCTGCCTGTACTTGTACTCTACCACACTAGCTAGTAGAGAGTAGAGAGTAGGACGAAGAAGAGTAAACTCTTGTACATACTACAAGTACTGTTTCCTTCTTGTCTGTACTACAGTAGAGTACTGTACGAGTACAGTGCGTACTACTAGTAGTAGTGTTGTATAGAAAGAGAGAGAGTGTGTGTGTGTACGAAAGCCTCGAGCAATGATAGTCTATTCTTATTGTGATGATGCATGATGGCGATGATGATTATTCAGTACTCGGTAGTATTGTTATATATAATATATTACTATAGTATAATATTTCTTAATTAAAAATCCACTTCTTCTCCTTCCAAAACTTGCAGAGTAGGAGTAGTAGTACTTCCATTAGCATTATTATCACCACCTTGCTGCAAGAATTCCAAAATATCCGAGCGGGGCAGGTACAAGATACTTCCCTTGGTAAATGTGACCGATCGTCCACTGTCCAATACGACCTGTCCCAAGCTTTGCAGGCATCGTACCTGCAACGAATTGGCCATGGACGAGGCGGGGGGTGGCAAATCATCACCACCATTCATAGTACTACTAGCATTCATCATCATACTTTCCGGCAAGACGGCCGCCGCGTATTGTTGACGCAACTCTTGATAGTGACGACAAAATTCCAATTCGGCAGGATTTGTCGACAAGTGTTGCAGTAGTAACATACTACTACTACCACCAACACTTTGTGGTGGTTGTTGTTGGACGGCCCGTTCCAAACCGGCCAGTCGATGTTTGTGATAGGTCAACAAGCAACGTTTGTGACGTTGAATGCAAGCATGATGCCACAGCATGCTTGGACGGGAAGCCATGCTGGGCTTGTTGTTACCGTTGTTGTTACCGTCATTGTTGTTGTCATTGCCAGTATTGCCAGTAACATTGCCAGTCTTACCACTTTCATTCGTGGCTTGTACTTCTTCACTCAAACGTTGAAAGGACATTTGCAAATCTTCCAAGCACTGTCGGACGAGTTTGAGATTGTAGGGAGGAGGAAGGGTACACGTACTACTACTACTGCTGCTGCGTTGTTGCTGTTGCTGCGATTGATGACGTTTGAGTTCGAGCAACAGATCGCGGCCCGCGGTGGAGGTGGTGGTGGATGCCATTGCACTGTATTGTACTGTACTGTACTGTGCTCGTAGTGCGGTGCAGTGTCGTGCAGTGCAGTGTACTGTAGTCAAGTGTAGTGTCGATACTCGTACGACGACGACGACGCAGTCAATGTGTGGTGTTGTGGTGTTGTATGTTGCTTGCGGCGAGAGGAGGAAATACGAAATATATTGCTCTTTCGTACCGGTACCAGTACCTGATGCTATCATCATCTGTCATTGTCGAGACAGAGGAGAGGAGAGCGGAGAGGGAGGGACGATGAGAGATCCCTGCCTGCCTGCATGGCATATCATACATGGATCGATGTGCGATGATCCTACGTCATTCTTCGTACAGATCCTACATACGAAGAGTTCCTTTACATTTCTACAGTTGCCACCGGACCATTTTCTGGGCGCGAATTTTGTTATGGTCGAACAAGTCAAATCGTCAGCCAGGAAGGAAGGAATGATGATGACGTGTGCGCTCGCTGGCGTATGTATTCACCGTATGCATACTGCGCTTAGCTTCCGGGTCTCTTTTTCTTCCAGGTGGCGGGAACAAAACAACGAGACGAAACAACGCATACGCACGCACTGCACGACGAGCGAGCACGACCGACCCGCCGCGACATGATCAGCATCATCATCATCATCCACCAAAAAACTAAAAACAACACCTCGCATTCTTCGTCATCATCATACAGTAATATCGTCGGTCGCGGCGGCTACTTGAAAAATAAGTAGTGCATGCTGAGTGTTGAGTTGGTTTTGGTCGTTGTTGGCATTATTCTTGAAGTAGACTAGCAGATTGAGTATCTACCTGGTACTACCAGTAGTCTAGTCATTCATCAGCATCAGCATCATCATTTCATCATCATCATCATCATGAGATTACTACATCCTCTCGGTCTCCTTCTCCTCGCCTCCAGCGACACTGCTGTTGATGTGCAGGCTTGGATAGTATCCTCTCCGATCCTCATCAGCAGTACAAGAAGTAATACGGGTAGTACAAAGACAACAACAAAGACAACCGCAAAGACAACAACAACCACAACAACATTGTTCAATATTCCTCCACCTTCCACTACGGATAAAGAGGCCTTTCAAGCCTATGCCAACAAGCAAGCGCCACCGGCATCGTTTTTCGAACTCCAACAAGATTGTATTCGTAGTACCAAACTTGCCATTGATGATGGAAAGTTATTGCTCGAAGTCGAATTTCCACCCTTGCCGGCCAATGTGTTGGAATTGGACGATGTCAGTGCCTACGATGTCGCCAGTGCCAATTTGAATCTTGCCATTGAATTTGCCAAAGGCTTTACTGTTGGAAACAACAATAATAATAATAATTATGATAATGGTGACATTGGTGGTGTTGTGGACAGCAGCAGCAGCAGCAGCAGCAGCAGCAAGATTCAAAATGTGGCAATCATGTTGCCGGATGAAGATGAAGCCAGGATTGCGATTGAACGATTGACTGGAAAAAAGGATGAGTATATTGCACCGACGGTACCAATGGAACGTGGGATTACGGTCAGTAGTTTGAGACGATCTGACGAATCGGATGATCGATTGATCAAGGTACGTACTAATATAATACCATCTATCGTTATAATATATATATATATATAACAAGAATGGAAATGGAAATGGAAATGGAATGAGATTGTGGCATGACATGGCATGGCATGGCATGGCATGGCATGGCAGGAATGAATGAACGAATGAATGACTGTATAGGAAAGAAAAAAGTGAGAGTTTTGTCGCCCTTCATTTCTCACAACCCTCCTCCTTCTTTCCTCATGCATAACAAAACAAAACAAAACAAACACTATATCATCATCACAGCCTGAACAAACCTTTTTGAATCTGTTTGGAGGTGGAAACGACAAGGCTGGTGGTAGTGGTGGTGTCAAACCTCTCAATGGGACCGATCTATATTTGATTCTTGTGGCCAGTGCTCAAGAACTTCCCGATATTGAGCAATTGCACAAACTCCAACCGGGCATTCCCATCGTCTTTTACAATTTGAAATTGGATATTTTGCGCGGTGATTTGGGTGCTCCCGCCTTTCCTCCCAAGGCCTTTCAAGATCGATTCTTGAGCAAGGTCAAACCGGTCTATTACTTGAGGACGCGTCAATATTCCCGTTCGACGTCTCGTCCACCCTTTTTGGTCAATTATCAAGGATGCTTGTTTCGAGCGTATCCAGGACAATATCAAACCTTGTTGGATACCGGTACGGGATCGTATCGACGATTGGTCGGTCAAGATATTCGACCGGCGTTGGGAGAATTCAAGGAACAATTGACGCAGGCTTTAAGAGATGAAGGTGTCTTGCCACAATCGGAAGGATCGGCCTTTGACTTTTTGAGGACGGGATACAAGACTACCACGTGGTGGGAAGAAGAACGAGAAGAGTCCAGTGATGAGTGGAGAACTTAAACAAAAAGAAAAGAAGAAAACCACGAGATGATATGATATGATATGATCGAGGTAGTATGGCATTCATGCGATTATGGAATGCAAGTTGTATTCTATAGCAAGAGCAACAGGAACAGTAAATCAACTAGTACATATTTACTTCATATAATATTAGTAACAGCGTCCAGTCTATCGTACTGTACTGTACTGTACCGGGTACTGTACTGTACTGTACTGTACTTTACTGTACTGGGAGCAGCAGCAAGTGCATGTTACGAGAGAAAGGATCGTGTCTGGCTACTACTACTCTAGTCCAGAGCAAGAGAGGCGGTCCTTCAACTACTAGTCATTACGGGTGGCAGTGAGTCTACTATTAGTCAAGCTCCTGCTTTTCATCTCCTAGAGCTAGTGCTGCGACTGTTGCTGCTAGTGCAGCTGCAGCTGTTGTTGCTTTCGTTGTTGCTGCTTTTGTTGTTGTTGTTCCCGTTGTTTTTGTCGTTCCAAAAATGCTAGATGATGTTCCAATCGATTTTCACCTTGATTGTTTAATGGAATCGTATCAATAGGAATTCCCAGAGCATAGAGTTGATACAAACATTCTTGATGCGATCCTTGAATACTCCGAAGTCGTACTCGCAACAAGGGCGATAGTATATGACTGATCAAGTCGGCCACGGGTTTCCAGGCGCTCGTACTAAAGCACAGATAGATACCACAAAATCGAATCGGCAAGGCCTTTACGAGTTGATTGACCTGTCGTGTCAATTCAAAATCATACCCACCCGGAGGATACCCGCCCACATTGTACGAAACACTCAAATATCCCACCTTTTGGGATCGTTCATCCTGTGTGGCAGCTTGGGACATGTAGAAAATAGCACGCAGCTAGAAGAAGAAGAAGGAGAAGAAGAAGGAAAAGAAGAAAAGAAAGGGGAATGGTATAATATCCATGTCAGAAAGTGTCACCGAAAGGAAAGAGAATGAACTCTATTGTATACCCATTCTGGACCAGTAGTAGCAGCTAGCAGCTAGTAGTAGTACATACCTGATTTTCTCGCACTTTGTATTTGTAATTCATGGTCCGAGTAAAAATGATTCCCCGCCCCGCATGATCTCGTTGCGACAAAAATTGAACACCTCCCGCTCGGAGCGACTCGATATCATCCGCGTTCACCATAATATCGTCCACCAACGTCAAATCTCTTCCGAGCGCCTGCGGTCCAAACAAGTGTTCCTTCCAGGCGAAAAATCGAATCATCCGTGCCGCGGCACCGGCCGGATCAAAATCTTCGGCACGCAAGAATTTAATCTTTTGTTCTTGTACCCACGCTGCATCTTGTTGCACCGCCCGATGATAGGCCTCTCGTCCATCAATACTATTACTCGTCTCACTAGTAGTAGTAGTACTACTAGTAGAAGTACTACTTGCCGCATCATGATGATGATGATGATTCCGCTGATGTTGGACCCTCCTCAGTTCTTCTTCCATCAAATGCAGTCGCTCTTGAATCAGTTCGGGCGATTCGGCATGCATCCGATAGTCAATCGCGGCCGCGTGACCCGTCATATCTGCCCAAACTTGTTGCCGTTGATCTTTGTCCATGGAATGCAATTCCCGTGCCGTTCGTTCTTCTGCCGGACAAAACAAGATGCGTTGCAATACCATACCAAGTCTTGTTTGATTCTCGTGATGATGATGATGATCATGACCATGACCATGATCGCCACCGCCGCCGCCGATAAAGGCAGAGGTCATGAATGACTATGGCGATGATATGCTGATGCTGATGCTGATGATGACGACGCTGCTGGCTTTCGGTGATGATGGTGCAATAATGACGATATTATATTTTTCCTTGCTTGCTTGCTTTTGCTATTGTTTCCTCGCTAGTAAATACTACAGTATGTACTACCTGTAGCTCGCTCACCTAATACATACAGTCAGCGCAGTTGTGGGAAAGTTTGTCCATTTTTTTCTTACGCATCATCATCATTGTTCTTGTTGTTTTTAAATTAAAAGTTGCGCGCAAATTAGCGGATAGGATTTCTACCGGTACACGCATTTTCCGCCATCTGCGGTCGGTACAGTACCGGTACTGTACAAGTATGTACAGTTAGTACCGTATGTACTGTACTCGTTAGAAAGGGCGGGTCATCCAACCTCTAATTCTTTTACTTAAAACGTATTCTACCTACTACGTCATCAGCACACGTCATTATCGACGAATCATCCGTCCGTCCGTGCGTGCGTCCGTGCATGATGATTCGTACGACTGACGACGACTCGAACTTCACGGTATGGGTTTAAGTAGGGTACTGTCGCGGCACGTACAAACCCTACGAGTTTCTACGGTGGCCCGCGCGACACTACTCAAAACATTTTTGGACGAAAAGCTCCTCTCCTGATAATGGCACTCAGAAAGCGCTAATACGGTCGATTCTTACAACTATCAACTATCAACATGTGTGACTATGATAGTGATAGACTATGTGCTAGGCTGGCGGTGTTCAATTTTCAATCTGTAAGCAGCACCAGCTACTGCAGTGCCCCTCATTTTTTGTCAGATCATGAAAATTCTGCTCATCCACTTCCTCTCCCAACCTTTGAAGCATCTCTTCATTGACTAGTTGAAGGATGTTTCAAATCGCCAAATAGAGTAAAGACGCTATAATTATAGACTACTCCTACTGAATCAATAAGAGTACTGTAATTGATGACTACGTAGTCTATTTTATGCAGTTTACTTTTCCAGAAGCGGAAAATGCAAAGTGCGAAAAACTTAGCTGTAGCGAACCAGTACTCACCTTACGTAAAAAACTGTTACTACCGACGCCCTCTGACAAACCCCCCACAGTGCTCAGCAAATCAGTTGCTGTGCTGCCACTTTTCTGTCTTCGGCAACTTGACCTTTTGCCATAGTGTTGTCGCGATATAACCGACAGCAATAAGTCCAAAAGCTGATCGCACAATAGATTTACGAATTTTGTCGGCGTGTTCGGACTCCATCAGGCGTGCATTATTGCCCGTAGATGAACCATTTTCCGAGTAACCCCATTGATCAGCACACCGTTGGAAAGCTCTTGAACTCCTCTTGCCAGTGGTACAAAAAGTGAGTAGAATAGACAGTCTCAGAAGGCGAAATCAGTAGAAAAGAATACCCTAAATAAAATCCGGATTTTATTGTCCGAAATGGGGTGCATCACTACCCTACTTAAACCCATACCGTACTACTACATAGTACTAGTACCGTATCAGTATCATACAAGTACTCGACGCAGGCGAGCCAAGTCACTCCCGATCCCTTCGTGCTACTGTACAAGTCCGATGATGAATATGTAATTTCTTTGGCCTTACTATGGAGGATCAATCACTGCTGGACTACCAGCAGATAGCAAGAAGGTAGTAGTGCAGCAGTGCTAATAGTCATGGCCAATGCGGTTGGCTGCCAGGAGGGGGTCACTTTGTCTATCGTGTTACTACTAATGTCGTTGTGAGCGCTTGTGGGGGGGGGCTGGGATGCGATGTCGAATCGCCTATCCATTCGCTTCGTCTTTCACCTTTTGAAATATGAATACTCATATATGCTAGTTTATTCCTATTACTACTAGGTCTGCCCCCATTGGCAACGGCATGATTGATTTACTACTACTACTTCTAGCCGCTTCATTTTTCTCTAATTCGCTACTAGTAGTACCTAGTACCGGTAGCTCCCACCTTGTTGTATGATGTGTGGACTGGACATTATTTTTGCGCCCAAAAGAAGAAGGCGAATGAAACGGATAACGATATCTAATATGAGACGTCTACTCGTACAGTACATACGAGTAGACCGGTAGGTAGTCTAATGGACATACTACAGTATGTTGTAAAATAGACCAGTAAATTTTGGTTAGAACAAGGCGGGAAATGATTTTTTGGAGTCGCTGGTATGTCGCATACACTTCCATTATTTAACGATTATGACAAACTGGATGACGAGTCAGCTATCTTCCCGCGCGTTTTCCGAATCTTTCAAACGAGTCAATCGCTTTCGTAGGATTCATCGGCGATATGACATGTCTTTTAATAGACGTTTACCAACCTCAATTAAAGAGAGGACCTTCATTTCTCGTGTCGCAGATCCCAATTAAAAATTTGGGGATGGATGGACGTGTTACTCTCAGATTTTCAACAAAACCCGAAACACTTTTTAGTATTTTTTGCCACCAACCACACATGCACACGGACCTCACAACATCATCACAGCCAGCCACAACAATCATTAAAAAACACAGACGAGTGTTGTGTTACTCAATCAGGATCGTTTTCTTGCCATCCAACACAAAAACAACATGGTGCTCGAAATGAGGAACCGCACCAAAGATATATCGTCGACTTGGGAGTCTTTCGATATGAATCCTTACTTTGAACGTGCTGGAGGGCAAATCTTGGGAGGCAACAAAGGAGGAGGCAGCAACAACGAGAAGGTGGATGTACTGGGACCCCGGCCTCCCTCCGCAAAGGGCAAGACGGATAACGCCTCTCTCAGACAAAAAAAGACTTCCTTTCTCGAACGTTTGAAGAATCGATCGAGCAAAGTGAGCGCATCGACAGCGTCTACAGCCGAGGCTTCGACGTGGGCGTCCACCGCGAGCTCCACGGCTACCACTACTGGTGGTGGGAAAGATGGTGCCCTGTACAGCCCCACGCTCACGGAAGAGCTGCAACTAGACAAGTGTCGCATGGTATCGAAGGATCCTCTTTCGAATCCTCCACCTTGTTTACAAATGGATGACATGCCTTCATCGTCCAAGAAGAAGGCCGATAACAAGAACAACAACACGGAGACAAACGCACATCGAGGCCGCAAAGAGCAAGAGAAGCGCAAGGCAGAAGAAGCAAATGAATCATCATCATTGGATCTCGAACAATACGCTTGCCTGTTCATCCCTCCTCCTCGTTCTACTGGTTCCAATGGCGCTAAGCAGAGTCCGAAAGAGCAACGTGAAGCATGCATGCAGTTTGCGCTGGAAGATTTCCGGGAAACGGTGACGACATCTATGAACCAAGCGATACATCTTTGGTCTCGCGTACAGAGCATCTTCTTCCATGAATCCAGCGCGTCGGAAGTGGAGGAAATCAAGAGGCGAATGGCTCGCGACTCGGCCTTTCTCCCTCATCCAACAACAGTGTTCATTACACCCAAGCAGCCCATGGAAAAGCAGGAGGTAGTAGCGAATACGACGACTGTAGAGAGCCTGGCGGATTCCCTCACTAATCCTACTTTTCTGGAAGACGTGGACGATGATGTGAGCAGCTTGACGGAGCCTCTCTACTTATCCTCGTTAAAGCCCATTCCTCCCTTATTCCGAATGCGCAAGCCAAATGCATCTACTACGCCAAACTCAAGAAAGCCAAGGAAGCAGCACATCTACAGTGCACCCGTCAAGGAAATTCATATCAAACTAGACGATGCGGATCAACAACAAGCAGAGGAGTGCATCGACTTTACGCCATCATCACCGGATGAAAAGGAGCCCTACGATGATAAAGACGAACTCTTTGATGAAGCTTTGAAGGAAAATACGGGTCCTTTCAATTCCATCTTTGAACCTTTCATGACGTCCTTGAATCAGCCTCCGCCTTGTGCCAGCCAAACACCGTCCGAGATCTCTTTTGCGGATCGCTTGCGCAAGTTTATAAAACCATACCAAAAACACGATCCCACGATGTCGTTTACTTTGCAGCCAAGTTCGGATGTACCTGCAGCTCCGGCTATTACTACTGGGCCGTGTGGATATGGGTGATATGGAGTCCGTTTCGTGTTAGGGAGGGGGAGGGTTTAATACTGTTGTTGCTTGTGCCAAGCGTTATCAAGAAAGGGGCATCTATAGACAGACAGACAGTGCGAAGAAGGAGGGTTATATTTCTTCTTCAATCAAGCATTGCATTGCATTACATTGAATCCTGGGCAGCACTCTTTTCTGCTATCATACACAGTTGCTAGTGCGCTAAGAATAGAGTTCTAGTTAGACTACAATACAACCATACTACTACGATTCCTGGACTACTACCAGTAGGTAGATTTACTGCCTGCCGAGGCTGAGCTTACGGTTCTCTCTTGTCCTGTTGTCCACTCGTACACGTATTCATCTTGGATGATTCCCCTTCGACTATCCGAGCAGAGCCGAAAAACGAAAAATTGCACCTCTGCCAAAGAGATGGCGGCAAAAGTCGCAAGAGTGAGCGAAAAGTGATCGGCCGGCGCAGAAAGTATTCGTTGGGCCGGTTCTTCGTGCCAATCCTCGCGTGCCGGGCTTGCCAAGCTAAGCGGCAACGAAATTTTCAGCATGCAACGGATGGGACTGGAAAGTTCGCGATCGGTGGGTTTGGATGCCATATATGCCCACTATTAACAAAATATACATATACATACATGAAGAGTGGATACCCACTGAATCCCTTAGTTAGTCTTTCCGCGCATCCGCGCCCAACCATCGACGCGGCGCTCACTTTTTTCGTCCTCCATCCTCACCAAGACGAAGCGGGTCCAAGACTACAAGTGCAGTTCTGGCGGATGGAGGAGATACTGCTGCAGTGTTGCCGCGTCGCTAGCGTTGTTTCTCCCTGTATTGTTTCTAGGGCCAACCTTCCTCAATCAAATCATATCAGATCAAATCAAACCATCCTCACATCTCACTCTGCACACCCTATCTCACACTCCATTCATCCATCCATCCATCCACCCACCCATCCGCATTGCACTCATTCATCGCCATCATCATGAGTCCTTCAGCACACCAAGAACACGCCTGGGTCGTCGATCCGAGGAAAGAACCAGCGGCGAATAAGAATTACAATACTGCCAGCTCTTCAGCAACACGAAGAGCTCAACACGTTTTCGGGCACAAGGAGGTTTCCTCGGATACTCAAAGCGAGACTCTGGTGTTCCAGAAACTCAATCATAGAGGATACGACCCCAGCGCCTTTGAGATCAGTCACGTGGAGGTGGTCAACGATGACCATCATCCCCGACTGGGCGGTCTCTGCGGTGCCATGGGAGGCCTCGGGTCATCTACCAAAAGCAGTGGTGGTGGTGGTGGTGATGGATGGTCTGGTTTTGTTCGAAAGACCTTTCGGAACATCTTTGTTTGTCGGGGTGAAAAGTCCACTGAGCACCCTCTTTCCTCCTCGACCTTTGATTCAATGTTGGACTCCTTCCACGATGGATCGACTACCAAATGCTCCAACGCTGCTCCTAATTGCAAAGGTGAATCTCCGTCCACCGGCTACTCCACTGGCTACTCCACTGGCTACTCGACGGGCTACTCCTCAGACTCTAGCAGCACTGATAGCGAATCGGAAATGTTGCGGGAAGCAAATCGACGCTGGCGCCGAGGCTTTTGAACACCATTCATGATGGTTCCTCGGTCCTCCCAGATCGATATTACACCATTTCCATCCTTTCGAGTAAGGCTTGACAACCCAAAGAGCAAGCAAGAAACTCATGTCCTACTACTAGCTGTTTCTCTAGTAGTATATTACTAGCGTCCGCCTTGGAGGCGGCCGCGCGGCAGCTCAAATTTGATCGATTGAGCTTGGATTGGATTGGATACCACCTACCTACATCTAAAATAATGTAAACGTCTCGTTGTTCCATGATATATTTGTCTACTACTACTAGTACAAATAGTACTTCTTCTCTGGTCTTAATATAATATTTCGTGATGGTATTCGTGGCTTGGCCGGTATCCCAGGCGGACAGCTTGTTCATTCACGGCAACCGACGAAGACATTATTTCCCTGGAATGAACTCTCGGTGGGCTCGGTGGAAGACATTCTTGGTCGTCGTCCTCGGAATGAAATCGAACGTTACTTCTTGTTCTCTGGGATGGAAAGGAGCTGGAGCGTGGTGGCGTCGAGTAGACGGGAGAGCCTGGGGTTGCCGGCGCAGGGCTCGAATTCGAATTCGAGTCCATGTCAATGCTTTCAGCTCTTGGCGTGCTCGGTGGAGTCGTCGAAGCACTGGTACAGGGCGTGGACGGGATCGGCGGGTCATGGAACTCACTTGATAGTTGGTCCATCGAGAGAGAAGCTGTCAGATGGGAATATCGACTGTTTTTGCTCTTGTCCCGACTCCAGGCAAGGGAAAGTCGTGGTACGTCGTCGTCATCCACAAAACGAAGTGATTCGGCAATGTTCTTCTTGTACTGAGCAGCTGCCTGGAAGAAAAAGGCAAGCAGCAACATCAAGAAGGATAACCCGATGATGATTAAATTGCCTGGGTCAGTTGCTTGGATTCGAGAGCACTGGGCGGTGGATTCTTCTGTCAAACCAATAAACGCCATGAGCGAATAGGCTTGATGGAGAATGTCACAGTACTGATAAATGGCGTAGGAACAGGCCGATCCAAGCTGCCATACTCCAATGGTTACCGAGATGAGATAAATCTCCATATGCTTCCATTTGTGTAGACGCAAGTAGAGTGGTAGGCCACACCCGCGGTGCCCGTATGAAGGGAGCACAGGACCGATACGGCGCTCCTTCATTTTCCTCTTGATAAATTGATAGGCCTGGAAGAAGAAAACGCAGGCAGCCGAGACAAGGGCTCCCACAAGTAGGAATCCAAGCCCAACGTAATCTGCCTTGGAATCAAGTACAAAACTTGCCTTTAGCAGTACGCTGCTGATGACGAGGAAAACCCCGTATTCGTTAACAACGTCTTCATAGGTCTTGCCGGACTCTACTGCAAGGCCAGCAATAGATGATGTGTCCAGTGAGATGGCCGGTGCGAAGATGCAGCCAATGACAAAGATGATAAAGATCGTGATAGCGCCAAAGATAACTCCCATGGTTCCCCATCGGTATTCATTTGCTGATCCGGTAGAAGGTTCGTCCTCGTCGCCGTGAGTGCGTTCTTCGTCATGATCTGGCTCTTCTAGAACATCGTCAAAGCGATCATCGAAGGAGGCGGTGGACTTTCCATCCTCATCTTCGGCTACTCGAGCGGCGACTTCATCGATTCTTTGCAACATACTTCCAGCGCTCGACGACGAACCATCGCCATCCGATGATAGTGCCGAGCCAGGAGCAACTTCCGCAGTAGAAGCTAGAGACTTAGTATCGCCCCCTTGTTTAGTTGCTGCATCAATCGCACGATCATGGCATTCCAGCAAGAATTTGGAGCTGACCCGTGACATTCGCTGGCCTATAATAAGACAATAGAATCCTGCGCGTGGAACGATGATCGCTTTGAACGCGTAGAGTGTGGCCGCAGAAGAGCTGAGCGACTCATCGGGGCCTCCAATGAACACCAAGAGAATAGCAAAACCCAACAACAGGGTGAAAATGTCGATCACGCTTAGCTTTGCCAAGGCATCGATCCACAGCAGAGCTTGGCCGCGCCGATATACACTCAGTCGAGTTGGTGGGACAATCCACAGGACCAGTGACAAAACCAGTTTGATGTAGGGCCAAACGCCAGTGAACATCCAAAGCAATACTGCCATCTCTGCTCCGCCATTGTTGTACGTGTTCCTGGTGGACTCGATGAACTTGAATTCCAGGAACTCATAAATCGTGAATTCTTCTCCGGCCAATGCAACGTCAACGTTCACAACGGAAAGAGTACCAAAAAGATGCCCTCCCATGTAGAGGACAATGTTGACAAGAATCGCAAGGGGAACTCCGTATCGGATTCGGCGAGGAATACTCGGGCTGGTAAAAAGGGATTGAGTAGACGCGTTCAACATTTCTTGCATCTGGCGATCTTTCTCTTGTTGGCGCTGAAGGAGGAGTGATCCCTCCCTCGAAAGGGACTCAACCCATTTCCGATTTCGCCTCCTGACAACCAATGCTGCCAAAAAGCCAACAAGACACAACAGCATGGCAATAATCGTGTTTACGATATTGAACGAAACTGATTTTTCGTTATTCGACGTAATCTCGAAAAAGTCGAAGGAGTCAGCAGGCGAGCTGAGGAAGGCTACAGGCGTCGCGTTGGGATCATAGTTTGGGTGGTGAGGGCAACGTTTGGAAGCCCCTTCGACTACCTGATCCAGAACAACAGGGACGAAGTCGGCATCGAAGAGCCCGTCTGTCTGGTGTCGAATTGTGCTTTCAAGGACAGTAGAATTCTCAAAGTCGTACAGCGACATCAGCAACCTGTCAAAGTCGGGGCTCGTACAATCCTCGCAGCTGATCCCGAATGAGAAGTTCCCAATCGAGAACGAATGTTCTTCCAGGCCGATTCCTCGCAAGGCAGGATCTTCCTCGGAAGGATGAGAGAGAATCGTTGCCAACCAGCAATTGATGTTGTTCAAGTCCCCAATCGGAAAACCGGCAAAAGATCGCTCCGAAATCTTGAGCAGAATCTCAGCCATGATCGCAACGTCTTCAAGAGTCAAGGCAACTCGCATCGCGTTTCGGATGTTCATCTCGACTGCAAATGTTGCAAGAAGAAATATCATGTGTGAGTCTTTTGTCCAAACCATGTCATGAAAGACCTTCTTCCTGTTCATTGTCTTACCACCATCGCTTAGTGCAAGAACAAACGTCGCCGCCAAACGGACTGGTCTCGAGTCTACACCAAACGACAAGGCGTTCTTCAGCACATGGGCTTCATTCATCATTGGTCGTAGTATATCCAACGGATCCCCGACGCTGTCAATATTCTCAAGAGTCACGTTGGATATCTGGAATCCAAAGATTGCCTCCAAGCCCGCAATCTTGAACTTTGTTTGACTATCAAAGGCATTTTCTTCCACAATGAAAGAGCCGTTGACATTTGATTGTTCGTTCGTAACGTGTCGAAAGATGTCGTTGACGACCGGACGATTCGTGGCGCCTGTCCGGAGGATATTCTCTTCGAGCAGACCGTAGAGCATTTGAAACAAGTTTCCATAGGAAGAGTCACCATTCGCTCCCAGAGCCCGTGATGCATTTGCAGGGAGCAAAAGCTCTCGAAAGTCGACGAGACCCAGTTCGGGATATGCGGGAGGCGCTGGGCAATTGCTTTGAATCGAGTCGATCAAGTCCGGCACCATGGCATTGACCAAATCCCGGAAAGTACTATCCAGAAATACTGGCATCGCGGATAAGACATCGGCATGATAACTCCCGGACATGGCAGTGAGGATCGAATCCACAGAAGATTGAAAGCTTGACGAAAGAAAGCCGGAAAGTTGCGGGCCCTCAATCTCGGCAATCGAGGTCGAGAGCTGATGAATTTGAACGTCTTGCAAGCCCCAGGTCATGCACGAGAGAATGTCGCTCGTATTAAAGAGGGAGCCGATTCGAATAGCTTGAACAGCGTCCAAGTCAAGGGCAATCAATAGATCCAACTGGGCCGAAATGTTCTTGGCCGAGTAAGTAAATTGGATTGCTTCTTTTCTTGTGTCACCAATATTGAGACTGGCGTCTATAACTACCGTCAAGTCGTCCAGATGAAACCGGTTTCGTAGTACCTGTGGCTGGATAGGAACCATCAAATCAATGCCTGACAAGGTGTCCAAGCCCGATACTCGCACTTGTGATGCTGCAATCTGGACTCCCATAGCCTCGGCCATGATATTGGCGTTTTGCTCGACATCGAACACGTAGACACCATTCTCATCGAGAACATGGTCTTGCAACATGCTGAGAAGTCGAGGGATGGACGTTTTTGATTCCCCTTGAGGACTATTCGAAACAGTCTCATTTGGTTGCAAGATCCGTCCACTCTTGACCGGCGCCAAGATGTACTTTCGAATTTCTTCAAAGGCAAAATCGGCCCACCCTCCTCCGTTTCCAGAAGAAAGATTTGTCCAATCCAAAACATTACTCGTGGATTCTTGTTGATAATAACTTTCTTGTGTTCGGTTGCTGGACATGGATGGAGCTTCGAGTGCTCCTTCCTTTACCAGAAGTGCGTGATTGCGGGCGACCATTGCAATGGCAGCTTGCATGGCTACCATGCCGAGACCCAACACCGTCTCGACAGAATTCTCCGACAAGGCATCCATCGCAATCATGGCTTGTACGCCTTCCCCGGATGAAAATTGGTTGCCGTTATTGCTTTGCTGGGATTCTTGCTGTCGACTCAAGCCGACTGTAGATCCTGTGGCTCCGTTGCCACTGCTTTGATGCGGGCACTGGACGATCGCTTCAGCCATGAGACTCTCGAGATCGAACTCTTCCACTACATGCCACGCGATGTCTTGCGCCAAGTCCATGATCCGAGATGCAAAGGCCGCTTGAAAGCCAAAACGAGGTAGATCATCCCTCAACAATTCCGACAAGACATATGCTCCTGGACTCGTGCAGGATATGCATTCAGACTCCAAGGAAAAGGTATCGAGGGATAGAGCGAGTGTATCCAAGACAAGTGGCGCTAGGAGGACACCATCATCATAAGAAGCCAATGTTGTCAACCAACAATAGGGATTGGTAGCATCGACCAGAGGAAACTGGAGGAGATCTTCTTCTTTCATGTGCGCCAAGATACCCGCCGAGAGGGTGATGGATGGAATCGTAAGAGTCAAATCGACCTGATTCGTCATGGCCAAAGGCGAATCTTCGCCTCCCACGGCGAACAAAAAGCTGGCCGAGACGTTGAAAGCTTTGTCTTCTTCATTATTATTACTTTGGAAGGTCAAAGTTTGAAAGAGAGAGTTCCAATCTTGAGCATCCAACAAATTCAGAGGCTCTGCAACTGTATCGAGATTGTGGATTCGTAGATTCGATACATGGAAGAGCGCAGCATCAAAGAGAGAGGTAGAATCTGCAGTATAGTCCAATCCAACCCAGTCAGGCCACATGAGTGCTCCCTCGACTCCCGATTGGGCTTTGGTAGCGGGTCGTACAAAGCGTTCATTAAATTGATCGATCGATCCCATCAGTTGTACATCCAGATTGGGTGTAATCATGGAAGAAAACAAATCTCCGTAGGGCTCCGTACCCGATCCTCCTCGTGAGGAAGCATCCAACGGACTCAGTAGCAAATCGCGAAAGTCCACAAAGCCTGCCGGAGCGTTGGTCAAAGATGGGACGGCTACATTTGGCAGTGGACAATCTCTCGAGGCAGTATTCAAGTATTGTTGAAGGAATTGTACATTCAAGGTTTGACGAAAATCTTGTTGGAAAAAGGCCGGCGATCGTTGAAGTACCACATCTTCGTACAACAAAAAAACAATCTCCAGCACCTCGTCCAAAATTCGATCCAATCCTACCGAATCCAATCCGGAAAGATATGGCGTATAGATATCACCAGCCTCGATGAAAAAGCTCGACAAGGCAAGTTCGACGACAGTCGAAACCAAACATGGCAAGAGGTTGGCGGTAGAAAGAAGTGATCCGATTTGGAGCGACTCGAGAACCTCTTGATGAATCGCGGCGAGTAAGGCCATGCTGGCTTGGACACTTCCTAGCCCAATGACGACACTGAGATCTTCCAGGAGCAGTCCTTCGCCCTGACCCGTCACTACCGCATTGTCCAAACTGGAGGGTCGAATATCAAGAGTGGCATCCACTTCCAAGGCCAAATACTCCCACGACACTTGGCTTTGAATAGTATACTGGCCGATGATAGAGAGAGGATCCAATACGTTGAGTGTATCCAAACCCAATAATTGGACACGTTGGAGTTGAATGGTCGTTTCCAATAGTTCATCATGGTTGTAAAACAGTGTCGTAGGCTGAGGAATGTTGTTGCTGTTGTTGTCGGTACCGTCTCCCCCTGCTGCTCCTGCTCCTGCTCCTCCTCCTACTATTGCCAAACCCCGATCGTCATTCAACAGAAATTGTCGCATCCAAATATTGGCTTGCAGGTCGGTGGGTGAATCGGCAGTGATGGGGAATGGATCTGGAACCGTAGCGCGTAAATAGTCAATACCCTGATGCAAGGTTTGTTGGACCCATTGTCCCACTTTGGTTTGAGGACTTGACAAGTCCAACAGAGAGGAAGCTTGTACGGAGGCATCGAGTCGATTGGGCAGATCTCGTTCGTCTTGAAGAGGATCTACCACCAGCAGCACGTCCACATTATCGTCTGTTGTTGGTGAATACTCGTCGAGTCGTTCATTCATTCGTTCCAGTACGCCTTGAGCATTTTCCAAGGCCTGTTGTAATTCTTGACACAGCATGTCTTCCACCAAGGTTTCCATGATTCCTCGTGCCAATCCTTCGATTAAATTCAAGACCCAACCCAAGAATCCACCATTATCAAATTCAATATTTGATATTTGCACAGCAGGAGTACAAGAATCCATGGTAATGGTCGAGGGTGGAGGAGATAATAACATTGATGCTGCGGATGCGGATGCTGTGCTGCTTTGGGGTTGGCGAAGAATCGACCCTCGGACCGTCACATCATTGTTTTGACTCGTGACCTGAACGTCCCCTTTTCCATTCATCAACCATCCATTGTACTCATAGTTGGCCTCACAAATCAAATCCAAATCAATGACTTGAATCGTCACTTCCAATAGAGCATTAGTACTACTAGTAATAGTACTGTGTTCCACTTGCACATCTCCCACATGGACATTGCGACACACGATATTGCTCAAACGGAGTGTGGTCGAGTCTTCGGTACCGCTCCGGTCCGGCAACTTGAATTTCGTCGTCTTTAATACTTGATTGATGGAATAAAAGTCTCCAATCTCTAACATTCTTTGATTGTGATTGTGATTGCTGTTGCTGCTGCTGTTGCTGTTGCTGTTGCTGTTGCTGTTGCTGCTGCTGTTGGATGATGTTGATGCTGATTTTGATGTTATCGAGGCGGATGCCGATGGAAGGAGGAAAAGCGTCAAAAGGGTGACGACGATGGAGATCATCCTCATCATGGAAGCAAATGACGTATTGTTAGTACTGCTGTTGCTGTTGCTGTTGCTATTATGACTCATTGCTTGTCCTCTGGGTCGACGCCGTCTTGAAAAGCATGTGGAAGAATTCATCGCGCGGGAGACCTTTTGATTATTGCACCTGTATGTACCACTCTCTCGTATAGAGCTAATAGTCTTGTTCGGCATGATGGTTGATTGAGATGCTCTATCTATAAGAGGAGTCAAGTCTACAGTAGAGGAGTCGTCGTCGTCGTCTGGTCTCTAGTAGATAGGATAGTATGTAGTACTGTAGTATAAACACACCACCAAGCAAACGGAAGGAAGAAATCAAAAAAGATTCGTGATAATAAAATAATGATGAAATAAATGATGATCGCGAAATCAAAAGGAGCGAGTTCAGCATTCATTCGGAGCAAAAAAAATAGCACGAGCATTACCGCAGCTACTAGCAGTTGCCAGATCTTGGTTGCGAGGTTTTGTTTTTTTGTACATTACCAGTACCGGTACTATTTGGGACGACTGGCGCGTTCGGAAATTGAAATAATAATGACCGATTGATTAATAATTAAGTCGATTCGTGCCAATGGGTACTTAATGCAAAGCTGTATCTAAAGCTGCAGAGCTGAATAAAATCGAATGATATACTGCGCCTTGTTTGATTGAAGAAAAGAGCCCACGACTCATGCAATAGCAGTGAGCGACGAGGGATAGTTGATCCGTGCGTGAGCGAGTGACGGGACGCAAAAAGCACTTGTAGTACTTGGCCTACGTGTACCGTACCAGTACCTGTACTTCCGAACACCTGTATGTACTTCTACCGGCACCGGTACCAGGTACAGTTAACCCCCTGGCGGGGCCGCAATTGGCGCGCGATGATGATTCAGTACTTTCGTACTTTCCTACGAAGTTCTCATACAGTACGCGTATCTCATTTAAATGGGTTATGAGAACTACGATGTTTGCAACCAACCTTCGCCTCCATCCATCCGTCTTGGCCAGCCCAAACATCGTACCGTTCGTACTTTCTAAAATCGTATATCAGTACTACGGTACCGTTGGCCCGCCCGTGTTATTTTCCTCGGAAATAAGCGAGAGCCGCCGCAAGTCGAATGGATGTGCTGTAAATTTTAGACTTGCTTGCTTCTTGCTTGTGCAACAATCATCTTGTTTTAGTTTATTATTTATTTTTGTCTGATAGTAGGTGCTAGTCTTGTCAGTCCAAGCTCTGCGACTTGTCCCAACATTCTCTCTCCACCATTTTGTAAATAGAAGTATCCTGCTGCAAGGATATTAGTATTGGACTTTGCTTCCAGTATTACCCAGCATGGTTGATTGATTTGGACTATGATGTAGTAATGCCGCCGTACGTCCATTGTACGGTCGGAACGAACTTTCGAACTACTATTCGATTCGGTCTAGAAAAACAAATACTGGCGAGTGTGCTGCTGGAATGAGACGTTGCTGGGCGCTGGGCTGCCATCCATTACTATTGTATCCCGACCGACCGCAGGCTATGTATCACCTTTGAGCGCATCATATGGATTCCTATACTGTACGTGATATTATCAATCTATCCATTCATTCAAACCGACTGACTCTTCATTCCGACGACATGGCAGATGACCATATGAATAAACGTACTACAGAAGAAGAAGAAGAAACCGCATGGACGGACGCTTGTATTCGATGGGAGGACGATGCTAATAATGGAGTGATGCTGATCAAAAAGACCAAGCAGAACAGTAACGGCGGCGACGAGCAAGATGAGGATGAGGAAGATGGGCCTAGCTTTGATCCGTTTGCCGATCCTGATCCGACTCAAGAATTCACCTTTACTTTTACAGTGGATGGCGGCGGCTCGTCCAGCAGCGGCAGCGGCAGCGGCAGCGGCAGCAGGAGCAGCAGCAGCAGCAGCAACAACAAAACGAACACAATTTCCATTACCATTGATGGTTACAAGGCCGACTCGGACGAAACATGGCAATCTACGGGATTGACGTTATGGAAAGCTTCGCATCAACTCAATGATTACATTTTACAACACTATTCCGAATGGAGGGGACAAAATATTTTGGAATTGGGTGCCGGTCTTGGAGTTTGTGGAATTTTGTTGGATCGATTATTAATATTATTATCCAAAAATCATCATTCTACAATGGACAAAACAAACGACAGCAATCATATTGGAAACGAGGATGGAGACGCTACCGCTTCCCCTTTAGTATCGACATCCGACCCTCCTACGGTTGCTACTACTACTACTACTGCTACTACTACCATTATTTGCTTGACCGATGGTGATACCGAAGCGTTGCCCGTCTTGAGAGAAAACTTGAAACGCAACGGAGCCCAAGAAAGAGGAACTTCTGTACAAACGTCCTGTCGTCAATTATTATGGGGAAAGGAGACGGTCCAACGATTTCTTCGCTCCTCATGCCAAGAAGAACGATGCTACAATGTCCTATTGGCATCAGATATTATTTATGCACCTTCGGTCTTGGTTCCACTATGGGAAACAGTCGATCTACTATTAACGGAAAGAACTGGTGGAGTATTTGTTTTGGCCTTTGCCAAACGAGAAGTGCCAGTGCAAGTGGAAGATGTGTTAAGAACTGCCACCGACTTTGGATTTTTGTTTGAGGAAAAGACGCAAGAGAATAAAGAGGGAGTCTTTTTGTTTGAATTTCGGCGGAAGGGATAATATAGTTCGTGACAATCTTCTTCTTGCTGATTCGGACCCAAAATTATGGACTGGCGATGAACTCCGTAGGTCTAGACTAGTCTAGAAGTCGCATTCATTGGTTTCCACTAAAATCAAATACTATAGCTTACCAACAACATATCGTATTGTATACCTTGTCAAGATCATCATCTCGCTAGCCTTTCCCTTCCAACTTTGAAAAGTATTCTGGTCAACAAAAGACGCCATGGTCGCTCCTCTGTTGCGCAAAAATGTGACTGAGTCGGACATTCCTGCCCATATGGCTTGGAGTTTTATTATCCGTGCCGACTGCGTTGCTCATTATTTTTGATACTCCTAATAGCCAAGAGCTTTTGTGCGGTGAGAACGCACTCTATTATATAGTGCATCCGACTCGACTTTTTATCCGAGAGTAGTGTAATATCGATCAAAGCTTATCCTGCCATCGTTTTGCATGAACGAATTTTTGCATCAGTGTAGGTAGATTAGCAGACAGCATACCTTCTTCAGCACTCCCATCATTATTCCAGCGGTGGGGACGACGACGAAAGCATCTTGTCGATATCCTGCAAGAGTCTCTGGGCCATGGCGACACTTCTCGGATCCGTATTGCACTCCAACGCATCGTTACAGTGTTTTTGCGCTGACTGAATCAAGGAAATAGCTTCGTTAGCGTCCGAATATGATGATGTTGCCGACGGCATGGTGGAAGCTTGTTGAAGGGCCACCACGGCCAAATTGACATGGGCCGTTCCAAACTTGGGCCGATACTGCAGTGCTTGTTGCAAATGTTCTCTTGCCACATCCCATTGTTGTTTGCGCAAGTACAAAGCTCCCATGTTCCCATAGACTTCGGCGTACATGGATGGATCGACTTGACATTGTTTGGCGGCCTTGAGAAACATAGCATATTCCTCCAAGGCGTCGTCATGGGATCCGGCACGTTGCAAAACCACGGCACGTTGAAACATGACACTCAGGGGCTCTTCATTTTCAAGCTCAGTCCGCGAACTGGACTGCAAACGCACTCTTCCGAGACGAGGGCAAAAATCGAATTGCCCAACACTTGTCCAAGGATTGTTCTGCTGTTGTGGTCCTCGTCGCGACTCATGATGTGCTGGTGCTGGTGGCTGAAGAAAAGCAAACAGCACACAGCACGATGCAGTGATTATGAGCCATTGCAAGGAGAAAATCAACACAAGCCGCTGATATGGCTGCCGTCGAAGATGATGCATGTTGTTTTTCTCTTTTGATGCGGCAATGTATTAATGGGAAGTGATGTGTTGTCATGGTCAACCGATTGGATTTTCTTGGATCTTGGCTTATTCTGTGATGAGTGGTCCTTGCTGGCCCGCGCCAAGTCACTTTGGTTTCGGACGACAACAGACGTCACCTAAACTTGCTTCCGACACCCATCAACCCATCAACCCAGCCCACAGCAGCAACTTCATTCGCATTCATTCGGATGGGCGAGTACTACTCGTAGTCTATTCGTAGCTCGGATAAGTCCGTCCTTCTTTATTTGCTTCTCTCCCTACTACCGGTAGTCTACTAGCTACTGCGAGTACAGTACGACGACTAGTAGTAGAGATGTTAGTAGTCGTCTTTGTTCAACAAGAACCACTCTCGTAGTACTATCGTAAAGAAGCAGCAGTAGAGTTGTCCTCGTACAGTACCACTACTAGAGATACTCGTAGTACTCCTCCTCCTACTACTACTAGAGAGTAGAGTACGAGTAGAGTAGAAATACGATCCTCTGTTCTCTATCTTTTCGGAGGTTTACGATGTCAGTGGTGGTTCTCTTCGGAATTTCACTCCTTGGTTCTACTCCATCCGGAATACCCGGTTCAGGTTCTACTATGACTACTAGAGATACTCGTAGTACTACTACTACTACTACTACTACTAGAGAGTAGAGTACGAGTAGAGTAGAAATACGATCCTCTGTTCTCTATCTTTTCGGAGGTTTACGATGTCAGTGGTGGTTCTCTTCGGAATTTCACTCCTTGGTTCTACTCCATCCGGAATACCCGGTTCAGGTTCTACTATGACTACTAGGATATCGTAAAGCAGCGAAAAAGTGCACTGTCTAATTTAGCTGCTACCTTGACGGTCGAGAGCAATGAATCTCTCTTGCGCCGGAACGATGTCAGCGACACTAGTACGTGCCGGTAGAGTAGTATACGTCAATCAGGTACGGTAATAACGAATTCCTGAGTTCCGGGAAGAGGACGGTTTGGTCGGAACTACTAAAGAACTGCAATGACCTTTATTGCATACAATTCTTCATCCCGCATTGGCTGCTCGTCAAGTAGATTTGACTACGTAGTGAACTCTGAAGAATCATCGAGGGACAGCAAACAACAATCACTGCATGCATGAAATGTCCAGTGTCGGTCGGTACTACCGTAGTAGTACGTACCGGCAGTGTACAAGCAAGTAGTATTTGGATTGGCATCATCGTCGATCCTCGAGAGCAAACAAGACCGGATAGTCATTTTGCAAGGCGATCCGCTTCTTCTATTCATTAACCCCCTCAGACATGGCACCATGGAAGCGGCAACGGAGATACCACCAGTTCGGGTTTTGACACCTTTTAGACAAATTGACGATTAGATTTTGATAGGCCCTTCGATTCGAAAAATCGAACCCAAAGATCTTTGGTCCTAATTACCCATGCACATTATCAAAGCGAACGAATCGTCGTTTCAAGAGACATTTTTGAAGAATAATGGCTTATTCTTTCATCGAAGCAGATTCTGCAGGAATGTCTTCTTTCATTTATGTGAAATGAAAAACATTTAACGTCTTGAGCAAACTTCAAGGCAGTTGTCAGAGTACGAGTTCGTTCGAACGATGGAGGAGGGGAGGAAAGAAGAGATTCTTCGTTCCCGATTCGAGAAGCAATGCAGTACAGGCCCTTTCTACTACCGGCACTCTTTCGCTTCTCGACCTTTGACCACAACAGCGCGTCCCAGCATCCATTGGAGGTCATAATTTATCAATCGACTTTTCGAAATATCAACTTCATCACCCTCTTCATCATGTCTCTCTTTGAAGAAGCTGCCCAACTCAACAACCGAGGCGTCGTTGCGCTCATCGAAGGTGACGATGACTTTGCCATTGAAGCCATGACCAAGGCTATTAAGATGATGAAGCAAGAGCTTGCCAAGCCCAGCACCGAACTCGCTGACCTCAAAACCAGCAGCGGAGAGGGCCCGGAGCTTCGAACCGTCGAGATTCCTGACATGGAATCCAGTGATGAACACCATGAAATCTTCAACCAGGCCATCCATGTACCCTGCAACGGCGACGAGTCGGACCTTGACATCCATGTATACTCTGCCGCAGTCATCTTCAACCTTGCCCTCGCTCACCACCGAAAGGGAATGCAAGGTGTGGAAGCCTGCCGAGAAAAGTCCATCAAGCTTTACAGCATGGTACTCAAAGTCCTCGACGACTCCTTGATCACATTCCGAACGGCTGTCACAGTCAAGCTAGCCACCATCAATAACATGGCTCAAATCCAATTTGCCAAGGGCGACTACGAAGAGGCCCGGGAAGGATTGAACCACTTGGCCGGCTTTTTGCGAATAGCTAGCGGAGAAGTACTTGCCGAACCACAAGTGCAAGGACTACTCATGAATGTTCTCATGTTCCGAGCACCCAAGGTTGCAGCCGCTGCCTAAGAAGAAGATATCACCATCATCGCATCATCATCGGGCGGGGTTCTTATTGTTTTCGATTAGTCGATTTTGTAACCAGCTTTCTAATCAAACCAAACAGTTTTCAAAGTACAGCAAACAACACTTCTACCTACTAGTCAATCATTACTACTCTCTAGAGAGACAGCCACCGAATTTTGCTCCAAAATCATGATTCTGGTGCCTGACTACGACGGTGCTGTGAAACTGCTACCGTGATGGTGGGCTTGTTCATCCGCTACTAGTACTACTGTAACATAGACTGAAACTAGAAGTAATAGTGCTGAGTTTTTTCTAGTAAATAAATACTACGCGGTAGTTTCCTTCGTGCTTGCGTGACGCACGTGCAAGAAAGAAGGCGTTCCCCGCAGGAAGAAGAAGAGCCAGGGATTGGCTATGAGGATGTTGTGATCACGCAATGCGCAAGGCGCAAACCGCCGCTCGTATTACGAGCTACTAAGTACCTGGCACCGGTACGACACCACGTCGGCACTCGGCACCGTTCTCACTGGACCACTTCTTCATACAGTAATGCTTGCTGGATTATTCCTTTTGTCTTCCTTCATACAAACTGCCGACTGGTACTCTTCTATGATGGGTACCTGAAGGTATGGGCTGCTACCCCCGCCCGTAACTTGCAGTTAAGGCTGGGTTCGATAGAGGGGGTTACTCCTTGGTTCGATAGAGGGGTTAGTTGGTTCGATAGAGGGGTTAGTTGGTACCCATCAAGGGGATAAACCATACCCTAGACCCTCAAAAGGGTTAACACCTAAATGCACCGCCCCCAAAACACCCCATTTGGTTCGATCACTAGGAATCAATGCTAGGTTCGATCACTAGGATTCAATGCTTGGTTCGATCGATTCGACTGAAATCCTTGGTTCGGTCGACCGGGGGAAGGACCGACGCTACTTTACTACGGTAGTAGACTACTGCTAGCTAGTAGAGAGAGAAGTTTCATGATTGTCAATGCGACAATCAGCAACACTACTGTAGATAGATATATAGAGAAATCAATAGACTTCTATTTGTGTTACAATGCTGTTGTTGTTGTACTTGTTCTTGCGATCGAGCGTCGGTCGCAAGAACAAGAGGTCCTGAATACGAGCTTTTCATAGTTTAGGAATCTGGAATCCAGACATCACTTTGAGGGAATTCGCAGCATTTTGCGACCTCGCCAGAAACAACGACCTCGTCCCTCAAGATGGTAGCGAAGATTCGTCGTAGTTCGTGGGGCAATTCTACCGAACAGGATCGTCTCACTGACACGCCACTTGTTCTTTGGTACTACATTGCTGTAAGAGTGTTTTTATGTATCTTGGGAAGATAGTTTGTCGGCGCTGACGTGGGATTTGGGCGGGTAATGCACAAGTACCGGTACTTTTACAGGTGATCGATGCACGAAAAGCACGCGAACAAGGCCTTATGCCGATCGCCGATCGCTCGATCCGCAAAAAGAAGTATAAAAAAAGCACCAAGCCCACATAATTGTATCATTTTCAGACACTAGAGGCACACAATTCGAAACAACGCCAAGCCGCAAAGCTTTACTATCGACATCATGAGCCTAATGCAACAAGCCGCAGCTCAGAATACACTTGGTGTAAAGCTCCTCGCAGAAGACCGCAAGTATGAGGAAGCCATCAAGGTCATGACCCGATCATTACAACTCATCAAGATGCATGTGGTTGCGGTGATGGTGGGCGAGAACAACAACGCGCCAGAAGAAGATCAGCCGCAAGGAATGCTATCGCGCTATACCTCGGCTGGGATCAATACGTTCGAAATCGCAGATGTAACCGATTTGGCAAGGGCCATGATCGACTTCAATCACGCCTTCATCGTGAACTTCCACGATGACGCTCATTTCGCAACAGACGAAGATATTCAAGTTTATTCTGCCGCTGTTGTCTACAATATTGCCGTGGCCCATCATCTACAAGTCATTCACCACGGAATCCCAATACAAGAAAAATCGGAAAAGCTCTACCAAACGGTCATGAAGATGATTTCATGCCGTGCTCTCAACTGCCGTACTCAGCAGGAATCGGCTGCTCTTCTTCAGCTTGCGTGCTGCACCAACCTGGCTCACCTTCTCTCTTTCTACAAGGGCGCAGATGATGAGACTGCTGCTAAACGCTATTTGGACATCATGAGTGCAAGCCTTTTTTCGGCGGCAGAGAATACTGCGGAGGCAAACGCGCCAGTACAAATGCAGCAAGGGCTCCTTCTTCTAAACACAATTTTCTTAAGAAGGGCGCCAAACCAAATCGCTCCGGCCGCATAACTAGTACTATAACAGCATCGGAATCATAGTAACACAAGTCAATTTCAGCTCATAATTCTACACCGCACGCTACAGAGCGAGTATGTATTTAGTATAGCACATGTTGTTATTTTTCCAATCTTGTTGTCGTTGATCATCGGCGGTGGTTCCCACATTGTCATTTTGCGTCCCTTTTAGACTATAGTCGTAGTACTACCCTACTACAGGCGAAAGCACCAGCAGGAGTACGAGAAGAAGAAGAACGTCAAGAAACAACAAAGCTTGCTTGAGAAGCGACAAGAACACGACGACGTTTCTTCTTACAAAATTATTCTATTCCTGCCTCCTGCTCTAGTACTAGCTAGTAGACTTGTGCATTCTTGCTACTACTACTACTACTACTACTACTACTAGCCAGTAGCCAGCGAGTTGGCTCCATCATCATTATTGGAGGGAAACTCCTCCAGCCAGAGTCAAGACTGCTCTTTAATAGTACCAGTAGATACGTAGGACTCCTACCAGCAGAATATCAGCAGCATATCGCTTGCCGTCTTGCCACCCGCCCGCCATCCGGAAGCAAGAAGTCGAACCCTTCGACCAATCGTAGCTTGCGCAATTTTTAGTCTTGCCAAAAAGCCAGCAGTCATAACAATTATTCTTTGTGCCCATAACGCAGCATATGCGTAATATCTTATCTGGTAATAAAACGCAGTATTTACACACATTTCATTTCATTTCATCACATAACCGACTGCAATCAATCGATCATCATGTCGGATAACAGCAGCCACAACAATAATGAACTACTCAGTGATGGTGAGGAAGAAGAAAGCGTAGGCGGCATCTTTGCGGCCCTCGATGATGATGCTTCCGAAGACGAAGCGCCGCCGCCGCCGTCGTCGGCGCCCGCCGATAAAAATAAGAATGAATTGAACGCTTCCAATCAAAAGGTCTATCGTGTCCCTGTGAATCTCTTCAAGGACGAAGCAACGGGAGAGCAGTACTTTTATTTGCAAAAGGGTACTTTTCCCAATCGATCCATCACGGATCTAAAGATCATCTACACCCCCAAAGAGAAAGATCAAGTCCGAGAGCAAGTATTGGCCAACAAGACCTGTCCCGAAGTCGTGTTGAAGAACGTCCAAGTGGAGTGTTGTTTGGGTGGCAATAAGTCAAACGAGGACGAAAACAACAACAACAACAACAAGCATGATGCTGACGATGATGATGATGGTTACGACTACTTGAACGATGAAAGCTTCAAGTTGAGTGGCTCTAAAATTGCTGCGATTCGTATGCGCATGTATGCCAAGCAAAAGCTTCAAGCTCAAAAGCAAATGGAGGATCCGAATTGTCACAAAATTATCTTGCATTTGGATATTGAGTGTCGTTTAGGACGTCGGGAGCCGTCCCAATAAAGAAGAATTAGTAGTGCTAATATAGGGACGATATGGGCACGAGGAAAACAGCCAAACAAAGGGAATATCACCGCGTATAGTAAATAAAGGTGCTGTTGCAAGAGAATGATAACCACAAAACAAAAACAGCATAAGCAAGCGTTGACTAACTATACGTAAAACTACTAGTAATAACAACATAATGATGCTTCGTCGTGACTTTGTTAACTGCTTTGAAATCTACTACGCTTGACACACCACCATCTTTTATATGCTCTCTACTAGATGAGAGCGCTCAACTATTTTTAAACTATCTATCATAGACAACTATACTCGGATGTTCCTCTCATTCGTCTCGAGGACGAGCTGCATCCTCCACTAAAATGCTGTATGTTATTATTGGGGACGAGACACGATACAAATTATTTAGTCCATGGAGTCGTCAGTCTTGTTTGATTTTTATTGGGGGGGGGGGGGGGCGCTGCGCTGGGGGTGGAGAGGCAATAACGATTTTCCCGCCAATAAAAATCGCAGGGATGACGTACAGTGGGAAGATGATAGATACCAAGAGCAACAAAAAGATCGATGACCGAACTTTCGCTTCAACAACAACTCCTACACCATCACTCCTCAAGAAAGACAGAATATAGATTATATTAGTAGTGAGTATATGGTCCTCCATTATTCAAGAGCCTGATCGACCCTTCCGTTCCTAATAGTAAAGACCATCTCGGCTTCTTCATCTCGGTAGAGCTGTTCCTGCCCTTTTTGGTGCTTCTGTGGAACCATAAGCACGCACGAGGATGATGACGATGCTGCCGAAACTCTACAATCGGGAAGAGGACATTGCCAAGCTAGTGGACGCTTACGAGAATTATCGACGCCAACATTCGAGGCCAAGTTCTACTCATTTGGTATTGTCTGTGGGACCAGCCGGATGTGGAAAGACATGTTTGATCCAAAAAGCGTTGATACCATGGGTAGTCGATAGAGATAGAGGTTATTTTGTGCAAGGTCGGTTTGATCATGATTTGGACCGTCCCGAGCCATTTGCTCCTTGGATTGATGCGACAGAACAACTCTTGGAACAATTGATTGATCGGTGCGATAAAGTCGAGTTGGCGGCTATCATCCAATCCGTCCATCAATGTATGGAAGTGTCCGATATGAAAGCACTCGCGATCCTCGTTCCGCTCTTTGGAGATTTGATGAATCTAAAGGCAAATGACGACCAAGCAGTAGCAGCAGCAGCAGCAGCAGTAGCAGTGAATGCAGGACCATTCAATTTCTTACTCATTTTTGGAAGTTTCTTACGTGCCGTCACCCATCCATCCCGACCCATGGTTTGGTTTTTAGACAATCTTCATCATGCTGATGACGCCTCGTCGCTCGAAGTCGTGAAACTATTGGTGGCCAACACAGCCATATTCACGGTCGTTGCCTTCCGACCCGTCAGTACACAACATCCCACATCCGTCTTATTACAAACTTTGGAAGTCTCCGGAGTCGGTATGATTCCCATTATTCCCACGCCGATGGATTATGCGTCGATTTACGAATGGCTCGAGTCATACAACATGAAGGGTTTGACGGACTATCAAAAGGATCAAATATCCACCACGATTGCCGAGGGAACCGACGAGGGAAATGCCTTGGCGGTACACTTGTGTTTGTCGATTATGAATTGGAATCAAGAAATTGTGCAAGAAACAGGAGGAACGCCATTGCAAGCCGGTGCAGATATCACAAAATTATTCCCACTATTGTTTCAAATGTTGTCGAAAGAATGTCAAACGCTCTGCAGTACGGCCGCGTGCATGGGAACAGTCGTGGATATTCCCCATTTGGCAGAGATTCTGGGGGATGGATCGACCGATTATGACATCCCTCTATTGCTGGCCGAAGCGGAGCAGTATGGAATACTCGAGTTTCAGTACTATGACACACTCCATTCTCCACCCGCCTCCTCTGAGGAGGACGCAATAGAAGACGAAGAAGAAAAGGAGACAGACAAAGCGCCGACGACTACTAGTTTGGAGCGAAAATTGCCAGGAGAATTGCACGATCTTCAACGAGGGGAATATCGATTTGCCAATACTTCTTATCGAGAACTCTTGTACAATATGCTTACCCCCGATGAACGCAAAATGAAACATACAGCTATCGGGATGGTCTTTCGACAACACATAAACCGTGTGGGGATCTTTCGAGTGGTCGTTCACATGGCCCTCGCTGGAGATAACTTGGCACCCAAAGCCAAGGAGTTATTGATTGGGTACTGTGTCGAGGCGGGCCGTCGGGCCCGTCAGTGGAATGCCTTGGTAATGAGCGCCAAATATTTGCAATTGGGCATTTCGCTCCTGGTGGATTGTACTCCCCGGTTTTGGAAGACCCATGCTTCCCTCATTACCGACTTGTATTGTGATACGGCCCAAGTCGCGAGTCAATTGGGGAAATATCCCGAAATGGATGCCTTATTGGGAGAAGCCATGAATCATGCCAAAGATCCGTCGCATAAACTGCTGGCGACGCAAATTCAAATGGAAGCCCTGATTGTGCAAATGAAATACTCCGAGGCGATTATAGAGGGTTTGGCGATTCTAAAGAAGAATGGGGAACCACTTCGTTGGACGAATACATCCGTCAATACAGAGCTCAAGGCGGTCCGTAAGCTACTATTGGAGAATATTAATACGGACGGCAGCACAGGAGCCATCCCACTGGAAGATTGCAGTCTCTTGACATATCCCCCCATGACGGACCCCAAAATACTAGGAACTATGCAGGTCATGGGCCTTCTCATCGCGCCCTTGTTGATTCTACAAGGTGATTTGATTCCCTTGTTGGTTTGTCGTATGGTCAAACTCACGTACAAACATGGAGTCGCGAGCTCGTCGCCTTTGGCTCTATGCTGTTTGGGTGTCGTCTTGTGTCTGAAAGGAGAGATCGAATTGGGTGTTTGGTGCAGTGATACTGGCATGACACTGGTCGAATCAATCCATGACAAGGCATCCAAGGGACGAGTCATGACGATTCACTGGGGGTTGTTGAGTCGATTTGTCAAGCCTTGGCGGATATGCCAAGAACCTTTGAAACTTGCCTATCGAGAATGTATCAAAAGCGGAGATTCCGAGGTGAGAGTTGAGGATCGTGCGAGGGCACCAAGTACGGCAGATGCACACTCTCACAATATCGGCATTTTTCATTGCGTCGCTATATTTATTGTTGTTGTTGTTGTTGTTGTTGTTCAGTTTTCCATGATATGTCCCGTGCTCTCTACAATGAATATGCTGGCCGCAGGGGGACCACTGCCACCGATTGCCGAAGCCATGAAATCGGTCTATCAACTCCTCCAACGAAAGAATCAAGACACTCTCCAAAGAATATTGCGTCCCTTTTATCAACTAATCTTGAATCTCATGGGAGTCTCGCCCGAAGTTGACGCATCCGTCTTGACGGGTACCATCATGAAGGAAGCCGACGATCTCCGTTTCCTTCAAGAACATCCTTCAAGTAGTAGGGAGATTGAATGCTGTTTATTGTGGTGCCAAGCCGTGGTAAACTTTTATTTGCACAAATTTGGTAGGGCTCGGGAAATGCTGGAAAATTGTCGGGCATTGTTCCAAAAGTATCCCCATGCGCTTTTGGGTTCGATGCAAATTTCACTGGAATTCTGGAATGCCATGACGGCAGTGCGCTTGTTGTGGTGGTACAAGCGACAGGCCCAAGACGGCGTTAGTAGTAATGTCCTGACTGCAAATGACAAGAAACGCCAAACGCAACTTTTAGCCGCCGTGAAAGAGTCCTTGGAAGTTCTCCAGACCTTATCCAGTCATTCTTCGGAGAATGTCGAGCACAAGGTATTGATGGTCCAGGGTCAGCTACAGGCACTCGAGGGGAACACCGCAGCCTGTATGGAATTATTTCAAAGAGCCATTGACATGGCCGACCAGAATGGATCGATTGCCGACAAGGCTTTATTTGGTGAGCATGCTGGATTAACGTTACGCATGTGCGCCGAAGAAGACCATGCCTTGGATTACTTGGAGGATTGTTGCACGTCGTATCGAGACTGGGGCGCGTTGATCAAAGTCAACCATGTCAAAGGCACGGTGATTCCGGAAGCTGGCGGAGTGAGTACCTTTTCATTAGGAGTATGATTATTTATGAGTTTAGTATTAGTACTAGTAGTAGGACCTACTACTTTTGTGCATCAGAAAGTGGACTCATGATGTTGTACAGGGTCATGGTCGTCTCCATCATCACTCCGGTGCCGAAACCCAAAAAGTGGCCACCGAGAAATTTGGGTCGTTCGGTTCGGTGACCCACACGATCATTTCATTTTTTGGCGAAAGCGAGGGCATATTATTGTTTGTATGAATGAATCCTCAGTCGTGTTGGTCATCTTTCAAAAGAACTACATCAGTACTATATAGACGTGCATAAAAGCCCGCACTCTCGCGACGACTCGCGACGATATGATGAGAGATGAGAAGGCATAACGCGGTGCGTGATCACACGAATGAATGAATGCTGATGCGCATCATTGATGGGACGACAACAGCACGCATAGCTTCAACATAACAACATCAGCAACATCTCGGGCTCTTTCATTTCATCTCCGCCTCTGCCATAACTACTCCTGCTGCGCCTCGTTAGCTCTCTTTCTCCCGCGCCGCGTCGCCAACAACAAGCAAAACATCATCGTTTCGCGCTTGCTCAAGAAAGAAGAAATATACCAAGCCTTCTTGAACCAAAGCATATCGTGCAGGGCTCCATATAATATTATCCATCCGTGCGTCAAATAAGAACGAAAGAATAACACGCGGTCGGTCATATACCTCCGAAAGAACATGTCGTCTTCTCATCATACTGATCCTGCCGGTTTGCGGCTGCATCGGATTTTCTGGTGGCTTTGGTCCAGTCTCTTTGCCACGGTAGTCAGTCTGATTGTTCTGCAAAGTGTCGCGCTGAGTATTCCCTGTGTCATGTCCAGTGGATGGGCGTTACAAAGGCTCTTACAATCCCAAGTGATGGTACTGGAACCCAACGATATGGATCTGGAGATGCAGCCTCTCGAACAAGCCGGTGTAGTTCCTCAACGACGACCGAATTTGACGTTGTATCAAGCCTTCCGTCAAGCCTTTGCTTCCACATATACAACATGAAAAAATGATGATGATGATGATGATGAGGCACAATTAATGAAACAATGATGATGATCGTGATTATTTCAAGACGCAACCAGGACAAGCCAAGACAAGACAAGACAAAACTTACGCATCGAGGGCACAAGAATTTGGCTATGAGTGAAAAAATTCCTGGCTAATACTAGCTCGGACAAAGAATCTTGTGCTTGTTGATCCTCATATCACTCCCCGCTCAATGGGAGGGCTACATTTTGCCAGCAATCCAACCATTTTTTCCTTACATCAACCTACCAAAATACCTGCACTGAGTCTTGATCCAACATTCAGATAGCAGGAGCCTTCAGGGAGGAAGTACTAGGAAAAGGGGGCCAAGTCGTACTACATACTTTTCTTTCAACCAGAAAACGAAAAGCCCAACAGGACGAGTTTTTGCCGGCACTATTAGTTTGTTATTTATTCTAGAAATCATTCTACTGGGCATGCGGGCCCCGACCATGATGAAGTGAAGATTCCAACGAGGGCAACAGTTGACCAGAGTCATTACAGCTAATATTAACAATAGACAAATACTAGTTGTTGGGAGCTATGGATCGATGGTGGTGGTGGGCCGCCACCCTGGAAATAAAAGATGCGCATGTCGACGACGAAATCGTAAGAGACTGCCGAAATCGTAGGAGACTAGAGCGAGACTGCATGATGGGGGGAAGAGCGAGATGATGGATAGGAGGATTTCAGTAAAATCACCACAGCAGCTTTGATTTGCCGGCCGTCCCTCGGTTTCCAAAATTGCGAGGCTTCTTTTCTTCAGTACCTGGATAGAATCTCACCCAGTGTCATGTCGCCTCGAATCTTCCCCAAAGGTTGCATCTCCATCTCATCTTTCATGGTTCCATCGCGGTCTGATGATGCGTCGTTCCCACCAGGTGACATTAGCTCCTTGAGGGTAGAAGCAAAGCACCATACTAGTCCAAAGAGAAATAAAAATCCCCACGGGCTCTTGAGCATGACACATGCCACGCAGGCAATCGCCATGATCCACATCATGGTAATCGAGACACTGGCAGATTCACTGAGAGGCATCTTAGTATATTGTATTGTATTTCGCGTTGCGGTTGTTCTTATTATTATATACTGTGGGATGCGATATTGATGGATTATTCCGCCAGGATATAATACGATTATTATTATGGAGTTCAAGACGTGAATGCCGACAGAGTACTTTTGTTGTGCATTGTAGGCTGTTGCTACAGTACTACCTGGGATATGCAGCATAATTCCGTACATCCGGTTCTGAAATGATGATGCGCGCCTGAAAGAATACAATCATCGCATGCAGATAGGCGGTGGCGCAAAAGAAGAGGAGCAGAGCTACCGGTAGCGTATGAGGTACAGCACAATGAAGAATCGAATCATCATCCATCGTGACGCGAATCTTCAACTTGACTGCAACGTGGGGTAAAAGTGACTGCATTAATTATTTGACTCATACGACTTTAAGTTCAACGCACGCGCCAGGCGCCTGGGCCCTGCGACGAGCGCGGCCCGCCTACTCTCTATTTCATGTTGGACCGTTATTCAACGGCAGGCCCGAGAGGTAGAATGACCTTCATGTTGACCATGCGTCCGATCTCTACCAATGAACTACGAGGTCGTAAATTTTATTTGTCTGCCCTTTAGTCCTTCCGTGCACTAAAAGCACGACTCACCATCGCGGAAACACAATAAAAACTCAAAAACACCTAAAACTGCACAGTCTGAATTCCTCGGACGGAATTCAGACAAATGTCTGAATTGAGAATTGAATTCAGACTGTGCAGGAATTGAGAATTGAATTCAGAATAATGTCTGAATTCCGTCCGTCGAATTCAGACTGTGCAGTTTTCACGTTCCCCCTTTATCGCCGATTTGATCGTGCAAGTCGTATGTATCGCCATTCATTCGTTCGGCATGTTCTCAATAGAAAATCAATCCATCATCGCAGCGCACCACAACTTTTCTCATTCGGTGTTATCCAACGATTTTCTTTACCGGTAGAGCCCCTTTGTATCCACTTCTTGACGAACAATTTCATCAGCAGAGAAACTAATTCTAAGGCCATAATTAAATCATGTTTACACTTCTACATGTTCCTGTACGATAATCAAAATCAGACGGCAGCATACTGTACTCGAAGCTTGGTCGACGACCTTCACCGGGGAGGGGAGGGCTCGGCTCGATCAAGGGTATGCAATCGTAAAGGTGCCCCCGTTTTGGAAAGGAATTAGGAATCTCAAAACGAATTCAGACATTTGTCTGAATTCAATTCAGACATTTGTCTGAATTCAATTCGCAATTCAGACATTTGTCTGAATTCCGTCCATGGAAATCAGCCTGTGCAGTTTTCAAACGGGACGGGGGTTGGCTTCCGAATCATCAGAGCCGCGCGACTCAGCCATGACCGTAACGTCAGCTGCCGGGAGCTCGAACATGATGCACGTATAAATGGCCCGGGCTTGACAGCTCAACGTCAGCAATTGGCACGCATAAGAATGGCTTTGCAGGCGCGAAAACCGTTACTTTTCATGTGTGTTCTTCAAAAAGCCGACAGGATAGAACATCAACACGACAGATGGCTATTGAGTCGATTGGGTCGATCGCGCAGTCACGTGGATTTACCCCACGTTGCTGGTCCTGCTTGGTTCTTGGTTTTCTCTTGCCAGCTGGCGTGGACCCAGTAGAGAGTGCGCGCACCTCCGGGTCTGAGGTAAAGTACAAGGATGCAATCGAATTAGTCCATTTTATTTCAGAATACGCTGTGCAAGAAGTACTGCACTCTATTATTATTTCATCTTGCTACTGCGTCTCACAACGGAGACGTCAGCTCGTCTCTTCTACAATCAGATCAAATTGATCAGATCAGTCGCTGGTATTGGAGAATAATGGGCAGGATTTACTAGTGCGTGACCGCAGTCACCTGCCTTCTAGTCGACCTCCGAAGGTCAAGCGTGGCACCAGTCTGAAGAAGCTGAGTATCCTCATGATCGTACAGTATGGAGCGACAACTCTACCGGTACCGTAGAGAGAGGAGGAAAAGTGAAAAAATTTTACTCCGATGAGTCGAACTTCTGTCCGTTGGCAGTCAGAGATAAATTCTCGGTAAGAGCTACCTACACGGTAGCTTCAGACAACACCTGCAACTCTTGGAGAGAATTCTGGAGACTGTACTTGTACCCCGGTTGGAAGCAGTACTACAAGTACTGTACCAGTACAGTAATCGCACAGGTACATTTCCAACGGTTGTTAGAGGTGGTGGCAAAGAATAATTCAACATGCACTACTAAGTAAAATGTGAATGACTATTTTGTGCCGTATGCGTTGCGAACTTCAATAGCGACATACTGTACCGGTAAAGTAGTAGTACAGCGGTACAGACTGTATTGTTCCCTACTAGTAGTAGAGTTTTCTCCGCTAAAGGTTCCGATGTGCGCGCATCGGTACAAGTACAAGGTACCGGTAATAGTATTCGACTCCTGATGCAGACATCAATAGAGTTGACAAGATGCGGAGACTTGTCGTCCTTTCTTGGCTACTATTATTTGTGAGGTTTTGGTTTCTTAGTCCTCAACGAATAATACAACATGTTAACTATACTAGAGGTTTATAACTGCGATCTACTATCATTTATGTAGAAAAGGAGCACGACTATAGTAGTAGGGTATTACATTCTAAAAAGTTAATCAACATGCGGGCTATAGTAGTCACCAGTCAACTTTTTGTCAAGCTAAAAACCATCCGTCAAATCAAAATCATTGTAATTTGCTGAAGACAAACTGTTGGAAGGGTTGAAAGTCGTCCTGCTGGATGCTGCTGCGGACCGATATTTTAGTTGAGCCGAATAGGATTGTTGCTGCGAGGAAGAGGACAAAAGCTGGTCTTCCTGGCCCAAGCCACCAAGGAAGGACGGATGATGGGAGTGCGGTAGTAGTCGGTTTGAAATCGGAGGCGTTCCTGACGCTCGGGTTAATGACTGGTCCATGGACGTGTTATCGCTTCTGTCCAGAATCGGTGCGGGCTCGAGATCCATTGAGAAGGTGTCATCACCAACGCCTTGCGAGAATGGTTGCCCTCGTACTGCTGCTGCCGACGGAGTCGTGTACCCTTGGAAGGGATTTGAAGAAGCCGTTTGTGATAGTTGCGATAGCAGGACGAGATAATCGTCCGAGTTGTGGATCAAAGATGACGGGAGTCGGTCGATCGTGCTGACGACATGTATGCCAGCCCACTGTTGGGAAATCGGATCAGGTTCGAACTCATTGGTGGTGCTCGAGGAATTGCCAATGGAGGCGCCTCCGCCTGTCTGATCCATTGAATATGATGATTTACGATCAAAGTCGGTATTAAACTGCATGGTCGGTATAATGATAATGCATGTTGAGAATGCAAGATAGTTGCGCTTGACTCGATCCCTACCGGTACTTTTGTCCTTTGCGCATTATTTGATAGGCGCAAGGCTCGCAATATCAAGCGACGTCGCGTTTTTAGCTGAACAAAATACAGTAGTGTACCGCCGTAATTGTACTACCGGTACCTGTCTACCGAATACCAGGTAGTGCTTATGCATGATGATACCAGAGCTATGTACCGGTACAGTAGTTCTTACACGGTAGAGCGGTTTTCTCACCTCCGCCTTCCTGATCCATAATTACCGGTACGTTTGAGAACGATTACTTCAACTTAAAATTCAATTGAACAGATTCAATTAATCGATACATTATTGCCTACCGAGACCTCCCATTAAAGCCCTGTCGTCAGAGCGAAACAGGTTTGCATTTAAGTACTCGTAGTGAAAACAATCAATCTCTCGTGCGTCTACGATTCTACTATGGGGTTAAATATTTCGATGCCCTTGAACTCCGTTGGTACGCCCGCCAGAAGCTATTTTAATTTCAAACGTCCGTTTTTCCAAAATAATTATGCCTATGACCTTCGCGGGATGCGAATTGTTTCGCTTTTTTGTCGAGCCCGCCTGCCAACGACTGATTTGTTCGCCAAATTTGGCTTTCCCTTTCATGTACCTACACGTTTGAAGGTTCACAAGATCTTCTACTGCCGGAAGAAACATTGAACTTTGCCAAAGCATTATCAACAGATCAAAAAATGGAGATGGAAAAGAGATAGGGCGGGTATAAAATAAGTGTCGGCAAACTCAGTTTCAAGCGAAAGCGCATCGACAACCCAAGTGTTGTCATCGCTGTTGTTGTTGTTGTTGCGTGCTGGGGTCGCACAAGAACAGCATGTCGGGGGCTCACAATCGTGATGAAAGAAGCTCATCGCTATTGTCAGAAACTGGAGTTCCAATGAAAGATGAAACATCCAGAAGGATGCGGATATCGAATATTTATCCTCCTCGACCGCCGCCTCCGCCTTTTCTTCAAGAATTGCTGGGGAGTCCCATCGAACAATTACTGGAACGCTGCTCGGACGACAGGTATCCACCAAGAACAAGCAGCCGCTTTCGAGCCAGCAAGATTTCATCTCGTCCCCGGACGAATTCGAGTGTATCCACTATTTCCGCCAGTAGCATGGAGGATTCCCTAACACCAACAAGCCTTCTGTGCTCTTTCCTGTTCGATTTGTTCGACGAGAAAGGTGTAGGGAACCCAAAGGAGGATGTCACGCTTATATTGGACAACTTTGAAAGACCATATCATAATATGGCAGGTGTTGCGTCCACATTGGACGTTTCACAAAGCATTCATTACTCTCGAGAGTCGTCTGCTGCTACTACATTGGCATCTCGCTGCATATTACTACAAGACGAACAGCATCAACAAGAATCTGGTGGTGGAAAGGATGATGCACCGACCAGTTCCTCTGAAACGCAAACAAAAACATTACAAAAAGAAGATGCGCTCTCACATCTCTACGAGGTTGAAGAAGCCGATAACGACCAGGACCAAGGAGATGCACTTGCAGAAGCCGCCTCTTCCTGCTGGCAAGACAGCTGCCGAAGTATTGAACCGCTCAGCAGCAAGGGATCCGACTTGTTTGTCGCCTCGAACAACGGGAAGAGTCCAACCTCAATCATGGATTTGCTTGGACTAGGGGAAATTCCCGAACCACTCGAGGGTGGCTAGCAGCAAATCATGATGATGATGCGTCTCTAGACAAGCGTCTACAATACTACTGTTTCTACAATCCTTCCGCCGTCGGGAAACTAATGCAGCAACTTGTTTGCTCCGAATGGCTCCACCAAAACAAATTATCTTTCATTGGGGAAATTTCGCTAGACTGAGCTCATTCGACCGCACCCAACAACCGGCGTTACTACATACTATTTCATAATTTCTTGATCTGTAAATCCATATTGAATAGCTACAACTTTCAACTCTATGAATCAGTAGATGATACGCTCCTCTTGGCTTGAGTAAGCGAGTCTTCCCATGAAAATGCATGGAAAGCTCTTCGTCTCAACTACTAGTAGAGCAACACCACACTTTAAGGTACTACTCTTCTTCATCTCCGGATATAGATGCTGGTTCCTCGTCGTCGTCGTCCTCCCTCCCATCTTGATTTTCCTCTTCCTCATCATCCGAGACCAATTCGGATTCCTCGTCACTGCAATAAGGAGATTCTTCCGAGCTACACGAAGACGATTCCTCATCACTATCTGCCAATGAGAGCTCCTCCTCTTCGTCTACTGCAGCACGCGCCGTGCTGCCAGCCCTCAAAATCGCTTGTCGGAATGCTGAATTTCTGCTTCCGCACGAAGCGGGAGAACGAGGAGTGAGCGTATCTGCATTATCATCGTCACTACCACTTCTGGGATTGATGATGATATCAAACATGTTCCTTGGTGCTGGGTGTTTTTGCTCTCCCCAAGTACTATTCCGAAGGCTAACATCTTGGTCGGCCTGGAACGGGACTGCTTTTTCCACAGAAGCCACACTCGTGAGATTCTCGCGTGAACGTCGAAGCGTCCCCAAGCTTTCCGACAGTCGTTCTCGGGATCCACCTACCCCTCGGGATAACATTTTGACCGACGTCATCTTTCCAGTTTGATTCTTCATGAGTGCACTGATGGCCAACGCCTCGGGAGATGAGGAGATCCATTCACTCGAAGATGTCGTTGTATTTCGACTGGTGACGCTGTGTTTGCTGTACACGCTGCCCGACGGAAGATTTGCACGAAGGAACGGCCCAGGTCCCCCTGCCACCTTTTTCTTCAAGTACTCCCCTAGACCTCCCTCGCAACTCCTGGTTTCTCGAGCAGAATCGCTGTTGTCTTCTCCTCCTTGGTTTCTCGGAAATGGTTCCCCCAGACCACGAGTCACGGAAGGACAAGAGCGATGGGAAGCGTCGACATTCCATCTATCCGAACTAGTGCTTCTAGTCAAGTTGCGACTTTTCATCGGGTCTTCGAGTGCATAACTAGTCGTCCATCGCGAAGCATTCAAATCATGCGTTTTGATGCCTCCTTGCAACAAAGGAGTGAGATCCATCATCATCTTGTTGTAGGTGTTGGTAGTGGGATCCTTGGAGGCGGATAGTTTCTTCCGACCTTGAATAGCACGGTCAGGAGTAGTGGCCTCCCATCGAGCCACTCGGGAACTGGACAGTAAATCGGGAGTCGATCGGTTCCTGCGAACCTCCTCCTTGATCTCATCACCGCCACCACCACTAATTTGCGAACTCATCATGGGCTTGGAGGAGCTCCTAAAATTCAGATCATGCGTTCGGATGGCTCCTTGTAACAAGGGGGTGAGATCCATCAGCATCTTGCTGCTGGTGGTGTTATTGTTGGCTGACGTGGATAGTTTCTTCCGATTTTGAAGGGCGCGGTCAGAAGTAGTCGCCTCCCATCGATGAGCGGACGACAGCAAATCCGTTGTCGATCGATTCCTGCGAACCTCCTTTATCTCATCACAATTACCACCACTATTTTTTTGCGGACTCGTGGGCTTGGAGCTGCTCCTCCTACTTTTATGAGTAGTAGAAATAGTAGGAACACCACCAGTACGATGAGGAGTCGTCGTATCACCTGTGAGCAGCGCTTTCATAGCAGCAAGTTGTTCTGCTTCAATAGGCGCATCCTCTAGACGCCTCACGGACATAGAAGAAGTGCTTGTCGCTTTCTTCTTGCTGTTGCGTCGGCTTGCTTGTATTTCCTTATTATCGTGTACTTTCTTGACCAGATCTTCCTGACTTCTGGACGAGTTCCATTGCTCGGTGCCGGTGAGAGAAGAAGAACCTCCTCCTGTTCTTAATACTGCTCCTCCAAGAAGAGGTCCTCGTGACATTTCGAAAAGGCCATCCGCAGACTTGGTTTTGTACCGAAGCGGTAGACTGCCTACCGTTCGTCGTTGTCCTCCTCCTCCCCGACATGGCGAAATAGATTTCCTTGCCATCGTCATTGTTGGATTTTTAACGACAGAAAAAGAAGATGGTGATGTGGTGGCTGCTCCTGATGGTACCGAGCGAGAAGAAAAAGGCGATGTTGCATCATGACGAAGAATAACCTTCTTCATATCGGGTGATGGTAGTGCTGTGTCTTTGTTGCGTGGTGAGTGGCCGCTGCTCGCTCGAATGGTGAGCTCTTGAAGCTCTTTGAGCTTTGCTTCTTGTTCTGGAGCAAGCTTTCTCGTGAACACACTCGCAATAGTACCAAAGCTGCTGCTGCTGTTGTTGTTGTTGTTGTTGTTGTTGTTTCCTGAACAAGAATGCGCCTGACTCCTCCAAGAAGCATTATCACTCCTCCATGAAGAAGTGTTGCTTCCACTAGTATGGTTCGATGATGGGTCGTCAAGAAGAAGCCCCCTCCTCATCATGATGATGGTATTACTAGTAGTACCACCGTCCTCTCCTCGAACGGCAACGAGATTCAAAAGACCCTCATGGGAATTCGTCGTTCGTGTTGTTCTTGTTGTTGTTTGATGCTGTGCTGGTGTCGCTCTTTTGGTGATGTTGCTGCCATAGCCTCCTGCTGCCCCACCACCACCAAGAGTATACCTCTTTGCCAGCATCATCTTGGCAAACAAGGCATTTCCAGCTGAATCAGCACTTCCTGGCAAAGTGGTAGTGGTAGTCGTAGTAGTAAGATTCTTGGTGCGGCCCCGATGTTCTTCTTCCATTTTGGGTTGCGATGATCCTCGTCCTCCTTCTGCTACTGCTGGAAGTTGACTCGCTGATGTCAAAAAGGTAGGAATAATATTAATAGGTAGCTTGAAACTAGTGGCCCCACCACCACCACTTTTCATCGAACAGGGACTTTTGGGCGCATACATCGTGCTGGTGGTTGTGCCTTGTTGTCGCACCGATCCCCACTCTTCCGCCAACGGCGATAATAATAAGGGTCCCCGTGTTGGGTTTTTCGCGTCTCGCGAGGATGTGCTACTACTAGTACTATCATGATCTCCATCATCATCATCATCATCATTATTATCCCCCCCCCCGTCACCGGAACAGCATGATTTTGTGGATGGCGAGAGAAGCATTCCCCATGATGATGATGAAGTTTTGTTGTGATTGCTCTTATTGTTGCTGGGACCGCCGCCGGCACCATCATCCCTGATGATAATATTGCGCTCGTCCGGCTTCTCCTTTACATCATGAGTTTCCAAGAATTCACTCAAGGAGGAGGAGGAGGAGGAGGACTTCGTATTTTTATTGCTAGTATTTCTTGATGTCCTGTCGAGGGTTCCCTCTTGGTTGTTGCTCATCATAAACGTTGAAACCATTGTTGTTCTTGTCGTTATATTATTGCTGATGTGTTGTTGTTGTTTTGCGATACGTCCAATGGTGTATGGAGGAACCTTATTGCACCTTTTGCTGATGCTGCGCGCTTTTGCATAAGGAAAAAAGGGCGATGCTATGGTTTTGCACTCCCATATACTATCGGGTCAGCTACTGCGGTATACGTACACTAGTAGCTTCTCCATTCCCCGGCCATACCAGATAACACATGCATGCACGAATAAAAAATACAAAAAGAAGTTCGATATCTATACATTAAATCTATTAGTCTTCGGATAAGTTACATGCTCTATGTGTCCTTGTTGAAGGATGGCTTAATTATTGAATTGCGTCAACCTGCGAACCCGAGAGCACCTTCTTTCGATTTAAGTGCTATGGAGAACTCTCCTACCTGGAGGTATGAGAGACTGTCATGATAATTGCCATTTCTTTTCCTGCATGTAGGAAGTTGAAGTTCTTGTTCTCGGCCGGGATGCAACGCAGTTTAAAGATCACGGTTCGCCGTTCTGACGTCTTTAAGGACCAACAGGTTTCCATCAAAAGACTACCCGCCGAAAGAGAAGCCCCTCCCGGCGGCGGAAGGATGAATACGTCCCGCTACCGGTATACTGTAGACATGCTGGTACGAGTGTGTACATACAGTAATTGTACCTGTACGAGCTCTGATGATACCGCGTTAGAATAGAGAGCTCTTACCGTACAGTAGTAGAGCGCAGTGACGCAGAGACGTAAAGTTATTCCACCTTTGTTGCTGGAATATGCGTCATTCTTGTTTACTACCACTACTACTCTAGCAGCAATACTCTACTAGTAAAGAGTAGAGAGGACCACTACGTAATAGACTATTAGTTACGAGTCCTGCTCCAACATGATGTCATTTTGAGACTTGGTCCTGCGCGCTGAGAGGAGCATTTGTTGAAGATCACATTTCTTCAGCGGACGACGACAAGAGCCATCAGCAGGAGCAGCATCCATCAATTGATGCATAAAGTCGTCATCCTCGTGGTCCTCCAAGTGGTGGTGATGATTGTTGTTGGTTCTGGTCATCTTCATTCCTGGTGATCGTAGGGCTTTCAACATCATCGGCGTGACCACTAGTACAGGCATAGACATCTTCTTGTTGTTATTCGGAGAGACGACTTCTTCTTCTTCATCCTCGTCCTCGAAATACATCATGGCAGCCTTGGATAATACCGTTCTGCTTGAAATACTACCAGCGCTGCCAGAAGCCCCACGAGAAGACGACGAGGACAAATGAATTGAACGGGTCGTGGTGTTGGTTGCGCGGTCAAGTTTCCAATTGATGATATCATCAAACATATTCTTCTTCTTGGTGCTGCTGCTGCTGCTGCTGCTGGGCTTGGTTTTATGGTGGGTCAGTGGTGGCGAGCCAGGCAGCACGCCCTGTAATGGCTTCTTGTCCCAATCACTGTTATGGCCACGGCTTGGATGGCTATCCTCCTCCTCACTCTCGTGATTATTTTTCCGAGACATTGATGCAAGTGATTGACCTGAACGTCGAAGTTGACCCAAACTGCTACTACTAGTAGTAGTAGCTTGAGATCCTCCTTGTTTTCCTTGGCGCATCATTTTGACGGAAGTACTCTTGTCATCTTGTCCTTTCATCAGGGCATTCAAGGCTACCGCTCCGGGTGAAGAGAGGATGGAATCCAGGCTGTTGAGGCTACCACGGGAATATCCTTGTCGACTTCGTATTGAAGGTGGTGGGCTCTCTTCTGCTCTCAAGCTATTGAAATCTTGTAGTAGTAGGCTTGGGCAACTCTTGGGGCTCTGCATGGAGGTCTTTCTTCCTGGAGTCGCGGGAGGACCCGAACAACGAGAGCAACAAGAAGAAGCTGCTCCACCCCCGTGCCATCGCCCAGCACTAGAGCCTGGGCTCATCATCGCCCTATTGCCTTGTTGTTTTTGCAGTACCAAGAGAGAAAGATCACTTTTGGGAGACAGGCTCCGCGGAGGAGCACCACTTTCCCACTGACGCGTGTTGTTCATAGCCCGGCCCTTGACGCCTCCTTGCAACGAGGGACTGAGGTCCAACTTTTTCGGCAAGGGCCCTCCTGATCGGTGGTTTCGACGACCACCAACACCACCACCGATGGGAGGTGCTGTGGGTGAGAGCTGCTTCTTGCGATCAGTGACAAAGTCGGGAGTGGTAGCTTCCCACCTTGATCCTTTGGTGTCCAGCATAATGTTCAAGGCTGAAGAAGAAGTACTAGATGGGCGAAGATCGGGGGTCGACCGATTCATTCCCCGCAGTTTATCATTCTTTGTGGTTGTTCGGGAGTTCCTAGACATTCGTGGTGGTCCAGCGTTCTTGTTGTCACCCAAGAGAAGCGCCTTCATGGCGGCCAGTTGATCATCGGAAAGGGGAGCATTTTCGAGTCGCCGAGCAGTATGTTCCTTGTGGTGCTGTCGGTGGTTCTTCTTTTCTTGCAATTGATGTTTTGCTAGATCTTCAGTACTTCCAGAAGTGTTCCATCGCGAGTTGAGCATTAACAAGGACGGGGAAGACTTGTTTCGTGGTTCATACTTCTCCTTTTGAGTGGTTCTTTTCAAGGAGGGGGATACAAGACCATCCAAGAGACCGTTGGCAGACTTGACCTTGTATCCAAAGGGCAGAAGCGATCGCGTTGTTGTGCGTTCCGGGAGTGCAGGAGCCGTGTCGGCTAATAGTGATGACGACCCCACTAGATCTATCTCGCCTAGAGCCAGGGACAAGAGCGGGTGCAATTCTCGAATGTGTCGAGAGTTCTGCTTGACGCATGGCAATGAGTGTGAAGAGGACAAGAATTGAGCGATGTTATCATTCCTTGATGATGATGATGATCTTCTTGTGTCGTTGTAAGAAGCTGGAGAAAGTTTTGGAGCAATAGTAGTACTACTAGCACTGGTAGCACCCACTGGCATTTGGAGTTCTCTCAACTTTGCCTGTTGTTCCGTAGAAAGCTGTGTCGAGAAGACACTGGAAACTTCTCCTCTGGAAGAAAGACTGGCCTGAGAAAATGGGCTAAACGGCACCGAATCCACTCTGGGTGCATTATTACTAGTACGAGGAGACGCCCAATGCATGTCGTTCTTCTTGCTGCTTGTAGTACTACTCTGTCCTGATTGTTCTTGAATCGATAGAAGGTTCGAGAGTGACTTGCGAGAGGAGACAGTAGAGGACCCAAGGGTGACGGAACTTCGAATAGAGCCGGCGGATTCATTATTATATCTTTCCATTGGACTTGCTTCTTCCCTTTGCAATTTGAGATAGCGTTCTATCGACGTCTCTCCGCCAGTAGCACAAAAGGAGGAGGATGGCTCATTATTGTTATCTCTGATGTGAATCATGCTGCAGTGGATATTCATTGTCGCCAGCTTATAATATGATAGCGTACCGGAAGACAATTGATACCAACTTTTGGTGCAAGTTTCGTTAGCAGTACCGTTTCATCACAAAAGTTCTGTTCGTACCGATGCATGGTTAGTAGTACAGTAGTAGTAATAGCACTAATATTAGATACGGTACAGGTTAGGCCTTCTTGAGAGATTGAAAGAATCCTCCGCTTCGCCGCTGATATTGTTTTTCCGGTTCTTGCCTTGTTGCCTCCTTTTCAATTATGGATGGATGGTCGGTTCACGCTATTTGCTGATCGTGGAACTCTAAACACGTCGACAACTTTAATCCTTCGGAACGGAAGCCAAAGGAGAGAGGCAATAATACATCAATTAATGAATCTCATCCATCTTCTCTAGTCATTCGTCGTCGATCATCAGATGTTGTGATGCCGTACGTACCGGTACCACCCACCACGCCACCGCGCCCGCCAAGCGACAAAAGGCGGTCGAAGACGGAGAAACGAAGATTTTGTTAGTAGTATCCTTTACTATGCTTACTACTACCGTACAAGTACTACTTAGATCCATGCGACCGCAAGGATCTTCGACGCGACGACTGAAATAATGTTGTTCTTGTGGCTTCTCCCCGCCTCCAAAAGAGGAGAAGGGAAGCGTCGCCTATTATTCTCGTTGAAGAGAACCAACCGATCATATAGGCGGTGACAACAACATACATGCATTGCCTCATTCGATTACGACTTTCTGCACTTCCTGACTCCTCTGCGCTTGAAATTAGTACGATTCGGGTGTGGTGCTGGTATACCGCACTTTGTCCTCCTGCCGGTACCTCAGAAACGTGCATGGTGTGGGCGGTAGCTGGGCATTGCGATAATATGCACTAGGTCTATTGTCTATTATATCCATACAAAAATTTTATGCGCTTGCTGTTGCGAACGTTTTGCGTCGAGCATCCAAGATCGTATAGGTGTCATTCCTGTTCTTTGTATGGAATGCACCAGCAGGATCTTTCTGGTGTCCTTCTCTCCAGGACTTTTTTTTTGTCACAACCTTGATATCCAGTCTCGACAAAGATGTCGTTCGTTGGTGTTCATGATGATGGTGTGCCAAGGGAGACACCGGGGGCGAGGCTAGGGACGATGTTCGAGAGGAGCGACGCAGCTGCTGGTTCAGCAGAGATCCCGATGGGCGGATCTCACTTCCCACCCTACGCATTCCAGTGACGGCCGTTCTTTTCGCGTCTTGACTCTTGATTAAAGATTTGATGGCTGTGGTCTCGTCGGGAAACAAACCGCACGGCGGTGGCAGTGCCTGCTCATCCGACGATGAATTTCGGCGCTCCGCGGCATGACCCTCTTCTTGGTCCGAGGAAGTCTTGGTAGAAGTTTTATTACGATTACCGTCACCGTTGTCAGGTATAGCAGTACTAGCCGCTTCTTCGTTGTAATATTCTTGTTGATAGGCCGTGGGTTCTTCTTGTTGTTCAATAACATTCAAACTCCTGTCCAATACATCGAGGGCGGCACGGAACGACGTTACTGGAGAAATAGCCTCCCAACGAGATTCTCTCGTGTCGATCAAGGACGAACAAGAACTGGAAGACAGAGAATGCGGTGACATCAACAAAAGTGCTGATGGCGATGACTTTTCGATGTAGCTGGCAGTGGTTCTCCAACGAAAGTTTTTCATGTCTTGTTTACCTCCGGCTGCGGCATCTCCTCCTCCTTTGGTGGACCAAGAATTGCTGCTCATGCGACTACTAGCAATCGTGGCTGGTGTACTACTAGAACCAAAAAGTCCAGTGGCAGATTTGGTTTTGAAGCCAAATGGCATCTTGTTCTTAGATCGAGGTGAAGGAGAATGCGTAGCTAGTGGGGGAGGTGGTGGCGATTGCTGAAAGGCAACATGATGGGTGGTTCGTACTGTTTTGCTGTAGCCTTGGTGTTGGGCCGCCAAACCACCACCACTGATGGTCCTCGGGCTGAGGATCATTTCCTCTCCTTTGCCGGATCGTACTAAGCTCATTGTTTGCCGAAGCGGCTGCTCATCTAAAAGCTTTTTGAGATCATGTTTGTTTTGAGAGGATAGCTCACTGGACGAGAAAACACTCGAAGTATTGCTGCTTGTGCTACCCCCTGCTCTCCTGCCTCTTGGGGGTGACGCGGCTCTCCTGGGGGGTAAGCCCAAGCTAGAATCCGAACGAGACAACATACCAGCACTATCATTCAATGGCCCATTATCAACATCTTGCCTTTGAACCAGCACCCCAAGCCCTTCTGGTTCCTCGCCCCCGTCTCCAAAGAACAACGAACTCGAGTGATTTCTTGTTCTTTTACAAGTACTAGTATTAGTACCCCACTTGACCAAGTCATCAAAACCAAGACTGTTAATCTTGCGACTCATGGTCCAAGAAGGAGACATCGTTGTGTGTTCAAACTTCTTGAGTCGGGGAGAAACTTCAGCAAGGTTTTCGATCTGTAACAAAAAATGGATACTGTGAGTGAATCGGAAAAAGAGGGGCTCCTCCTCGTCGCAATGACGAAGAAGAAGAAGAAGAAGCCACGACGACGATAAAAGAACAAAGCGGAATGTTTTCAGGAGACTTCGACGTTGCTTACCACTATATTGCATTCATTCATGGCCGTTTGTTGTTTTGCTGAGATTATGACGGGGTACAAGTATGATGGATGATGGATGCGATGGATGCCCACCGGCATCATCATGTTGTGATGTTGTGAACGTCGGACAATTAGGGCGCAAGCAAAACGCACGCAGGGCGGAGATGAGCCCGCTTTTTGCAGTAAGCGGCGAGAACATCGAGAACTCTTCCACAGTCTTTCTTCAATGCGGGAATTCCAAAATGAATAACAGAGCATTCGCTCTGTTCTTGCCACCTCACGCATCTCCCTATTAAATCCAAATTCCCCCCTGTCGCATTCGCAGAATTCTCCAACACTTACTTAAGCGCCACGTTTCACTGGGAGATATGCCCGAGTCCGGCAGAACGACTCATTTTTTGAAAACTCGATCATCACGAGAATTATCATGCAGTCTGGCCGCTGCCAGACAATTTAATTACCTCGACCAAATTTTGTACGGAGTTCTGCGTTGAGTTTTGTACCATTCCACGCGCGGTCCACTCGAAGGATCCCATACTTTAGTACAGCATAGGCATCCGAAAAGGCTGGAATTCTCATGCCGTGCGTGTGTGGAACTTTAATTTACTCCGAATTTTTTTTACGGAACACAGAAATGGCCTGTTTGACTGTTGAATAGCCGCCGGTACCGCAGGTACTGCGGCTTGAAGGGCCATATTTCATGGAACTTCGTGCCACTCTCCCTCCTTCATTCATGTGGATGGAGACTACTGTATACTGTAGCTACTCTGTATACTTTGCGGAGTCTACTCTCTATCATAAAACTCTCCATCTGCACTCTAGCTGGTAGTGGAAGATAGAAGATCGTCAAAGTAGTACATATGCAACCCCTGGACGAGCAACAACAACAAACTTTAACAACAACAACAAGAAGAAGAAGAAGAAGAAAGAGCAGTGTTGGGACATTTTATTGGGAGCCCAAAAGTAGTAAACACGCAAAGTTGGTGTTGTCCAACGATAAAGGGGCGGGTTACTTCTGGTGACTAGATAGTACTAGAGTGCGGGCGAAGTAATAGAGTTAGTACTATTAATGCTGTTGTGCGTTTTTATACATTCATCGCCGGAGTCTATCCATTGTTTGCATATTGGTGACGGAGGAATTTCCTTTTTTAATACTCGCCAATTGGCCACCCGAGCTAAACACAATATGTTTCAGATCAGATTTGTTGCGCAGAGGAAGTGCCGTCAAGTCAATCATGGAACCGGATTGTTGGACAACTCCTCGATGTTGATCGTGCTTCTTTCTCGTCGCCAATTTCGAATCCAAGTCTATCCTGCTGCTGCTACGTGAAGAAGAATTCTTGGAGAGTTGTCGAATTCTTGCTTGACGTCCTGGGCTTTTGTCCACAGAAGGCAAAATGATGGACGCGAAAATGTTGGAATTATTGGACGACCCTCCATCACGTCCTGTACTGTCAATCGTGTGGGTGTGTGCCTTCAGAAGTGGAGACGAAACGACATTGTGTTCATTTGTTTCCCAAGTGCTGTTCATGCCACCACTCTTGCTGGCTTCGGCCTCCTCAGGGCTCTCTGGCTTCAAGTTCGCTAGCGAAAGCCGGGAGCGCTTCAATTGGCCGAGGCTAGCTTGGGCTTTACCCAGCCGAGTTCCACCTCCCTGTTTGGCTTGACCACGCATCATCAGAGCATTCATAGCGATAGCTTCTGGCGTGGTCACGACCGGCAATCCAGCCAACATGGCTTCTGCTGGTGAACCGCTTGTTTGTAGAGCAGTGTTGCAAGTGGATCGGCGTCCACTTAGTCGCGGTGCAGATAATTGCGTACCCTGCTGCTTGTTGTTGTTTGCTTCCCATCTTTGGTTGGAAGGGACAGGAGTGACAGATGAGGATTGGCATCGATTGCTGCTTGCCGTCGTCTTGAGAACCGAAGTCGACGTCGAGACATGAAGACTTTGAGAAATGTCAGTCTTTCGATGTGGTGACAGGGACTTTCCCTTAAAGCCATCAGAACTCTGCCGCAACGATCTTTGTCGACCGAGTGGAGCCAGGGCTGGGGTGGATCCAAATTGAGATCTCGATATTAGCTGCTTCTTTTGCGTTGTTGAAGGAGAGGCGGACGCAACATCCAGACCGAGAAGTAACGCCTTCATAGCCGCCAATTGCTCGCCCTTCACCGGAGCTTCATCGAGCCAAGAATGGCTTCGACGCATCGTTCCTTCCTTGATCGTCCTCTCAACTCCGGAACGGCTGTGAAGCGAGTCGTTGGAAGATCTTGGAGAAGGCGTCTTGGACCCACCAGTGCTGACCGTACCAAAGAGTCCATTGGTTGATTTGGTCTTGTAGCCAAAGGGCATTCTCTTTTTACTTGCAGTAGTGGTGCTCGGATGAGCAACAGCAGAAGGCAAGAGGTCTTTCACGCCATCCAGACTTCGTCTCTGCAGTGCTTTCTGAGGCGACAATGGTGGAGCTCCATCGAGTTTCCCTCTGCTTCCCAAGCTGTTTCTGGATCTTCGCCTTGGTGAAAGTATCTCCTCTTGTTGTTGCGAGGAAGACTGAGAAGTGAGGCTGGATTTTCGCTGGGGTGCTGGCATCGAGATTCCTGCTCGTGATGGCGACGATGAGGATGCGGCGCCTCCACCACCTGGTATCATGAGGCCACCAGCAAACGTGTTTCGCTGTTGGCCGGCTGCCGGAGCAGGGGTGAATCCATGATAGTAGGGAGCCGAAAGAGTCGTCTTCTGCTGCTGACCAAAGAAGGTTCCCATGGCTGGTCCGGCACCAACAACACCAACAACACCGTGCCTGGCTACTCCTCGCTGTAAGGACGAAGAACCATTTTGCAACGCAGTAATTCTGCGAAGCTCTTCCAGTTTGGCTTGCTGCTCTGCGGTCAAGGCACTATTGGAAAACACGCTGGCCATGCTATTGCCAAGATTGTTCTTGGTGTTGCTGTTGCCGATCGCCCTTTTCTTGGCTCCAGCACTGGAAGGAGACGGTTGTCGGAAGACCGATGCCAGTCCCATGGACTGAGAGGAAGAGTTGCTTCTGTTACTCTTGGTCATCTCGCTCTCGACAGTGGAATCAGTAGAAAGAACCGATACAAACGACGTTTTGCTACCTCGAAATGAGAGGTCCAGCTCTGCTCCGGTCCAATGGTCACTTTCGTCCATTCGTATGGAAGTGTCAATGTTATTTTTACCTCCCCTTCCTCCTCGAGAACTTTCCTCCCCGATCGCTTGCAGGTTGGAGCATGTTTGGCGGCGAGGGACCTTGGGAGGCCCCGTGGTTGTTTGGTTTTGACTATTCAATGTAGTAGTAGTAGAAGTAGTAGTCGTCGTCTTTGCAATCGAATCGGCAGATGGGCTACTTGGGATGCCTTTCCTCCTCGTGCCGCTGCTGCTGTTGGTAGCAAACATATCATCATCATCACCGTCCAAAATAGCAAGCGCCTCCCCATACAACTCTTCTAGTCGCTTATGCTGTGCGTCTTTTTCTGACGAATGCTTTTCGTCGCCGGAAGCATCCGAATGCTCCTGTTCCTCATTCTTCTTTGGTTTGCTTTTGCTGTTAGCTGTCGGTAGCAGTAGATGATTCTTGGGCCCCGTGCTTTTGTCGTTCATGTTCTTTTCGGCATGATCGTTGTCATTAAAGAACGAAGCGTTGGCGGATGCTGCCCCCCTCAACACACTCATTGTAATCATTAGTCTAGCATCGTTGCTCGAAACACAACGCCTCATATCCTGTATAGATCGTCGGGCCATACTTGCATCGTTGGACCGGTTCAACAACTTGATCTCATCGAGATCCTCCTCGTCGCCCTCTCTACTATACTCTTCTTCTTCTTGCTGTTCCAATTGTTGGTTTGTTTGTTTCCTCATGGGTGGGACCGGCGAGGAGGAGGAGGAGCAGCCTGGTGCTCCTCGTCCTGGCCAGATTTGGTTCGTAGTAATATAATGCTTGCTCTGAAAGGAAGGAGAAGGCGACTCGGAAATCCAGCGTTGATTGCGCACAGTCATGAGAGATTGAGTCTTTCTCATTTTCAAAGGTGGAGAAACCGTTTCGGATATAAAGGCAGCCAACTTTTCTTCCCTAGTAGTACTGGCGGATGCTGGTGCAGCCAAACAACAAGAGTCCGAATCGTGATCATCCTCTTCTTGTGGTGGTCGTGGAGGGATGCTTCCATAAGAAATAGTCGCCGGGTGTGTTGCTCCTTGTTCCTCTTCGGCAGACTCTGCCATCAGAGCTTTCTCGCTAACGCTCCAGCAGGGACTCATGGACACTGTCGATGCGGTGTGATTCGATAGGTTGTTATTATGATCGATATTCTTCTTCTTGTCAAGAAGAATATCAGCATCAGCATCAGCAGCATCAATACCAGTGTGCTGTAGGTAATAGTCGATAGTGTTCATCGTGCATGAATGTGTTATTGTTTGGGAGACAAATTCGCTTCGGAAACTAGCTAATATTAGCTACGACTAGGATTGCATGGCTCTTCCAGAATTTTTGGATAGAAACGCAGGTTGGTAGAAATAAGTGCCCCGCGCCGACGAAGGCGGCCTTTGATGACTTCCTCGCTCATTGCCTCACTCTCCGGATAGCGCGTCGTGACGTGGAGGGTTCATTTTTAAGCCTGATTCTTTCTCTCAATTGCCCCTTCGTCCTACGATTCGATCAAGGGTTTTACGTTAAATGTCCGAATAGCAGTCGGAAACTGACTTTCTGCACCCACAGAACCCAAAAGACATTTTCGTGCTATCTACTTAACAAAACTACGATTGCACATTTAAGCTCCAACGAAGGGGAAGAAACTCAAAGCGCAATCCGCTCGGATACTACATGAAATTTCAAGCTGAAACACGACCAGAATGGCCTAATAAAAAAATAAAAAATGGCACTACTACGCTACGTTATATTGTGGTTGGCGACTCCGGCCACGTAGTCAGCAGTCCAGTAAACTTCTGACGAAAAGAGGCCTTTTCTGCCCATAATCGCTTGTTTTTCACGTTTTGTACCTTTCGAAAATCCAAATAAAACGGTAAGCGCCCTTCCAAAACTCAAATAAAACAGTAAGCGCTTCCCGGAAAGGATGGAAATATCACGATAATGACATGTACAATCATCAAAAATAGCAAGTAATGAACGATTCCCAGGCGCGTAAAATCCAAAACCGCTCCAATGCCTCCAACGAAAATCAACACTCTGCCATCGGGACAACGACGCTACTCTACTAGTAGTACGATGGGGTACCTGAAGGTATGGGCTGCTACCCCCGCCCGTAACTTGCAGTTAAGGCTGGGTTCGATAGAGGGGGTTACTTCTTGGTTCGATAGCATCTGAGGCGCAGAATCTCCAGGATGGTGGATCTGTTCTCCAGGGGATTCTCCAGGGGATTCTCCATGAGACAAATTCTTCCTAAGAATTTGATGGGGCTTTCTCCAGACCCAATCACCCCATTTGCTTTACATCGAGTATCATGCGTGTCGGAGCGAAAATATTCAGCCAATCCAATCATGCACAACTTGTGGTAAACGAACACTGTGTGGATGTTGTTGCTTGATGATCGATGACCGATTTTTGCTCAGAATGACTCCTCAAAACGCTGAAATCACGCGATGAACCTCGTGATGTTGTGCAATAACGACTATTTTAGTCCCTCGATCTCTACTACTTCAACCCCCTCTACAGAACTTTCAGCTGCATAATAATATTCGAACTCGCAAAAGAATGAGGAAAACGAATTTGGGGATGCGCAAAATTAATTGAGCGTTTCCCTGAAATTGAAAAAAAAATTGTGCGAAAAATCGGTACGGGGTCTTATATTATTCTGTCTTCTCTCTCTCTCCGCACAATAAACCGCACTACAATAAGAACTCGAACATACACACACCCCACTATGTATATCACAGAAGCAGCATCCATCGATAGATTGATCGATGCAGCATCTTCATCATCGTCATATGATAATGATATGGTAACATCATCATCATCACCATCACCATCATCATCATGAAGAAGAAACCAACCAAATGGCGAGAAATTTGGATCCAAAGGCGACGACGACGACGACGACACACGGAAGAACTTTCCTCCTCCTCCCCGTCGTCGTCCTCGTTGGGAGAACGAATTCAATCCGGCCAGACGCTCTTGACATTGAGTGATGGCCTCGTCATTCACTCCGGAAGAAATTCGATATTATTTGCTACAATCCTCTCTTGAGCAGGCGGATAATGCTGCTGCTAGTACTAGTGCTAGTACTAGTACTAGTGCTAATAGTGCTGCAAGTAGCAGCAGCAGCAATTATTATTATTTGGACAACGAAGACATTAAAGGGCGGCTGGTCGTTCGAATGCCAACACGACGACGACGACCACGACGGACGACCGGCGTTTGTTGTTATGATGATGTACGAAATAATAAGACTAATAATGATGATGGGGGGGATAGTAGTAAGAAAGAAGATCATTGTCCACCACAAGAACAAGAACAAGAACAACAAGGCGCCCTGAACGAATCGGTATCCAATTTGTTGGAAGATATCATGGAACGAACGTTTGATTTCATCGATGGTGGTGGTGGTGGTGGTGGTGATACTGCTAATACGTGTACCACTAGAAAAGAACCAAAAGAGGACCCACAAGAAGTCGATTTACAACAAAAACAACAACAAAAACAACCTCACTCTTTCGAATGTTGTTGTCCCTCGTTAAAGGCGACTCTATTTGGTGGTGGCAGCAATAGCAATCGACGTAGTGATGATGATGGTGATGATGATCAGGATGATGATCATGGGGACGACGACGACGACGACCAAAAAGAAGCACCAGTGGATAAAACAAGCAAAGAAGAAGAAGAAGAAGAAGTTGCTGATGATGATGATGTTGTACTATTACCGGTGATGGTATCCATGGTCCAACTCTTTCGAAACGATAAATTACTATTTTCGACACGAGAACCTGCCATTAATGTGTATCGAGCTCCACATGGTCATTTTGGTATTCATAAAGATGGAAAGGCTTTGACGATTCTCATGCCCTTGTCAGATCCGATAAAAATGAATGCAGAAGACAGTGCCGACACCAGTGACGACAGTGATCATGATGGTATTGCTGATGATGATGATGATGCTGATGATGATGTTGTTGCCGGACGAGGAGACTTTACAGGAGGCGGAACGGCCTTTTGGAGTCAGGCTGTACCACAAGAAGGTCGAGATGATCCATCCTTGATTTTGCGACCTCCGGCCGGGACGATTGTATTATTTGGAGGCCAAGTCCACCATTCTGGATTGCATATTCAAAGTGGGACCCGAGTCGTATTTGTCGCCAGTTTTTCAAGATCGTCATGACCAACTCAATACTGCGCGAGAGAAGATGAGTTGATGGGCAAAAAGGTACCGGTATAGCGTGGCCCAGTCGTCATAATAATATTGTTATCATCATGAAATAAATAATAATGACGTCGGCAGAGGCAAATCACATAGCAAGCAATGACCTTTCTAGCTAGAAAGGTCGCGACAGGTTCGGAATCTCCTGTATTGTTCGGATATTGCGTACTGGTGGTGTCTTCATGATCCATGCCATTGAGCTTCAACTCGGTGCAGGTGCAGACGATGATTGACAACTACTACCATAGGCTCGATCCTTAGTATGAACATCTCGCGCGTAATCTGCTACTCGTACTAAAAAGGATAGTAGTAGCTCCTAACTCGTCTACTACTAGCATCGAAACGCTCTCGCATCCCGTTGCTTGGGTTTGGCCGATCCTTGTTCCAATTCCCTTTGACAGGCGGGCCATAGGACCCCCTCGGCCCGTTCCGCCAAGGCTTGGACGAGAGCATGAGCCGCCCCTCCATCGGGAAGGACACGTTCTTGCAGGGGATTCAAAGGCAAGTCGGGACGCCGTTTATAGTAGGCGTAGTGGTCGGCGGCACGCTGGACGCCTTGTCGCAGACGCAAGAGCTCGGTAGAAGAAATGGTTTCCTCCAGGAATTGCTGAATCGTTCTTGTTCTTTGAGGCTGCTGCTGCTCCTCCTGCTGGTGCTGCTGGGATGTAGTAGTGGTACTAGAGTTAGTATCATCATCATCCTCACCCGATGACTTTGTTGGAAGAACAATTTCACATTTTTCATTGTAAGAAGCATCCTGATAGTCTTCTGCCTTGAGTCGTATCGAAAAGTCATTGGGATCCAAGAGCTGAGGAGCCGTGGTCGTCGGCGAGGATGAAGTATTCGTAGTAATAGCATTCATCATCATCGTGGTCGTCGTAGTTGTAGCGGTGGTATCGAATTCTGGGGAAAATGGCCAAACAAAGTCATGACTTAAAATGAGTGGAATGCATCCTGCATGCAAGGCATCAAACATGCGTTTGGCCGAGGGAGAATCACCTCCCGGACAAGGACAAAAGGTAGCCTGTCGATACGCCAAGGTGTAGTCATCCAAGTTCTTTTTGTTCTTGTTCTTGTTGTTGTGGAGTCGCTCCTGCGCTTTTTTCAACACTCGCGCCGACTCGGTACATCGAAAGTCGGTTTGGAGGGCTTTCCGAAGACGCGTACAGGTTCCATGATTACCACCCTTGTAGAATTGAGCGAGTGGACGGGGCTGGAGATGTTGTTGTTCTTGTTGGTGCCAAGTATGATCACCACGAGACAGTGATGAGAATAGTTCGAGTTCGGCAGGAAGAGTCGCTGGTGTGGTGATGGAATTACTAGCATCGAATGCTTTTACTAGTCCAGCTTGATATAATTTCTTGGCACGTTTCTCATAGACTCCATTAAACCAATTTCCATCGGTATTGGGATACGGCATGAGGATATTCTTTCGAGCACAATGAGGATATTTTTCGACAAAGGTCCGACTGAGTTCGACCGAAATGACAATGGGTGGTGTCAATTGTTTTTGGGTATGAATGAAATGAAAGGATCCACGTTTCGACTTGGGGTGGTACAAACCATGCAAGGGTTCGGAAAAGACCAAAATATGATCGGCACCCTTTCGTCGTTGCCAGTATCGCGACGTCAAACCAAAGGTCGATTCCCAGGCTCGATAATCTCCATGCCCAGTCGCATCCATCAGGGCTTGTCCAAAGGAACTGGTTTCATAATCTCCCAAGGTGGACGATGATCCTTTATGATATTCGACAGATGGCAAGTACGGAACATAAAAGAGTTTGGCATTGTCGGGATTGTACGTGCGAAGGCACGAAGCGGGATGGGTCAAAATGTCGCGGACCAGCAGTTCGGTCGTATATTGTACCGACTGACTGGTCGGATCGTAATGGACGGTACCATTGGTGCGAGTCTGCTGATCAATGTCGATCCAAGGCCAAGAAGTGGCATTCATCGCCGCACCGTATTCCGACAAAATGTCTCCTTCCCACTCGTCATTGTCGTTGGGGCTGGGATACACAAAGACGGATCGATACAAGGGCGAATCTCGAAAGGGACAGTCTTGGTCTTCTTCTTTTGATAGTAATAGTAACGTGGTGCTGTCCTCCTGCTTATGATGATGATGCTCCAGTCGAGAAGAAATACCAGTAGCAGCTCCTGAAGCTCCTCGAGCTAATAGTAGAGCCGAAGAAAATGCATCGTGTGCTGCCGTCGTGTCGACATGATGATAACGGTCGTCGTCGTGGGACGATGGCAATACTAACAGCTTGGACTCGACGAGTCTCAGCAATCGTCCTTGATTGACGAGGATGACTAGGACCGCAAGTAGCATCGCGAATATGTAGATCGACGACGGCGGGTGCATGATGATGATGATGATGTCGTTCTTCTTTTTGAAATGTTATGGAAGTGGTGGTGGATGGGCGTTTTTGATGATAGTGTTGTTGTTGTTGTTGTTGTTGTTGTTGTTGTAGAAACGAACGGATGGTGATACAGCAGTAAATAAGGTGTGCTCATTTCTTCATTATCGATTCATCGGATATCGAAAAAATGAATGAATGCAGTGCGAGAATAGATGGTTGATGATTTTTGATCGAGGTAATAATTGCACCATTATTTTTTGACTGACGACTCGCGACCTGCTGTGCTGAGAAAGTGCCTGACAGGCGTGTTTTGCTCGTACTCAGAAATGTATAATTGCATATCGTAATGTATATGTTTCAAAATTAACGGAAAACTTCCCCTAATAACCATAAGAATAAGACATGTCGCACAGTTAGCCTGCCTTTCCTTGATAGATACTCGCGTCCCATTATTTTTGGTTCACCGCGCTCGCTTATCGGCACTTTTTGGAGGAGCAGTTTTCATATTCATGATCATGATGGAATACTAATCGGAGGAGAGCCATAATTATGATCATGATAATCAGCAGCAGTAGCAGAAAGTAACGACCGCGCTTTTCGACGTCGGCCTTGATTCTATTGAGTTCCATATAGCTCCCATTAACTACTAGTAGGATGCTTTGTTGCTGCTGGCGGCAACAACAACCATCATGGCGGTGATGGTGGGATAATATTATTGTTATTTACCTTAGCAGCTATAGTGCCGTATCCCTAGCTAAACTGTCTAGATAGTCGGCATCCATTGTCGTTGACACTATTACACCTGTAGTAGAGTAGAGCGGTCATGTTGCGGAGCGCTACAGCAGCATGAGTTGTTATTTGACCCTGCTCTCTACGAAATACGCTATCTCTGCTCTCTCCTCTCTCAGCAAAGTACGGTAGCTCTTGTTGTGTAGTAACCAATATATGATGTTAGACGAGAGACCTTCACCAACGGCACATACTTGTATTGTTGTATTGGTACTGTATTGGTTCTCATTTGTGTTCGTACAGTCAGTACGCAACACGCACGCACGCACGGCGGGGGCTTCTCGTTTGCGTTTCGCACTTTTTGCAGTTTCGCACAGCACACGGGACCACAGCGGTGTCATTGGCATCAAACCGCCGCCCTCGGCTTGATGCGATTGTTCGCCGGTCGGCTACACATACAGTACCGTAGAACTGTACTGTAGCACCGGTAAGTGAAGGCCACGATCATACAGTAGAGGAAATCTTTTGCAACCCCTCGTTTCCTTCTCAAATCAGGTATCGGCAGAGAGAACGATAGAGATCGTATCTCGTACCGGTATGTAGTACGATAGTCTACGAAGAATACACAAAGCTCAAACGAAAAAGATTTTCATCAACAACGCCATCAATCAACACTGTCGAGGCTTCGCTTGTTCGGAAGAATGGATAGAAGCATTCGATTATGCTTTACATACGAGCAGGCATAAGGTGGATCGATAGAGAGGAGGAGTCGTCGTGCACTACGAGTTATGTAGCGAGTGGTACGTGTAGTCTACGATTATGCAGAAGCTAGTAGCTGATGCGGTTAAATGGAACAGTAGCGCGAGGGATATAATAATATGGAACAACGTCTCTACACGAGAATAAATAATAGCCTACGATCTCCACTAAAGTGTTGGATTACTCCTTCTCTGTGCCTCAGTCATTCTTTTTTATTATGACCGGCTTGTACCGTGCATTACGGGTACGGTACTAAGACCGACGTAGAGTACTCGCCACGCACGCACGCAATGCAGCGACTCTTGTCTCTTTCGACAGCTGCAGCTTTTTATTATTATGCCCCAACTGACATTTTGGTTTTGTCCAAAACTTGCAACGTCAGACAATTCGCTGTTGCCATTGGTCAATGAGGAGAGGTGTTCGTTTTGTGAGGTACTAGAGGCATCTGTCGTGCTTTATTCCACCGCCCCGCCACTAGTGTCAGAGGCCTTTGAGTTTTGTCTTCTTCAAGTTGCGAGAAACTTCGAGTATCAGCGTTCGTGAAGGGCTATTGCTCGGCATCTCAGCATTGGAGAAGGGCATAGGAGACTGGACGAAAACTTCGCCTACGTGGTGGAAATCTGGTACAGTAATGTGCTGTAATACAATCCAGCGCCGGCTTCTCACAATCGGTCTGTAGAATAATGAGGAAGAAGTGGAAGTTGTTCATTACGATCTGCAGGCAGCTGTCTATCTTCTGTCTTTCCCGAGGACAAACCTCCTAATAATGGAGGAGGGACAACGGTATCATAAAAACAAATTGAAGCGTATCATTCATCTTTCAACTTTTCCTCTTTGTTCTATAACAAATCCTAACATTCAAAATGACCAATTCTCTGAACGACGCTGTCCAATTGAACAACGAAGCCATCGAGCTTCTCGCCCGATCCGCTGAAGAAAGTGACATGCAAGAAGGAATTGTCCTCTTCACAAAGTCGCTTCGAACTCTCAAGACCATGCTTGTGAATCAAGGGACTGAAGAACAGAACGATGCATGCAGCTCAGAACAAGACAGCTCCTCGCCAACCGAAGCTATGGGTTGCAACTTTGCCGCTATCATCGATAGCCCTTGCGCTGCCCTCCAGCCCCACGAACCAAGCAGCCCCGAGAGCAACTTCGTCTACAAACGAATGTTTCGGCTGTTTCCCAACACCAGCCAGTCAGAGCCAAGCGCCATCCAGATCTACATCTCGTGTGTGATCTTTAACATTGCTCTTCTCCACCAACACCAAGCGTCGTTGCTCCAGCTCGGCAACGTTCGGGCTTCTCTCTTGGACAAGGCCGCGTTACTTTACAAGTCCTGCTTTCAAATCGTTCTGAACGTCGCACCATCACCAAAGCGATCATCATCATCATCTTCTTCCAACAAGCAGATCCCTTTTGATGATGTGTCTTTCCTACTCAAGGTTGGTGCCTTGAACAACTCGGCCCAAATCCTCTACGAGTGCGATGAATTCGAGCAAGCTTGTGATCGCCTCGAAATGGTGGAGAACATCCTCTGCTCCCAAGGCCTCGCTGAAACACAGTGCTGCTTTACGGTGCAAGAGTTTGAAGGCATCCTTTCCAATGTTCTTCTACTCAAGCCGCCCACAGTGGCTGTGGCCGCCTAATAACAAACCAAAAATACAATATGGCGCCTCGCATCGCACTCTGCAAGAACTCTCTCCCTCTCTCTATGATCATGCCACTCAATTGCTGCTGCTGCTTCTGCCGCTACAAAGGAATTTTACACGCTATCCACCTACTACGAACTAATCCAGCACATAGCAGCCAGCATTCTTCTCCCTGACCATTATATCAATCATTCCGCTACTCATTCCGCTACTACTAGTAACATACTACTAATCAAATCCAAATCATACAAACGCAATACTATACATCATCATGCCTGTAATACTACAAGTTATAGCTACAACAATAGCTACTATTATAGTAGTAGTACTACTAAAGTACTAGTCCAAGTACTAGTACTAGTGGACTGCAAAAAGATATCTTATACTCATCGTAGTACTACTGCTTCTTCTTATCATCATCATCATCATGATGGCAGAGTCGTCGGGGTGTTGTTTTCTGGCCACCATGATTCATCTGTAAACTGAGGGATAGGGGTATACCCCGATTCCGTCCACCGTCGTTTGAGTTCATTGTTGTTGTTATTATTGCCGGATGCCGCGGAAGTAGTACTAAGGTACTCTTGTGTGGTTCCTCCACCAAAGTAGGAAGGAACCATTTCGTTGTCGTCATCATTATCGTCGTCCTCCTCCTCCTCTTCTTCTTGCGCAGAAAAGGCCGACAAGCCCAAGGATTGCTTTGTAGCATCATCATCATCATCTGCTGCTGCCGGTTCTCTCATAGTACTAGTAGGCTGGAAGCCAATTTTTTCATGTTCCGGTACTTCTTGTATATTGGAAATAAACTTGGCAATATTCGCCGGTCCCCATCCACTTTGTGCCATACCTTGGACTATGTCAATCTTTTCCGAGGCTGTCAATCGAATGCCGATATGCCAAAAGAAATCGTGCATTTGTAAAAATAATACCGATTGTTCTTGGGCATTGTGTTCGGGCAAGAGGACCATACTCAAAACGTCGTCGGCCGTAAATAATGCTCCATGACGTTCCATTCGTAGCGCCGCAAAGAGTTTCGCGATTTCAGCCGTGTGACCCAAACTCGCAAAACTGTCCTTTTCCAGAGTCGGCGTTGTGGCTGTGGTAGTGGTGCTGGTGGCGGTCGTTTGATTGGTGGTGGTGGTGGTGCTGCTGCTGCTGCTGATAGCAGCCGTAGTAGCAGGCCATGTATGCTCTCTTAATAGAAAGGTTTCGGCAAATCGGGTAATCTCCGGAGGTTCCAACACTTGATCGGGTAGGGCTACCCGTAACAAATCCTTCAAGGCTTGACGGCCTTGGTCATCGGCTAATCCCTTCCATTGCGGTGTCCGGACGTTCCGTGACTCGAAGGTAAGCTTGTCAGGAGCAGGAGCGGCAGCAGCAGTATCTACTACTATTTCTCCTAGATACAGTCGAGTCAGGAATTCACCCACATTCGTTCCAGTCCAATGTTGGATCAGCGGCTGGAGCTGTCGACCAGCAGATTGAGGATCTCCCGTGTGGTAAATGAGAAATTCCGCAGCTTGCATTGGATTCCACATCACGACCGAGGCCTTGGAAGCGTCGTATCCACCATTGAATTGATGATGATGATGATGATGATGTGCAAAAAGAAGAATAGTAGTAGTACTGGGCACCAATGCCGCGAAGAATGAACCACTACTTGTGGTGGTGGTGGTTGCTTTCCAACTACTGCTCGAAGGATACGGGACAAAGGCCTGGGATCCTCGAAAGGGAAGAAGTACCACGCCCAAGCAGAAGACAACGAGGACTACTACCGGTAGCGGCGCGATCGAGCCGTGCTGATGATGTCGGCGGCAGCAGGAGGCGGCTCGTCGTCCTTCTGTGGTGGTGAAAGCCATATTGTTGTAGTAGTAGTAGTAGTAGTAGTAGTCTAGACGAGATGAAAATAGAGATCCAATAAGCTTCGTGTGTTTGTTTGAGCTCAATACTATTACGTGTATGGAGTCACTTAGTTATTCATCGTCGTTCCTCTTTTTCTCCCTGTTTTGCTTTTGACGATGATGCATCCGACGAAACACTTACCGTACCGGTACGAAGTACATCTTCTTCACAACATCTTCTACATCCAGTACTCGTACCGTACTGTACTGTACCGGTACGTACGCCAGTCCCCCGGCCGTACGAGGTACAGAACCGTACAGTAAGTTGGATTCAGCACTGAATAAAGAAGTGACGTGTCGTCTGCACTTTGATTGGTAGAATAAAGGTACGTCATTCAATATTTGGAGCTCAGTCGCCAATTAATGTTGGAAAAAACAAAACTGACATATAGCGGTGGGAAATCTTTTTACTTTCAGACAGAATTCTGACATCATCTCTGCGCATCACGTCACATCACGTCACACATATCACCCCTAACATACATCATCACGTCATATCCAATACTTGCACGCGAATACCGGTAGAATGTTATGTAGCACAGTAGTACAAGTACTGGTACAGTAGTCTACGGATTCCTTCCATACGAGTAGCGTGACAACGACGACGACGACGACGACGATCGAACCCAGCCAGCAATCGAATTCGTACGGACATCAAGTGCATTCTGACATACACCAAATCAAGACCTATGATTGGCTTTCCATTCGATCGCATTTTCTAGTCAATAAGTACAAAAACTAATCCTTAAAGAACGTGGCGGAAGCCGACTTCAACGAAATTCTCAATCAAGCCAACGCATCATCATCATTATTCGATCCTACTATCGACTATCGAGGCGACGTAAGTGTACGGTACATCATACTGGTAATGGCACGGAGTACAAAACCGTCTCCATCCACTACTAACATCATCATTCATCATCGTGTTGTTGTTCCCATTATTCCGACCATCAAACAACCACATTGACAACAAACAAACAACAGTTCTATCCTAGCTACCAATCAATCAATCATTCTATCCAAGATCGACTAACATCAGGCAGCATAATAATAATAATATTATCATGTACAACCTCAACCTGCTCCAAGAATCATCGCACGATCATGGTGCCAATCAAGTCATCGTAGTACGATCTTCCTCCATCATCATCACCGCCCAACAAGATAGGATGATGATGAGCAAGCGCCATCATCACGCTCCACTTCATCAAAATAATCATAATCCAGACCTTGGGGATGGACCAAGCAGAAGCAGCAGCAGCAGCAGTCTTGCCAGCACCAGCACCAGCACTACCACCAGCACTACCACCACCACTACCAAACGATCTCGAAGCCATTGCTTTCTCCGTTTGTTGGAGCATGGGGAGGGACAACACAGCATGGATCTGTTAGCAGATCGCTTATCCCTGTTGTCCGCTTCCAAAGACGAAGCGTCATCATCATCATCATCATCACCGTTCATGATGCCCAGCAGCAGAAAGCGGCTCTGCCGAGGACTGGTACGGTCGGAACGATCCATGGAGCTTTGCTCTTTAGGATCTTTATCCGACTAGGATGATGATGCCAGCAGTTCCTCTTCTTCCTCTTCCTCATGAACAAACAAACAAACAAACAAGCTGGACTGGACTGGACTGGACTGGACTCTTGGAGTTGCGACCCCGTGCACCACCAACAACGACGACGACGACCCCCCCCGCAGTCGTCGTTGTATGTACATACAACATATTATACAAACCACTCAAGCGGCGGCGGCGGCGGCGGCAAGACTCCCACGAACTACATCATACCAGCTGGTTACTACTCCGACTTTCACGTTGACAATAATAGCTGACTTATACTATTCCCAGTAGTACTAGTACAGTACCCGTAGGACTTTTGGAAAAACGTTCTAGCTAGTAGTAGCTATTGAGCTCGCATGTGTCGTTTGTGGAGACGAAATGAGATACTACTACTAGGATGGTGATGGCTTGGCTTGCAGTACTACTACTAGATGTAGTAATAACAAGAAGAATCAAAGAAGTTTAGAAACGCACTAATAGCTAGTGGTAGCTAGTACTGTACGTCGCCCCAACCTTTCACCACCGGCCATCACCACCCCTTCAAAAATAATAGTACCTACTAAGAAGTCTTTCAGAGCTAGCAAGAAGCAATGATCTGGCACTACTGTACCGGTACAGTAGTACTCCTATACTAGTACTTCTTTTAGATTGATGTTCTTCGGAAGCCCAATCCTACCACCACACATTGATACTACTATTCATTATTTCTCCCGCCTTGCTTTTTGCGTCTAATAAATGAGGATGATGACGACGCAAGAATGAAGAACATGCTGATACAGTAGTAGCAGTACCGGTACTGTACAGTACTACCTGATCGGTGCTGGTTCGCAGTCGTCTTCGCGAGAACGCACTTCTACGAAAACGGAGGAACAAGAAGAGACGGGGCGCAGCAGATGACAACGAGGACGCTCTTTTCTATTAGTAGTAGAGAGAGTACTGCTGCTACTACTACTAGTAGGCGGACCGTTGTTGGTCATCGTGAAAATTCCAAAATCTACTACTAGTAGACGTAGTAGTAGTACTACAAGCGTCGAAAGAATGTTCTATCGGGAAGCCTTCTTGCGAATAGCTGCGGTACTACGAAGAATGGTCCCGCCGGACAACGAGAGTTACTTCGGTACAGCCAGCCAGCAGGTACAGCTACTACCGGTAGTTGAGAGATTTATGGTGCCTGATCGCAGGCATCAAATTGATCTTGTACCGGTACTCTATCTAGTAGAGATGATGATTCTTCATGTGCCCATGCATTGCAGCAGATCTTTTAAGAGCCCTTGCTTACTTCTTGCGTCGTGGACGGAGTGTTTGGCTCTGGCATTCTGGTAAAGAAATGATATTATTATTTCACTGGTAAAGAAATGATATTTTTTTTTCTTCATGCGCCAACCTCCTAATTCAGAACTTTTGTGGTGTCTGCCTGGTTACAGTAGTAGTGGATAAGGATTCGCATGTTGTTGTTGTATGTGACGTATCAGAAAAATATAATACTACCCGGTATTTCTTTGGTGAAATTGATTCAAGCGCCAATCCAATGACATTTCTTCGGAGAAAAATAAGCTTCGCTTCCAAGAACCGGGGTCGGCGTACTTCAACAACATCACTAATCGTAGAAGGTGTTGAAGTGTTCTTCGGAAGGAATGCACATTCGCGAACTCTATCATCACAACATCATGGACGCAAGAAAACGAGTCTCACTTTTCGCTACAGTAGCCTAGCTCTACTAGCACTACTCGTAGAGTATTCATACTACTGCTACTAGCTACTAGTAGTAGAGTAGAGAGCCAGAAAAGAACAAATCATCCGAATCCTGAGCTCCTGCCAGTACTATCGTGCCTCTAACAAAACAACAAGAAGCAGCATAACAACACGAAGCAAAAATGGTAACAGCACCACCACCACGAAAATCATCGATCTACCATCGCCCATGTCGCTCACTACATGATCCACTGCCGGGGATGTCCTCCTCCTCCACTGTTCCCAAGTATTCCATTGCTATTAATAGGAAGGTCGTAACTGAGGAGGCACCCCTGATCATTCTCGAGCAACATCATTCATCATTCATCAACAACAACACCAAGACCTCATCCTCGTCCTCGACAATATTCGAGCTTTCAAAGCTGGAGGACAAGAAGGCTTCCTTGCCACCAGCACAACGCACCAGTTCTTCCAGTCTAGCAAGCGAACCCTCATCAAGAGCATTATCAGGGGAGTCATCTTCATTACCTTCCTCGTGGGGGTATCCTGGTGCTCTTTCCTACTGCTACGATTATGAAGAAGACTATCACTATGGCCGCTCTTGTTTCTCTTCTGTTAGTAGTACTACCGCCGTCGAGGAAAATGAAGAAATGAAAGAGGAAGACATTCGAAAATACGGTCCATCTCCCCCCTGTCCAATTGGTTTTGTCCGAACGCATCATGGGATGCGACGCGCTTCGCTTCATTTCCAAGATCTCCAGTCCCTCCGAAACGAGAAGAGATGTTCTTAGTCATCTTCGCTCTAGTAGCACCAGCAGTAGTGCAAGTAAAGAGGAGAGGCGAGCGAAGTTTCGCCTCCCTGCCCCCGGTGCGCTAGTAGTAGCTAATAGTATCTATTACTAGAAATGCTTGCCGTCTCCTGCTAGTAGTACTACTCAGTGCGCTATTTTTTTTCTTACCACCATACTTGTTGTAGTACTAGTACTACTGCGAGGAGTAGAACAAACGACTCTTAATATCAATGCCGTCCGGGAAATGGATGTTTTGCTCTTGTTTTCCGGTTCCTGGGAAGTAATGGGAAGAATACGATGTCAATGGCGAAGCAGAAGAATGAGTTCTCTTGTCGTTGTTGTTGTTGTATGTGTTGTCTGCACGCGCCAAGGGCTTTGCTTCATTTCCACCAAGATCTCCAGTCCCTCCGAAACTAGAAGAGAAGTTCATCATTTTTTCTCTCTACTAGCTAGCAGTAGCAGTAGTGTTAGTAGTTCATTACCACTACAGTAGTAGTAATGAGGAGAGACGAGCGAAGTTTCGCGTCCCCGCCGGTGCGCTAATAGAACTATCTCTACTCTACTAGTAGATTTCTATTACCACGTATCCTTTCCTACTACTACTAGTGTACCTAGTACTCAGTGCATGTTTTTCTTACCATACTGCAAGCGAGGAGTAGAAGAAACAAGAACGCTTACTACGCCAGAAGGAGAACCTCCTCAATGCATATTGTTATATTATCTGAGCACAGATATTTTAACTCGTCAGTAGTACTGTAGTACATAGTAGTAGAGACTCCCGTGCGTCCGGCGGGAAATGGATTTTTTGTGTTTTCTTCCTCTGTTCCTAGCTGATGGAAGTATGTAGTGGGACGAAATAATGCGGTGTCGAAAATGGCGAAGAAGAACGAATGATGATGGAGATCCGCATTTCGCAATGTTCTCTTGCTTGCATGCTTGTTATTGTTTATTGTTGTTCTGTTATTTGTGGTTAGTTTTTTATTAAAATAATAGGAACCATAAGATGTTCGCCATTCTTTGGGCTCGCTGTTCGGGCATCATGGGATGCGACGCGCTTCGCTTCATTTCCAATATCTCCAGTCCCTCCGAAACGAGAAGAGATGATGTTCTTCGTCATCTTCGCTCTAGCTAGTAGTAGTAGCACCAGCAGTAGTGCAAGTAAAGAGGAGAGGCGAGCGAAGTTTCGCCTCCCTGCCCCCGGTGCGCTAGTAGTAGCTAATCGTATCGAAAATGGCGAAGAAGAACGAATGATGATGGAGATCCGCATTTCGCAATGTTCTCTTGCTTGCATGCTTGTTATTGTTTATTGTTGTTCTGTTATTTGTGGTTAGTTTTTTAATAAAATAGGAACCATAAGATGTTCGCCATTGTTCGGGTTCGCTATGTTCGGGTAAAATAAGCCCGGGATCGATCGTTGGATGCGGCTGGCGGTGCGAGCGAAGCTCGCACCAATTCCCCCGCGAAAGTTACCTTTGCCACGATTGCAAAGCTGGGCAATTCATACGCACGATACGCCTGTACGAACAACCGAACGCGAAGAACACGCCAATACAACCTCGCTTATCAGAGCTACTCCGTCCACAAACCGCTAATCACCACTGCCTCTCTCCTCATAATTTGAATGATACAACGTTATTTCTTGTCAACACCACCATCATGTATTCCAGTAATCCTTTCCTCGTCCAACAACGAGAACAGCAACTACTGCTAGAAACGATGAGCACCATGTTTATCGGCAGAAGCAGCAGCACCACCACCGACAGTATTGCACGGAACAATGATATCCTTCCGCCAAATATTTATCACCAGCACCACCACGCTCCGATCCACCAGCATCATGTTATGCAGCAGATCCCCGTTCTTGGTACTACTACTACGTCGTCCTCTCAACAACAAGAAGAATTCACACACACAAAGACAAGCAGCATGGTGATGATGATGATGGATCACGAGGAGGAGCAGCGATCCAAAAGCTGTCGTCGTCCTGCTCGACGAGAAGGGAGGATGTGCCGGGCTTCGATACATTTTGAAGACCTCCAATCGCTGGTGCTGGAGCACCAGCAACACTGTTCTTCCTCATTGTCCTTCTCCCAATAACCATTATTATGATCATATAGTATAGCGAGTTAAACTACTAGACTATTGAAAATAGAACAGCAGCAGAAAAAAACTGACGGGTTCCTACTACTACTTGTTTATCGACGACGACGACGACGACGACGACAGCATAAAAATAAAAGATTCTTCTCCTTTACGCAAGTACTAAAAAAGCTCCTCAATCGGAACCAGCGTAATACCGCTTCTGTACGTACAGTAGTCTACCGGTACAGTACTTGTTTACGGCCCCAACTCGTACCGTACGTTTGGACAGGTCGATTATTATTGTTAGTCGGCATTCTGTCTTCGGTCTGTCCCTATGCCGTTATCATCTTCTTTCATGTCTTTCATGTCTTTCATACTCTCTCCTCTCTCGCGACTGTCTGTCTGTTGGGCTGTCGTCTCCCCTTTTCTGCTGTCTATTCCCCTTTTTCCTTTCGCGACGACATTTTTTATGATATCATCTCTCTTCCTTTATCTTCAAAGTCTTGAGAGAGGCTATCATACAAAATAGAGTATTATGCTTATTACCATTGACGTATCATAGAGGCAACAAAATGTGTTATATATGTTGAAGCCCTATCAGATCTTAAAATTGGCCCATCAATAAAGTCGGATGCGATGATGTTGCGAAAAAATAATGATACGGCGGCACATCTACTAGTACATGATCATGCTGCATCTTCCTCGCAGAGTACAAAAAGTACTGGCCGTGGGCGAACGACAGCATTGAAAATAATCCGTGGTGGTTCTACGAATAATAGGAAGCGGAACAAGCGCTGCTTGATTGTGGCACTGGTATCGGTGGTGCTTGTGTACTTTATGGGCTCGTTTCTGTTGATTGGAAACCATCTACCCCTTCATGATGATTCTTCTTCGTACGCTTTTCCCGCAGCTGGGAATCTTCCCCTACTAGTAGCGGGAAATCAGCAGCAGCCGCAGCAGCAGCAGCAGCAACAAGCACAAACCCAGCATCAAAAATGGAAGGATCACCTGATCACAGTATCCAAGTGGCTCGAAGAAGAGCAACATCATCAGGGCAAAAGTGCTGACGAACGAATACTTTTAAAGCCGGTGACCGCCTTTCTCGAGCCCGCCTTGAAACACAAGAATACTAATCCAACATCCCCCACATCAACATTAACCTCAACAACATCTCCCCTTCCATTGAGAACCCAAGGTCCCAACCATTTACACAAGGTCATCTATCCTCGCATTCGTTCCTGTCGGGATGTTCCTGCCAAACTTCCGATTGATGCGGGCGTTTCCTACGATCAGCAAGGGAATGTGATGGTGACCAATGTCGGAGATCAACTCAGGCGGCCGAACTTCCTCAAAGACATCATTCCGCATTGTCCAGTTGATGCCGATCCCTTTTTGCCTTGGATTCATGACGTCTTTTTATCCTCCTCCTCCTCCTCCTCCTCTGGCAAAAAGAATCAGCATCATCATCAGCAGCAGCATCCAGTAGTGCACTTTATTGCCCAAAACAAACGACGATGTCAAACGGGTCCGAAACATTTGAACGACCTACAACGCTTGGAACCTCAAGTCGCATTACTACAAAGTGTTCCCATTCAACGGATATCCCATACTCGTGCATTGGAAATCGCACCCACGTTATGGAATCCAAACAATGATTCAACGACAACAACAACAACAACAACAACAACAACACCCATTACGCGATATCGTCTCGTTCCCTATGAACAAGCCGATGCCGATGCCAAGTACACTCGATTCATTTGTCGGTTCCATACATGGAATACTACAGCTACAGCTACAGCTACTTCTGCAGATGATTATCGTTTGGAATTGGGAGAAACCTTGTCCGAGTATTATTCTTCTCCATCATCATCATCATTACCATCAAACTCCAACACGTTGTTGAATTATGAATTGGCAGCCTTTCGAAAAATGAATCATCGTCAAGGAGGATTATTGACAAAGGATGGGAAGGGGGATAATGGCAAATTTTGGACCGCATCCCTCTTGTTTTCTTGTCCCCTTCCCGCCAGTCTATTGTCATTGACAGAACAACAACAACAACAACAACAACAAGAGCAAGGTCCACAAGACATGAATTGGATGATGACGCCGAACGAGCATATACCACTGTTCCATGTGGATATCATTCCAATTCGGACATTGGTGAGATTTCCACCATCATCATCATCGGAAGAATTATTGGACGACAACGACGCCTCGCATTCCGGATATTATCTATCGGAAGAACAAATCGGACCATACGAGGCCTCGAAACTTTCATTTCGTCCACTCAAGGCATGGGGAGAAAATCATGTCTTGCCATTGCCTCAAGCCAGTGGACGATGGGAGAATATTCCATTATGTCCATTGGTAGTACCCAGTACTACTACTACTACTACTATACCAGCTAGTAGTAGTAGTAGTAGTACTACCGGATCTATTACTGCAGAATCAGCATCTTCCACGAATTCCAAGAAACCCCATTTGCTGTCGGCGTGTTTATGGACCGCGGCCTCGTTTCGGACGAGAGGCAAGACCGATGCGAAACAAACCATTGATGGTACTCATCGACGGTTGATGGAATGGATCGAATTTCATCTCATGGTGGGATTTGATCATATATACGTCTATGACAATAGTGGGGCCTTTGTTGATAGTGGTGGTGGTGGAAGTGGCGATGATGGAACGACGACGAATAATGCCACTACACGTACTATTCATAATTTGAAGCCGATTGTCGAGGCGTTTCCTCCCTCGCAAATCACATGGATCGATTGGCCGAGTCAGGTACGTGACTAATTCGCACCACGCAACAAACAGTACAGTAGGAAGATTATGATTCCGTACGATTATCTACGCACTCAGACACTCGGACTCACCCACCTCAATCACTCGATGAAAGGTTTGTAATAACAACATACCCGCCCATGAGAATACAGGTGAAAGAAGCTCACAATATGCTGCAGAGAATAGTTGTCGGATGCGCTACGGGCCCATGACGGAATGGATTGCCTCGTTTGATACGGATGAATACTTGATTCCCCAAGGCAAGCATACTAGTTTGCGATCGGTGGTGGAACAAGCCGAGAATACCAACATCTTGTCGTTTCCAAGCTCACGTGGTAAACTACGGCATGCCTATACGAAATCGAGTGGAAAGGACCTAGCGAAACTGGCAAATACGACATTTTTGCAAGCCTACAATTGTGATGGATCTCCTATCCCGAGGCCTGACTGGGCGGACAGGGCCCGCAAACAAGTCTATCGATCCGACTACGTCATCAATCATTTTGTTCATTATTCGACAATCACTCAGGGCTCAATGACAACGTATCAAGAGGCACAACGCAAAAATCAACACTGGACGCGGTACTTTCGAGAATCGGCGCCGTCCGAACGTGGTGTCGATGAAGTCAACGAAGCCATGATGATTCATACCAAGAGCTTGGACTTGGGACAAATTCAGAACTGGTCCAACAAGTGCCGATTCGATTTTACCAGGAAACATTTGGGTTGCCACATTGGCTTTCCGTGGCCTAACAACGTTCCCAATCCCAGCCACAATCACAATCCCGTCACGGGATGGGAATACAATTGCTTCGTCAACGATCGAGTGGATTCCTACTGGATCCCACGATTGCAAGAGGCAATGGCAGAGCGACAGAAAACCCTTGATATGGAATTGCTGAAGCTTCTCAGAACTAATTAGCTATTCTACTACTAGTACACTCGAGTAGTACTATGAGAAATTTTGAATTGTATGAGATCTGCTCTCTATTAGTTTAGGGAAATGAAGCTTTCAGATTGAAATCTTCTAAAAATATGCAGTAGGATGGGGGTTTGTTCCTTAATCGTCACTATCATCATCGTCGTCGTCGTCGTCATCTCCGCCACCTCCACCTCCACCTCCAGGTGTGAACGAAGAGCCACCTTCCAGCGGCCCGACCTTGAGGTTGGAAATGCTTCCAAGAAGCCCTGCGCTATGCTTTGTAGAAAAAGAATTCGTATCATCGACTCCACATTGGATGTAGCCATTGCCTCCACGATGATTGAACTTGCTCAGATCGTAGACATTGCCGTGGTAAGCAGTCCAGCAATCCTTTCCCTTTGATGAATGCGTAGAGAGCTGTGCAAGTGTGATTGTATTGCCACTGTTTACCACACCTTCGACTCCACCTCCGCCGCCGCCGCCGCCGCCACCTCCTGCAGTGACACCAAGATATGGGCCCACGATGTACTGGGAAATCTCGCCCAGTAGGAGATTTGTCGTATGGGGAGTGCTGCTTCTGGCCCCGAAAAAGGCGTTCGTGATATCGGAACCGCAATTCTTCATATCCCCTCCAGGATGGCTGTATCGGGAGAGATCGTAGACAGTACCGTCAATGGCGACCCAGCAATCATTCTTGCTATTGTGCCCAACGAGTAGAGCACTGGTAACTCCAGAAGAATCGAGGGCAGTGGGTGTATCGTTCCCGACTCCAGTGATGACTTCGTCGACTCCTGGAGCGCAATTGGTCTCATAGGCCCCGAGCATATAAGAGGCAATCATATCAAGAAAGGCAAGTGTGTGTCTAGGTTCATCTTCGTCGTCGAAGTCTTCGGTCAAATCTTCACCACAATCCAACCGACCACCAGGATGTTGATAGGTGGAAACGTCGTAAACAGATCCATGCACGCTGATGCGGGAAAAAAGAGTGCGTTAGAGCTGGCAATGCGAACAAAGTTCCACTCTCAAACAGCCTGATACTACTTACACAATCCAACAGTCGTCTCTTCCGTTGTGCTCTTGTAGCGTAGACCTACTAACACAGGTCGTGGGAGTAGCCACTTGTACAAGATCCAGTGGAACCGAGCCAAGCAAGGTTCCGACACGTAAAGATTCGACTTGGGTGAGAAAAGAAATGGGATGGGAGGGAGACCTGGCTAGATCAAATCTCGCCGTTAGACTCTGATCCAATATAACGGCCCCAGCCAAATTCCTTCGCGCTGATGGAACAACACAAAGTCCGGGACCAGGGTGTGGATACGCAGTGAGGTTGTAGACGCCTCCGTGTATTTCCATCCAACAGTCTTCGGGTGTATTATGCAGGGACAATTCGGTAGGAGAGATTGCATCCAACGTTGTCGGGCTTGCAGTGGGCGAGGATGTGATCGGCGTCAAAAGAATAGGATCAGCCACGAGCTGAGGTCTCGTTACAGCAACAGACGAGGCAACCACAGGACCGATCAAGTTGCCCAAAACACTGGACAGGAGACCAACATTGTGCGGTGGAGCAGAGGCACTGTTGACGCCCAAATAGGCAACGGTCTGGTTCGTTCCAGCCTTGCCAGGGACACACAAATTTGGCCCAACATGATAGTAGTTCGTCAGGTCGTAAGCATCGTTAAAGAAACTATGGAAGAAAAAAAGACGAAAAGACAAGCGCGTATGAGTCACATTGATCAAGCCAGAAAATCTTCACGTTCTTGTGGCCTCGAAGGCGGAGACGGTGAAAGCCGCGTGAAAAATAGATTCCAGAAAACTTACACTACCCAGCAGTCGGTTGGCGTGCTGTGGGTCGCAACATCGGCCATGGTGATACCTTGCGGAGCCGCCACCGGATCGGCAATCGTCGGGGGGAAAGTAGGACTCTGGGTAAGCGGAGTAGTCGGGGGCATGGTAGGCGCAGGGACCGGGGCGACCGTGGGATTAGCGACCGGCACAGGATCGGCCACCTTCGGAGGTCCCGAGTCCGTCGCGACCACCGGACCCACAACATAGCTCGACATGCTACCAGTGAGCAGCGCTTCGTTGTGTGTGGGCTGAGTGTTGGCTCCCAAATAGGCCGAGGTCAGATCGGTTCCAGCTTTCCCGGCCCCACAAAGCGGAGGACCAAAATGGGTGTACGTCGTCAAATCATATGCAATTCCGAAAAGGCTGTGCAGAGCAAAGGAAAACAATAACGTTAGATATGTTTCAAGAGGCATTATTGAACTCGTGTTGGTCGTCGAATCGTTTTCGTGGCCTTCTTCGTGCAGACAACGAAAGCCAAGCCACGCGACATCATCACGCTTGCATGAAACTTACACTACCCAGCAGTCGGTTGGCGTGCTGTGGGTCGCAACATCGGCCATGGTGATACCTTGCGGAGCCGCCACCGGATCGGCAATCGTCGGGGGAACAGTAGGACTCTTGGTCGGCGGAGTAGTCGGGGGCATGGTAGGCGCAGGGACCGGGGCGACCGTGGGATTAGCGACCGGCACAGGATCGGCCACCTTCGGAGGTCCCGAGTCCGTCGCGACCACCGGACCCACAACATAGCTCGACATGCTACCAGTGAGCAGCGCTTCGTTGTGTGTGGGCTGAGTGTTGGCTCCCAAATAGGCCGAGGTCAGATCGGTTCCAGCTTTCCCGGCCCCACAAAGCGGAGGACCAAAATGGGTGTACGTCGTCAAATCATATGCAATTCCGAAAAGGCTGTGCAGAGCAAAGGAAAACAATAACGTTAGATATGTTTCAAGAGGCATTATTGAACTCGTGTTGGTCGTCGAATCGTTTTCGTGGCCTTCTTCGTGCAGACAACGAAAGCCAAGCCACGCGACATCATCACGCTTGCATGAAACTTACACTACCCAGCAGTCGGTTGGCGTGCTGTGGGTCGCAACATCGGCCATGGTGATACCTTGCGGAGCCGCCACCGGATCGGCAACCATCGGGGGAACAGTAGGACTCTTGGTCGGCGGAGTAGTCGGGGGCATGGTAGGCGCAGGGACCGGGGCGACCGTGGGATTAGCGACCGGCACAGGATCGGCCACCTTCGGAGGTCCCGAGTCCGTCGCGACCACCGGACCCACAACATAGCTCGACATGCTACCAGTGAGCAGCGCTTCGTTGTGTGTGGGCTGAGTGTTGGCTCCCAAATAGGCCGAGGTCAGATCGGTTCCAGCTTTCCCGGCCCCACAAAGCGGAGGACCAAAATGGGTGTACGTCGTCAAATCATATGCAATTCCGAAAAGGCTGTGCAGAGCAAAGGAAAACAATAACGTTAGATATGTTTCAAGAGGCATTATTGAACTCGTGTTGGTCGTCGAATCGTTTTCGTGGCCTTCTTCGTGCAGACAACGAAAGCCAAGCCACGCGACATCATCACGCTTGCATGAAACTTACACTACCCAGCAGTCGGTTGGCGTGCTGTGGGTCGCAACATCGGCCATGGTGATACCTTGCGGAGCCGCCACCGGATCGGCAACCATCGGGGGAACAGTAGGACTCTTGGTCGGCGGAGTAGTCGGGGGCATGGTAGGCGCAGGGACCGGGGCGACCGTGGGATTAGCGACCGGCACAGGATCGGCCACCTTCGGAGGTCCCGAGTCCGTCGCGACCACCGGACCCACAACATAGCTCGACATGCTACCAGTGAGCAGCGCTTCGTTGTGTGTGGGCTGAGTGTTGGCTCCCAAATAGGCCGAGGTCAGATCGGTTCCAGCTTTCCCGGCCCCACAAAGCGGAGGACCAAAATGGGTGTACGTCGTCAAATCATATGCAATTCCGAAAAGGCTGTGCAGAGCAAAGGAAAACAATAACGTTAGATATGTTTCAAGAGGCATTATTGAACTCGTGTTGGTCGTCGAATCGTTTTCGTGGCCTTCTTCGTGCAGACAACGAAAGCCAAGCCACGCGACATCATCACGCTTGCATGAAACTTACACTACCCAGCAGTCGGTTGGCGTGCTGTGGGTCGCAACATCGGCCATGGTGATACCTTGCGGAGCCGCCACCGGATCGGCAACCATCGGGGGAACAGTAGGACTCTTGGTCGGCGGAGTAGTCGGGGGCATGGTAGGCGCAGGGACCGGGGCGACCGTGGGATTAGCGACCGGCACAGGATCGGCCACCTTCGGAGGTCCCGAGTCCGTCGCGACCACCGGACCCACAACATAGCTCGACATGCTACCAGTGAGCAGCGCTTCGTTGTGTGTGGGCTGAGTGTTGGCTCCCAAATAGGCCGAGGTCAGATCGGTTCCAGCTTTCCCGGCCCCACAAAGCGGAGGACCAAAATGGGTGTACGTCGTCAAATCATATGCAATTCCGAAAAGGCTGTGCAGAGCAAAGGAAAACAATAACGTTAGATATGTTTCAAGAGGCATTATTGAACTCGTGTTGGTCGTCGAATCGTTTTCGTGGCCTTCTTCGTGCAGACAACGAAAGCCAAGCCACGCGACATCATCACGCTTGCATGAAACTTACACTACCCAGCAGTCGGTTGGCGTGCTGTGGGTCGCAACATCGGCCATGGTGATACCTTGCGGAGCCGCCACCGGATCGGCAACCATCGGGGGAACAGTAGGACTCTTGGTCGGCGGAGTAGTCGGGGGCATGGTAGGCGCAGGGACCGGGGCGACCGTGGGATTAGCGACCGGCACAGGATCGGCCACCTTCGGAGGTCCCGAGTCCGTCGCGACCACCGGACCCACAACATAGCTCGACATGCTACCAGTGAGCAGCGCTTCGTTGTGTGTGGGCTGAGTGTTGGCTCCCAAATAGGCCGAGGTCAGATCGGTTCCAGCTTTCCCGGCCCCACAAAGCGGAGGACCAAAATGGGTGTACGTCGTCAAATCATATGCAATTCCGAAAAGGCTGTGCAGAGCAAAGGAAAACAATAACGTTAGATATGTTTCAAGAGGCATTATTGAACTCGTGTTGGTCGTCGAATCGTTTTCGTGGCCTTCTTCGTGCAGACAACGAAAGCCAAGCCACGCGACATCATCACGCTTGCATGAAACTTACACTACCCAGCAGTCGGTTGGCGTGCTGTGGGTCGCAACATCGGCCATGGTGATACCTTGCGGAGCCGCCACCGGATCGGCAACCATCGGGGGAACAGTAGGACTCTTGGTCGGCGGAGTAGTCGGGGGCATGGTAGGCGCAGGGACCGGGGCGACCGTGGGATTAGCGACCGGCACAGGATCGGCCACCTTCGGAGGTCCCGAGTCCGTCGCGACCACCGGACCCACAACATAGCTCGACATGCTACCAGTGAGCAGCGCTTCGTTGTGTGTGGGCTGAGTGTTGGCTCCCAAATAGGCCGAGGTCAGATCGGTTCCAGCTTTCCCGGCCCCACAAAGCGGAGGACCAAAATGGGTGTACGTCGTCAAATCATATGCAATTCCGAAAAGGCTGTGCAGAGCAAAGGAAAACAATAACGTTAGATATGTTTCAAGAGGCATTATTGAACTCGTGTTGGTCGTCGAATCGTTTTCGTGGCCTTCTTCGTGCAGACAACGAAAGCCAAGCCACGCGACATCATCACGCTTGCATGAAACTTACACTACCCAGCAGTCGGTTGGCGTGCTGTGGGTCGCAACATCGGCCATGGTGATACCTTGCGGAGCCGCCACCGGATCGGCAACCATCGGGGGAACAGTAGGACTCTTGGTCGGCGGAGTAGTCGGGGGCATGGTAGGCGCAGGGACCGGGGCGACCGTGGGATTAGCGACCGGCACAGGATCGGCCACCTTCGGAGGTCCCGAGTCCGTCGCGACCACCGGACCCACAACATAGCTCGACATGCTACCAGTGAGCAGCGCTTCGTTGTGTGTGGGCTGAGTGTTGGCTCCCAAATAGGCCGAGGTCAGATCGGTTCCAGCTTTCCCGGCCCCACAAAGCGGAGGACCAAAATGGGTGTACGTCGTCAAATCATATGCAATTCCGAAAAGGCTGTGCAGAGCAAAGGAAAACAATAACGTTAGATATGTTTCAAGAGGCATTATTGAACTCGTGTTGGTCGTCGAATCGTTTTCGTGGCCTTCTTCGTGCAGACAACGAAAGCCAAGCCACGCGACATCATCACGCTTGCATGAAACTTACACTACCCAGCAGTCGGTTGGCGTGCTGTGGGTCGCAACATCGGCCATGGTGATACCTTGCGGAGCCGCCACCGGATCGGCAACCATCGGGGGAACAGTAGGACTCTTGGTCGGCGGAGTAGTCGGGGGCATGGTAGGCGCAGGGACCGGGGCGACCGTGGGATTAGCGACCGGCACAGGATCGGCCACCTTCGGAGGTCCCGAGTCCGTCGCGACCACCGGACCCACAACATAGCTCGACATGCTACCAGTGAGCAGCGCTTCGTTGTGTGTGGGCTGAGTGTTGGCTCCCAAATAGGCCGAGGTCAGATCGGTTCCAGCTTTCCCGGCCCCACAAAGCGGAGGACCAAAATGGGTGTACGTCGTCAAATCATATGCAATTCCGAAAAGGCTGTGCAGAGCAAAGGAAAACAATAACGTTAGATATGTTTCAAGAGGCATTATTGAACTCGTGTTGGTCGTCGAATCGTTTTCGTGGCCTTCTTCGTGCAGACAACGAAAGCCAAGCCACGCGACATCATCACGCTTGCATGAAACTTACACTACCCAGCAGTCGGTTGGCGTGCTGTGGGTCGCAACATCGGCCATGGTGATACCTTGCGGAGCCGCCACCGGATCGGCAATCGTCGGGGGGAAAGTAGGACTCTGGGTAAGCGGAGTAGTCGGGGGCATGGTAGGCGCAGGGACCGGGGCGACCGTGGGATTAGCGACCGGCACAGGATCGGCCACCTTCGGAGGTCCCGAGTCCGTCGCGACCACCGGACCCACAACATAGCTCGACATGCTACCAGTGAGCAGCGCTTCGTTGTGTGTGGGCTGAGTGTTGGCTCCCAAATAGGCCGAGGTCAGATCGGTTCCAGCTTTCCCGGCCCCACAAAGCGGAGGACCAAAATGGGTGTACGTCGTCAAATCATATGCAATTCCGAAAAGGCTGTGCAGAGCAAAGGAAAACAATAACGTTAGATATGTTTCAAGAGGCATTATTGAACTCGTGTTGGTCGTCGAATCGTTTTCGTGGCCTTCTTCGTGCAGACAACGAAAGCCAAGCCACGCGACATCATCACGCTTGCATGAAACTTACACTACCCAGCAGTCGGTTGGCGTGCTGTGGGTCGCAACATCGGCCATGGTGATACCTTGCGGAGCCGCCACTGGATCAGTGATGGGTCCTGAAACAGGAGTAGAGACGGGAGTGGCAGTGGGGCTGGACACTGGCGAGGGGTTGCTGATGGGGCCAGCGTCTGGGATCAATGTGCCGACACGGTCCACCTGTTGCAGAAAGGAAAGAGGGTGGACGGGATTCGCGGCTTGGTCAAATCTTGTAGTCAGATTCTGATCTGGTGGTTGGACCGTCTCGACCAATGACCTTCGGAAAGCTCCTCGACGCTGCTTGGGGACAGCACAAAGGTTAAGATCAGGTCCTGGGTGCTTGTAGGAAGTAAGGTTGTACACGTCCCCATGGACCTCCATCCAACAGTCTCCAGGAGTATTATGCAAGGCTAGCTCGGACAAGGAAATTGCATCCACCGGATCGCCCACCACTTTGTTCTTACTGTCGTCATCATCACGACCACCACCACCACCACCACCACCAGTGACAGGAGCCTGCGTTGGCTCGCTGGTTTTTTTGCCTCCCTTCTTCTTCTTCTTTCTCCTCTTCTTCCTTCTGTCCGCCTTGAAGGTACGGAAACGGTTCCCATCCTCCTCGGAAGAATCGCTGCTCGTAGTACCTTGCTGAACCTTTTCTTCTTGAGCAATCACATTCACGATAGTAGCTCCCTCCATGGGACCAATCAAGTACTGTTCAATATCTGGCAAGAGCTTCAAATCATGAAAGCGTGCATACTCTTGCGTCGCATCCGTCCCCGCCAGAGACGTAATGATATAGGCTCCCGCAGGATGAATGGCTGCGGCATAGTAGGTCAAGTCGTAGACCCAATGATCATTCAAGACCAACCAACAATCGTCGGGAGTATTGTGCAGTGCCACTTCCTCCATGGTAACACAATACTCGACCGAACAATCGACAAGACGACTCGTACCTTCTTGAGGATTAGCCACTCCATTTTCATTATTGTCGGAAGCATCCTCGCCTCCGTCATTGGGAGGAGCCAATGCCACAGCAGAAAGGTCTTCTTCCTCTTCTTCTTCTTGATACGTTCCGACAATATCCCCTTGGACGGAACGCAAGAGCGATTCGGAATGAAACTCGGAATACGCTTCTGTTCCATCTTGTCCGCACCAGGGAGTGATCCATCCTGGACCGGCCGGATGACGTCGTTTGGGATAGGTAGACATTTCATAGACTTTGGCATAATAGACAATCCAGCAATCTTGGGGACTGTCATGTAGGGCCAACTCCGAAGCCGTCACAAGAGTAAGAGATGCACTACTACTGCTGCCAGCAGTACCGGCGGTGGGTGAGAGCTGGATCCGATTGGCCTTCATAAAGTCAACCAAGGCTACCATGCCCATTGCGAGACCGACCGCCATGGAGACACCAATCACCCATGCCAAAATCCTGACGGCCGTTTGTTGGTACTTGCTGGCTCGACTGCTGCTGGTGGTGGTGGGTTCTTCATCTTCATCCTTGGGAAGAGCAAAGTCTTCTCGAAGTGATCTGGTGCTGGGGGATGGTGGTACAAAACCACCACCACCACCACCTCCGCCCCCAACACCCAACTCATACGACGAGGAAGAGGAGCGGCTGGTCATCAAACCATCGCCGGACAAGAACGAATCGTCGTTGTTGTGGTTGTTGTTGTTGGTGGTGGGTTTGTTGTTGGATGCGTAGTAGTTCCATCCACCACCAGTACCGTAGTAACTAAGTCGTTGCGATTGTTGCTGCTTTTGCAACTGGAGAATCTCTTGACGCACTTTCTCCGCACTCGCACTGGAGGAGCGACGACGTTCTTCCTGAGGAGGAGGAGGATCCTGCATCACGACAACAATCCTACTTCTTCTTCTTCTTCTCTCGTATTCGCTAGTAGTGCTGGTAGTAGTAGAATCAATCAATCAGTGAGTGAGTGAGTGAGTAAGTGAGTGAAACAATCAATTCCAAAATGTTTGGTTCCAATTGTTGTGAGATGATGATCGATCTGTGGATGCCGATGCCGTTGTCGACGATGCCAATAGTATAGAAGAAGATTCGGATGATGATGAATGAATGAATGAATAAGTCTTGTTGTTAGTTATCAGCAATCCACAATCGATCCATCGATCCATCACCAGTATTGTGGTTGTTGTGGTTGGGTGTTTTTGTGTGTACTATAGTCGTACGTAATAGCTGCGATGATGGTCATCGCATGATAAATGATGATGCTGATTTATGATGATGTTTGAGTTCTTGCTTGGATAGAAGAAGAAGATACTCCTTCTGGTGGAAGAAGTACTGTACTAGTAGTAGTATAGGAATCCGTTGACGAGTATTCGATTATCGATATATCGATCATCTCAAATAGTACAATTATGCTCATGCTCTCCACCGACGATCATCATCATAACCATCATCATAACCATATCATCGGCATAATCATAAGTAGTTAGCGAAGTGATGTCGAATATGGGAATGATAGGGCCGGGCCTTCCAGTAGAGAACCATGACTCAACTATGCAGGTGAGACCATAGATAGTGAGTAGATAAGGACCATCATGATGGAACCGGATTCGGAACCGGATTCGGATTTGTAGTACAGTAGTGTTGGGTGGATTGAAGAGATTTGCAAGATCGAGAGGAATGGCGGAACATCAAAGGGCCTTGTTCTTATTTGTCATTCCATTCGCGGTTGGATTACCAGTAGTATTATACGCAGACCATTGAGGAGGCGTCATACTAATAAGTAATACTTCGCGTCACTCAATGTTCCACCAAGAATGATTGAATGGATGAATGGATGAATGAATGAATGAAGTTAGTGGTGAATGACATGGGAATGAATCATCATCCCGTCCCTATCGATCCTGCTGGTACCGCATCTCAATGGTCCGCACATAAATAAAAGATACCACAACATCTGCAGCAACCCCCCGCCCGCAAAAAGAGATGATCACACAACATTGCATCATCATCATGCGCATTTCATCAAAACATCGCACACACCACCGACGGACCGCGCTCGCACCTCTCCTATTATTTTGGCGGGAAACGGATCTTGTCGTCGCGTGTCGCGATAACCACTGAGACGGCGAGCTTGCGAGCGCGCTGTGGAGCTCGAGCTCGACAGCAGGCTCGCAAAAAATTCAAATTGTCGGGTAATCTTCTCTACGCTCCGTATCGGTACGTGTACCTTTCTTGTTTTTTAAGAGTCATTATGTGACTATCGGCAGCCTCGTTCAATCTCCCGTATCCTGGTAGTGTCGCAAACTACTTGATCGTGTCTTCATGGTCTTCGTGACGTCCTTCTGCTCTGAGTCCTGAATCATCGAGTCTTGTTATACCTCTCTGATATCCAATGGGACAGCTTATGTACTGATGTACAGTACTACCGGTATGTGGTTGGCATGCATGATGCGCGCATCATGGGCTTCGTTCGAACCCCCGCCCGACGGACAGGCGGCAGTCGCGGAAGGCCAACCAAAAAAATAACAAAAAAATATGGATCTTTCTATTTCCCCCATCCCTTTGATGATGATGATGATATTATGTTACAAGTATACTCATCATCGTTAATAGTTTATTAGAGTTGTTGTGAGCATCGATCATCACCTTTCCTTTCCTTATTATTCCATCATCACAACGTCACAACATCACAACATCAGCACCAGCATGGCACGAGCAAGATCAAAGTCGCGCACACCCAACAGCAATAAGACAAAGAACAAAAAGGCAGACGACGACGCCGATGAGGCTAACAAGAAGAAGGAGCAAGAATATCATCAGGCTGCTGCTGCTGCTGCTGCTGCTGCCCCATCAGCAGCGGTAGAAGATGTTACTAGTACTCCTACTACTCCTTCCAAGCGCCGACGAACACGAGCATCTTCCTCTGGAGGAGGAGGAGGAGATGATGATGAAATAATGAAGATTGATGACGTTGCTGCAGACGATTCCACTGCTGCTGCTGCTTCTGCTCCATTATTGATGTCCCCATCACGAATGTCTCCACGCCGTCGTCGAGCGTCTTCCGCTTCAGACATGGCACCACCAACAGCAGCATCAGCAGCATCAGCAGCATCGGCATCAGCCGCAGCTCTCAGCAGTAGCACCAGTTCGGCGAAAAAGAAGGAACCCAAATCATCCTCCTCCTCCCAAAAATCCAAGAGCTCAAATAATAATAATAATAATAATACTAAGACACCGCCGCTCAGCCAAAAAAAAACACCCCCAACAACAGCCGCCACGGAAAACAACAACAACAACAACAACAACAAGAATGGTGGGAGTAGTAGTAGTACTACTACTAGTGCTGCTGCTGCTGCGAACAACAACAACTCCTCCTTGTCGTCCAACAAGAAAAAGTCGCCCAAAACAAGTAGTAAAAGCACCACTGCTGCTGCTTCTTCTTCTTCTCCGTTGTCTTCCAACAAGAATAAGAAAGCAAAGAGTAAAGGTTCTACCACCAATGCAAAACAAGAGCTGGACAAGGAGGAAGAAGAAGAAGAAGAGAAGTCGCCCCCCATGGACGTGGATACTACGACCAATACTACTACTCCTACTCCTTCCACATTGAAAACCAAGAAGGACAAGAGTACTACTGCTACTACTGCTACTGCTACTGCTACGAAACAGAACCCGCCCACCACCACCATGACGGCTCAAGTTCATCGCGTTCGACACTTGGACTATATCCCTTCTCCCGTCTTGGCCATGACTGCCATGACCACGACCAACAAAAACTCTTCCTCCAGTTCTACTACTGCTAGTAGTTCTACTACTGCTAGCAGTTCTAGTTCTAGTTCTAGTTCTTATTTGGCAGTGTCAAGGCAAGATGGAAGTGTCGAATTGTTCGAAGCGACACAAATTCCCGAATATGCCAGTGGCAAAAAATATACTCCCCATCTCTTTCCCTTGTGTACCATGGCAGGGTCCAAACGTGCCGTGGCACATTCCCTCGTTTGGGTACAAACGAAAACGAAGACGACCAACAACCACAACCACAACAACAACATCAGCAGTAATAATGCTTTGGTGGCTGCCAGTCCCGATGGGACCTTGTGGACGATCAACTTGTTGGGAGGATCAACTACACGACAGCTCCAATCTCGAATCGCCAGTGGAGGTGGAGGCGTCTTTGATTTGACGACTTGTGCCTTTCCACGAACGACTGCTACTACTACTTCTCTTCCCTTGGTGGCTGCTGCCTGTCAAGATGGATCCGTGCGCATTTGGCAAGTCATTCATAAAAAAACAACGAGAGCAATGGCCAGCACCACACATCATCATCATCATCATAATCATCATCATTATCAATTGCAAGAACCACCGGTCGTCACTCTATCGACTGCTGGTGCAGCCATTTTATCCGTGGCGTGGAGATGTGTCCGTCAAGTCGGCGGTAATAGCAGTACCGATACGACCTTCTATACCGAACTCTATGCTGGAGTTGCTGATGGCACGATCCGCAAATATCTCTTGGATTTCAAGTACAATGGCAGCGATGAAGACCACAGTGATGATGATGATACAAGCAGCAGCGGTATTATGATTCAAGTCTTGAAGCAATCTCCCGATCTTCGCATGACAGTCGAATCACGTGGACGTCGCACACCGACCAAGGTTTGGACGATGCAATCATTGGACGATGGTTCATTGGTCACGGGCAACTCTTTGGGTCAAGTCCAGATTTGGGATACCGTAACGGGAACCTTGATGCAATCGATTCAACAAACCGAACTCAAGGCCGATGTCCTCAAGCTTGTCGTCAATCCGTCGCAAACCAAACTATTTGCCTCGGGAGTCGATTCTCGGGTCATTTGTTTGGAACGCACAATGACAACAACAACAAATACTACTACTACAACTAATGATCGTGGTCTATGGAAATTCACTACGGCACAACGTCCTCATACACATGATGTGAAATGTATGGCGATCGTCCATGATGATGCGGAGGATAATAATATCAATGGAAATAATAATAATGCCTTGGAAGCTCTCGTGACGGCCGGAGTCGATACGAAACTTTGTACCTACGTCGTTTCGGACTTTGCCAAGCGACGGCCTCAAGTCTACTATCCTTGGCCGAGCCAATCACCCGTTTCGACCACCAAGGACTCGAGCTTCCACAAAAAGGAGGATAATGCATCTACGACGACAATTATGACCACTCGTCGTCCCCGCCGCATCTTGTCCATGCAACGAAACAATCACATTGAATTGTATCAATTGTTGGATCCTCGTCAAGAAGAACTGCAAGATCCAGAAAAGGGCTTTTCGTCCAACAACAAGACTAATATCAAATTGGCATCAACTACCAGTGAACTTATTGGAGAGATTGCCTTGGAAACCCAATCCAATCTATCTCATTCGTGCCTCAGTCCCAATGGACAGTGGCTGGCCGTGGCCAATGCGACACGTCTCTTTTTGTTTCGGCTCAAGGATTCATCATCATCATCATCATCATCATCATCACCACCACCGCATTCGTCCTCGGATGCAATGAACATTGAACAGGATTCGGAAGAAGGAGGGGATTTGGAACCCGAACAAGTCTCCCTGCCCAAACCGCTGGATCGAATCACGGTCGTGGCTCTTCACTTTTGTGAAGCTACCAGCACTCTCTTTGTGGCCGATTCGACGCACTCTATCTATGTGGTCCAGTTATCGCAAGACAAGAATGACGATGAACATCATCAAGTTTCGATTGTTTCGACGCTCCGTTTGTCGACATCTGATCTTCCAATTTTTTCCTTGCGCACCAGTGCCAATGGAAAGTATTTGGTCGCCATGACGAAATCGTCTTCGGATGGCATTCATATCTTTCAACGTCGGCAAGGCAACAACAACAACAACAGCAACAACAACAACAACAACAACAACAAGGACTATCTTGCTGTTGAATATGGTCCCTACTGGACGATTCCTGGACTGGCAAATGCCCGACCAGCTGCCATTTGCTTCCTAGGAGGAGGACATGCTGCTGCTGATGATGATGACGATCAACTGGCAGTGGCTACTGTATCCTTTCAGATTTTCATTTTCAATCTGGCTCAAAAGAAGTTGAGTCCGTGGAGTGAAGCGAATGGATTCCCTATCCAAAAGTGGCCTTCAGAGATTTCGTATCGTCGAGACTTTCCCGTACGGCTGTTTGCCAATCCTCAGAATCCATCCCAACTCATCATGGTACGTGCATTTACATACATATTTACCATATTTGTTTTATTTGGCGCAAACAGAACTTTTTGTCCGGCATTTGCTTTTTGGGGTCTTTTGTTGGCGTTTCTCTCTTGCAAGATGATCCAGGGCTCTACTTTCGCCCGTTCCCATGCCAAGTGATCTCTTCTAGTAGGAGATTGCCCGATGGAAACGGTATAGTTGGGAGCCACATCATTTCATTTCTTTTGTTTCGATTCATTTTTTACCATAATTTCTCACCTATTCATTCATGTGACTGATAATTGCTTCGTGGTAATTGGTGTATAGTCTTCCTTTGGAGCCTTTGTGGTGATCAACTTGGACGGCAAGTTGCCCAAGCATTGTCGTATGATCCCCGAAATGCATGTCCGCCGTCGACGCAAACGAGGCCGAGACGAAGAAACATTGGCAGCCGTGGCCAACAAACCGAATCCCATCATTTTTGCTCCACCCCAAGATCGAAACCATGGCCGGCCATTACACTTTGGGAATGACCCCAATGCTCGAAACTGTACCGTCTGCCTGCATTACAATAGTATGCTGCATTTGGACTTTTTGGGTGGGAATGCTAGTGCTGCTGCTGCTGCTGCTGCTGGCTCTACCAACGAAATGGTGGTAGTGGAACAGCCATGGCTGCGAGTTATTTCCACCTTCCCCGAAGCATTGCAACGAAGAGTCTATGGATGCAACTAATGGATATATTCGAGCAGGTAGGTGATGGATTATCGGAGTCTCGTCATATTGCGTACGTATGTTCGTTCATTCGTTCTCGCCATTCCATGTATCCCGCCGCAAGACGCAGCGACTCTTGGACTTTTCCATGTCCTTGACGTCTCCTTTTTAAAACCCTTGCCAGAATATGGTGGACTATTATTACAATAATAATATACCACCAATCTCATGTTTGAGCTGATTATGAATCTTGTCTACTTGTCCTGATCGGTATAGAATTGAGCATACATTTTTTAAAATGATGATATGATGATGATGATCGACGACGACGACTAACATCTCTGTTGTGTTGATTATTTCTTGTTCTCTCTGTCTGTCATGCGACGACATAACCCAGGAAGGAGTATTACTGGACTCGACCCGATGACTCGACTCTAGTAGTAGCTCTACTAGTAGGAAGGGATTATTCCTTCCTATGCACCATGTATTGCTCTACTACTGTATGAGCCAACGCCTTGTTGTTGAAATATTAAAAAGGTCTTACGAATAAGAACTACAGTTGCATCTTAATACTGGCCCATGGG